>CM033647.1:143509729-144109729 GCA_019512145.1 Engystomops pustulosus | reverse complement strand
ATCAGTAAGGAGCGCCACGTGCTATACCAGTTCCGGTTGGCTCGGGCTTTGAAGCACAAATCAACTGGAAAGTGTGAACGCAGCCACATGTTTGCAGCTAAGGCAGTCTTTCCACCCATCATCAGACCCAACACGGTGACATCACACAGGTCACAAACAATGGGCTGCGGATCCATCGTTTGTGATCCAGGAAAGCACATGCTCATGTACAGGTAGAATTAATCCAAGAATTTCACAAGCCGGGATTTTGTGTCCACACAATGGGGCTTATTTACTAAGGATCGAGCTGCTCACTTTCATCGGACTGTGTGTTTTCGGGATTTGCACGGCTATGACAGGTATTTAACAGGTGCCTGTGCTGGGACTGTGTCGCACGCAATTGGATTGTGGGACAGCTGCACTGGCTTTCATGCGACAGAAATTGATGGTCAGGCTGTCGGATGATCCAAATGATTCAGACTGAGTGCGGGATTTAACTTTCAAATTGTGTCCCAAGACAAAGCACTTACATGCACCAGGAAGAAGAAGGTGAACTCTGTCGGACCTGAGCGGGGAAGCGACACATGCAGGATATCGGGCGCACAATCTTAGTGAATTGCGGCACAGTGCATTATCATTGGACAACGCACTTTCGGTGAACTCTGCGGACGGGTAAGTGAATGTGCCCCATTATATTAAAGCACGGAAGTGAAAAAGCGCAAATTTCCTATGTTTTGTAACCAAAAGCACTGCTGTGACTTGTGATGTGTGCATTCACACGTGTTTTGCATTTTGTAAACGCATGCGTTAACTCAACATTAACACATGCGTTAACGCTCTTATTTGCAAACGTTAACAGATACGTATTTAGGCAAATCTCCTCTTCTAAGCTTTTGTCATTCGTTTGAAAACGCATGTGTTACTGCCACGTGTGAACGCACCCTCAGTAGTAAAAAGATACAAGCAGGTCAAAGGTACGATTTGTACAACATATACACAGCAGTCTATGGTGACACAAGACTAAATGCAATGTTACCTTCTCACGTCGCTGACTACTTCAGGGTCAGGCTCAGGGTGAAGACACACATGGCGTTTTTGGCCATTTTTACTAAGTGCGTTTTCAGATTGTTAAAAAGATCCCAGAGGTTTCATGTGTTCAGTGGTTCTTTCGCAATATTTTGCCATGCCATCCACAACTACATGCCCCAGTTGATCCGACACGTAATGTTATGCTCATATAGGGCATTGTATTTTATCGTTAGGCAACGCCCTTTAAAAGACAATCTACCACACGGGTGAGACTGTATGCATGACCTGAGTGGCTCCAGCTCCATTAAACGGCCTCTGGACCTGGAGCCCTCATCCTCATTTGCATACAGCCTTCATCCCCGGGTGGTAATGCCTTTAGGACTGGATGGGACCGAAAACGTTAACATTAGGCATCACAGTTATCTGATCGTTCATTGATATCGATCACGCATAGGTCCAGAGGTTCAGTTCCGAACGCTCAACCTCTGGAATATTTTAACACAATCACCAGTGTATATTGCCCGGTGGCACTAACTAAAACGCAAGCTTCTCTCCTGAAAACAAGTGGATCTTAACCAAAAATAATTAACCTTAGTATCCGCCCCTCATGTGTGAGGTTACGACCGTAATTTGTAAGCTTCAGTCCTTAGGAGAAAAATAAATACAAACTATCTATAAGGCGCAAAATGATGACAGGTTTTAGTTTCAGGAATTCCACAGGACGTTTTTCCAGTCCGAAAAATACGGTGGGGGTGGGTGCTGTCATTCTCAGTTCGCATGGGTCTTCGTTTGCCAGTTGTTTCCTTCTTCTGTCAGACTGACAAATATGACGCAGATGGCCACTCTCCTGCCGTCAATGTTGGACCCATCTCTATACACACGGAAAAATTCAAATTACTCAAAACAGAGTTTTCTGTGCATTGTTCAGTGCATGTCCAATCCTGTCCCATATGGCGGCCCCTGTAGTCTTTTCTCCTGTGATCACGCGTGAAGTGGACATCCACACCAAGATAGCATGGAGCCACAAACAACTGTTCTGCTGAACTTGACTGAAACCTACTGAACTGTCTTTGGTAGAACAGTGGACTTTCAGCTCACACATGTATCTATTTATGAAAGGAGAGAGAATAGAGACACAGACAGAGGCTAACTGAAGCGAATAATAAGTTTTTTTCCAATCTCACCCAATGTGTTAATATTTCACACAAATACCAGTCGGACTGGATTCACACGACCGGTGCGCCCGCCGTAAAGCCGTAGCAATACACGGCGGGCCACACGGCAGCACGGGGCGGGGAGAGGAGGATGGGGGAGAAAGAGGCGATATTCAGAGCACCGGGAAAAGAAGGTTAAACTCCGGGCGACCTTGGCCAGGGAATCCGACGATGCAGGAACTTTTCCGCTGGGGTGGCTGCTACGATCTACGTGGATCGCGCCGGACTTCCCTTCGTCGGACCATCCGATCTGGTGATTTGGCGAACAGGAACCGTGTAAGTCAATTTGCCACCTTATCTCAATTGACTATTCAGTACATCTTTATTTTTGTCCCGTACAAGTATCCGCGTGAAAAATATGCAGCATACACGCTTTTTCATTCTTGCCCAAACTCACAAACAGGTCAAAAAGGTGATCGGGGCATCAGGGGGAAGTCATGGGTCCACAAAAAATGAGCGTACAGTGAGCTATAGTCCGTACTTGAGAGCACGGTTATTTGCCACTGTAGGCATTGGTATGCACCATCTCATTTTTTTTTTTCTGTGCGGACATTAATAAAACGGATGGAGATATAATCCCTACAATACACATTGCCTGAAAATGGATTCAGTTTTTTTGCCTGAAAAAGGCCCGAAATACACCAATGAAACAATGGGCTCTTATTGACATCAGGGAAAATTGCTTATAAATATAGACCTTATAGAGTACAGGGTGAGTCAAATAGCCCAGGATTATACCTTTTCTTTCATAACACAAAAGAAAATGACATATCTGAATTCTCCACAGCAAGTAATGGATGCAGGGGGCCTATCTTTTAGTCCTAACCAGGACATGGCCGCCATTCGTGATGAAGGGCAAGTTTTTCCAAAGAAGGTGGTCATTGGTCCGACACATCAAGAGTCCAAAATTTACTCCAAAATCATATTACTCTAATCATATCTTCATATCCTTCTGGTTACATGTTATCAACCCAAAGATTCTCTATAGATTCTCTCGGGTTCATAATATTGGATTCAGCGCCTTTAGCTCGTGTTCAGCACCACTGGCAACACTTACATAACTGTACATCAAGGGAATGTTAACCGTCATTAGGGAACTGTCTGGGGGATGACTAGAAAGGAACGGACTGGGACTGGATGTTCAAGTTCGTTTTCATCTGTCTGACCAACTCCTTGCCTGGATGGCGATCACGACATCCAATGCTCAAAACCGGCCCTTAACACACTTAGCCATTGCTACGGTTTGCCAGAAGTGTCCCCCTGGCCAATCATAGCCATGCTAGTTGCAACAAGTGTTTCATGTCGCTGATTGGTCTCCGTCCACCCATCAGCCAAAAATTAAAGATGAAGCCTGCCGAGGAAAACTGCTGGTAAATAAGCACAAACTGTCACCTATCCAGAGATTATTTTACCTGTCATGACACAACCATTCAGTAATATAAGTTTGGTGTGGGGTTTTTATAGCCTCTCTAAAAACGACCACCCTACATGAATCACCTCACCGTGAATCCCCGGCACAGCGGATGAGCCTTCGTCACACATAGTTGATTTCATCCTTACACAGCCCCCCGCCAGAACATCAGGTCTGTTAATCCCTGCAAATAGAGAAATTTGCATTTAGAAATACACCTCTTTTACATATCCTTCAGTGCATATTTAGCATTACCAGTAGAAAAGCTTTATATAAAGATAATAATCCATCGGACAATCGTCCTTCATACGAAAGTTTGAGTTGATTCCTAAATAGAGGTTACTCCTTTGTGCAATCAGACGGATTAATTGTCTCCTAATTTGTACATGAAGGGGGACATTGGCAGCACTTTACCCCCATAGGTAGAGTTAAAATATTAATTTCTATATTCCCTCTTTTATGTAAAATCATGCACGTTTTTACCTAACACATCAACCCCTATAGTAATATGTAAATGTAGCTTAGAAAGAGTCGCTTATTTGTCACTGATTAGTCACTCTTTCTAGAGCCTGGAGGGGAGAGCACCTTAATAATGTCCATATTTTGTCTAGTATTATTTATAGTACGTAACACCATTCCTGGTGTCTTTATAAAGATGTGAACTCATCTTTCAGATCTGAGGCTTGTCGTTTAGGAGCTAAAGAACAACAAAAGCCTGCAATTAAAGACAATGACATGTTCATCTATGGTCCATTCTGTAGCCCAGAACCACAAGCCTGATGTATTTGAAAGACGGATTAATTACTCTTTAAATTAAAAAGACACCAACCATGTTTCTAGATACTATGGAACTCCCCAAGTGACTTGTTCTGCTCATTTTAACATTAATTTGGAGTCATTTTTTAAAGGTGACATTCAACCTTACCTAGGGACTGGTAGTTTATGTGGAAATTCTAGTTAAAGAGTCCTTTTAAAAATGGAGCCGTTGTGTTTAAAAACTTCAGGGAGGGGATTCAGAACAGAAAAAGTTTGTACACCTGTAAGAATTAGTCTCCTTGACTAGATTTACTGAAATCCAGTAAGAGATTTTCTATCCATTATATATAGATATATTAATAGTGTTAGGCATCATTTTACTATTGGTCCACTTTAGGATTTTTTTTCGTGTAATATTCAGTCATTATCGGCCTATTCGCTCCGGGCCTCGATATTCTGTTTACAGATGTATTATCCCTCAGGCCCATCAGCACTATATTCTGTGCAAATACCCGTGTAATTGTGTCCGCCAAATGGCAGGAATTTTTTGCGCCTCCCTTCAATGTATTGTAAGATAATCCGCCAATAACATGCAGCACAGCTACTTGTGAGAATCACATCAGTGCAATTACCCAGTTCTTCAAAAGACGACATAGTGATCAACACATGGGGAGGGGATCTGTGCGTGGAACAGTCTTCTAATGTAAACCTCAAACTGAGGAAGCCATGAAAAATCACACTTGGCCGCCAATTATGTATTTACCTAAGGCTTTAGTATAAGCAAATGGGTGCACAATCAACTCCTATATGACATACATTACTAACTGGCCATAAACATTAGATAACCCCATCATCTGTTATACTCTACAAAACCGAGAGCTACCCTTCTCCCGGATCCAATATCACTATTTTCGGATCCAGATTGTCCCCTCATTAAGGACAACCCTACTTACAGACGACCCATAGTTAAGACGGACCCCTCTGCCCGCGTGACCTTTTGATGAAGCTCTCGGGAAGCTTTACTATAAGTCCCAGAACTGCATGATCAGCTGTAAGGTGTCTGTATGAAGCTTGATTGATCATCTGGGTCCAATTACAGCACAAGCAGTTTCCAATTGGTTCCACTGGGGCAAAAAATTTTTTGTCTGGATCTACCTTATAAACTATCCCGTTTCAACTTACATCAATCCCTTAAGAAAAACCTACAGACCCTATCTTGTATGGAAACCCGGGGACTGCCTGTTACTGTGGTGTCTTGAACAAAAATGAGGCTCTCCTATTTAATTCCTAACCCTCATCTATAGGAGAGACTTTTGACAGTCCTTAACTACTAAAATTTTTTCGTCCATATAGTAACCAAAAAAAAATAAATAAAAAATAAATCAAAGTTGAGGTACTATTTTTGGGAAACAGAGACAGTTTTTAAGCTTCACGGGAGGACGTATCTGTGGTCAACATTTTGTACCTTTGGATTCTAATTTCACCTACGAAACTTTGTAATTCAGGAAGTAAACGTTAAGACTCAGGGCGGATTCTCCTGGGCCCGTTTTTTCAATGCATCCAAGCGGCCAAGTGGAGGTGATTTGGCCAAGACTGCATTTGCGTTTTGGCCAACCGCCTCCCCACTGCATTTATGTATGGTTGTAAAAAACATGACGAAAAAATGTCACGAGGGAGTCCGCGCCCTCAGGGGACAAGGCTGTATAGTGTCCCCGGGATGATCTCGGCTCCTTTCCTTTTCACCCACAACATAGCAGTGACCGTGTGCCATGAGCTCTAATTTTGAAATTTGGCTCATGTGCAGATTGGGCCCTTTTTAAGATGTCGCAATCAAGAGAGTATAGTAAGACCACAAAAAATGGCTGCTGCACAAACTACAAAGTGCTCATCGAGGTAGAGTAATGGCTCCTCGAAGGAATATACTTATATGCCTTCGAGGATAAGCCGACCGATAGTGAGTCCGACGACCCCTAATTTTTAACTCACCAAAAACTGGGTACATATATTTAGCTCGAGTATAAAGCCAAGGGTTGGAAATGCATTGGTCACAGACCCCCCAGTAGATACTGCCACCAGCCCCCTATAGTATACAGCCAGTCCGCCTGGCCCCCAGTGTAGACACACTGGCCCCCATAGTAACCGCACCTAACCTGCCCCGTGTGGTATAAAGCCCGCCCCCCGTGAGTGAGTATACAGCCCACCTCCCCCGATTAGTATAGCAACGCCTGCCCCGAGTAGTATAAAAGCTTTGCGCCAGCATTAAAAAAATAATAAACTATATCTCACCCTCCCGGTTGGCGCCCCGATGTGCATCGCTGCTCCCCCTATTCCGACGGCTCGTCTTCCAGGCTCTCCGCGCCCGTCTTCTTCTTTCTGCCGGGCTCCTCCATTGCTCTCGTCTCCTCTCTCGGCCTGCGCCTAGTGGGTAAAAACCCGTCATACTGTAGCGCCGCCCGTAGAGAGAACAATGGCGGGGGCGCCAGGCAGAGAAAGAACGACGGGCGCGGACGCCTGAAGACAAAGCCGCGCGGACATCGGGGAGCAGCGCTGCACATCGGGCCACCGGAGGTGAGTATATACGTTTATTATTTTTGAACTTCCTATATGACTCGTGTAACGCTGAGGGGACGTTGTTCATCAGCACATTTTTTGTGCTGAAAACTCGCTTATACACGAGGATAAACGGTAAGTGATTCCATGACACGTCTGTTGTGATGGCCATACAACAACCCCAGGGTTGCCCTAACCCTGCAAAACAGAGAGCAGTCCATCCCTGCCTTCAGCTGAGTTGCCAGTCTGTTGAGAAATGCAATTCATCAACCGAACAGGGAGAGTCTTGGCCCGATTGCATATGTTTTCCACTGAAATCTGTGATCAGTAAGGAGCCGCCACGTGCTTACCAGTTCCGGTTGGCTCGGGCTTTGACAGCAACAAATCAACTGGAAAGTGTACGCAGCCACATGTTTGCAGCTAGGCAGTCCTTTCCACTCCTCCTTTCCCCCCATCATCAGACCCAACCCGGTTACATCACACGGTCACAAACAATGGGCTGCGGATCCTTGTTTGTGAATCCAGGAAAAGCACATGCTTCCGTTACAGGTAAATAATCCAAGAATTTCACAAGCTGGGATTTTGTTGTCCACCACATGGGCTTACTTACTAGGAGGACTAGCTTTTCATCGACTGTGTGTTTTCGGGATTTGCACGGCTATGACAGTATTTAACAGGTGCCTGTGCTGGTGATTGGGGTCGCACCGCAATTGGATTGTGGACAGCTGCACTGGCTTTCATGCGACATAATTGATGGTCATGCTGTCGGATGATCCAATGATTCAGACTGCGTGCGGGATTAACTTTCAAATTGGTGGTCCGGCAAGACAAAGCACTTTTACATGCACCAGGAAGAAGAAGGTGAACTCTGTCGGACCTAGCGGAGCGACACATGCAGATATCGGCCGGCACAATCGTAGTGAATTGCGGCACAGTGCCATTACAGTGGACAACGCACTTGGGGAACCTGCGGACGGTAAAGTGAATGTGCCATTATATTAAAAGCACGGAGTGAAAGCGCAAATTCTCCTATGTTTTTGTCACCACAAGCACTGCTGTAGACTTGTGATTGGCGTTCACGACGTGTTTTGCATGTTGTAAACTCAGCGTTATAACGCAACACATTAACACAATGCGTTAACCGCTCTTATTTGCAACACGTTAACAGGATACGTATTTAGGCAAATCTCCCTCTTCTAAGCTTTTGTCACTTCGTTTGAAAACGTCATGTGTTTTACTGCACGTGTGACGCCCCTCAGTAGTAAAAAGATAGCGCCGGTCAAGGTAACGATTGGTACAACATATCCACAGCATCTTATGGTGACACAAGACTAAATGCAATTAACCTTTTCTCACTTCGCCTGACTACTTCAGGGTCAGGCTCATGGTGAAGACCTACCCATGGCGTTTTTGGGGCCATTTTTACTAAGTGCTTTTTCAGATGTTAAAAACGCATCATTGGTCAACCATTCCGTTTTTTTAAAAACGCATTGCGTTTTACGTTTTGTTTTCCGAAATTGCGCAATGAAAACGCAGCATTTTTAAAAAAACGGATGCGTTTTTTAACGATCTGAAAACGCACTTAGTAAAAACGGCCCAAAAACGCCATGTGTGTCTTCACCCTCACACCGCGTATTTGGACCGTTTTAAAGCATGCGCTTTCAGTCCGTTTAAAAACGAATGCATTTTTGAACGTTTACCAAGTGTTTGGCTGGTTATAGTCTGTTTTACAGCTGCCTACACTTCTTGAAATGAGGATAAACAGGTTCAAGGCAGACAAATTCATGGTAAACATTAAAAAATGCATGCGTTTTAAAAGAACTGAAAGCGCATGCTTCAAAACAGTCCAAAAACAAGACATGTGGCACGTTTTTTGGTCATGCATTTCATCCTGTTAAAAAAACTCGTGCAAACCGGAAAAAAAAAGCATGCATGTTTTAACGGACTGAAAACGCATGACTAAAAACGCCAGGTGTGACACCACCCTAAGCCTCATCTGTTCCAGGTACTTGTGACAATATTTTGTTAGGGGTTGAGGATCCAAGCACAATAACTTATGTTGGCCCCTTTTTGGGAACAGACCATCAAATAGAGTGCCCATATAAAAATTAGTCTGTTCCCAGGAGACCCACTCTTTTGGGACTTCAATGCACATCTAACCCCCTAAATCATGGAATTGGTGGGATCTGACCATATATCACCAAAAAGGTGGTCCCATTCTGCCCTCCCCCCATTCCTTGAATGCTATGCTCTAACAGTCATTAGGATGGGTACATGTTCTACATTATTAGGGGAAGCAGGACCCCAATTCTTGTGACCTTTGGTCTTTGCAGCACAGAAGTACACCCCTTGCTTACTTATTATTAATATTAGGGTGCTGTCACACGGTGCATTCTTGGACCGTTTGTAAAAGCATGCATTTTTGTATGTCTACCATGCGTTTGCCTGGTTCGAATCCATTTCACAGTGGCTTACGCTTCCAGAAATGAAGAAAAACAGATTCAAACCAGCCAAACGCTCGGTAAACATACAAAAATGCATGCATTTTCAGTGGGGTTTAAAAACTTTGGCCAACACTGCAGTCACAAAGTCGCGGCCCAACGGGGCGGGGCCGACAGGACCCCCATCGCAACCAATCTCGGCGTTCTTGGAAAAACCGGCCGTGCGATCGGGAACGAGCCGCCGGTGGTTCGGCTTAAATTAGCCAAACAGCCGGCGTCTTCGTTCCCCCGATCACAGGCGTTTCCCACACCACATAAAACTCCGATGCGAATCGAGCCGAGGCCCGCCCCGGTGGTCGCGACATTGTTGCGTTTGCAAGCGCAGGACAAAGCGGCCCGTGTGCTCGCCCGGCCTAAGAGGCCCGTATTGCACATGTTGCGCTTGAATTGTGTTTTGAAACACAAATCAAACACAGCGGGAAAGGGAGTCTGTTCCCCCAAGCTTAAAGCTGCGTTTAGAGACTCTGAAACGGTTTTGCATAACACACTTTGTAATGCAAAGTGTGAACTGACCTGAGCGAGTTGTCATTCATATCACTGTCTGTTTCCTCGTGGCGGCCATTGTGGGCGTGATAATGTAGACTACAGGAACCATTGGCGTTCGCACAGTCACCAGTAGTCCCACCAACCATCTCCCCAGACTGACAATGAAGTGACCACGTAGCCAAACTGGTAAACAACACAGAAGCACTTGGCGTACAGGCCTTCTTGTAAATCACATACAGCTGTGTCTATACATAGCCCCCCACACCATTAGGCCCCCACACTGCCCTGCCTACCTCCCCCTCATAATGACGTAGTACATAACTGTCCCCCCCATTAAAAGCAACACAGACGCGGGGTAAACCATGTTGCATCGTGGGGTGGGTGGGCAACCACCAATCCCCCCGTCTTACCGTCTTCACTATGCTCACACCATTTCGCCTGCACGGGCATGCGCGGGGACAGACCTTGAGTACTTATTTGGCTGAGATGGTTCCTTAGTGCCGAGTAACTCCCGTTCCCATCAACAGCAAGAGAGCGGGGACCCGTCATAGGAGCAGGTAATGGAGGGGTTCTATGTGCGCGATATATCGTGATATACCGGGAAATGTGCGCAAGGACTCATGGATAGATGCATTACGCCTGTTGTGTCCGGGAGGGCGCATCTATGGAAGATAAATCCCATGTTCGTTCTGCTGAACGTGAGGGAAAGTTTACGTGCAGAGCGCTCCGCGTATCGCGACACGAGATAATGTCTTCGCGGCCTGAGACGATCGCACTGATAGTCGCCCATGAATGTGTGTTAATGGTGTGAGTCACGTGACGATATAGACGCAGAAGTGGTACCTAATGTGTTTATGATTTTTTATGTTATTCATATTTTATATCAGTTTCTAGGAAAGGGGGATGATTAAGTTTTTGGCTGTTTGTTACGTATATTGCGGGGGTAACGGTTGGGTTTTGTGGTGTTACAAAAGTGGTCGGCCCTTGCCGAGGGACGTTTAAACTCTAGGTTCGAGGCTGAGCGAAACTAGCAGAGACGGCCCACGACAGTAAGGAGGAGTAAATTCAGGGAGGATACCACCCGCATGTCAGGATCCAATCGATGGGTGGATAGCACAGTGGAAAATGATGGGGTAAGCCGGAATCTGCCCCTCGAGGCGGCGAGGAAACCCTGGGCTACCTGACGTTCGATGGCCGCTTCCCCGGATGGTGTACGGCACGCGGGACTGAACGAGCCTCAAAATCCTGCGTCATCTTTTTGAACACCGGTGAAAACACATGCTATCAACTTGCCAGCACCAATCGGCGGGGTGTTATTGTGACCCGTGAGCTTCATCATGTCCTTGCCACCCGTCAGGGACCTCATACGGACGTCACAATGCTAAGGGTTAAACTTCGGTTCATACTGCTAGTTTTTTAATGCAATATACATTGGGAGAGAGGTACTTTGTCACTTAAACCCAGAGGTCCGGTGACTCATTCTGTGGGAGGTTGGAATCTATGAATAAATAATGGACATACTTCCTACAAAACCTAATAATAAGGGTGATGCCACACATCCTTTTTTGTCGTCCGCTCTTGTTAAGGGCATGCGGTTGCAGCTCCGCGATTAAAAACGCATCCGTTTGTGCTGGTATTTACCACAGGCGTTTACTCTAGCAATTGGGAAAAAAACGGTCAAACTGATCCGTTTTTTGTTAAATCGGGACTGAAAAAACTGACAGCCATAAACACCCATGGGTGGCTCCGCCCTAATTGTTAAAAAGGATGCACATGTCCCCTTTTAAGGACTACTCCCATAAAGTATTTACTTCCTGCTTGTTACACTCCCCCCCATAGAATGCTCTGGTACCTTGTCAGGGGGTAACTGCCCTATTCTTCTTTAAACTCCTGGATGGCCGAGTAATTCTGTAAAATCAACTTTACAGAATATTGAAATGAGCCTTAGTCTCCCGGCCTGGATTGGTGAAGACTTGCAGACTCAAAGCGGAGTTAATGAAAGCGGGGTTCGTCAATAATTGAGCCTTAGGCTCATTTACATATTTTTATAAAGTTGTTTTTAGCGGAATAAGGCCAGGATTAATGAAATCATCCCCTAGGCAAGGTAACGAGCATTTGGGTGAGGGCAGTCTACTATCAGTAAATTCCCAGGGTAGCATGTGCCCTCTAATGTGTCTGTTCCAGTCCTGATTCTAAGGGAGTTTACGGAGCCCGGGGACGGATCCATATGGCCCATTGTCCTTACGTGCTCAATCTATAAATTGGTGCTGTAATTCAGTACCAAGGTGCAGCCAAGGCTCTGGAGACCTTCCCCCCTCCAGGGCTGATCATTAGTACTGTTACAGTCTCGACACCCCCTTCCATCGCAAGACGATTGGCGTACTGGAGACCTACCCCCTCCAGGGCAGACGAGGGTACTGGAGACCTACCCCCTCCAGGGCAGACGAGGGTACTGGAGACCCACCCCCTCCAGGGTAGATGAGGGTACTGGAGACCCCTCCCCACCCCCCGAGGGCAGACGAGGGTACTGGAGACACCCAATGATACAGTGGTGGCATCAGGAGGGTCCTTATTGACGCCCTCTAATTGGTGTGAATTTTCACACTCCAGGGAAGGAAGGAGCGGATTTTGCTGACCTAATATTATGTGTCTTATGTAACACAATGTACATAATGTAGGAACCTGACACAAACCAGTCTGTGCGGCTGTGAGTTTACTTAGTGTGGAATGTGAGCGCGGGGTCAGGCGCTTCCATCACTACACGACACGTAGCTGCACCCTATGATGTGTCCTGTACAGTACACAGGGATATGACGTAAGAGGACGCTCCTTACTGTGCCCCGTTACATCATCTCTGTTTGGGATGATTCAGTCCTTTCTAGAAATGTTAAGGGTCCCACCCAGGTCAACATCTGCAAAGAGTTTGTATGTTCTCTCCGTGTTTGTGTGGGTTTCCTCCGGTTTCCTCCCACACTTCAAAAACATACTGTTAGGCTGTTTAGATTGTGAGCCCCATGGGGACAGGGACCAATTTGCCATGCATTGTGCAGCGCTGTGTAGTCTGTGTGCACTATATAAATAAAGAATTATTATCTTCTTACACAAGACGAGCTTGCTAATGAGTAGGACATCCGTGCCCACCAATACAGCACGTGCAAAACTGACACCCAAGGATGTTATCATACACTGCCAGACCCCTAAAATAGCCATACACAAATCCCCTGGTACAGGGCCAGCGCTGGAATATGCAGTCACAGTGTAGTCACTCTGTGTACAGTCTCAGACATTTAGGACCACCACAATGGGTATTACAGTAAAAACTTACATGAGACTGTCTGAAAATGTGCCTGGCTTATCACAGTGGTTTGGGTTGACTGATAAATCTGGAGTATAGACCGCTTGTCTGCGCCAAACATTATAGCCGCACCTCTTTTTTGCTTTCCATTAAGCCACACTTCCTTGTTTCGGAAACCTTGTCCAAAACTACATGCAACATTTTGCACATTATTCCAGCACCAAATACATTAGTCTCTGTATGTATACCCTCTCCACTGTTTAGTGGCTCAGGACAAGCCTGATGCTATCTGAAAGATGAGATTTTTATCTTTAATATGACACCAGCATTATGTTTCTAGATACTATAGAACCGTAGATTGGGGCTTCTAAAATGACAATACCTCTGCAGCCTCTAAACTTGACTCATCTTGGGCAAAATAGGACTCTTCTCTGCTCACTTTTTTTCAGGGCTATGGAGTAGGTCAGGAAAACTTCTGACTCCAACTCCACCAAAATGGTCAGTGACTCTGACTCCACAGCCCTGTTTACCTGGTAACTCTACCAATACCGAGATGAGAGTGGACATTCCTTCCGGCGCCTTATTCCTCTGATCTGTAGTGGAGAAGCTTCACTTCTGAGCATAAAGTGCAGCATCATTCATCTCAACTAAAAGCCCAGTGAGCACTTATATATCTGATGGTAGATCATTGGTGCAGGAGGCTGGGTAGAGGTGAATGCAGCTAAGAAGCTCTCGCTACTCCTGGGTCCTCTCCTGTTGCTTCACTCTGCCCTAATTCCTGCAGAACATCCCCAGGAGCAGGAAAGGACCCAGGAGTGGTTAGTACTTGTCAGCTGTACTGTACTGCTCCCGATGCCGAAATACAACAAGCACGGGACATAGAACAGAGCAACACATGGAGGAGAGAAGGGAGGAAAGAAAAGGATTTTTTTTCCCCTCTGTCTGGGGTCTCCAGTACTATTATTATCTGCTCTGGGGTCTCCACTACTATTATTATCCGCTCTCGGGTCTCCACTACTATTATTATCCGCTCTGATCGCCGTTTTTAGTTTCTGAGGTAGTATTTATTGCCATACTGTTATAGTTATCATTTCTGGGGTGGCATTTTGTGCTGTATTGTGGCTGTTGGTGCATCTAGGGTGTTGGTTACTGATGTGGCCCTTTAAAGTTGAGCAGTATGACAATGTGGCCCTTGGAGCTACATTGCTCCAAGACCCCTGGTCTAAATCCTCAGATCAGGCATAGCACAGACTTTCAAAGGAAATGTCATATTTCTTTTATAATTTATTATATATTTGTGGAGTTAGTATATTTCATCACAAAAATTGTCACCAACTCAACAACCCTGGATATTTTATAGGGAAACGGATGAGATTTCACATCAAAAGGGAGTTATAGAAAGGACATTTCATCCCCTACCTGAGGTGGCACACTGAACCCTATTTTTGCACTCAAAATTTTCTCAAAAGAATTCCCCTTTTTTTCATTTCATTCTAACATTGACTCTTAAATCACTTTTTTAGGGTAATTCTTCGCAGCCGATATTTCACATTTTCATACATTTTTACATTTTCTTGCACTTTCTCTCATATTTTCTAGTATTGTAACAGGTGCAGCCTCATTATATTTGTGTTGCTTTATTTGGTGTCAAAACTCTGCAGTGGAAAAGTGAAATTCTTTTATAAACTTATCTAAAAGCAGTTTGGTTAGAGATGGCAGTGTTTATGTGCTGTGTACATGTAGTACAGTAAAAGGATGAGCTATATTTAGGTTTCTGGGATAATGTACATATAGTACAGTGCAAAAAATTATCTATGTACGTAGCAGTGAATGTGACCTGTGACCTGTCACTAGGTACAGACAGCTCGACCCGAATTGTCACATTCCTGGGTTGTACATGACGTGAGTTAGGGGAGGGCGATGGCCCATATAATGGCTGTGGTGCCGGGTGTAGAAGGCCTGACTATAGGAGAGAAGATGAGAGATTGCCCTATGATTGGTAATGTGTGATACATCGCAGTGTGTTACACCCCGATGCTGTCATTTTGGGGAGTGGAGTGATGATCTGTGTCTCGTTCTCTTTGCAGGACTCATGGATCCTGAGATCTCCATCTTGTACTGCAGTCCTACCCCTCAGGGGATCCCCCAGCGGAAAGTTCACGTCCAGCTGTCACCGCTGTATCAGCGCCGGCGTCTTCCTCCCCCGTTAGAAGAAAAGATTCTTGTGGACTGGGAAGAACGGCGACAAAAGCAGCCGTGGGTGTTCAACGGAGCAAAGTTCAGGCTTCATTCTGTGCTGCCTGAAGGAGACGCCGGAGCGAAAGATGCAACCGAGCAGAATAAGGAGAAAGCGGAGAAGGAAAGCGCAGAGAGGGACGTTACTCCCAGTGAAGGCGGGGGGCTCACTCTACACCTGGCGCTGACGTGTTATAGAGACTTCCTGGGAACCAACTGGTCAGGGGAGGCGCGCGCCCTGCAGGAGAGGGGAGGACAGGAGTATGGGGACACTGAAGCCTACCTGGCACAGCCACTGGGGGTAGGAGCTGCTCTACAGTGTAAAGATGGACGCTTTGTCATGCTGAGAAGAAGTCATAAGGTGGGAGAGGCACCAGGGCTGCTCGATGTACCAGGAGGACACCCTGAACCCAAGGTAAGGGGAACCAAAAGCTGGTCATACACATGGGATCTCTGTGTGTCTAGCCTCATGCCCTGTACACAGGAGATCTATCTATCTATCTATCTATCTTTTCCCCTGTATTTATCTATCCTCATTCCTCATACACATGAGATATTGTTCTATCTATTCTCTTCCCTTTTACATATGGATTATATGTGTAACCATCTCTCCTGATCCCTTGTATACGATGCAGTATGATACATTAGTATTTTATTGGTCCCCTGGGGGGGAGGGGTTCTTTTGTACATAGTGTCCTGGCAATTGTTACTCACAGTTAGATATAACATTACAGTTATGTACATACATACACTATGAGAGGCACATTCCTTAGTTGTGTGTAGACAGAGTTACAGAACATTGCACTACAGCACAATACAGGTTAATGTAACTATAATATAACCACATTACATTACATACAGCATAAAAATACTATAGACAATAACAAATAGACACAGTCTATAGTAGGGGTTACTACAGTAGGTGGCCCCTGTGGGCTAACAGTGGTGCTGCTGTTGGCTTGTGTCAGACTGGGCACTGCTTGAGGCTCCACTCATACACATCTATCCTTACACATGGGATATCTCTGTACTTATCTGTCCTCTATAAACGTGCATCTGTCTCCTGGTTCCCTCGCACACATGTCTACTAAATCCCTGAGATGTCAAGTATTGAGCAATCTGAAATCTACATATCCATTTGTCCGCCAAAAAAAAAAAAAAACAACAGAGAAAAATCAGCTTTGTTAGGAAACTCATACTTGTCACAAATCTGAGTGTTTGGACAATATATGCCTTCTAGGTATGACTTAAGTTCTGGAAGGTAACCTGGCTTTTTGAGGACATTGCTATTAGTCCTACCCTGCATCTTTTAATATGTATCAAATGTAAGTTACTTCTACTTAATTGTCATTTTCCTTCATTTTTTAAATTTTATTTTAGGCTGTTGCTCCTAATATTCCAGAAGAAGAGTTGAGCTTGGAAGTTCTGGAACCAGAATTGGTCATCCGAGAGCTGTTCTCATCTATTCTAGCCGAGATACGGGACGAGGTTAGTGTCTTATACATCCTCCATATATAACCGTGCTGAGCTTAAAGGGTTTGTCTCAAGTATTTGGGCTATCCCTTATCTGCAGGATACCTATCTGATCGGTGAAGCTCCGACTCCTGGGAGCCCCAATGATCAGCATTGGAGCAAACCCTTTAAGCGAAACCCATTTAGTGGTGCCTTTCATCCTCTATAGACCACAGCTGCAGTATACACAATGGCCAGCAGGTGTCGCTGTGTCACTTGAACTGTTCTATAGTGAAGCTTAGATTGGAATCTAATGAATTCTTATACAATATTCATATTCTATTTGCATTCACTTCTTTTTTAGGTTAACCTACCCCTGTCTACACTCAGTGAACCTCTTCTTCTGGGCATTGCTCGTAACCACACCAGCGCAGGACGACCCAGCGCCGAATTCTACGTCAAGTGAGAACAGTTTTGTCATTGCTAATAAATTCCTCCTGTCTTGAAATATCTCTATGGGACTAACCCCTCTGTGTATTCTCAGGTGCAGTCTGACTTCAGAAGAGGTGAGGGAGCGCTACCTCCAGGGGGGCCCAGAAGCACACGAATCTACAGAAGTTATATTTCTTGAGAAAGAGGTAAGGCGAAGATATTCTTACAGGAGAAACAATAGCCTTACAGTTATAAGACTTAGTCGCCTACAAGGGTCGGTGACAGGACAACAATGAGATCCTTCTACTGTGGATCCTGCAGAAAAAGGATTTTGATCACTGTATACAAATGACCGGTTAGGAGTCACAGGGGCGGAGAAGAGTCATGCTAGGCTTTCCCCCCTGACTTGACTGATGTCCCAAAGGACAAGTAGATCACCAGATTCCTACTTCAGCTGCTTGCAAAAATTTTTTTTATGTACTTGAACTATGAGACATCTATCAAGCCTAGAGACGGCATCCCACTAGGACTCTTCTCCTGCCCCGGGGCTCCTTTAAAGATCATCTGTATCAAGATCATTCAAAGTTCTTTTTCTATCTGTTAAATATCCCAAAATATAGAAGGACATTACTGTGATGCCGTCACTGTACTTGCCCTGCTCTGGTTTCCCACATTGTATCTGGCTGGAAGTGTCGGGGGTAACAAGATCCGTTTCATCGAAATCTTGGACCATGAGGTGTTACTGCATCTGACATGACAAGTAACATTTTGTTGTCCAAAGAGGTCATAGGATTGGCTGAAATGGGTCTCATGACCCCAGCTGGGTGCAGATGAAACGCAGTTTATACACTTTGTATTTTTTTCAGACACCTCTCCACAAACCCAAGATGGATTTTCCAGAATTCATGGAAAATTTCTTTAATTCAAAGAAATCTTTACCCATATATATAAAGCTCATGGTTTTGTTTCGGACACATTTGGATAATTCAATGTTCTCTTTTTCTACAGGATTTGATGACAATAGAAAACTCAGAAATGTGGAAAGAGTTGTGTCCCTCAGCGAAAGGATGTGTGAAACTGTACCTCATGGTGCGAGAGCAAAGGTCCTAAAACCAGACCCCGTACACCGATGGCAAGGTCCTGTATGACGCAGAGATGTCCTGTGTCCCAGATGTCTTCTATGTGTTTTATTCGGAAGACCCTGTAAATATAGACGCACAAATTCAATTTTCTGAAGCTTGTAGCTATTTAATATGTTTTGTAATAAAGTGGTTTTTCAGTATAATGAGGTTACTTTTTAGCATATAATGAGAGATTTCTACCCTTACTTCTATGTTGTAGTGTTCTTTCCACTACACACACTTGTCCTGTAAGATTCCTTACGCCTGCTGGTGGCCTCCTCATGAAGAAACCATGACATTTAACAATCATGATAGCGTTGAGAGATTGGGGCTTATTTACTAAGGGTCGCGGATCGCACTTTCCTCTGACTTTTTGATGTTTTGGGGGATTGCACGGCTTGGACAGGTATTTAACAGGGGACTGCGCTGGCTTTCATGCGACAGAAATCGGGTGCGCGCCGTCGGACAATCTGATTGATTCGTACTGAGCGCGGGATTTAACTTTCAAATTGTGTCGCAAGACAATGCACTTAAGTGCACCAGGAAGAAGAAGGTGAACTCCGGCGGACCTGAGTGGGAAAGCGACGCATGCAGGATATCGGATGATCTTAGTGAATCGCGGCACAGTGCATTATCGCTGGACAGGTAAGTAAATGTACCTAGTTGTCTTCTACCTTATTAGGCTGTTGATTTTGGTGCTTCTTCCTCTTTGGTTCAAAAGTTGGCCATTTTTTAGCCTAAGAGGGTCATGCCAATTTTTCAAGTTATCCCCTATAAAGCTAGTATAGGAGATAACAAGCTCATGACTCATCCAGCTGCTGGGACCCTACAAGAACAATCCTTCCTCTCCAATGGAAAGAGTGGCAGGACTAGCATATGTGCTGCGGCACTCTTCAATACCATGGGAATTACGGAAATTCCCAAGCACAGTGTTCAGGTATCTCTGGGCTCTCCTAAACAGTGAATGGTAGTGTTGGTGACACCTGAGCGCTGTGCTCTGCAATTTCTGAAACTCCCTTACTGTTGAATGGAGCAGCAGGACACCTGACCATGCTCAACCTGAGAATGGGACCACTGTCCTCTAGATTGCTGGGGTCAGACTCTCAATGATCAACTTTTTTAACATGTTGTAAGTTGGTACAACGTCATTAACGGTAGGTTCACATCTGGTTAAATGTCTACATTGTTAGGATATGTGAGGTGGATTTCCTACATATTCCACTGTATACAGATACATCAAGATACGTCGTCCTGTTTCTTCCCACTCACCTGAAAGTGGGAAGAGGAGTGAACATGGGGGACGACCAGTAATCAGCTGCTGGAAATATTCAGGGTGTTTATCCCCCCTGAAGTAACGGTCCTTATATGAACAGTGATATCACTGGGATCCTCCCACAGTGTGAGCGCAGCAGAGGTCGAGGAAGAATGTCATCTGGTTGCATCCATCCCTCATAGATTAGTATGCCCTCTGCTGAGTGTTCACATCACTCTGCAGCAGGAACCATGATGATATAGTCAAACTTGTTTCTTCCACCTAGTGGGACAGACAACTGGCCAGAGCACAGTCACAATGGAGAAGGGGGAGCATCCCCACACCCAGCACATAAAAAAATAAACTAAGTACTCACCATCTGGTTCTTCGCACAGCTCCTCCGCTCCCCGGGATACCTCAGCAGTAGTGCGGTTGTCCCCACCTCATGACATCATAGTGTGTGCACAGGCAAAGCTGTATATTGGGGGGCATGTGCTGGGAAATATATATACAGTGTGCTGGATACCTATATACTAGGTGATGTTGTGCTGGATACCTATATACTGGTTGACAGTGTGCTGGATACCTATATACTGGTTGACAGTGTGCTGGATACCTATATACTGGGTGACAGTGTGCTGGATACCTATATACTGGGTGACAGTGTGCTGGATACCTATATACTGGGTGACAGTGTGCTGGATACCTATATACTGGGTGACAGTGTGCTGGATACCTATATACTGGGGGGCAGTGTGCTGGATACCTATATACTGGGGGCAGTGTGCTCAGCTTCCTATATTCTGGGGGTGCAGCTGCTGGATACCTACATTATATACTAGGTGCAGTATACTGGATACCTATAGACTGGAGAGTATGTGCTGGATACCTATATACTAGGGGCTGTGTGCTCGGCTTCCTATATAACGGGGGGGGTGCATGTGCTGGATATCTACACAACCATTTATACGCTTATATATATAATATATATATTGTAGGGATTCACTCAAATGGTAGCCTTTAGAGAAGCGCCAGGCAGCAGTCTTTCAGGTGAACAAAACAGGTGTCTTTATTTAGACATAAAAATAACAGGGAAAAGGGCTTGCTCCAGCCAGCAAAACAAAATGCATAGTCCATATGATAAATCTCAGTCCATGTTATCAAGCACAGTTCACATTCACAGACACAGTACCGTACTTCACCCTCCTGGGTTAGGAGCACCTTTTCAGTCCTCAGACTTCCCCACACAGCAAGGCTCAGCTCTGGCTCTGCTATTCCCTGTGTTCCACTCAGCTACACACAGGTAGGGAACCACCCACCCTTCTCCTGACACAGGTGGCTTTACATAGGGCTGCAAGCCCTGGCCTGGAACGTGGGAGCAGCCATCCCACCCAGGACTGTGACTGCTCCAGGAAAAACCCGACCCGGATCAGCTGCATTGCAGCTATGCTAAAATAACAAAAGTGTCAGTGGCCGAACGCCGCTGACACCAGCAATACTGGTTTTTACTTCACCGAGGCCAGGCACCACGGTGACACGTATCTACCATCAACAGCAACACCTTGTGCCTTTCTACAATATATACACACATTTATATACACCACTTAAAGTTTTACTCATCCACACACTTTTATATACTCTTATACATACACAGCATATAAGCACCATGTGCACTCATACAGATCTAAGCATATATATCTAAACTTATATAAAGATAGTTACATGCATTTTCACAGATTAGTTGATTGGTGGGGGGGGGGGGGGGGGACCCATCATTACATCACTACTGACAATAGATGATGTCACAGCTTATCTCCTCCTCCTCCCTGTACAATGACCTCTATAACACTGACCCATCATTACGACTTATCTACAATTCTCCCTTCACTGAGAATGTCAAGAGAACTGCCCCTAGACCTCAATGAGACAACTTTAGTCTTATTTCTTCCCTTTAACTACATAATTATATGGCTTTCCGGCTGGATAACATGTGCTGTGATGATGGAGGGATATGCTGCGGGTCAGATCCACTGACAAATAGATTCAATGTGTCTCATGTTGTAACAGGGTCTTCCAGGCTTCACACATCAAATTGTCAGATTTTACCCTAAACTCGGAAATCTACAGAGAAAAACAAGCAACTTAAAAGAAACACAAAAATGAGAGTGAGAAGGATAGTTGTCCTCACATGATCCTGACAAATAATGAGGCAAGGGTTAATCCTCTCTATCTGTAGACTATGGGAAGAAGGGAGAGAAGAGGAGGAGGGGTAACAAATTTCTGCTACAGATATGGCACAGCAGGGAGCAGCACTCCAGCCAGTTGTCTTACAGCCAAAGGGCAGTGAGGACATAGAAGGCAAAGTGTCCATGGTTGAGCCCCCGGGGACACATAGAGAAGATTTATCTTCATAATTATCAGTTTTAATTATAATTTTAGATCAAACATGTACCGCAGGCATTTTTCTTAAAATATCTCATCTTTAGTGTTTTATTAAGCCGAAACTTTTTGACCTAGATATGAACAGATTTAGTCTGGTCCTAAGATTCACCCCATTGGTAAATTACTCATAGTCACATCTACTGGCAATAATGGAAAATAAATCAGTACAGTGCAAGTACCCAGGTTACTATTCTGATTTTGGAATTCTATCAGCCATTATACAGTAAAGGTCCCCATAGTGTAATAGGATTGTCGGATCCCTGGAGCTAGGGTTCTCCAGTTGGTTTAGTTGCTGCAACCAGTCGTGGATTATAATATTGGCGTAAGCCCAGGGTCCAAGTCTTCTAGGGGACCCATGGCCACCCACCACAAAAGACCTCCTTTACCCATGAAATCCTTGTACATCCGTTCCTGCTCTTAACACACATATACACAAGAGCCATTTCAGGACCATTGAAGGTCCTCCAGAGGTCCTGAAACTGCAGATTGAAAGCAGAAGTAGGGACACGTCCTCCACTCCCTAAGAAGCTGTATCTAGTATCATATGTAGGAAGTGATTCACTTTTATTGTATAAAAGCATTTAAATAGACAGCACCTTTTGCCCTCTATAGTGAGGGCTTCATCAGTTGTTCTGATAGGCCGAAACACACTGTACTTACAATTTATTTACTTTTTTAATGCTTTTATATCATAAAAATGAATCTTTGCTGCCAGAGCCCAAGGAGAGTCCTGCTTTTTCCTTTTCAAATTGGACCTCCGCCATGAGATCCTCTCTTTACAAGCTCTAAGCAGCGTATTTCCACACTGTGCTCCTAAATAAAACATAAAAAGCAAATCAAAGAAAATCAAACTGAATACGGTAACTCATGATTAGAATTTGATTGATTAGAATCATGATTAGGTCTGGATTAGAATGATTCCCAAAGTGGACAATCTAATTTCATGTTAACTTTAGTGGAAATGCCTCAAAACAAGGAAACGAGGCTCCTGATGTTCTCCAAAGGGATCTTCTCCCAGACCTGGATTAAAGCATCATTCAACTCCTGGATAGTCTGTGGCGCAACATGACGCTGGTTGATGCAACGAGATATATGTCCCAGATGTGTTCAATTAGATTCACAAGGAACCCTGGGCCACTCCACCGGCATATGGACTCACAACGGGTCTGAGGATCTCATCTGGGTACCTAATGGCAGTCAGACACACAGAGGGCTGTGCGGTGCTCCAAAAAAATGCCTCTCCCATATCATTACCGACCCACTGCCAAACCAGTCATGCTGGAGGATGTTGCAGGGGGTAGAAAGTTTTCCATACTCTGTCGCGTGTCTCACATGAGCTCAGTGTGATCCTGTTCTTATCGGTTAAGAGAACACAGCGCAAATGTTGAATCTCCCAATCTTGGTGTTCTCTGGCAAATCCTAATCCCATGGTGTTGAGCAGGAAACCCTTCTAAGGTTGTAGACACAACCTCATGCTACCTCTAGGGGAAAAGAGCAATGACAAAATGCAAAGTGATAAAAACATAATGGTCTGTGGTCACCACCTACAGAACCACTCTTTTATATGGGTTGTTTAGCTATTTGCCTACCTATTACCTGTTCCATTTGCCCAACAGAAGAAGAAACTGATTCACAATCAGTGTTGATATACACTCACCGGCCACTTTATTAGGTACACCATGCTAGTAATGGGTTGGACCCCCTTTTGCCTTCAGAACTGCCTCAATTCTTTGTGGCATAGATTCAACAAGGTGCTGGAAGCAGATTTTGGTCCATATTGACATGATGGCATCACACAGTTGCCGCAGATTTGTCGGCTGCACATCCATGATGCGAATCTCCTGTTCCACCACATCCCAAAGATGCTCTATTGGATTGAGATCTGGTGACTGTGGAGGCCATTTGAGTACAGTGACCTCATTGTCATGTTCAAGAGATGTCACAGCTTATCTCCTCCTCCTCCCTGTACAATGACCTCTATAACACTGACCCATCATTACGACTTATCTACAATTCTCCCTTCACTGAGAATGTCAAGAGAACTGCCCCTAGACCTCAATGAGACAACTTTAGTCTTATTTCTTCCCTTTAACTACATAATTATATGGCTTTCCGGCTGGATAACATGTGCTGTGATGATGGAGGGATATGCTGCGGGTCAGATCCACTGACAAATAGATTCAATGTGTCTCATGTTGTAACAGGGTCTTCCAGGCTTCACACATCAAATTGTCAGATTTTACCCTAAACTCGGAAATCTACAGAGAAAAACAAGCAACTTAAAAGAAACACAAAATTGAGAGTGAGAAAGATAGTTGTCCTCACATGATCCTGACAAATAATGAGGCAAGGGTTAATCCTCTCTATCTGTAGACTATGGGAAGAAGGGAGAGAAGAGGAGGAGGGGTAACAAATTTCTGCTACAGATAGGGCACAGCAGGGAGCAGCACTCCAGCCAGTTGTCTTACAGCCAAAGGGCAGTGAGGACATAGAAGGCAAAGTGTCCATGGTTGAGCCCCCGGGGACACATAGAGAAGATTTATCTGCATAATTATCAGTTTTAATTATAATTTTAGATCAAACATGTAGCGCTGGCATTTTTCTTAAAATATCTCATCTTTAGTGTTTTATTAAGCCGAAACTTTTTGACCTGGATAGGAACAGATTTAGTCTGGTCCTAAGATTTACCCCATTGGTAAATTACTCATAGTCACATCTACTGGCAATAATGGAAAATAAATCAGTACAGTGCAAGTACCCAGGTTACTATTCTGATTTTGGAATTCTATCAGCCATTATACAATAAAGGTCCCCATAGTGTAATAGGATTGTCGGATCCCTGGAGCTAGGGTTCTCCAGTTGGTTTAGTTGCTGCAACCAGTTGTGGATTATAATATTGGCGTAAGCCCAGGGTCCAAGTCTTCTAGGGGACCCATGGCCACCCACCACAAAAGACCTTTACCCATGAAATCCTTGTACATCCGTTCCTGCTCTTAATACACATATACACAAGAGTCATTTCAGGACCATTGAAGGTCCTCCAGAGGTCCTGAAACTGCAGATTGAAAGCAGAAGTAGGGACACGTCCTCCACTCCCTAAGAAGCTGTATCTAGTATCATATGTAGGAAGTGATTCACTTTTATTGTATAAAAGCATTTAAATAGACAGCACCTTTTGCCCTCTATAGTGAGGGCTTCATCAGTTGTTCTGATAGGCCGAAACACACTGTGCTTACATTTTATTTACTTTTTTAATGCTTTTATATCATAAAAATGAATCTTTGCTGCCAGAGCCCAAGGAGAGTCCTGCTTTTTCCTTTTCAAATTGGACCTCCGCCATGAGATCCTCTCTTTACAAGCTCTAAGCAGCGTATTTCCACACTGTGCTCCTAAATAAAACATAAAAAGCAAATCAAAGAAAATCAAACTGAATACGGTAACTCATGATTAGAATCTGATTGATTAGAATCATGATTAGGTCTGGATTAGAATGATTCCCAAAGTGGACAATCTAATTTCATGTTAACTTTAGTGGAAATGCCTCAAAACAAGGAAACGAGGCTCCTGATGTTCTCCAAAGGGATCTTCTCCCAGACCTGGATTAAAGCATCATTCAACTCCTGGATAGTCTGTGGCGCAACATGACGCTGGTTGATGCAACGAGATATATGTCCCAGATGTGTTCAATTAGATTCACAAGGAACCCAGGGCCACTCCACCGGCATATGGACTCACAACGGGTCTGAGGATCTCATCTGGGTACCTAATGGCAGTCAGACACACAGAGGGCTGTGCGGTGCTCCAAAAAAATGCCTCTCCCATATCATTACCGACCCACTGCCAAACCAGTCATGCTGGAGGATGTTGCAGGGGGTAGAAAGTTTTCCATACTCTGTCGCGTGTCTCACATGAGCTCAGTGTGATCCTGTTCTTATCGGTTAAGAGAACACAGCGCAAATGTTGAATCTCCCAATCTTGGTGTTATCTGGCAAATCCTAATCCCATGGTGTTGAGCAGGAAACCCTTCTAAGGTTGTAGACACAACCTCATGCTACCTCTAGGGGAAAAGAGCAATGACAAAATGCAAAGTGATCAAAACATAATGGTCTGTGGTCACCACCTACAGAACCACTCTTTTATATGGGTTGTTTAGCTATTTGCCTACCTATTACCTGTTCCATTTGCCCAACAGAAGAAGAAACTGATTCACAATCAGTGTTGATATACACTCACCGGCCACTTTATTAGGTACACCATGCTAGTAACGGGTTGGACCCCCTTTTGCCTTCAGAACTGCCTCAATTCTTTGTGGCATAGATTCAACAAGGTGCTGGAAGCATTCCTCAGAGATTTTGGTCCATATTGACATGATGGCATCACACAGTTGCCGCAGATTTGTCGGCTGCACATCCATGATGCGAATCTCCTGTTCCACCACATCCCAAAGATGCTCTATTGGATTGAGATCTGGTGACTGTGGAGGCCATTTGAGTACAGTGACCTCATTGTCATGTTCAAGAAACCAGTCTGAGATGATTCCAGCTTTATGACATGGCGCATTATCCTGCTGAAAGTAGCCATCAGATGTTGGGTACATTGTGGTCATAAAGGGATGGACATGGTCAGCAACAATACTCAGGTAGGCTGTGGCGTTGCAACGATGCTCAATTGGTACCAAGGGGCCCAAAGAGTGCCAAGAAAATATTCCCCACACCATGACACCACCAGCCTTGATACAAGGCAGGATGGATCCATGCTTTCATGTTGTTGACGCCAAATTCTGACCCTACCATCCGAATGTCACAGCAGAAATCGAGACTCATCAGACCAGGCAACGTTTTTCCAATCTTCTACTGTCCAATTTCGATGAGCTTGTGCAAATTGTAGCCTCAGTTTCCTGTTCTTAGCTGAAAGGAGTGGCACCCGGTGTGGTCTTCTGCTGCTGTAGCCCATCTGACTCGAAGTTCGACGTACTGAGCGTTCAGAGATGCTCTTCTGCCTACCTTGGTTGTAACAGGTGGCGATTTGAGTCACTGTTGCCTTTCTATCAGCTCGAACCAGTCTGCCCATTCTCCTCTGACCTCAACAAGGCATTTCCGCCCACAGAACTGCCGCTCACTGGATGTTTTTTATTTTTTGGACCATTCTCTGTAAACCCTAGAGATGGTTGTGCGTGAAAATCCCAGTAGATCAGCAGTTTCTGAAATACTCAGACCAGCCCTTCTGGCACCAACAACTATGCCCCGTTCAAAGGCACTCAAATCACCTTTAATAATAATAATAATTCTTTATTTATATAGCACACACAGATTACGCAGCGCTGCACAAAGCATTTCAAATTGGTCCCTGTCCCCATGGGGCTCACAATCTAAACAACTTACCAGTATGTTTTGGAGTGTGGGAGGAAACCGGAGTACCCGGAGGAAACCCACGCAAACACGGAGAGAACATACAAACGCTTTGCAGATGTTGACCTGGGTGGGATTCGAACCCAAGACTTCAGTGCTGCAAGGCAGAAGTGCTACTCACTCCGCCACCGTGCTTTCTTCCCCATACTGATGCTCGGTTTGAACTGCAGGAGATTGTCTTGACCATGTCTACATGCCTAAATGCACTGAGTTGCTGCCATGTGATTGGCTGATTAGAAATTAAGTGTTAACGAGCAGTTGGACAGGTGTACCTAATAAAGTGGCCTGTGAGTGTATATCTGGACAGGTATATTCACAGACGTGTAACACTGTATTGATTAAGTCTACCCTTAACATTTTTGTGTGGTGTATTACATGTATATAAGATAGAATACACAGTCACTTGTATTATTGCTTATGCAAATGTCATTGACCAAATAAAGCATAAAATGTTATGTTGTAGTACTGGCATGGACAAAGTATCATGTGTCCTGTTTCACAAGTCCCATAGCAGTTAATGTAGTGCAGGATGAAGCACCGTATACACTTCTATAAGACTTCCGGAACAATGCATCCATTCTGTATGGGACAGGGACTTGGGGTCACCAAGTTTGACCCCAATGATCAGACTTTCATCGCTTATCCTGTGGATCTGCTCCTAACATCTTGGTATCAGAGGATCCCCATGAAGAGTCAGAGTCGCAGCCGTTTTGGCCGTAGGAGAGGGACACACAATACTACACAATATTAGGATGATGAATATGGATGTCAAGTGTAAATATACATTTATTTTCTCCGCTATACTAATTTATTTCTTGCAGAGATTGTATTTTCCTTCCGGACAATCTATAGCTGTGAAGTTCTTTAAGTCTCTTTCTCTCTGTGTCCTCACATGACTCCTCCAAGTTATCCTCAATTCACCTCCCATTGATCCGTCTGCAATAACAGCCGACAAAACAAAGCAGCCTCAGCTCTGCGTGTCCTGGCGATGTAAACACAGCGTACTATGGAGAGGACACCGAGTGATGTGTCTGCACTGCTCTGGATGTATATCACATATAGGATGTGTATATATGTATATGACAGTACAGCGATGATACAGATGTATCCTGGACTCCAGGGACAATAACATATGGAGAACGGTCACTACGTTACATTACGTTAACCTACGTTATATCTATATTTTTTTTATATCAATACTATATATATATATATATACACACATATTCACCCACCTTTTATGCATCTCTCGACCTACGTGTTCCAACCTGCCTCATATATATATATATATATATATATATATATAAATATATTCTTATGTATCTTATATATGGTGTATATAAAACCTCTTATTTATACCTACCTACTAACTATACCTATCTGTATGTTACGTACACCTACCTACCCCCTATACCCGCATAATCTCATCACCTGTCCCTATAGCTATGAGTGACATATATACACGCCGGTCCCCCGGGCAGCCATACTTGTCCTCCAGTATATTTTTAGCCTCTATCTCTATGCAGCGCTCCGCTCTCTATCGGTTTGCTATTGTTTTGCTGGGTTTAGCAGTCTAGACACAGGGTCATACCACTTCCGCAGCTTTTTAGGGGGGGGCATTTCACTCTAAACCCCAATTATTGCGGTAAAGTCTGACTCCCCCGCAGAAGTGACCCGCCATGTTACCCGCAGTGATATCCCCGCAATCAGCACTTTGTGATGTACTTTCTTCCCGGGATTTTGCCTTCCCTAGGGACAGAGTAGAGATTTCTCCCCCTTCCTCTGCGCACGGGAGCCGCTTATACCGCTATGTCCCGACCTGGCCCCGATCACTTGACAATGGCAGACGGGACTGGCCAATCAGCGCTCGCCGGTGATGTTCTTTTCGCTGTGATTGGGTGAGGCGGCCGCTGACGTACACGGATGCGGAAGAGGGGTTAAGTCGGTGTGAAGCCGCGGCGTGCAGACAGATCAGGGGAGAGGTGAGGGCAGGAGTCCCGGGAAGGGGATGCGGAGGCCGGGGGAAGAGCGGGGTAACGGGGCTCGGGGGAGGGAGAGGAGAAGACACCGGGGAGGCGCCCGGGTCACCTGGGACGTGATAAGGGGCCCCCAGGATCTCATCATGGGGAGGAGAATGGAGGACTGGAGCGGGAGCGAAGGCAATGGGAGCAGGGACGTGCCGGAGGGGATCGGGGCACTGCCCAGGAGCTGCACGGAGGAGGACACGTACTGGGCCAGGGGGCATAGCAAGAGTTTCCCCCAGGAGGTGGCAAGTGGCTCCCAGATCATGGGCACCGGGGCATGGAGGCAACAAGAGGGCATCAGTACCCAGCAGCAATGTGAGGATGCCAGGGGCACCGGAGCATGGAGGCAAGAACAGGGCATTACTACCCAGCAGCAGTGTGAGGATGCCAGGGGCATGGGCACCGGGGCATGGAGGCAAGAACAGGGCATTACTACCCAGCAGCAGTGTGAGGATGCCAGGGGCATGGGCACGGGGGCATGGAGGCAGGAAGAGGGCATCACTGCCCAGCAGCAATGTGAGGATGCTAGGGGCTTGGGCACTGGGGGATGGATACAAGAAGAGGGTGTCAGTAGCCAACAGCAGTGTGAGGATGCCAGGGGCATGGGCACCGGTGCATGGAGGCAAGAGGAGGGCATCAATACCCAGCAGCAGTGTGAGGATGCCAGGGGCATGGGCACTGGTGCTTGGAGGCAAGAAGAGGGTGTCAGCCAGCAGCAGTGTGAGGATGGTGGTATGGGCACTGGTGCATGCAGGAAAGCAGAGGGCATCGGTGTCCAGCAGCAGTGTGAGGATGCCAGGGGCATGGATGGGGTGCATGACAGGGTGGCAGTGCCCACAGGAGGTAATAGAGATGCCCAGGTGCTGCAGAAACGGAAAAAGAAGAGTAAAGAGAAGAAGCGGGGAAAGGCAAATGGAAGCAGTGGCTTCCAGGATCTGTACAGGGGGCAAAGTCTAGAGGAGGAGACCGACACTCGTGAAGACTCCCAGTGTGAGCTGAGCAGTAGCAGCGCAGAGGCCACTGACATGGGAACATCCCAAGGAGACTATAGACAGGAGATCAATGGAAATTCAGGGCCATTGATAGGGAACCAGGGAAGGGGATTCAAAGAGGGTCTAGGGGTAGCAAAGAGCAATAGCGATGAGGTCTCCAAAACAAGTCCACAATCTAACAGGGGTTATAGGGATGTGGTCAGAAGTCCAGGAAACGGGTCCAGTGGTTCTGGCGAGGGACTGGAAATGGAACAGGATAATAATAGGCCTGAGGGAGAATGGAACGGGGAAATAGAGGAGAAGAACTGTAACCCAATCCACCACCAGCATTTACAATTGGTGCCGCAGAACTGTCCATCACTCGCACATCAGGTGGTGTCAGCCGGTCAGTCCACTTTGGACTGTGGGACGGTAAAGGAGACAGGCACATGGTGTTGGTGCCTTCAGCTGTATTTAGGGGATAGGGAAGGTTCTCCACAGGTTGTACCTTCTGAATCCCCGGATGAAGGGCAGTCAAGAGAGTACGGGTACTCTATGAGTAGTACTCTACGTGTAGGGGAGAACTTCAGGGACGGAAGTAGTTGTGAGAATCAAGGGGACATTCCCGAGCCTCTTACCAAAAAGGGAGGGAAAATGGGAGAAACTCCAGAACTGCAGGAATGGGTGAACTGGTGGCAGGGGTGGGCAGGATCTGGGCGGCGGAGGGGGTCAGCACAGGCTTGGGGGTGTCGAGGAGAGGCAAGAGAAGGGCAGAAGCAGCAGGATGTGTGGGTGTTGAGGGAATGGACTAGAAGAGAGGGAGAGAAGAGAGGAGAGAACGGGCCAAGGGGATCTGGGAATGAGGTGTGGGTCCTACGAAATCAAGAAGAAGGGAAGCAGGACTCTGCGTGGCCCTTAGGAAGTGAGGATGTGTGGGTTCCCAGAGAACCCCGGAGACATCGGAGTGCATATTTCATGGCGGACAACACAAAGTGGACCCCCCGTAGCGCTAAAAATGGGGTTTCTGATAAAGGTGAACCATGAGCAGGTAGATGGGGTATCGCACCTCATAAAACAGAGGAGACACTAAACTGTTATGTGTGCGTGTTGTGTGCGTCTGTCCTTAAAGGGAAAGGGGGGAGGGTATTTAGGGGGTAACTATTTGTTAATTTGTCACCTTTTGGGTGGGAATAAGACACTTGTAGGGTGCACTTTCTTCACTGGTGCTGCTTTCCTATTTCTTTATAAGGTGCTACAACCTGGTGCTATGAGGTGCTGTATACTGCATGCTGATCATTTTGTATCCTCTCTATGAGGGTCCTCACCCCCCCCCCCCTATAGGAAGGGGCACAGTGGGGGGGGGGGGCTGCGGGGAGTTCTTGCAATGGGGTTAGGGAGGGGAACATTTTTTGATAAAATATGGTGCTGTCGCCTTTTTTTGTGGCAAACATGAAATCTACCTGTAAAACTATGTGACCAGAGCCAGCAACAGAGGTAAGTGTTATTAGCCATATAACATTACCTGCCATTACTCCGAGACCCCCCCGCGTGGTACATCCTCTCATCTACCTCATGTAAGAGAAGACCCCTGTAACCTAGATTATCTGTTGTGTTTTGTGCTCTACCCCTCTATAATGGAGGGCAGTATTACTGACAGTACTATATGACGGTTATATACTATAGTGATCATTGTACACCTAATCATCTACTAGGCTCTTGGTAAAGATGGCCCCTTTATCCATTAAGTCAGATGATGTCTCCTTGTCTACATGTGTTCTGTTCACCATCTGTTTCTGTTTACATGGGGGACCCCCTTTCTCACCTGCTCTTCAACTATTATTTTTTTTTTTTACAGAAAATCAAATTTTGTGACTGTTAACCATTTGGTACCCCATCTTGCCATCACCATGAACGCTCTGTCACTCACACCTCTGTGGTGCCTACTGCTTTTCTCTCTGCTTCCCCTCACTCTTGCCAAAGAGGGAAGTAAGAAATTACAGATTGGTGTGAAGAAGAGGGTGGAGAACTGCCTTTTTAAGTCTCGGAAAGGGGATACCCTCAGCATGCATTACACAGTAAGTATACAGTGTATGTATAGTATTCGGTATAAGAACTGATACAACACAATCCATGCGCCTCTTGCCATAGATGAGATAGAATTTTGTGGCATGGATGCAGCAAGGTTCTGAAAGAATAGCCATTGGCTGTTTTAGATGACCCTGGTTTTTCCATGAGGCACAAACCTGTCGGTGTCCTTTTTCCCTGACCGTCCACAATGCTCCATGAATCATAGTGATATTTGATACAAGAAGTCCATTATTTCCCACTGTAATCCTGATAAGAGTTTGCTGCTGATGTTTAGTGGGGAAGCAGGGACTCCTTGCATAATGTATCTACAATGATCTGTCCAGTCCCCAGCATTGTGGTCTGTCTGTGAATCTGGTCACTGTGTGGTTTGTGTTTCACGGACTGATCAATTTCCATCACTCCTCTGCTTTTGAATGTCGCATGCTCCTCCTGCAGCTCCACTTCTCTGGATAAGGGGATAACTTGAAAACTTGTTACAATATCTTTAAAAGGAAATCTACCATCTGGAATCTACTTACTAAGGTAGATCTGATTGTAGGTTCCCATTAATATCGTAAACCCTAAACTATACTTCCCTAACCCTATAACAATTTGTAACCTAATCTACAGTTTATCTAATATCCAAATTTTCCAGCGAAGGCTACAGGGGTGTGGAGTATCCTCTCTGTGCAGTGGGAGAAAAGGCTACTCCACTCCCCAGTAGCTTCTATCACTCCTTACCTGCGTACAGCCAAGTTGCATCTGGCGCGCTGCCGGAGCTCTGTGCATGCACAGAACTTGAGGCTGCAGTACTGGGTGCACACACGCACATCGTTGCTCGCACCCAGCACTGAAGCCGAAGCCACTAAGCGGAGCTCCGACAACTGGCGGCGCGCTAGATCCAACTTGGTCGTGCGCGTTAGGGAGGGATTGCAGAGGCTACTGTGGTATGGAGTAGCCTTTGCTCCCGCTTCCCGAAGAAGCTTCTTCTTCACGCACTAGTAGCTTCTTCAGGAAAATTGGCATATTATATAAACTGTAGATTAGGTTAGAGTTTGTCATAGGGTTAGGGAAGAATAGTTTAAAATTTAGGATATTAATGTTCACCTACCATCCGATTTACCTTAATAAGTAAATTCCCGATGGTATGCTTCCTTACGTTGCCCTTGTGGCCAAGGAATTAGATAATATGTATTTCCCTGCAGGCAATCCGGCACTGCGCCTCCCACAGTGCTCCCAGTTTCTAAGTCAGGAGGCACAGTACCTACAGCCTATCAGCGGCTGTGATGTTTCCTAGATACTGGACATCAAAAACCATTCCGTAGATTGGCTGTAGCAGCGCCTTCCCCTCTGTTCCCCGACTGCTTATTTTGGGGCCTCAATGCTTCCTAGATGAGCTGACAAATCCACGATTTATACAGATGACCTTTAGAGTGCAGGTTTTTTAATACTACACAATATCTTTTAGTTGATGAAAGCAGCAACTGTCTGCACTCCGGGGATAACAGGAGATATTGGTGGATGTCAGGCCCGGGCATGATGAATGTGATAGTATCTAATTGATACTTACAGAAAAGTAATATAAAATATTACTTCTATATATCTTCTGTAAACTGACTGTTGTCTTCTAAGTCATTTCTAATGGGATAATTCATAAATGCCTAATAGATGCAGTTGCTACCTCCCCCATCTATTGGGTATTTATTATCCTCTGGATACATCACAGGTATCTGAGATGACAACACTGTCCCTTAGGAACTGAAAACATTCCCTCTGCTTGACGCTTTAGCTACCCCTTCAGAAATATCAATTAGATATCACATCTCTGGAAAGGAATCCACTGATTTCTCCTATTATCCCCAGAGTTGAGAAATTTGCCGCAAAAAGATAACGAGTAGTCGTAAAAAAAAAAAAACCTGCACAATAAGTCACTTGTATAAATGGTGGATCTGTTATAGAGGACATGGCTCTACATAAGCCTCTTGAGAGTATTAATGACATTTCTATAAAAATATTGACTTTTTGATCTGTTGATCATGGTGGGTCCAGGTACAGAAACATCAATTTTTTTTGGCTCAAAGGATGCGGCAGAAGTGGCTTATAACCCCCTTCACTCATCAATGAGTAAAGCAGGGGATGTAAACAATGTCCACTCTATACAATGCTGTTCCCCCTCTCCAAGGTGAGATGTACAGTAGCCAGATTCTCATCGATCGAAATTTGTGTTTATCGCTATGCAATGGGTTAGAGATGAATGTGCGTCTCAGCCCTGAGGTCTCCGAACAAGTGAGTGCTATGATCGCCGAATAGGCGACTTAAAAAACGATATATATAGTGTCCACACTCACAAGGAGTTTAAGAATGTCTGCTAGCCGATAACTGCATAAATGAAAAGAAAAGATATACTGAAATTTTATAAGAAAGTTTATGTATATATGTGAATATTCAAGCAAAGTAAAAAGCTTTGAAAATGTTTCTGCTGGTCAATTAATAGGACACTATTCAATACTGACTTTGTGATGGGTTGTCTGAGATTACATTGTAGGATCTGACTTTTGGCTTTGTCTTTTTTATGTGGAAGAGCTGCAGTACTGGAGCCTGCCTGTAGATATGGGAGGCGCTATTTAATGTGAACTAAGCAGGATCCCTCTTTCTAATCTTGAGCAAGTCTTTAAACCACTAAAAGGGATACTTTCCATTGAAAAGACAATTCTTTTCACTTTTTTCATTTGGCAGACTCCTTGTCATTTAAAATTGGTAAACCCCTTTAAAGGGAACCTGTCACCAGATGCCCCACTAAACTAGCAGCACCTTCAGGTTGGGTATAAAATGTCCATTCTAGAATTACCTCTTTTATGTGAAATTCTTCCTTTCACCTATGCAACAAAGGTACCGTAGTCTTTTTCCGACGATCTGTGGTTCTATAATATTTAGAATCTCGTCTTTTAAATCACGCCAGGCTTATGGTTCTTCGTGCTACAGAACCACACAGGCTGTTAAAGATCCAATTACCACCCTTTTTTATCTGCAGCTCACATTTACAACTATGTCTTTAACTGTCCATATTTATGGTTTTGTAACTCACAGATCCATGAGCTTGATATGATCTGAAAGGTGGGATATCCTATCTTAAGTATGACACAAAAACCATGTTTCTAGGGACTATAGAACTAAAGATGGGGGCGTCTGAAGTGACACTACCACTGCAGCCTATAAAAGTGTCTCAAATTGGCAAAATGACTCTTCTCTGCTCATTTTCACATGACTAGGTAGGAGATTATTTATAGGTACCTGAAGGGGCTGGTAGTTTAAATGAGTTGGTCACTTTACCTCATGTTTTGTGTAATGTGTGTGTAAGTGTAGGGAGGGGGCAGCATATTAGGTAATTTACCAATATAGTAAAAGTTCTGTGTTGCTTTCTTGATAAGATTTCTTGTAAAGTGAAGCCTCCTGTCATTTACCTCATCAGCCAGAAATTCCTGACCATAAAATGGCCGCAGATGGAGGGTCATGTGATCTTATCTGTGCATGTATAATCGCCCCGGCCAGGACCTTGCTCTTCTATTTGTGAATATTATCATAAGGTCCTGGTATAGCGATTGCCCACAGACAGATAAGATCACACAACCCTTCATCTGCAGCCATTTTATGGTCAGGTATCTCTGGCTGATGAGGTAAAAGACCGGAGGCTTCACTATACATATCAAGAAAGTGGAGCAGAACTACTAATAGATGTATATTTGAGAGTTGCCTAATATTCTTCTCCTTCCCCACACTTGGGCTAAATTCAGACGAACGTGTGCTCGCCGTACCGTAGCATAGCGGGCACACTTTGACCCAGGGAGAGTAGCTCACCCCTGCCCCTCTACATAGATAAACATGGCTTGTCCTATCTGTTCCCCACATGTGGCACCGTACCACTCCATGCGCCCATTGCCACCCATATGGGGGACGTATATCCACGGCCGTATATATGTCCCCCAATGGCCGTCTGAATGCAGCCTTACACACACCTTACACAAAACATGAGGTAAAGTGTGTAACCCCTTCAATGTGGTAAAAACTGGTGCCCGGTTCCCTACACTTGCTGACCTGTCATGTTATATTCCAGTCACTGAATGCAATCCAAAAAAGAAGGCCGCACTCCCAATAAAGTGAAAAAGTGAGAAATTTATTTCACATCATGTGCAACATTTCAGCTTCACTCAGCCCTTTTCAAGCACAACAACGTGGTGTACACGCCATATATACACCAGCTATGAGCTCCACCTTGGACTTTTAGATTAAGATTTTTGGGACAAACTGGAAAAAATTTATACCACTTTATGTTCAGGTTTACATGGCCAAAGCATGCTGTGAGACTTATTTTTGACTATAGCTTCATGAATAGGAAGGCAAGAGAAAACAAATTATGGGTACAAAAATACTTGTATAATGCAGTCTGGGCTTCATGTAACGTACTGAGGGCGGATAGGTCTTTCCTTTGGTGGTAATTGGGCTGCGCGGGCGGATGGGTCTCTGAGGCAATGTCTTATGTCGCAGTCTACTTAACCTTTCCTCATAGGACACGTCATCTTCATTAGACTGAAATGTTATATATCTGCAGAATTTGTGCTGACATGTTCAGTCCTGTGATCTGTTTCGCTTTCTTTCAGGGGAAGTTGGAGGATGGCACAGAGTTTGATAGCAGCATATCCAGAAACCTACCATTCACCTTCACCCTGGGCACTGGACAGGTCATCAAGGGCTGGGACCAAGGATTATTAGGGTATGTCCTGGTGTCCTGGAGACGCATCATGTGAATATCTAGAGCTTTATTGCTATGCATGTACGTGTGGAAGCGTTCACATGATTTTTAGAAACAGCTGGGAGTAGTAGTAGTGACATAGGTAAATCATATGACCACAGCAATTTTGAAGATGCTTGTTCGTTGTATACCAACACCATTGATGAGGAGACCCTGGAAATGGGGGGGCTTCAGTTAGACATACTAGAGTGTGTCCCCTCTGGCAGAGTCTTCTTTTCTTTAAAAACAAGGCTTTAGAAATGATGCAAATTAGCCTCAGCGGCTCCAGGCTCCATAGATGTTTACAGAACCTGGAGACCCTCAGGCTTGTTTGCATAATTTTTAAAACCCTATTTTTCTTAAGAGGGGATCCTGCCAGAGGGGGCACACAGCAGCATGTCAGTGTGCTTGGGTTACAACCCTTGATCCTGGTGGTAGATGTCCTTTAAGACAGATGTGGGTCCCAGACCTAGGACCCTCATCTTTATGATGTTTCATAAAGTGCATATGTCATAAGTGGTGAACATGGGTAAACCCCTTTAACAACAATTTTTGAATCGGAGGATAAAAGTCTTTAGGCCATATTCCTGGTGTCTAGAGTTTTACCAATGGGACACTCGCTTAAAGGGTCTCTAATTATTTCACAAATTTAGCAAAAATCAAGAAAACTGTAATATATTTCATCAGAGTAAAAGTTCCTCATTGGCTTCTTCTGCCTTAAACTGCTTTTATAACTATTCATTTCTGCATAACTCAGTTAACAATGTAAACAAACATGGCCGCTGGAGCAGCGCTGGACTCAGCTTCTGGCTGGCCACGCCTACCTGTCCCTATTCACAGCACTGTGTATGCGGGCCAGATGGTTGTCGGCTCTCGGACAACCCCTTAAACAATAAAACTCCCTTTAGAATGACAGCAAGCAGAGATATAGAGGTCTAAAATTGTGAGGAATTGATACAGAAAGTATATTGGAAAATTGTATAATTTTTCACCCATTAACGCAGTGCAGAGTCTCTTTAAAAGTTTCCCCCATTCAGTGCGCCGGTATTGGGCTGTATCTTATTGTAGCACATGTCTTTTCTATAAAGACAGAACCACAAGCCTGGTGCCATTTGAAAGATGCCATTCTTTTCTTTGATATGAAACCAAGCATGTTTCTCTGTATGATAGAGCCAAAAATATACTTTCTTTTTGGAGATTTGTCTTTAGGTTTTGTTTTTTTTGTTTTTTTTCACGAAAAAGCAAGAAATCTAGAAAGGATATTTCTTACCCCACCTGAGGGGGGCTTAGAGTTTTTTTTGGGGGGAAATTATGGTGCCAGGTTCTCTTTTAAATGCCCCCAATATATACTTTGCAGAAGGACATCAGGAGTAGTTAACAGCACCTGCAAGTTCTGTATTATATTCTACATTTTCGCCCTATAGTCACAATTATTTTGTTTTCATGTCCTAAATTTTTTTATTTTTTTTCACATTTAATTAATACCACACGGCCATGCAATCTTTTAGTGGGAATTAAGTTATTGTAATTCAAAAGGGAGCGACTATTTGTGTGTGAAGAGACGTATTTGGGGTTAGAGACAAAAAAGACAGGCCGCTTTGTGCAGAAAACGGATCTCCGGTCTTATACTGCAGCCCAATATACTTAGAATTTTTCTGTATCTTGTTTTTGGCCATCATAGCGTCACCACCACTGTGATGATCCATTGCATACCTATCCACAGAAACATAAGTGCTGACATTATGTTGTGCAGATGTGCCTGGCTTTCTTCAGAGATGCTCTTTTCAGCTGCCAGACAGACTCGGCTATTTTCAGACCTTCCTTAGATGTAACCAGAGGCCCCTCACCCACTGCAGCTGTGAAATAAGGGTCTCTTGTTCTAGTTGTGCACAAGCCCTTAAAGGGGTCGTCCAGTTGTTAGAAAACATGGCCACTTATGATTTGTGCTGGTATTGCAGCTTACTTGTATAGAGATGAATGGAACTTGGTTGTAATACCAGATGCTTCCCATAATCGGGGATAAGTTATGACCTATCCACAGGTTTGGGGACAATCCTAATTGCTGGGAGTCCTTGCAGTCTGACCCCTACTAATCTGAGAATGGGGTCCTGTCTCATTAATATGTGGAGAAGCAGGTAGAGCATGTGTCCAAACGCTTCCTTTAATGGCTACGGAAGGCCATGCTTCCTGCCATTTCACCCATGTGATTGGTGGGGGTCCTAGCAGTCAGATCCTCACCAATCAGCTGGTTTGCTGATGGGGATAACTGAAATACTTGCGACAACCCCCTTTAATGTCCCAGATGAGAATAGCCCTTTAAAGAGTAATTAAACTCCCCCAAAAAAATTTATTTGTTGGAAGTGTACAGGGGTTATCCCAAATTTTCAAGTTGCCCACTTATTACAAGGTGATCAGTGGTGTGATTCATGGGACCCCATTGATCCTGTTCTTAGTAATGGGTTGAGCATGTTTCCTTCTGCTCCATTCTATAGTATCTGGGTACCGGACATGGCCAATTGCTTTATAGCAATTTCTGACATTCCTGTAATATTGCATGGAGTGCAGAACGCATTCTCCACCCATTAGTGTGAACAGGCCCCCGGCCATCTAGATCGTGGGAGGCCCAGCACTCACTGATTAACTTGGAAAAGGGATAACTTGAAAACTTGGGACAACCCCTTTAAATTGGTAGGGTTCCCAGTGCCGGATCACCCATTCTCAATAGAAGAGATTGTCTGATCACAGTCTATACAGTGAACATTTTAATGATTTTTTTGGGGGGTCTCTGCTCCTGGACCCCTATTGATCAGAGCTTTCTCCATGAAAATTTGGTTAGATTTGATTTTTTTTTTCTCATTATTTGCAGGATTGTGGGATGATAAGCGCAGGATTTTTCACCTTTTTTTATTATTATTATAGCGTTCTTTCACATTAGTTTTGACTGACAACTCTGTAAAAAGTAACAATCGTGACAAAAATATTAAACACGAGCGAGCATAACCCAAAGATAGGAGACGGTGTTTATACATTCCTGCCCAGATAACCCTCATAGCTGTGATAAGCCTCACATACAATCCACACAATGCCCTGCAGGTGCTGTGCCTTCAGGACATGATTCTCTCTTCCTTCCGTCGGCCGGTCTCCCTGTGAGGCCGTCGACCTCCTCTGGAGGCCTTAGGTCCGGCGACCGCCGGGGACGGCCGGGACCGCCGGGCAGTGCGGAGCCGGCGACCGCGGGGCGGCCGGGACCGCCGCCGGAGGCCGGCGCCGGCGACCGGGGGGGAGGCAGGCGACTCTGTTTATTCCCTTCTTCTTCTACCTTGTTATTCATTTACCTCCTGTTTATTAATTCTACTTCTTTTTTTATGTTATTCATTCTACCTCCTGTTTATTCCTTCTTCCTTCTTTTTTTTTTTTTTTTTTTTTTTTTTTTTTTTTTCACTTATATATGTTAGTTGTTCTATGACTGAAAATGAAAGGGGTTTTACTGCCCTAAATGATCAATGACTTATTTGATTACAATTTTAGCCTTTGGATGGAGCCTGAAGCAGACAGCTCCATCTCTAGTGTAGTGGTGGACTGGCTGTACTGCAAGCACCATTCTCACTGACTGAAGTGAATGAGAACGGCGCCTACATTGACGGCAGCTAATCTATGGAGGGAGACGTCTGTTTCTTAGCTGTTTGACATGGGCGATGCATTCACGGAAGCAATCGCCTGTTAAGGACAATCATTGATGGGTGAATATAAATGTATAGCTATAAAACGGCTTTAAATATCATAAATGTGACTTTACCCAAGTTCCATGACCTCACTTCTGCGGTGAATTTGTGTATTATTATTATCGGGAGGGTCCGACTGCTGGGACCTCTACCAGTCATGGGGACGGGGATCCAATCTTACATCTCGCATCGCTCAAGTGGAGCATGAGCTCTGCTGCTGCATTCAATACTAATGGGAATGTTGGAAATTGCTGAGCACAGCGATCTGTTTTCTTCAGTGGGGGTCTGTTGTCAAGTTCAGTTGGGGTCCCAGTACTTGGAACCCCATGATCACCTGCATAGGGAGTATTAATAATACTTGGTACAACATGGCACCCATAGAGCCTCTGTAGTATGAATGGAGTGGGACCACTTCTATCAACAAAGAGATACTGTAACCTTAGAGGCCTGAGCACTACTGCATATTACATGGACATAAAGTTTCTATGATCAGGAAAGTATTTAAAAATTAGGTAATTAGGTTTTTATTTCTTCATATTAAATAAAGGTACATATAGTGTTACCACTCTTCATCATAGCTGTTTGAGTTACAGAAACCATACTCTTGAAAACAGGTGGAGACCAATCACATGACAGAGCGGTGCCTCAGAGCGTTATATATATGCCCTTCCTCTGCCGGCTAGGTAGGGAAAAATAGTGTTGGCTCCACCACGATGGACTATACGCCCACCACAGGCCTCATGCCGATCAGTTTTAGCGTGGTGTCTGAAGGGCTTAGCTGCTTCCAAGATCACCATTTCCAGGTGGGTGCAGTCAGCTACCGCAGCCCGCTGTCATACTCCCCTCTTTCCGATCATCACTTAATCGACCCGGATGGTTGGAGCTTCTTGGGCACCTGGCTTCAGCCTGGGCCTCAGTCCAAACATCATGTAAATTCTATCAAACTTATTCTGGCTTCTGCCGATGCCAGCCTGGGGCGTAAGGTTATGCTCTGTGCACAGCTGTGTGTATGGAGTCTTAAGAGACTGGTGTGGGACTATGGTTGGTCCCCACCGGATGTTAAAGGGGTTTTCCCAGGAAACAAGTTAGGACCTAACTTGCTGATCGGTGTAGGTCTCAGGAAAGAGGCCCACACAGGTCACAAGAATGGGGGGTCCGAGATACCCCTCTGGAAGCCCTTGTTGCTCCCTGAGATGAGTGGAGCAGTAGGCTGTGCATGTCCGTTCTGCTCCATTCATCTCTATGGAGCTGATGGAGATTGCCAACCGCTGCAATCTCCGTTTGCTCCATAGAGTTGAATGCAGCAGAAGGCAAAGTGTCCGTCTGCTCTGCTCAGCTCTGGGCGCCACAAGGGGTCTGACACAGGTACGTTATCGTAATCTGTGGATAGGGCCTAACTTGTTTTCTGGGAAAACCCCCTTTAAGTGTGTGGTTTGATTAGCAGAAACTGTTATGATGAAGAGTGACAACGGTCAAACGCGTTGGTTGTTATGGGGGAATACTGTACGCTATGAACGCTATGTAATATACAATGTTTTTTAATATAAAGAGATAAAAACCTGATTTTTATGTGCTGGATTGTCGAAACTCTTTTGTTGGAATGATTTCCCTGCTACCAGAAGGCGATGCTCTGCAGTGAAAGGAATAGAGCAGCCACTTCTACAATCACAGGTGTAACACGGATATTAAATGCCTTTGTATTAAATGGCCGCCTGTTCTCTGAAGGCAAAAAGCTTGTACTAATTGCCAGTCCCTGTACACTGGATTGGGGATCTGCTGGGATCCCCAATTGTGCATCTTAAAAAGATGTGGCCTGTAACTGACATCACAGGTAGAACCTCAACTGTGAGAGACAAAATGTGAAAACAAATCCAGAAAACATTTTCTTTCTGATTTCATTTATTTATTTACAAATTATGGTTGAAAATAAGTATTTGGTCAATAACAAAAATTCATCTCAATACTTTGTCATTACCAACAAAGGATATAACTGAGGTCACTGTTGCTGGTATGTTGGCCCATCCTCCATGCAGATCTCCGCTAGGGCAGTAGTGATGTGTTGGGGCTTTCACTAGGCAACACCGACTTTCAACTCCCTTCAAAGGTTTTCTCTGGGGTTGAGATCTGGAGACTGGATAGGCCACTGCAGGACCTTGAAATGAGGGGAGGACAGAGGAGCCATTACTACAGGTAATGAGAGGAGGACAGAGGAGCCATTACTACAGGTAATGAGGGGAGGACAGAGGAGCCATTACTCCAGGTAATGAGAGGAGGACAGAGGAGCCATTACTCCAGGTAATGAGAGGAGGACAGAGGAGCCATTACTCCAGGTAATGAGAGGAGGACAGAGGAGCCATTACTCCAGGTAATGAGAGGAGGGCAGGGGAGCCATTACTACAGGTAATGAGGGGAGGACAGAGGAGCCATTACTACAGGTAATGAGAGAAGGACAGAGGAGCCATTACTATAGGTAATGAGAGGAGGACACAGGAGCCATTACTACAGGTAATGAGGGGAGGACAGAGGAGCCATTACTACAGGTAATGAGAGGAGGACAGAGGAGCCATTACTCCAGGGAATGAGAGGAGGACAGAGGAGCCATTACTCCAGGGAATGAGAGGAGGACAGAGGAGCCATTACTCCAGGTAATGAGAGGAGGACAGAGGAGCCATTACTCCAGGTAATGAGAGAAGGACACAGGAGCCAGTACTACAGGTAATGCGAGGAGGACACAGGAGCCATTACTACAGGTAATGAGAGGAGGACACAGGAGCCATTACTACAGGTAATGAGTGGAGGACACAGGAGCCATTACTACAGGTAATGAGAGGAGGACACAGGAGCCATTACTACAGGTAATGAGATGAGGACAGAGGAGCCATTACTACAGGTAATGAGAGGAGGACAGAGGAGCCATTACTACAGGTAATGAGAGGAGGACAGAGGAGCCATTACTACAGGTAATGAGAGGAGGACAGAGGGGCCATTACTACAGGTACTTATTTTGCAAATCTATTCTTTAAAAATCAGACAATCAGAATTTTTTATGCATTTTGTCTCTCATAGTTGAAGTTCTACCCATTACAGACCTCTCTCATCTTTTTAAGTGGGAGAACTTGCACAATCGGAGGCTGACCAAATACTTATTTCCCACCATAATTTACAAATAATTAAAAAAAAAAAAAAAAAAATCATTATGGTTTTCTGTGTACGACCCTGTGTGACCTCTGTGTAAGGTATCCGACCTCTGGTGTACAGTGAAGTGTGGGGTAATCTCCATAGGAAGCACAGTCAGTCTATAATAATATACATATATATGACAAGCGTCTGACTCTCTGCCTGGTAATCGTGTACATGGCAGGAGGATGGCGGCGGGCGCTGTACAGACAGCAGGTGCGCCTCATTATAGATGACATTAGTCTGTGTTTAATGCTAATGATTGGAGCTGCGCTGCTCGGGAATAATAATTATTATATCTCCGGCTGTTATACAAAGAAGCCAGTGTGAAGCTTCTACTGTGAGTTTTACTCTCTATTATGGGAAAACCTGCAGCAAATACCCACCACATCTAACCTCCAGATACCGGTCTATTGTGCCAGGTTATGGTAGACAAGTGAACGCAAATCTATCCCTTGTGGACATGATCTTTAGAGTATATTCACATGTATGGGTAAAACTGCATCACAATGGTACTAGGCCAAGTATCCGGGTCCTTAAAAGATGTCTTTTAGTTCCGTAAAACTATTTGAAAATCAGAACTAATCGCCATGTCTTCAGTCTGGATATTACCGGGTGCACAAGAGAATGTGCATATATACAATATGTAAAGCTGCCTTCTCTATTTCCACCAGAAGGGGGCGTCCTTGTGGTTCTTAAGGGAGAAATTGCTCTGTCAGCATTGTGTTTTGTGAATATGCCATGTGATACGTGAGGGTGTAGGGTGGCGCAGAGCATCAGTGTGTGTGCCCCTCGCCAGCTCCTACAGAAACCCATTTGCAGAGGATTACATGCGGTTTTGCTGGCTTGGTCACAGGTCGTCTTTTGTTTCTTTAACTCTTAATGTGCGGAGACTGTTCGGGAAGGGGGAGACACGGTTAATAAGTAGTCTCTATTGTGACAGGCGAGATGTAATCTGCATTCATTTGGCTGGCTCGGTGCCCGCGCGCCACGGGAGGTGGGCCGATCCCAAATGCTATTTAATTAGCACCCGTCTCCTCTCCATTTATCCGGCTTCCAATTCTCCACAGCGTCTGGTATAAGCGGGCTAATTGATGGCAGCGCTCCTGATCTCGCTGGCTGGCGAAGGCTCCGATCTGTCACCTGCCCAGGGATGGGACCCGCTCACAGAGGCCCAAGGCTGAGACATAAATTCCCTCTGTAATATGAAGGAGCGGATGATGGATTCCTTATTCTGCTGTCGTTTTGTAGGATTTCGTAAATATCGGGCGCGTCGCCTGCACTTAATCATATCCCTCAGTGCTGACCGTGGCGGAATAGTCTGCAGAGGATCGAGATGTTTGGCTTTATAGGGATTGTTCAGGAAGAATTATTCACTTTGTGTCCCTGTAGTGACCGATGCCCCGGCCCCCGTTCACTTTTAGTGTAGTTATAACTTCTGGATGTAACGGGAACATGGAGACCATTCCAGGTAATAGTGTTGGGACACCCCTACCCACAAATTATTGATGGCTTCAATAGTTCTTGCTTGCCAACCGCATTAAAAGGGGTTTTCATAAATAAAAGGGGTAGTACCAACTCTTTGTTGTTACACAGGATAAGGTCTAAAAATCAGATTATTAACGGTCTGAATCCAGGGATCCCTAGGATCTTGTTTTCACTAATAGCGAAAGAGGAGCTTGTGTTCTGCCGCTCCACTCTGTACCATGAGAGTGGTCAGAAATGGCTGAGCACAGCGCTCTGGTATCTCCAACAATCTATAGACTGTGACGTAGAGGGGGTTGCCTGAGAAAGCAGAGCGCTGTGCACAGCTATTTCTTGTTCTACAACTCTGTTGAATGGAGTAGCAGGGGACACACTCTCATCCTATTGCCCACCCATTAGTGAGTATGAGACCCCTGTGCTCCAGATTGCTGGGGACTCGTTCTCATGATTGGTGAGGTGTGGGGGGGGTACCAGTAGTCGGACCTTTACCCAATCAGCGTGATATTCTCTACATGTAGGATAATGTTTAAATTGTTGGTACTTTCATCCTGTAAATGTCTGCTACATTCTGCTGTACTATACTGTTAAACCCAATAAAAACTGTTTAAAAAAAAAAGTTAAGTTTTATGTGCTCAGACCTATAGTGAGTGAGACCCATGCTCAGTCCCTGGGACCCCATGTGTGCATGAAGCAGAACTTGGCTGCTCTTGACTATATAGGAGGAGATTGGGCAGAGGTGACAATGTACACTGCGACCCATTCTTATAACCAGTGCAGGTCCCACACTACTTTGTAAATGGTAAAATCCTAATTCTAGCTGCTCCTGTGTTGCTCTACATAGAACTAAATGGCGTTAAGTACATAATAACATTTTTGCATTCTATCCGTTACAGATAATCTAAGTATTTGTCTCCTTTTTGTTTTCTAGGATGTGTGAGGGAGAGAAGAGGAAGCTGGTGATTCCTTCAGAATTGGGTAAGGATCACGATGACGGCACAAGGGGGTAGTTTTTTTTTTTTTTTCTTTTCTTCTTTACAACAAGACTAATAGAATTGTTTTTCATTGATTTTAGGTTATGGAGATAGGGGAGCACCCCCTAAAATTCCAGGTGAGGAGCTTGTCAGGGTCACTCTTGTTGACATTGACCCTATGTTTAAAGGGGATGTCTTTGAACAAGAATACATATTTGTTGCTGTCTGTGCAGCAGAAATCAAAATTAATTTTAAGTGTGATCCCCTTTTTATTAGATTTGTTTGATACTCTAATGAATTAAAGTGGTGTTCCACTGTCGCGATGTAAGAGGTCACCTTACGGAGACTTTGCCGATTAAGGCGACCTTGCAGGCGTGTGGAGATTTACAGTCATTGATGCACGGGGATATATGCAAATATGTTTTCCAGGAAAACTTTATCCCATCCTGGAAATCATATTTGCATATTTCCCGAGGCGTTTTCAGTCTTTCTGGAAAATCACACAGGTCAGAGCTCCAGCTTCCTTGTCACTTCAGTACTCCCGGTATCCACTGTATGCACAAGATTTTTTTGGGGGGGAGGAATCACAGGACCCGCTTCAGCCAGTTGTACCATGTGACCTCACTTCCTGTACATCACAAGTAACATCCTGTAGTATGAGGAGGCCTCACATTAGCTAAAGTGGGTCCCGGAAATCTCCTACAACTTCTCTTGCTGCACAAACTGATATAACTTTATCCCCCACCACCCGGGTTATCGGACAGAAGCAGATTTTTGGCCAGATCCGTCACATTATATATGTACAGGAGACTCCATGTTACACCTTGATGACTTCAGATGATGTACTCTGTTCTGACATTTCTCTTCTGTTTCAGGAGGAGCTACTTTGATCTTCGAGGTGGAACTGCTAAAAATCGAAGGGAGATCAGAATTGTAGATGGGGATATGGGACAAGCTTGTTTCTACAATTTGGGGTCCTGTTTGTGGGGGAGGTGGCGTCTCACACAGCGCTCAATAAACACAAACACAAAATCTCTGCCTCGTTCTTAATATTTCGGAAGGAAAAGGAACATTTAATGTATCTGGTGACACCAGGTGGAGAAAAGTTGGAACTCTCACAGCATGTAGAGCATTTATTGAGGACCTGTCAACAGTTTTGGGACCCTAAACCAAATATAGGACATGTGGTTTAGCTTCCCAAAACATGCTTTGTGAGATCTCAGTGTGGGGGCAATGTAAAAAAAAATAAACATGTATACTTAGATGAGAATCCGATGAGGCACATCGTTCATGCCGCGTGATGTGGGATGAGGCCAGGGTGTCCACAGCTCCTGAATAGGTAAGTATTGATAAGGTTCCCTTTGCCCTGACAGGTTCCCTTTAAGGTTAGTAGCACATATCTGTGGTCAGTGCTTGAATTGAAGACCATGGGCTGGCCAGATATCACTGACAGGACTCGGAGCGTTATACTGATATATGATGTAAGGAGTACACGTTGCCCGCAACTCAACAGCACTGATCTGTAATCATGATTACAGCGGGAAAATGGGGACTCCTTGATCATATATCACTATAAATCCTGTCCATGGCCCATAATTGCGCCCAAAAGGGGAAGGATCCACCAAGAGTCTCCAAACGTTTAAGCAGAAATCTGTTCCTGTGTCTGTCTTTTTCGCTGCCTTTCTTCCTTATTTAAAGGGAACCTGTCACCAGATTTTACCTCGCTAAAGGATATGAAATGTCTTTCCTAGAATTCCCTCTTTTATGGGAAAAATTATTCTTCTCATCCAATTTCACAATAGATGAGTCAAGTTTAGTGTTTGCAGTAGTGGCATTTCAAAATCCCCCATCTTCTGTTCTTTAGCACCTAGAAACATGCTGCTAGTGTCATATCAAAGATAAGAATCTTATCTTTAAAAATCTGGTTCTGTAGCTCATAAGCTATAAGCCTGATATGATCTGAGAGATGAGATCCTTATATTTAATAGGACACAAAATATATTTCTAGCTACTATGGAACCAAAGATGGGGATTCTGCAATAACGCTACCTATGCAGTCACTAAACTTGACTCATTTCATGTGAAAATGAAGGGTCTTTTTTGCCTGACTTTGGCAAATTTTTATAGGTAAAGAGATTGGGTGAGATTTCACATAAAAGAAGTCATTCTAGAAAGGACATAACGGTCTTCCTAAGGCCTCTTTCACATTTGCGTTGCAGATCACGTCGGAGTCTGATCAGGGTTTGGTCAGTGAAAAACTGACATTTTTCATCAGAGTTCAATCAGTTTTCAGTCAGTTTGTTCAGTGTCTGTTTTTTGGTGTTTTCAATGCGTTTTTCACGCGCAGATAACGCATGTGAAAAGGACTCAGGACTGAGGTCTATCTTTTCTATGGCAATTGATGCGTGAAAAACGCATTGGACTTGCATGTGTCTCAGAGTGTAATGCATTTTTGATGCGTCTCCATAGACTTGTATGGTGCGTTTTTCACACGCGTGACTTGCAAAAGTAGAGCATACTGAGATTTAAACGTGCATCAGAAAAAAAGGGAGTGTGTGCATGAAAAAGAAAGCAAGTCTGAATAAACCAATTGATTACAATGGGTCAGTCCTAAGGCTTTCAGATACCATTCTCAGCGTCGGCTCCAAGTTTCAGTAGGCCGCTGGCACCAGAGTCTCAGTGGGCCCCTTTGCAGAAACTAAAACAGTCTCCTGTTCATTAAAATATTCCCACGTTTATCATACTAAACAGCCCTCTCATGTTTATTTTATATAAAGTCCCCCTCCCCCCCCTATGGATTCATTATGTACAGCCGTATTTGGGCCCCCCAGAAGTCCTGGGCCCTAGCACTTGCTCAGGTATGCCCAATGCTGGTGCCGGCCCTGACTATTCTCTACAGGAGAAAGAAGCAGAAAAAAAAGTTGTTTTCCTTAAAGGAACACTTCATTCCCAGCTGATTCATTGAATTATACCTTGTGCAGGGCCTGAAGGAAGGAGCATGATTTAAAGGACACCTGTCATCAGGTCTGTGTCACTAGTCCTGTCACCACTACCTGTTGGAGCAGCTCACAAGGATCCCATCCCAGCCTTTATCTAGTTATTTCATACATTATTCATTGTTAAATCATTTATTATTTATCATGTAAATGAGGCTGGTCACATGGTCAGAGGCAGTGATGTCACCCCTGTTCCCCCTCCCCTCTCCTCCCCCTGCTCATGTCTGTGTGTAATGTATAGTAAAGCATGGCTGGTATCTGTGCTGCATCTGCTGACATGCTGCATCCTCCTAATATACAGGTGAGAGACACAGACATCAGCTACACATGAATCTGACATGTTCTGCTGTAACATGGCTGCTGCCTGGAGCTGCTGTATCTCTCCTAAACACACACACACACACATGCACACACAGGCTGCAGGGGGCGCCAGCACCAGGAAGCACATCATTATACAGCCTCACTCCATTATACAGGCTGTCAGTCAAGCACTGGGGGTGTGGCTGTGCCTCCCACTCATGAATAGAGTGGACAGCTTGAATATGCTAATGCTTCATTGGACATTTCACAGGTCATTTGCATACAGCTTTAGGACCTCATTGCTTAGGTTTACAGGCATGTAGAGGGACAATGAAGGGATAGAGACAATGCTCTCTAATGGGAGTTTATGAAAATATATTTAGTTTAGGGGGGTTATTTTGCATGACGGGTTCTCTTTAAGGCTCTAGAAATACCACAAAAGAGAGTCCTGCTGCTCCCTTGAGTCCCTGCACCGTGTATTATCCAATGAATTACCGTTGACTGGAGTGTTCCTTTAAAGGAAACCTACCAGTTCAAATGGTCGGTGTAATCTGTAAATACCGAGCACCAGTTCAGGGTGAGCTGGTGCCGGTGATTACTTTCGTTAGTGTTATTAACCGCTGTATCGCGGTTTAAACACTTTTTAAAGTTTATGGCTGTTGCTGCTTCTGCGCGCAACGTCTCCCGCACTTCCTATTTAGGCGTGCGCACCGAAGCAGCTACAGCTATAAAGTTTAAAAAGTGTTAAAACCGCGATACCGCGGTTATTAACACTAACGAAAGTAATCACCGGCACCAGCTCACCCTGAGCTGGTGCTCGGTATTTACAGCTTACTCCTACCATTTGAACTGCTAGGTTTCCTTTAATGAAGTATGATACAATGTTTACTATTCTCATCTATTAATTTCTTCAGTTTAATAAAAAGCTTCAAAGCTTGGTTGCACTTTAACAATTTTATGTTCTGATTTGTAAACTATGAGATATATTTAACAATGTAACATAGGAAGAATAATCATCAATTTCTAATCTTTTAAAAGGAAGAATGGTGGGGGCCCTGGGTCTCGTGCATCGGGTGCCCTCCCTATGATCCGGTCCTATGTGTATATATAACTATTGGGAGTCACAGTATGAGTGGTCAAAGGGATGACTGGGTAAGGACAAATAAAAACCAGGAGATTCCCAGGAAGTCAATGAAAGGTGACATGTCAGATCCTAATACAAGTAATAGACTGCAGTAATTTATCACCAAAGGGGTCTGGGGGGGGGGGGGGAAGGGGTTGTGTATAAGAACACACAGTTAAGAAAATAAAAAGCTGAGCTCTGATTGGTTTCCATGGACAATAGAACAGTTTTACCTCGGACATTTCTGACAAATCTCCCCTATTGCATGGATTCCAATTAGGTTTTAATTCTTACATTAATTTATTGGAAAATTCCTTCCTTGTCTCTGGAATCTCTATATTTTATACTTCAGCCATATTTTTTGGACATACACAGTCTTGCTGTAGATCTGTCTGTATCTAGCAAACACATATACCATCATGCTGCATACACAGACAGCTCTGCTACATATACCATCATGCTGCATACGCAGACAGCTCTGCTACATATACCATCATGCTGCATACGCAGACAGCTTTGCTACATATACCATCATGCTGCATACACAGACAGCTCTGCTACATATACCATCATGCTGCATCCGCAGACAGCTCTGCTACACATACAATCTTGCTGCATACAGAGACAGCTCTGCTACATATACCATCATGCTGCATCCACAGACAGCTCTGCTACATACAAAATAGTAGATACACACACAAACCTATTACATACACATTATTTATATAATGAGCTGTGTTCCTGTGTAATGTTTGTCCTGATTGTATGTATTGTATTTGTGCAGTACTGCATATATGCACCGAGCTTTATTAAAGGGGTTTTCCCACAAAACAAGGACAGGACCTAAGTTGCTGATTGGTGGGTGTCTCGGTAATGGGACCCCCACAGATCACGAGAACGGGGGGGTCCAATGTGCCCAAATGAGACCCATTGTCGCTCCCCGAGATGCCGGGAGCAACTGGTGACGCATGGTCGGATTGCCCTGTTCATCTTTATGGAATGGACTGAGATTGCTGGCGGCAGCGGATGGGTTAATAGCCACAATCGGTGCAAGCACCGGCCATGGTTATTAGCGGTGGGGGTTTGCTGCAATATTCAACAAACCCCATCTGTGTATGAAGAGGGCTCAGCCAGTAAGCCCTCTTCATACACCACCCGCACCTCTGCGCTGAACATGTACGATGCGGAGCATTAAGGGGTTAATATAACTATAGTTGCTTTAGTTACTTTATATACCGGGCTGGGTTGTACTACTGCACAAGTATATCCTATGGTTATATTATATATACTCACTACAGATCAAAATTGGAGAACAATGTATGATCACTTGATATTTTCAGAAATAATGTAATATCAATTGATGAACATTTGATGTACAGTGCACCATGCCACTAGAACAGCGCTTTACAAAATTACCAAACTATATCACCATAAAACATGATGATCGTTATTAGAGAACAGCAATGACTATAGCACAGAGAAAGAGTAGAACTACGGTAAGTTTCATTGTTTCAGTGCTTTCTGTCTCAAAGATCTGATTTAGCAGTTTTGCTGTGTGACAGGGAGTATTATCCTGCATAAAAATTTATGGCCGATTGAATGATGGATGCAAGATAGCAGCCACGTGTTGTTGAAGGTTCTGATACACACTTGCATCACTTGAACAAGAGGTCCAACTCCTACTGCCTAAAACATTCCCCAAATCTTGACACTTCCTCCACCACCTTACACTGACTTCTTTACACACTTTGATTCTGAGGGTAAACTGAACCCCAAGAAATGAAATTTGCTTTTATCACTAAAATGAACTGTGGACCACTTCTCCTTTCTACGTTATCCTGTCCTTTCTAGAATATTGCATCTTTACAGCATCACAAACTCTTTCAAGTCTCCCAAGAAGATTAGGAACCCTTGAAAGACAAATGGGAGAGTCTTCTTGGAAGGCTTGAAGGAGTTTGTGATGTTGTAAAGATGCAATATTCTAGAAATCAATCGCAGACTTGGAACAACCAACTACTCGTTCTACAACCGATAGGGTCACCCCTTTGCACTTCACCTGGACAACCTGCTGCCAGAGAGTCTCAGATCACTCTGAAGAGACTTTCTGGCAATAATATTGCCAATTGCTGCATGGCAGCCGCTAGATGTAGGTTATGATGATGTACTAGTCCAACAAAGTTCAGTTCAGGATCTTTAAACAGGCCCCATTTGAGGCAGTGAGCAGGACCAGTACTGAAATCATGATGACTGATGTAGTGGACCCTATACCGGTCTGTCTGCACTCTTGAAGTCATCTGTTGCTACAAGATCCGTATAGAACCATGCACAGTATACACTTTTAGGCCTCGTTTACACACTCGTCTGCTCTCCCCTCTACAAAGGAAATATCTCTGCCCGGCCGTACGTACATGGAAAGATAGAGCATGCTCTATCTCAGTGGTGGCTCTCACAGAGGTCACCAGACAGGACTCAAAGAATCTAACTGCAGTTCCACATAAGATTTATTAATCTCAGTGCTATTTTAATCCTTTAACCGCCAGGGAAGTATCTCATATGTCCTCACATGTTGGCACCACAGTGGCCAAGCATGTATGAGATACGTCCTGGATTGTAGGAGTCATAACTTTGAATCCCTGGCACCTAGAATCTCTTGACAGCTTGGGGCTGAAGGAAAAGCAAATAGGTGTGGAGAGGATCAGATTATCTTTGAAGGTCTTCCTGCTGGCCACACGACTCTTCCTCTGCAGCGGAACCCTGGAGAAAAGCTACTGTGATAGTGATATTTGCCCTTCTGCTTTCAATTGTATCGGTGTCCTCAAGAGGCAGGTATGAAAGGATTGAAAGTTGTGGGAGAAAAGTTCAGCAAATAAATAAATTACTGCTTACATTGGCACTTGGTGATAAACGAGTGGGTTTTGGTCGTAGTCTGGGCACTCGGTCTCTAAAAGGTTCACCATCACTGCTCACCGTGTGCGGCACAATACCACCACCGGGTTATCATAGCCGTCCATCTATGTGGATGTATAACCGGCCATAAACATGTCCTTACAACAAGAGCCAGAACTGTACCCCAATCAAAGCATCAAAGATTCTTTATGAATCGTCTTTGTTCTGAGAAATAAAGGGGCGACGCACCAAGCTTTATTGTTATCGCCTCTCCACAAGACGGAAGATAATTTAGGTGGAGCATGTGTCCTGTTACGCCATCCAATACTAAAAGAGTGTCATAAATCGCAGAGCTCGGCGATCAGGCCTCTCCCATTTAATGTCTATGTGTGTGTGGGAGATACCCAATTGTGTGCTCTGCAGTTTATGACCATGCTATATTGTTGGAGTTGCAGAACTGCTGCTGCTTCACTCGATTAGTGAGAACGAAAACCCCCTTCAACTAATCAGGTTGTTCTTCTCCATCCTGTATATAGGAGATAACAATAATACAACAATAAAAAATTATAAATATATTAAAAAAAAAAAAAAAATTGTTTAAAACCCCCATACTACTTTAGTCACCAGTCCCTTGCTTGTACTGGAGTATCTGTGTCACACTCACGTTTGCAATGCATTTTCTCCAAGTCTCTTGGGGGGCCCCCGTCACCAGGCAGTGGCCTCCAGAGACAGGAGCGATCAGCTTTGTTGTGTAGAAGATGTACTCATACTGCGAACACCGGGCTCTGAACACTTAATTACATTTTATTTAGTTAAAAAAAAGATTTCTACAAAATAGTCATATAAAAAAAAAAGTTCCCCTGCACCCCCCCCCCCTCCAGATATGGACTGTGAACAGCCACATACACCCACAGCGGGTGCAGGAGGAACCTGTGACCCTGCGATACTGCACTTCTACCAGGAGGATAGGGCGGCGCCATCTTGTTTCGTCTCAGTGTGCCAGTCACTTCTTCTGGGGAGTACTCAGCTTCTGCATTCCCTGTATCTTCTCCAGTAATCCAGATATAAAGGCCTGTGTGATCAAGAGCTGCGGTTATCAGGACTGTCAGATACATGGAAAAGTTTCTTTTACATAGGTATTTACATTCTTACATAGGCTCAGTGGAGGCCATTAGGGGACGGATAAAACTCTTCTGCATCCATTCCTGGCCTCCACTGAGCGCACACCCAAGGAGGTCCCCAGTGATATAACTGTATGGACACTCTGAAAACTCTGAACATTAGCCAATCATTGCCCCCTGCTGATATTTACTCCTCCTCCCACTTTCAGGGGTGCAAGGATGAAACAGGACTATGTATCCCACATACTCTGTTCACCTGGTTATCCTTACAATAGAGGGCTACAATGCTCTGTGAGCATAGCTTAAGGCCACTTGTACACATAAATGTGCACATTATGGACTAAAGGTAGGTCATCGGCATGTGAGGTCTGTAAAAGCACCAATGACAGCAGTAAAGACTGCCCACAAATTATAAAGCACGTCCTATTTCTGCCCAATTTTTGTGGCTCGTCAATCGATTCAGGAGTTCATGAAACCAGTAAATCGTCCCCAAATTGATAAACGGTAGTGAAAGTAGATTTATCTGCAGTCAAAGGGGGTCGCTCAATAAACATAACTTATCCACAGAATTGGATAAGTATCCTCGATGACCACCCTAAACACCCGTTTAGGCAGTCGTTAAGGGGTTACAAACCTATATGTAAACAGTATATAATGCATGTACACTAGTGGCAGTAGCCATTTACGGTATATATAATTGGAACCTTATCAGAAATGCCTGAGGTAAATCTCATGGAAACCAATCAGAGCTCAGCTTTCATTTTATAAACTGCTGTGAGAAAATGAAAGCTGAGCTCTGATTGGTTGCCATAGGCAACTAGAACAGTTCTCCTCTCAGACACTTCTGATAAATCTCCCCCATAGTATTATGTATTGTAGACATTATATACTATGTATAGAGGGATTTGTTATACTAAATACAGCTGGTGTAGTAGCGCTGACTATAGAGTATGTATCCAGCAAGCTACAGCAGGGTATATACTATACAGATGCCCAAGTATACAGTATAATGTGCATATATACAGCCAGTGCAGCGACAGTAGCTATTTTTTATGTGGTAGTTTCTGTAGTATACAAATACTGCTGGTATGGCAACTTCTGCTGACAACTTACTTTCTGGGATGACTCCCTATATAGGAGGTAACTTAAAGGGGTTGTCCAGGAGGTTTTTTTTTTTGTTTTTGTTTTTTTTTTTTAAAATAGAAGGCTGGGGAGAGGGAGTTGTAAAAAAAATATAAAATAGAGACCTGTCTTGTTTACTCGCAGCGCTGCCCGCCACTGCCGGGTCTCCCCTCGCCCCTCTCAACTACAGCCTTGAGCATGCTACAGCTTGCAACTATTGCTCTAGCAGGAGCGTGGTTGGGGTTGGAACAGCACCATTAGCCTTTACAGGCAGTCCCCGGGTTACGTACAAGATAGGGTCTGGAGGTTTGTTCTTAAGTTGAATTTGTATGTAAGTCGAAACTGTATATTTTATAATTGTAGATCCAGACAAAAAAAAAAAATTGCCCCAGTGACAATTGAAGTTTAAACTTTATTTGTTGTAATGGGACCAAGGATTATCAATTAAGCTTCATTACAGACACCTTACAACTGATTATTGCAATCTGGAACTATAGTAAAGCATTCAGAAAGCCTCACCAGAGGTCAGAGGGGTCTGTCTGTAACTATGAGTTGTCTGTAAGTCGGGTGTCCTTAAGTAGGGGACCGCCTGTATATGCAAAACACAGACCTGCCAGTGATGGGAGTACAAGTTCTTTTATTTTGTTAGTTATATAGTTATTTTATGAAGCCCCTCCCTGGCCATATATTTAAAAAACAAAATTATAAATAATATAATTTTTTTAAATTAAAGGGGATATATATATCCCCTTTAATGTAAAAAAAAAAAACACGTTTTCACCTATAGTGAGTGTAAGCTATGACGAATAATATGGATATAACATACATAACCCGTACTGGTGTATACACTCACCTCAGTTGGTTTGTAGCAGTCAGTAAGAAGTTCCTGCAAAAGAATAGAGAGATGTGAAATCCACCTGCTGGACATGTAGGACCTACTGTACGCTACACACTAGACCACTTACCTTCACCCTCTCACCCCGCTGTTCATCAGTTTCCATATCTATTAATTCATCCACATCAATTTCCAGTTCTGGGATTTCTTCTTCCTATAAAAGACAAACAGTCTTAGTAAATCCTCCATAACGTCAGCTTGAGATTCGTGTCCAGAGTCACGCGACAAATCACATGGTCACGGGGGGATATTGCTGTCCATAGGAAGGGGGGGGGGGGTCGGTCAGTCACATGACAAAATAAAGGTATCAATAGGACCTCCTGTGTTAGATTGTGATGAATCCTGAGACTTTCTGTACAGCGCAGCAGTATAAGTCGGCACCACATAATTAGCGCAAATATAATCCTAGAGTAAAAGTAATAACATAGCGATGCCACGTTCAGTACGTGATCTATACTTCCGTGGTGTGGCTATAATGATATGTACAGTTCCGAGCTCTCGTCATACCCCGCTACATGTAGAAGAACAAGGTTTTGAAGTGGTGAGGGCCAACGATGAGTCACGTCCATCAAACTAACCCAGACCCCGGTTACAGCCGCCGCCACCAATAGCTACACGACTGCTTGTGGCCAGAGCAGCTGTGAGTCAGTGATACAGCGGTAGGAGACTATGCTATAAAAAAAATACCTGGAATAACGGTTTTTTATGACCTAGCTCGGATTACCACTTATTCTCTGTTCTTGGAATTTCGCATACGTTTTTTCAGATAAAAGGGAGCAACTGCACCAAAATGTGCCCTGATGAAGAAACACCCCCTTACATGGGGCAGATAATACATCTACGCGTACTCATTAGACCCCCCCCCCCCCCCTTAAAAAAAAAAAAAAAATTTTTTTTAAAAAAAAAAAATCAAAAAAATCTCCATGGGTCCAGTGTTTTTACAAGTAGGAACTACATCTCCTCTCAGACTCACATACAACTTGTCAGTCACTGTCCCAAGAGGTATGATGGTGATCTCACTGGACTCAAACTACATGTCAGGTGTATTCATCAGCAATACTAGTAGCCAAATGATACTAGCAAGTTTACAGCGTGTACTATTCCATGAAAAGCGTAAAACTGGAAACCTACTATAGGCCCGTCCCATCCAGACCCTTATGTAAATCCATGACCAAATACATTTCATCAGCTGGAAAATGCATTATTCAGCGCAGTCTGGTTTACAGTGTGAAGTGCGATGCCGGCAATGTGACTACTCAATGCTTGTTAACATATTCACAGCCAGAAAATGTGTCCTGATGAGACTTATACAGCCCAAAAATAACCCCAACACACGTATACACCCCCAGCAATGTATGACTGCAGCATTATCACTGGTAGCAGATACCACGAGAGGACTGACATCACGGAACAGTCCAGATATAGAAACAGGCCCATACATGGTCCAAGTAGAACATATAACTAAACAAGATCCAAACCGGAGGTGATGGATCTACAAAAAGTTGAAGAGTTGAAATCAGGTAGGTTTGTCGATCCCAAACTCAATGGGCCACATTTACTAAGGGTCCGTTGGATGCATTTTCGTCGGGTTTCCCGACTTTTTTCTGTTTTGCCCTGAATTGCCCCAGGTTTTTGGTGCACACGATCGGATTGCGTCGCATCGGCCCCGGCTTGCATGCGACACAAATCAGGGGGCGTGGACGGACAACCCGACTGATTCATACGAATTTTAAAAAAAAAAAAACATATTGTGTCGCAAGATCAGCACTCACATGCACCGGGAAGAAGGTGAACTCTACGTACCTCAGCGGGGAAGCTACACATGCAGGAAATTGGACGCACGATCTTAGTGAATCACAGCAGCTCCGAATCCTCGTCGGACAACGCACAGCGCGGATCGCTACGGGACGGGTATGTAAATGTGCCCCAATAAGTTCATTATGGAATTGCTGGGGCGGGGGGAGTTCACACATGTCAAAAGGTGAAACTCAGAGGTCCATGAACGTCAGAGTCTGATCAGGGAACGATCAGGGTTTGGTCAGTAAAAACCAACATTTTTCATCAGAGTTCAATCAGTTTTCAGTCAGTTTGTTCATTGTCTCACTCTTTCACATACATTTTCTATCCATTTTCAATGCGTTTTTCCTGCGTAGAGAACGCCCATAAAAAAGACTCATGACAATTGATCAGTGAAAAACGCATTGTACTTGTATGTGTGCAATGCGTCTACCGTATAATGCGACTCCATAGACTTGTACTGTGCGTTTTTCACGCTTGTGTCTTGCAAAAGTAGAGCATGCTGATATTTTAACATTAAGGAGTGTGACAATGGGTCACATTGCAATGCAATTTCTGCACATCGATCGGTGGGTGCGGCTTTGAAAACGCAAACGAAGCGGTGCGTGTGGCACCAGCCTAAATTGAATGTAAGGGTTAAGTGATCTCTGGACGTCGCCTCTAGAGGATCCTGAATACTGGTGTATACTGTATACGGCCCCACAGGAGGGAATGTTACCATGTATATTACAGTGTATGTAAACATATCTGGCGGGATTACGTATGGGATTACTAACTCTGTGGAGTCAGACATGTACACAGACATCACATGCAGGATCCGCACACTATAACAGGGTATCCCTACCCTAAACATCCACGAACCGCGTGTGTAGATCATAGTTTTACCACAGAAACGCATTTAGCCTGGTAATACTACACGCCTTTCACCCGCCGCTAATCTGGCACAGCCCTGGTACGTTCTCAAGGTTTCCTGATATCAATGGATTGTGGATATTCCTGTGAAAATTAGTTGGAAAAAAAGAACCCTTAGGGTGATCGCACACATGGCATTTTTAACACATTTTGGCCAGTTTTTAAGCAGTCTGTCAAAAAACTCATGCGTCAAGACGTTTTTAAAACCGCATGCGTTTTTGACCAGTTTGAATTAAGATAATTGGTTAACCCTGTCAAAACCGCATGCGTTTTTCACGCATGCGGTTTTTAACGGACTGCTTAAAAACGGCCCAAAAACGCATTCAAAATGCCACGTGTGCCATCGCCCTCACCAGGAAGGTCTCCATATTAGTAATGGAGACTAATATGGAATGTGGAATATATTCTGTCTTACATTTTCCATAGGAGAAATCCCAGACTGAACTCTGAGTGATGCCACATGTCATACTGTACATTCCCACTACTCCACACGGGGGCGCCATAGAGTGGGTAGGAGGCAATGGTTAAAACTAAGGACCCCTGAGGTCAGGAATCTAGAGTATATAATATAAAAGGACAACCCCTTTAAGAGAGGGTCTTCTATAATAGTTAGCTAGACAAGCAGTTCCCTCTCGGGATATAACAATGCAGGAACCCACCATCTCCTGCTGGGCCTAGTGGTAGTGCTGGCAGCGGGTATGACAGCATGGCACATTAATACATGTACATGGCACGGATTTGCTGCATGGCTTTTGTTACAGACCCATCACCTATTTCACAACATACCGTAAATTGATATGCTGCACAATTTGCATTGAAAATCAATTTGACATTTCCTATGTGCAGGGCATAAAGTTTTATGGATATACCGCAGACATAGGGTCACAGCAGCTTATCCTTCAGTGTATGATGTAATCTGTGGGGAAAAAGCACGGATATGGCGATTCCCGTCCTAGCGGCATGAGGTCACTTCCTCTTGGAGGGAATCTCTCTATATAAAAGTCACAGTCACATTAGAGGAATAACTAAACAATACAGATTCCACAGATTATCAGTGTAGAGTGTAATATCAGTGTAGATTATACATCCCCTTTTATTACAAAAACTTTCCGCAAAATGAAAATATTCTTTAAAGTCTCCCCAATTTTACAGATTACAATCTGAACTAAAATACAATTGCGGATTATATATTCCCCTTTGGCAGTGTGATACCAGTGCGGATCATAATCTGGAGTTTTAATACCAGTAAAAATTATATGTCTCTATTTTGCACAATATAATTTCTATTGCGATTCTAGTGCACTTTAATACGTCTCCTTGAAGCAGATATCTGATACCAGTGCGGATCATAAAGCTCCAGTTTGCAAATTATAATCTAGAGGGTGATACTAATGCATACTATAATCTGGAGTGTAATACCAGTGCAGATCATATATCCCCTTTATGCAGATTATAATCTGGAGTGTAATACTAGTGCAGATCATATATCCCCTTTATGCAGATTATAATCTGGGGCGTGAGACCAGTGTGGATCACATAGCTCCAGTTTGCAAAGTTACGATCTAGTGCGGCGAGACTAGTGCAGATAGTGATACCAGTTGGGTTCATAATCTAACGTGTGATACTATTGTAGATATGCAGATTATAATCTAGTGCGGATTATAATCTGGAGTGTGATACCTGCTTGGATTATATTCTCAAATATTCCATGTTCCTATGACTTTAAGCTGTGATGCCAGCCCTCCTCGCCATCACATGGTGGTGACAGGTGTCAGCAGCTGTCCCTAGGAGTCAGGGTGGCATCAGAGTGTGGTTCCCTTGGTAAAGTAGCTAGATCAGTGCCCATGGCAGAGGGCACGTTAATTAGAGGCTGATGCCCACCCAGTGTGCAGCTCATCTATTGTCCCAGCTCATGTTTGGTGGCGATTGTGTGCCAGGGGGTGAGGGTTGGGTAGTGGTGCCCTCACCTGGCAGTCATACAGCCCCACCAGCTGCTCCAGGATCCACTCCTCCAGCCTCAGCCTCTTCCTCAGCTCCTTGCGGTCATACTTGACTGTCACTCTGCCCTGGTGTCGTCTCTCCGGCTCGGCGGCTGTCTCTCCAGGGGATTGGAAGTAGACCCGGGGGGAAGTGGGATGAGGTCCGGAGCCGGGGCTACTCAGGGCGGCCATGAGACAGCCGGGGATACAAGAGACAGTCCGGGACAGAGAGAGCGCAAGTGACAGTCGGGCGGATAAAGAAGACAAAAGTGACAGTCACCGGGAGAAGAGACAGTCACTGAGACTTCCTGCACCGGTCCATCAGTTACAATAAATAAAATAGATACAAAGTGTCTCCGCTCAGGCTGCAGTCTCCTCCATAGCGTGCTGTCTCTCCCCCACGTGGACTCGTCTCCTCCAGCTGTCGTCTCTTTTCCTTCCTGTATGTCTCTCTTTTCTCCTTTGTTTCTGTCCGTCTCTCCCAGTCTCTCCCAGTTCCTCCCTCTCCTCCGCCCCCTCCTCCTGGGCTGTCTCTTCCCCAGGCTGGTGCAGCTGTCCCGGGTGTTCCTTATATCGCAGCTGTCCCTCTTCTTAGGAGACGTCCTGTATCATGTTATCCTCTGTGTAACATGTTATCACACACATGGATGACACATGATAACATGACATATTTGTACGTGCCTCTTCTGTTATATGTTGTGTCTTAAAAGTTTTCTTGTCAGACTTGTACAAGTCTCTGTTCACACCTGCCCCTGTGTCCATCCAGAATCACAGGACGCTTTCTGCGTGTCCAATTTCTTTATGGGGGTTTGTAAGTTATTTTAGCTTTTCATTAGCCCGCGTTCACACCCCGCGTATGAACTGCTCAAGTGCAGTGCTGAGGGGCTTAGCATAAACGCGTCTACACTGAAACGATTGCGATCCGGAACGAGCGACACGTGTTTTACATCGTATACAAAGAAAACGGTTGATATTTTGGGCGTGAAAAAAAAAAAAGTGTGATTACCAGTGTGGATTATACTTCCCCTTTTTGTTGATTATAAGGGTGACGCCACACATGGCGTTTTGAACCCGTTTTTGGTCCGTTTTTAAGCAGTCCATCCAAAAACACATGCACGTTTTTGAAAAACGCATTCGTTTTTTGAAAATGCATTCGTTTTTGACCAGTATTAATTAAGATAATTGGTAAAACCTGTCAAAAACGCATGCGTTTTTTTAACGGACTGCTTAAAAACGGACCAAAAACGGGTTCAAAACGCCACGTGTGGCATCACCCTAATCTGGAGTGTGATACCAGCGTGCATTATACAGGCAGTCGCCGGGTTACATACAAGATACGTTCTGTAGGTTTGTGTATGTAAATCGGAACTGTATATGTTACAACTGTAACCGCAGCCAGAATTTTTTGGTCTCTGTGACAATTGGATTTTTAAAAATGTTGGGTTGTCATAAAAATCAGGATTAAGGTGGTGGCACACGTGGCATTTTGAACCTGTTTTTGGACCGTTTTTTAGCAGTACGTTAAAAAACACATTGCGTTTTTTTACCATTTTTGTCCGTTTTCCAATTATCCTCATTAAAATAATTGGAAAAAACTGTCAAAAACAGATGTGTTTTAAAAAAAAAACATGTGTTTTTTAACAGACTGCCTAAAACGGCCCAAAACGGGGTCAAAACGCTATGTGTGCCGCCAGCCTTAACAATAAATCTTCATTACAGACACTTGTGATAACTCATTTGCATAATTTGTAAAGCCTTTTTTGTTCTAAAAACAAGGGCATAGGAAACTTATAGAAGAGTGGACCCTGACTGAGGGGGCACACAGCAGTATGTCAGTGTGCTTGGTTTACAACCCTCCATCCTGGTTACAGTTTTTCCTTATGTTTTTCTTTAGTTTTGGGATCTAATAAGATCTTCTAATAAGGTCCCGGGATCTTGTCCCGCTGCTCGGAGCTTCATGAGGTTCAGGTTCTTCAGGGTGATGCCACACATGGCGTTTTGAACCTGTTTTTGGTCCGTTTTTAAGCAGTCCGTTAAAAAAACGCATGCGTTAAAAAACTTCTTCATAATAATTTCATTGTTGTTATGTTTTTATCATATCATATCCAATATTTTGTTGGTTGACTCCATGATGTCTGCTATAGTGAGCGGCCGCTGCCGGAGTGTGATGTTGTCTCAGCTTCATGTCCGCCCTCCTGACCTGCTTAGTCACCTTCTCAGTCACAGAGCAGTGAGGAAGTGTGGGTGTACTTAGTGTTTTCTCATATTGACTTGTAGGTTCCCACTTCCTGTCTGGTGGACGCTTTATGATGGCCCAAACTGCTGCCGCAAGTCATCTGCTCTGCATGCGGGAAAGAGATTCGGGCACGTGAGATCTATACATGACTGTCCTACTAAGGCACATGGTCCGTAATTGCTTCAGGATGTCCGCAGCAGACATTCTGCAGAGATCTCGACCAGTCGTGAAGGTAAACATCTCTGCTTTCTGTGGCAGACGGTGGCGCTCGACCTTCACGTTGCAAATGTTGAATTCTGCACCCTGAATCAGCAGCAATAACTGCGTTCTAAACCCGCAGCAGATATTTGTTTTCTGCTGAAGGTATTTTGCACAGCATGTGATTTGACTGTAGCCATTATAGACCGTGTGTCCCCTGTCCTTAAAGGGATTGTCCAATATTTAATATTTTATCAAGAATGTCGTGGAGGCTAGCGCTCTGGTCCAGTGCTGTGCCTCCCGTTACCTCCAGTCCTTGTGGGGCAAATCGGTGACTTCCATCAGTGAAGTCCATAGGGCATTCCCGCTGCAGAATCTGCTTACAACCTGTGTAAGCGTAAGGCCCCTTCCACACTTGCGTTGCAGATCACGTCAGAGTTTGATCAGGGTGCGATCAGGGTTTGGTCAGTGAAAAACGCGCATTTTGCATCAGAGTGCAATCAGTTTTCAGTCAGAGTTTGTTCAGTGTCTCAGTTTTTCACGCGCGTTTTCAATGCAATTTCAATGCGTTTTTCACGCGCAGAAAATGCGCGTGAAATGGACTCAGGACTGAGCTCTATCTTTTCTATGGCAATTGATGCGTGAAAAACGCATTGCACTTGCAAGTGTCTCAGAGTGCGATGCGTTTTTGATGCGTCTCCATAGACTTGTATGGTGCGTTTTTCACGCGCGTGACTTGCAAAAGTAGAGCATGTCGAGATTTAAATGCGCGTTAAAAAAAAACGTGCGTGTGTGCATGAAAAAGATGCAAGTCTGAAAAGACCCATTGGTTACAATGGGTCAGAGTGCAATGTAAGTTCTGCGCGTCAAAAGCACGCGCAGAAAACGCACGTGAAAAACGCAAGTGTGAAAGGGGCCTTAGACAGGACATAAGGTCGCTGCTGCGCCTCTGTATGCATATAAAGACCTGTGGTAACAGGAGATACATCGCTGAACCGGAGTGCCAAAGGGGTTAAGTTAAACTACTTTATAGTTTTTTCCCTACTCACATGGCACCAATCGACCATGTGCTACCATCCAATAACAACCTTTTTTTTTTACACCTTATAAGCCCATATTCATATTCAGACTTTTTGGAGTAGAAAGAGGTGCAGTTTTTTTCGTTCTATGATTTTTGTTGTTTTGGTGGCAGGAACATGGACTTCTGGTGCGATGTACCATGCCTTTTGTGGCAGTTCTTTGGCATACAAGGCATGAAAAAGAATGTGACTTGTAGTCCTAATAATAATAATTCTTTATTTATATAGCGCACACAGATTACGCAGCGCTGCACAAAGCATGTCAAATTGGTCCCTGACCTCATACAGCTCACAATCAAAACAACCTAACAGTATATTTTGGAGTTTGGGAGGAAACCGGAGTACCCGGAGGAAACCCACGCCAACACGGAGAGAACCTACAAACTCTTTGCAGATGTTGACCTGGGTGGGAATTGAACCCAGGACCCCAGCACTGCAAGGCAGAAGTGCTACTCACTCAGCCACCGTGCCTCCCCCTGGGCCTAGATCTGGGGGATTGTCGGGGAATAAGGATTTTTTTTTTTCACAACCAAAATAAAATATGGGGTGGAGCTAGGGTTACATAAATGGGAGCATCATAATGATAGGGGTATTATTTAATGGGGGGCTACAGGAAGGGGGACATCATAAGTTAGGGAGACAACTAAGAGGGGGAATTATAAGTGACTGCTAAAGGAAGGGAGCATTATCACTATGTGGGTCACATCAGAGGGGATTATAAAGGGGGATACAAGGATAGGGATAGGGTTGTGCTTGTGATATTAAAATTTTTACTATACAGTACTGGAAAAAAAAATTAAGAATCAATGCTTTTTTGGCTGTTTTTTGGCACATAAATTGGTGGGAAGAAAATCTATGAAAACTACAGCTCCTCCCTCTAAAAAGTTGTAATTTTACTAATTATCACATAACATAACAAAAATAGTATCAATTTGGTATCTTTAGGGTTTCACTGTCTCTAGGAATAAAGGGATTGATATTTTAAGGTCGGTAGGATGATACATTTATTACATTTCTCTCCCCCTGCTGACATCTGTAATGGGAAGTGAAAGTGAAGGCCTGGAGGTTGGCATGGAAGGAGTTACAGAGGGAGTCATCACTGCGCCGGGCTGAGATGCCTGAATATTTCTTATGACTTCGCCGCGTTGAGTAACATAAACATGACTGGACCTGATGACTGTCTTCCGGGTCTCATTATTCACGAATATTTACCGGATGGGTGGACAGTGTCCTCTGAGATAAGAAGATCCAACATGGAATATATAATGATCCTTATATTATGTAACTAGGATTATGTAACAATGTATAGAATGAATCTTTATATCATTTGGTTTTTAGTGGTGACTAGTCACCATCATCCCCCCTGCCAAATCCCCCCACAAGTAAAACTAGCATTCTGTAGGGCACCTTATAAGCTTGCAGTCATACCATTTTCCTTTTCTAACCATCTATTATTCTAGAAAACGTTTTTATCTTTATGCAAATGACCTCCACCAGGGGCGGGGCTTTGCTGCTGGTCCACCTATTTTCTTTCTGCAACTCATTTCTGCAAGGAGTGTGAACAGGTGCGGTGAATAGCTCATGGGTAACATAGAAATAAGAAAACAGGTACACAAACAGTTAAAGCCTTATCCCTGGTGCATCAAAAATGCTAGTTTGCATAAATATTAAAACTGTACCTTCTCCAAAACAAGAGAATGTTGTGAAACAGGAAAGGCATGTCTGGAAAGTTTATTAAGTGCTCTACACAGTGCTGGCGTTACTTTTTTGTGTTTGGGAGGTGGTAGAATCCTTTTTAAAAAAAGTTTTAAAAGTGTCTGAATTTTCCATATGACCTGGAAAAATATCCATAGACTCCAACTATACTGTTCTACAAACCTCTGTAGCCACAAGGTGGAGTAGAGAGTGACACGTGGCTGCCTACAAGTGGTATAGGTGTCTATTACAGTGCTCACATAAGGGTCCTCTGATATCTTGGTTAACTTGTCTAACCCAGCCTATGTCCTCTCCTCACATACCTCTTTAAGGGGTTGTCCAGTAACCTCAAGGCTTCTACTGGACCATAAGTGTCTATTACTGTGTCCCACATAAGGGTCCTCTGATATCTTGGTTAACTTGTCTAACCCTGCCTATGTCCTCCTCCCATACATCTTTAAGCGGTTGTCCAGTGACCTCAAGTTAGCCTCAAGTCTTCTACTGGACCATAGGTGTCTATTACTGTGTCCCACATAAGGGTCCCCGGGTATCTTGGTTAACTCATCTAACCCAGCCTATGTCCTATTCCCATACTTCTTTAAGGGGTTGTCCAGTGACCTCAAGTTAGCCACAAGCCTTCTACTGGACCATAGGTGTATATTACTGTGTCCCAAATAAGGGTCCTCTGATATCTTGGTTAACTCATTTAACCCAGACTATGTCCTCCTCCCATACATCTTTAAGCGGTTCTCCAGTGACCTCAAGTCTTCTAATGGACCATAGGTGTCTATTACAGTGTCCTGCATAAGCGTCCTCTGATATCTTGGTTAAATCTAAGTCTAACCCAGCTATGTCCTCCTTCCATAGCTCTTTAAGGGGTTGTCCAGAGACCTCAAATTAGCCACTGTCCATAGGATATGAACTAACTTGCTGATCACTGGGGGGGTCTCAGTGATGGGACCCCACAGATTATGAGAATGGAAGTCCGTTGTACCTCCTTGCACCCTAGAGCTTCCGGTCATGCTGTATTGTCCTGGGCTATATCCGTCAATTCCATAGTGAATGGAGCGGAGACCGCGTGTGAAACTGGCCGCTCCATTCGGTGTGTAGCAGGCGTACAACAAACTCGTGTTCTCATGATCTTTTGGGAGACCCCCAACTATCAGGAAGTTACCCTCTATCATGTAGACAGGGATGAACTTGTTGTCACTGGACAACCCCTTTAGGTGTTCATACTTCGTCACACAAGTCAACAAGTAGTTTCTATCATTCAAACACAACCACCAGTGCAGATAAACACTGCATGGCCCCATCTGGCCTTTATAGTAAATTTTATTACAACAGATGTCTACCTCCGACAGGAGGCTCCAGCAAGATGTGAACAGACTCCGAGCTTAATTCTTATTAGGACTATGTTAACTTGATCACAAGGGAAACCGTGACAGATCCCACTATGAGTAAATGAAGTCCGTCTGGCATCACGTAGATACACCTGGCACGCCGCCATGTTGGAATGGAAGCTTAGTCCAGATTTCAGCAGAATTAATGGGATATATTAGTCAAAATTGTTCTCATTGCAAACATAATTTAATATCTGGAGAGATCAATGTTTCTTATGCTGTGGATGTAGGAATCAAGCTTCATGCAGGATAGTAGCTACATAGAGGATCTAACAAACCATGACAAGTAAAACCCTATGGGGCACATTTACTAAGGGTCCTGCGGCCGCGATTCCGTCATGTTTTCCCGAATATTTCAGATTTGCGCCGTTTTGCGCTGAATTCCCCTGGGTTTTGGCGCACACGATCGGATTGTGGCGCATCGGCGACGCAACAGAAATGGGGGGGAGGGCATGGCCGTCGGACAACCTGATGGATTAGGAAAAAACATAGAATTTAAAAAAAACGATTTGTGTCGCAAGATCAAGCACTTACATGCACCGGGAAGAAGAAGGTGAACTCCGGCGGACCTCAGCGCAGCAGAGACACCTGCTGGATATCGGGCGCATGACCTTAGTAAATCCCGACAGACCCAAATCCTCGTCAGACAACGAGTCGCGGGATCGTGACTGGACCGGGTAAGTAAATGTGCCCCTATATGACACTATATATCATAATTAGGCCAAACCTGAAACTGGCATTCATTGTTTTAATTGGACAATGTAATACCAGTCGTACAAATATTCCAAATTTTGATATTGATCACTATGGTAGGAGGTGAGTATGCAGTTCTTTATTCAAAGTTCTTTTAGCTGCGGGCTGGACTTGGGCCACAGCCTGGGGGTTGGGGACCATTGACATAAGTGGTGAGGAACGAAGCAGGCTGCTACTGTAAGTCACCTGTAGGTAAGTCCATTCAGCAGAGGTGTATCCAGGCTGACCTACAGCAGGCAAAAACAAACTAAGAAACATTCTCAGGAAAATAAATGATCCGACCTGAAATCCAAGAAGTTTTCATAAAAATGCTTGTTCACTCAAACATTTGTCCTGAGACTAAGTTTGAATTAACTTACGAGATACCAAATTTAAGATTAGTAATTATTTTATGTTTCTCCATAACTAATTCTTACATATTGATGTCATATGTTTGTTTTGTAGACAGAGTGACTCAGGACGAAACATCATTATTAATGACCGCTATGAATGTGGTCATATATGACCTAGGAATCCCCAGGGAGATCTCTCCCACATCAAGATGATTTCTATCCTCCAATCATACAGCCAGTAATACAGAATGTCGGCTCCTATGATGATGGATCAAAAATTTGGAGCATCCAGCGTGACAGAAATCACCTCATCACAGGAAATCACAGAAACCAGGTTTCAATGACCTGATGGAAAATCTTTAGTCTACAGCCACAAAATATGACATTCATTTCCAAAATGTCATTACCACTATCATTGGTGATGACTAGTTTGGTCAGCAAAATGACATTTATTAATTAGTTGACGTTAGTTTCCTACATTTCTTTAGTACAATATTAAGTGATGACTAGTTTGAGCAGTGTATACATGGTAATAATAATAATAATGTAATAATCATAATTCCATTATGTATATAGTGCACACAGATTATGCAGCGCTGCACAGAGTTTGCCAAATCAGTCCCTGTCCCCAATGGGTCTCACAATCTAATCAACCTACCAGTATGCTTTGGTGTGTGGGAGGAAACCGAAGGACCCGGAGGAAACCGTAGAGCTGATATGGAAAAACGGGTGTCATTAAACATACTTAAAGGGCTACTGCCACAAAGACAAGATTCTGAAATATACTCAGGATAACAAAATAACAAATTCATTATTATTAACAAAATACAGCATTTCACATATAATTCCAATGTGTCTCTATCAGTCCTGTGTATAAAAATTTGGTTTCTGGGATCTGACCATAAAACTTCTGACTACGGTTGAGGAGGGTAGATTCTTCTTATGAATAGCTTCTCCTGTCTGCACACTGCAGGGCTCTCTGCATCCAGCCGCTCCCCCCTCCATTACAAGACCAGCTCTGACACAGGCACTTCCTGCCAGCAAAAAGAGCTGACAGTGTGTGTTATAGATGAGATGTAGCAAGGCCGAGAGTGTCATTATGTTTTATATCCAACTCATGGATCTCATCATCTCTCATCTCTCTCATGTCTTTTTTTCTATGTCAGATACTAGTAAATGTTCAGAAGCAGGGGCAGCACGGTGGTTAGCACTACAGCCTCGCAGCGCTGGGGACCTGGGTTTGTATGTTCTCTCCTTGTTTGTGTGGGTTTCCTCTGGGTCCTCCAGTTCCTCCCACACTCAAAAACATACTGGTAAGTTGATTGGATTGTGAGCCCCATGGGGACAGGGACTGATCTAGTAAGCTCTTTGCAGCGCTGCGTAATCTGTGTGCACTATATAAATATATATTCTAATTATTATTAGAAGCTAAATGAAAGTGTAGATAAACCTGTACCCTGATAATCTATCCACACTGTCAGCACACAGCATCTTATAGCACATGAAGTGTCTGTTATAGAATTTTACACTGACCATAACTTATTTGGCAGCTAAAACAGCAATACAACTAAAAAATTGTAAACTAAGGAGGTTAAAAATGAGAACTTTTTTCATGGGCAAATCCCTTTAAAAACAGTCCCAACGTTTATGGCACCAAAATGAGTGTTCTACAGTTATAGCTAAAAATATTGAAAAAAATCAAAATAAAAGAACTTTTATTGTGCTTGAGAAATACACGTAACCGGGCACACTGTTCTCGTCCTCAGAGGCTGTAATCATAGTGCGGTCGCTCTACTCTCTTTCGCTATTTGTTGTGATATGCGCCACAAATTATAGCTTATAGAGTATGTCGTACCATTTGTCCTTAGGTTAAAAAAAGAACAAAAAGAAGTTGTACATAACAAAACATTTTCAACAACTACAGTCATACCATCACACGATATAATTAACACAAAACAAAACCAAAGAATCATGACACTTGCTCATCATCTCATCCCCGGTGTTTACGCCACCCCCACCCCAGCCCAAGCATGGTGTATTATACGATGTTACCACATTTATGTATTAGGTCACAAACACTAATATTCCGGATCCAATTTCAATCTAGTTCTACCGGGGTATCTCCCACAAGCTGTCGTTCCTAGTACCACACTGGGGGTCGTTCACTAAGAACCCAAATCGCGTTTTTACAGCGGGTTACCCGAATTTTTCCGTTTTGCTCCGATTTTCCCTGAATTGTCCTGGGGTTTTGGCGCACGTGATCGGATTGTGGCGCATCGGCGCTGGCATGCACGCAACGGAAATCGGGGTGTGGCGGAACGAAAACCCGACGGATTCGGAGAAACCGCCGCATTTAAAAAAAAAAAAATTGTCACTTGACACGTGCTTACCTGCACCCGGCTTGGTGAACTTCAGTGCATTCCGACAGAATTCAGCGCAGCAGCACCACCTGGTGGACGTCGGAGGAACTGCCTTAGTGAATCGCTGGAAGACCTGAATCCTCTGCAGAGAACGCACCGGTGGATCGCGAATGGACCTGGTTAGTAAATCTGCCCCACTGTGTTCACACCACCCATCAAATTTTATACTAATAAGGATCTTCATCCGTGAAATCCTCCTACAACTCTTCCTGCTCTCAATACACATGTACACAAGAGCCATGTCAGGACCTTTGAAGGTCCTCCAAAGTCTTGAAGCCATAGATTGAAAGTGGGGCACTAGGGATGCATCCTCCATTCCCGGGGAGAAGCTGATACTAGTACCATACATAGAAAGTGAATTCCATGTTATAGGGGCTATAATATTCATATAGCTCAGGGCCCATGATAGTCTTTATCTGCCCCTGGTTATATGGGTCTAGTAGCAAGAGATCAGCTTCAGCACCCTATGACCCCTGGTTCTTCTTCTAATTAGTGTCTACTAAAATTACCAAAAAAGCACACATATTGAGAGTTGTCTCACACGCTAAAAAGTTAGTTACAGTGTGACTCCCACATACAGTATATATATATATATATATATATATATATATATATATATATATATTTCTCTTTTTGGATGTATCTTTTCCTTATTATGTTCTAGCTCCAGTATATCATACTTCTATACAGTATGTATAATACATAGATATCTATGGCATATAAAATGTATACTCTGTTCTTCCCTGCAACATTGCTGTCATACCAAGGGATGAAGGACAGTATGTGTTTAATTTCCGGAGATGAAAGACAGGAAAATAGGGACTTTATAGGTTTACCTGGGTGTTCCAGAGTCCCCCATGGATGATGACGTAAGCCGACATCTGGGACCGGAGTAAGTGGTACCCAGTTTTCACCAGAGCCCGGTGCAAAGCAGGTTGGCCTTGTTGCGGCGTGGTACCCTCAGGTCGTTCCACAGGCACGACTTTGTCCGCGGTGGTGGCCAAGGCAAGGTATAGAGGCGTTGAGCAGAATCGTAGCTGGGGACAGGCAGGAGGTCAGGACGGGCAGCACAGGATCAGAGATGGGAACGAAGCGGAAGGTCAGGACAGGCAGCACAGGAGCATACATTACCGAAAACAAAGATATAGTGAGCACACATTACTTAAAAAGTATTTAAAGTTTATTAATTACACTTAAAAATAGAACAAATATGGGTGGTTACATGGCAAAACCAAAAAGGTGCTGGGCAGCAAGCATATGCAATATGCATTAGGCTTATAATAAGTAATATCATAAAGTGCATAGTGCAAAGCCTAACGTGCAATACATCATAAGCAGATCAAAATTGGTGGTTAAAGCACAAAGAGGCAAATAACAGTGTAGCGCATAAAGGGACCTCCCCGGTATATAATAAACTTTATATACTTTTTAAGTATTGTGTGCTCACTATATCTTTGTTTTCGGTAATGTTTGCTTTCTGAGCGAAATAGCTTTACATTTTTGGTGTCCTGCCCTACCTAAGCAACTCTGCTGGCATTAATGTTACTTCTTATGGTTAATTTTTCTCTTAAATAGGATTTTCTAGCACAGGAGCATAGTCAGGAAGGGAACCAAGGTCACAAGGGGAATTCAGAACATGAGCACAGGGCATCAGGAACAAAGCTTCCTCAGTACTACAGTATGGCAGTATATGTGGGTTTTGCACACCATCTATTATTATGTGCAAATCGTACATTGTAATAGATAGACTAGATCATGATAGCCTCGGATCTTTGTGTGACCCAAGGCTGTCATGGCAATGGATCGGCGCTCCCCGATGACGTCACGGGGATTCCTTGACAGAAAATATGCCAATATTTATATGGAATTTCTAATAATTGCTCATACATCAACTAAACTTGTCCTGCAAAATACAAGGTCTACCAGTGAGGAATAAATGCTAAATGAATCACAGAGGGAGATAAATAAAAACCTTCTGTTTCATTTAACAAATCTATAGAATGAAATAAGAAAATTCAGACACCCTCCACTAGGAGAAGCATACAGCTTTATAATTGGGTTCAATATGAAAATTGTTTGCAGTGAGCTCATAAGCTCCCCCTAGTGGTGTCAGTAAGAAGCTAGAATCTTTATAGTTTCAAGAGGTTTATCTAGTATGAACAGTATACAATGCAACCATAGGGACCTTTAGTTTCTTCTGTAGGTTTTAAAGTTAGAATCCTTCAACTACCTATTGGTGCCAGCATCTTTCCTAATATAACGATAGTAATGTATAGTAGAAAGTAATATTCTAAAGTCCCCTCTATGTTGTTGTGTGGACTAACAGCTCTCCCCCTGCTTAGAGATGCTAGAGACTGCCAATTAAGGCCACCTTGAAACGCTCCACAGGGGGATTCTGGGAAAATATGCACACCTCTTTTGGCTACCTTGTAAGGCAACTCCCTTGACATCAAGCAATTGCTAGTCTTCCGACCCTAGTCAAAAGCCTCTCATTTAGGCAAACCAGTTCCCTATACTGTACTGAAGAGACCCAACCAGGTCGAAACAGTGCTGTGTACAGTTGAGAGTCTGTTCCTTGTGGAATAGATATACTGGTGTGGTCTTAATCCTGCATTAGGCTTCCTGTAGGTCATGCTTGATTTTAAGAGAGCTGCCTTACAAGATAGCTAAAAGAGGCGTGGTTTTCCTTATCCCATCCTGGGAAAATTATTTGCATATTTCCCTAGAGTTCTAGATTCTGTCCATCCTGCAGTAGAGTGTAAAGCAGATGAGGAGGCAAGAAAGTAAAAGTCTAGCATCCCAAAGATTTTCATTTTACCATCCCTTTGTAGACTAACAAAAGTAGTTACTGACTATATAACATGTACATGATCCCCAAGTCCTTAGACAGCTAAACTGATAAAAAATGTATTAAAATGTTATGGTATTTGGATTTCTATGTTCCTATATCGGTCACTTCTTTGGGATATACAGGCAGTCCCCGGGTTACCTAAAGGATAGGTTCCGTAGGTTTGTTCTTAAGTTGAATTTGTATGTAAGTCGGAACTGTATATTTTATCATTGTAACCCCAACCAAATTTATTTTGGTCTCTGTGACAATTGGATTTAAAAATTTTGGGTTGTCATAAGAACCAGGATTAACAATAAAGCTTCATTACAGACACCTGTGATAACTGTTACAGCTGATCATTGTAGCCTAGGGCTGAAGTACAGGAAATGACCAATATCCGGAGGTCCGTTTGTAACTAGGGGTCGTCGGGTGTAAGTCGGGTGTTCTTAAGTAGGGGACCGCCTTTACCTGTACAGTTATGGCTGCTGTGGTTAAACTTTTGTCTGTCTCTGACAGGTTCTTGAAAGCTGCTACTAGTGGATTATGAGTAAGTAGTAAGTAGTTAGAAATCCCAGTAATCTTATTACGATGAGCTGTTGGCCAGCAGGCTGTGCCGTGTTTACATATGGAATTCTTTCCAACAATATCACCTTCATCCACATCGTAGAACCTCGCACCTCATGTCTCGGAATATTTCTATCTATTATCTACTTGTGATGCAATGAAGAAATATTCCCATGTAGGAAACATCTACTTTTATCATCTAGATTAAAAACCTTCTGAAACTTCCTGCTCTGAAGAGATCACTTCTCAATTGTCACAGCCATCTCTGAACTGGTTTAAGACAGCAAGGACATGGGGAATCATGTGCACAACACCACTTTTTTCGCAACACCAGAATTCACACCCTAAACCTGCAGCTTAGTTTTGGCTTAACAGTAGCTTAACCCCTTATCTCAGCTATTTCCGTCAATGCCTTCTAAAAGCTATAACTTTTTCATTTTTTCTCTCACTATAGCTTTATGGGGTCTTGTTTTTTTTCCCGAGACGGAATTTAGTTTTTGACAGCACAATTTTGGGCTTTGTGTGTTCTACTGAGGTACATTTATTAACCCTTTCTGTACAGTTTACTTTAAAAAAACTTGCAAATGTGAGAATTTCATAGTATCAAAGTATCATAGTTTATATCAGTGATGGCAAACCTTTTAGAGGCCGAGTGCCCAAACTATAACAATATTATTTATCACAAAGTGCCAACACAGAAATTTTATTTGTGATTTATACTCCCTTCTTTGTCATAGTTTTCATTGAAGACACCCTGAGGACACCAATAAAGCAGAAAATAGTCCCAGGTAGCGCTGTCTCTTTAAAATAGCTCTGTGCACAGCAAGTCCTGGGCTGTCTGGGACTGCAGGAAGATACCTGGATTCATCTCTGGTGATGGCCTGAGTGCCCACAGAAAGGGCTCTGAGTGCCACCTCTGGCACCAGTGCCATAGGTTAGCCATCACTGGTTTATATGGTTGAAAGAAGACACATGTCCATCAAGTTCAACCAAGAAAGGGAAGGGATTGGATGAGGAAGAGATTTATGGGAAACAGTTCTATATAACATAACTATCTACTACTGTAAAAAGGCATATAGACTCTTCTTGAAGCTCTCTGCTGTCCCTGCTGTGACCAGCGCCTGAGGCAGGCTATTTCACAGATTAACAGTTCTCATAGTAAAAATGCCCTGTCGCTCTGGTGATTAAACCTTGTTTTCTCCAGACGGATACAGTGCCCCCTCGTCTTTTGATTTGATTTCATCTGGAATACCTTACCACCATATCTTTTGTATGGACCATTCATATATTTATATAAATTAATCATGTCCCCTCGTAGTCATCTCTTTTCCAGACTAAATGAATCTAGTTGTTTTAATCTTTCCTCATAAGTGAGACCCTCCATTTCATTTTTTCAAATGTAGAACCTTAATCACACAAAAACTTTTTTTCTCCCGGTCAATACGAATACCAAATTTATAGGGTCTTTATTGAAAAAAATTCCTTTGTTTGTATAATGAAATCTGTTTGGGGGAAAAGAAACTTTTTGTATTATCACCTTCTAGGAACAGTAACTTTTGAAAATGTTTTTATCAATGTTGCTGTGTGAGGCAATATCAAGCACTTACATACACCGGGAAGAAGAAGGTGAACTCCGGCGGACCTGATCGGGGAAGCGATACATGCAGGAAATCGGGCACACGATCTATCGTGACAGAGTTAATTCTCGTCGGACACTCTGGATCAGGGATCGCGCAGGACCGGGTAAGTAAATGTGCCCCTATGTGTATGTACTTTTTTTTGTTAAAGTCTTCTTTTCTTTCCGTTCCTATATTGTTGCTGTATATTTGTTACCATTATATGTATTTTTTATTTTTCCCCCTGGTTGTAAAGTGCAACAGAATATGTTGGTGCAATTCAAATCAAAAAACATGTTAATAAATTGTAAATAGGACAGATTTAATTAACGGCAGCTCCAGGCTAATATAGGATATAGGAGAAGCTGGGATAATAAATAACAGAGGGTCCTTTGATCCCACCGCCTCACGTGACAAGACATGCACCCTGCCACCCGCTCCCCACCTCCTGGGGCTATATCTCTGACACTTCCTGCCATCGAGTAATGCCATATGATCCTCTTCCACAAAAATCTTGTTAAAAAAGATGCCGTCATGCAACAGTTTCTGATCCGAAATAGTACACCAAAACAAACAAATACACCCACATCCCCCCACGATACTGTGACAAGAGCAACAACTATCTGCAGGTCTTAGAAGTACTCGAGTAATGAGGAGACAATGGAGACGGCGCTTGGAATAGTCATTAGAAAAGACCTCAGTCAATCTCAGGAAAGACTCATGTCCTGCCCGAGACAAACAAGTTACCCATAGAGGAGAAAAACAAAAGTGGCGGAACCAGGGATCATGACCTGAGGCTGGACCCGTGCCAGCATCACATGAACAGGAATGTTTTCATTTTTCTGGAGGACATTTTTACTATGAAGAAATAGTTTCATTGTCTGATTCCATCTGATAATCCATGTTCGTATTTATTATGGGATGCACAGCCATCTTGGCCGTGACACCCATCATGGGATCTGCATTATTGCATTATGAGAGAGATTGGGGTCACGTTACAACGCATAGCCTCAATTTCTCTGTAGTCATGTTCCTTTATAACTCACAATATGACTCCATTCACTTTTATTATGTTGTAATGTGGTAGAGTGAAAGTATGATACTTAGTCATGTGGTGGCCATTTACCTCAGATATTTCTGACATATCCAAAGGATAACAACCCCCATTCCTAGAGGCTCAAACTGATCACCACTCCGTTCAAGAACTTAAGTGAGACCTCTGACCTCACAATAAATGCAGTGTCCCCAGGTGGGACTTGACCTTTCAGGTATTTATGGCATATTCAATGGATATGTCTAAAATATAGGCAATGGGCAATTGTTTTAGGCATGTAATAAGAAACAATGAGGCCCGGTAGAAAAACATGGAACTGAAACCCACTCAACTATGGCTCATCACTCAAAGATGGATAAAACTTATAGTTGTTTTGTTCTGTCACCTAATGTTTAGTTCCTTAAAAGGATTTTCCATTTTACACCATGTTTTTTGTAAGCGTGGAGGCAGGGTATTAGGCAATTTACCAATATACATCTATCAATAGTTCTGCTCCGCTTTCGTCATATGTGAGGTGAAGCCTCCTGTCATTTACCTCATCATCTGGATATTCCTGACTATAAAATGGCCGCAGATGGAGGATCATGTGATCTCTATCTGTCCATGAGTCATCAGCGATTGTTCATGGACAAGATCACGTGACCCTCCATCTGTGGCCATTTTATGGACAGGAATGTCTGACTGATGAGGTAAAACTATTAATAGACGTATATTGCTAAAATGATTAATATAATTCCCTCCACACTTACACATACATTACAAAAGCATTAATTAAAGTGGCCAATTCACAGGCACACAGGGATGTAAGGCCCCTTTCATACTTGCGTTTTTCATGCGCGTTTTCTGCGCGTGCTTTTGACGCGCAGAACTAGCATTGCACTCTGACCCATTGTGACCAATGGGTCTTTTCACACGTGCATTTTTTTTCACGCACACACGCGCGTTTTTTTTAACGTGCGTTTAAATCTCGACATGCTCTACTTTTGCAAGTCACGTGCGTGAAAAACGCACCATACAAGTCTATGGAGACGCATCAAAAACGCATCGCACTCTGAGACACTTGCAAGTGCAATGCGTTTTTCACGCATCAATTGCCATAGAAAAGATAGAGCTCGGTCCTGAGTCCATTTCACGTGCATTTTCTGCACGTGAAAAACGCATTGAAATTGCATTGAAAACGCGTGTGAAAAACTGAGACACTGAACAAACTCTGACTGAAAACTGATTGCACTCTGATGCAAAATGTGCGTTTTTCACTGACCAAACCCTGATCGCACCCTGATCAAACTCTGACGTCACAGGGATGTAAAGGTTTGAAAAAAACGGATTGGTATAAGACGCGCTGCCCCAATTGAGTTGTATCCGACACGGTAGTGGGGTGCAAGATATTATTTATTTAGAGGATAAAAAGGACTCTGACGTGATCTGCAACGCAAGTGTGGAAGGGGCCTTATAGTGCAGGTTTAAAGCACACAGTGATAGTAAAAGTTTTACACTTCTGCCTAAACCAAATAAGTGATTTGTTTTATGCTTTTACTATCAAACAAAAAAAAAGATTTGTAATAAGAAAAAGCACACAGTGATCGCTAGATAAGGCTCACAGTTATGTCAGTGCAGAGACAAGGCAAGCAGTGATGTCATAGTGCACAGACAAGATGCATCATTACTTACAGATGACCCCTAGTTACCAACGAACCTCTGGATGTTTGTAGTTTACTGTAGTTAGTCCTAGGCTACATTAAACAGCTGTATCAGTTATCACAGGTGTCTGTAATGAAGCTTTAGTGTTAATCCTGGTTCTTCTAATATTTTTAAAATCCAATTGTCACAGAGACCAAAAAAATTCTGGCTGGGGTTACAATTGTAAAATATAAAATTCCGACTTGCATACAAATTCAACTTAAGAACAAACCTACGGAACCCATCTTGTACGTAACCCGGGGACCGCCTGTATTACAGTGCTTATATAAGTAGCACAGCGATGTGTTAATTAAGAGATAAGGCAAACACCAGAGATATAGTGCAGAGATATGGCACACAGTGATGTCATAACAAATGGATACGTACATACAGTCATAGTGGTGATATATATAGTAAAGCAACTGTGTATTTGGATTGGACAAGTGTTTTGTATATCTTTTATATCATTTGTTTCAATGTCTCAAAACCCCCTATATAAATGTTGATGCTATAATACGATATAAATACATTATAAACCATTATTTAAATTGACTAAATGACAGAGAATTAAAGGAACTTTTTTTTGCCTTCATCTCCATTAACCAGTAGAACCAGTGAGGTCTCAGGAGACATTCCCCTTGCATTGGGTGATATGATAGGGTGCTGTGCGGTGCTGACAGAAGATGATGAACCGGCTGTGACCCTGTGTGACAACCCTAACAGCTCATTTATAGTAGAAATCCTCTAAGCTCCTGTGCTTGGAGAATCATTAATCGCAGGCACTGGAGGGGAGCGGAGTTCTACCGGATTCTTAGGTCATGATAATGAGATTCTGGATTCCTACCACCAACAAAGCTTAAAGACTTACAAATTAACTGTTGACAAGACGCCTGGAGCTAGTGAGAAAACATAGCCATGTGGCTCCTTGTGCAGGCTTTTACACATCTGGGTCTGTATTAAGGATGCAATACCAATACCCCTGGCCCATACATCTCCATACAATATCAGTGTTTCTAGTAATTGCTTTCTACTGTAATCTCCATCTATGATCAATAGTATGAGAGAATCTTATCATGAGACCACAAAGGTTCATTATTGTTAGAATAATTTGCACATCTAGCCTTGAGTTAAATCCCGAGTAGATTTGGTACCCATCTGGTGATTTTCAGACACTGAATTGAATCTGAATATTTGCTGATTAGTTCCAGAGGAATCTCTGAAGTCGATGAAGACCCATTGAAATTTTCATCGACTTCAATGGATTTGGGATGGTTTCTGTTATTGTAACATTGCAACAAATCTACTTCTGCTATTATCATTTAAAAGGGGTTCTCCCACGAAAAAAAGTTAGGTCCTATCCACGGGATAGGGCCTAACTTGATGTTCAGTGGGGGTCTCAGTGCTGAGACCCACACAGATCACGAAAATGAGGGGTCCGATAGGGTACCACGTACCTCCATCGGACCCCTTGTTGCTCCGTCAGCTTAATGAAGCAGACGGCCGCGCATGACTGTTCTGCTCCATTAATCGATCTGACGGAAATTGCCGATCGCTAGGAAATTGAACTTCCCTGAAGTGTTAGGGGAGTCGGAAAGCTTCAGTTGGACTGAGGAGATCAGCAAGAAAACAAGTGCCCCCCAAACCCACTTCAATTTGAAAGCAAATACAAAAAGACTGATATCGTCCTTGCATTTTGAGGGGACAGAGTCCTTCAACCACCTTAGTGAAACAAAAAGCAACTGATGGATGAAGTAGGTTTCAGCCAACTTCTCATAAAGCAAAGCCAACGTTAGGCATCAATCAGACAAATGCGGTCAGTCCGTAAATCCTGGACTGTGTGCTGTCCAGAATTCATGGACCGACCACAATCATAGTGATATGTGATACAAGGTGGATAGTTTATCTTAGACTTTTCTTTTACATTTGGTGCATTTGCATATTTGTTCTAAAATTTGCAACTTTTACACTCACCTTGCAAAGTTAGACGCACAAGAATTTTTCAGTGTTGCTCCTGATATATTTGTAAAATCCAGATGTGGATGTACAAAAAGTTGCCATTTTTTTGCATACATCACGGTAAAATGGTGCAATTTTGGCACAAATAAACTCCAGTCTGGAGCAGGCAAAGGCAAAAGTTTTAGAAAAAAAAAGATGCATGAAAAAACAAAAGTCAGATATATCACCCGCTAAGATAAATGAAAGAAGTCCAGCACCCTGAAAAAGCAAAAAATATAAATGACCCCCAAAGAGTCCCTGCTTCCCCATTGTAATTATAATAACAGTTCAGTGCTGCTGTTTGGCAGGGAAGAAGGGACCCCATCTTTTATATATCACAATGATGCACAGAGTCTTGTCCTTGTTAATGTGCTCAATCCATGACATTCTGCCAGAGTATGGTCCAGGATTCAGGGACCGAAACATGGTCATGCGCTTGAGTTTGAGTTCTGGGGTCTCTTAAAACAGCACATGGTCTTTTAACCACTTTAGTGATGGGCTTAATTTTAACTATAGTGCTAATCTCACATTATGGGGCACATATACTTACCTGGTCCTGTCGCGATCCCTGATCCGGACTGTCCGACGAGTATGAAGTCCGGCGTGATTAACCAAGATCGTGCTCCCGACTTCTTTCGTTCGCTTCCCCGCTGAGGTCCGCCGGAGTTCGCCTTGTGCATGTGAGTGCATTGTCTTGCGACACAATTTGAATTTTAAATCCCGCGCTCAATCCGAATCAGTCGGGTTGTCCGCCAGCCACGCCCCCTGATTTGTGTCACATTAAAGTACTCACCAGCACTCTTATATGTTGCATTAATTATATATGAAACAAGGGTCTTCTTCTTCTTTTTTTGTAATTACCAAACAGGCTCTTATGTCTTATTGTTATGTTTTTAGTTTATTGGTCTTCTGTACATGTTATCCCCTGTCCTGAATTCAGTGCTCACCCCCACCCACCGGCATAATTATTATATACCGCAACTGCATGTTAATAGTCCTTAGTGCCCAGGTATTAGTTTTACTAAACTACACCACATTGTTACTATGTGTCGCATCTTTATTGGGCGCATGCGCATAAATCGCCAGAAGTTCTTTTTTGCACCATTAACTATCTACTGTTTCTTTCAGTGGATTAACCGCTTGTTATATTCATATTGGGCGCATGCGCATAATCCGACGTCTCCTTTTCCAGTATTTTCATCTGGCTCTAGGGTCTGGCGCATAATATTCTGGCGCACGCGCATGCGCATAATATTCTTGATTACTGATGCCGGTAACCATGTTAACACCGGCACTCAGACTCATTGTTGTACCTTTCTACTTCCGGTTTCGGAACCATCCGTTTCCGGTCATGCGCAGTGCAACTTGATACACGCCGAGATTGTGGGGTAGGGGGTGAGTACTGGTATTTAAGGCAGGTCTAATTGTGCTGCTGCATACCCCTGAGGAAGTCGCCCAGAGCGACGAAACGTGTGGGGAGCCGCACACCCCTGCTTCTTTCTCCCTCCACCTGTATGCCTGCCTGCCAGCATTGGTAACTAGCATTTGCACCTTGGCAACTCCTGCCGTCACTTTCTGGCATTTTTTACACCTTAGCACTCAGCACCTGCACTTTATAACAAATACAACAATTTCTTCACAACGCCATTAGGTATTAACCAGTTTTTTTGGAATTTTTGCATGGACTTTGCATGGCAGGGGTTTTTGTTGGCATATGTATTGACTAATAGATACACCTCTTTTGAGCATATACATATTGGCTAACACAGCATTGTATAGTGAGTGGTAGGGACCATTGAGTACCACTGAGTACTCGCAGCAGGGGGTTTTACTGTGAAGACCCATACTGGGGTCTCCGGTTGTTATTTCATGTACATTGCATGTTTTAAATGATTTTAAATGTATGTCTGATTTTGTTCTTGTTTGGATTTAAATAAACATTGGAATTGTATTATCTATGAGCAATTTGTGGTGCATCTTGTCTCTTAGCTAGTTTGTTTATAAGCACATTTATGCACCTGCTCTACTGTATCTTGGGTTGTGCTACCCACCATATCTATTGGTAAAATGTCACATTAAAGTCGGCGTGATTGCGGCAAAATCCAATCGTGTACGGCAAAAACCGCTGTTAAATGCAGCACAAATCGGAAATAGTCGGGAAACCCGACGGAAATGCGGTGTGCGGACCCTAAGTGAATGTGCCCATATATGTTCCCCAAACAATCTGCCCCTAAAATGCAGTATATGAACGCAGCCACACATAGAAGTTTAGAAGGCGCAGCATGGTATTTTTCGGGAGTACTGGCTACCACTTACTAATGAATCTTACAAGCAGTGGGTAATTTCAAGGTCACCTCGGCGGGGAGTATACAGCTGTGATAATTAGTCATGCCATTTCACATCCACGTCATCTCTCTGGACACTTGCCGTGATCTGCTAGACTATGTAACATTAACAGCAATGTCTTTCACAACAATTAGCGCCAAGTATTAAAATATGGCACTTGACAAGCGTCCTGCTGACACGGATTTCCCACGGGTCCCAAGATATACTGTGACAACCTTGTGTTTCTGTCAGACTCCATTATTTCAGTGTGAACTGTGGCACTTGTATGATCCAGAAGTGTAAGGTCATGTCATATTATTGCTCTCCGTTGTAAGAATACAGTATGTCGGGAGGATTCCTGACATGTCCTTACAATGGAGAACTAGGATGTATCCCACTGTATTACTGTATTGTATTGCTTGGGACAAGTCACTTATAGAGGCTGAAACAAAGAAATAAGTGAGAACAGGGAGATTTATCAGAAGTGTCTGAGGTAAAACTGTGTTAATTACCCATGGAAACCACTCAGAGCATAGATTTCATTTTATAAACAGCTGTGGGAAAATGAAAGCTGAGCTCTGATTGGTTGTTATGGGCAACTAGAACAGTTCTATTATGAAAAGCTTCGGATAAATCTCCTCCTGTATCTTTATCCACAGTTTGCATTTCCAATTATGGGGCAGATTTATCAGAAGTGTCTGAGAGCAGAACTGTTCTAGTTCACATTGCAACCAATCAGAGCTCAGCTTTCATTTTCCTACAGCTGTTTATAAAATTAAAGCTGAGCCCTGATTGGTTTCCACGGGCAACCAGAACAGTTTTACCTCAGGCACTTCTGATTAATCTCCCCCTATGTCTTTAACTGCCTCTATCTCTGGTAAGATCTGAAAGATGAGATTCTTATGTTTAATATAACAAAATCAAAGCATTTTCCTTGGTACTATAGAACTGAAGATAGGGGTGTCTGAAGTGCCTCTAAACTCAAGCAAATACGAATCTTCTCTGCTCATTTTCATGTAACTTTGTAGCTGATTTTTTATATGTAAATGGCCAAGATTTAATATAAAATTACATTTTATCCCCTACCTGAGGTGGCTGGTAATTTCAAGGAAATCTACCATCAAAATCAAGGATGATAAACCACGGCACTTAAACATAGATTCAGGCACCATGACTGTGATAATTTTCCAATATCAACTTTTATAATTATGCTAATAAGCTTAAATTGCTCTTGGGGGTGTTACCAGAGCCCCTTCATACTGCAGATTCACAGGTTGTTACAGTATGCAAAGAGCCCTTTCCCTCTGCCGGGGTGTTCTGCAACTTCTCTGCTGCAGTCAGATGGAGAAGAGAAATGCTGAGGGAGCAGAGGGGGAGACAGTGTAACAGCCTGTAAAGCCAAAGCACAGAGGAAGGAAGGAGGCCATGGTTAACACATACAGGAAGATTACCACAATCAGTGGCGGATTAAGTGTCCCATGGGCCCAGGCTTTTCCCAGCGTCCAAAGCAACAGGTGCCTGGATGTTAGGACTTTATACACTTTTGTCAGGCTTAGAGGTTGTGGATACTCTGGACCACTGCGGACGATGGAACAAGTCACTACCTTGGACCGGAGTCTAAGTGGCACCCGGTTTTCACCAGAGCTCGCCGCAAAGCGGGTTGGACTTGCTGCGGCGTGGTACCACCAGGTCGTTCCGCAGACGTGACTTGTCCGCAGTGGCAGCCAAGGTCGAGGTACAGAAAAGGAAGGCAATCTCGTAGTCGGGGGACAGGCAGGAGGTCAGGACTGGCAGCACAGGATCGGAGTCAGAGTCGTAGCAATAGGTCAGGGCAGGCGGCAAAGGAGCCAAGTCAGAAACGGAACCAGGGTCACAACGGGAAATCTCAATAACAGCACAAGGCATCAAATACAGCTTTCTCTGGGGCGCAAGGCACGAAGATCCGGCAAGGGTAACAGGAAGAGGCAGGGTTAAATAGATTAAGGGGGAAAGGCCAGCGCCAATTAGCGGCGCGCTGGCCCTTTAAATTTGCAGAAGCTGCGCGTGCGCCCTAGTTGTCGAGGAGGATGGAGCAGCAGCTGGAGCCGAAGCAGATGACCCGGGGCCCATAAGTGGCGCTTGCGGCGTGCTGGCAGGGGACAAAGGGCACGGGTGAGCCCGCGACCCGCGACATGGGTCGCGTGACCACCTGTGACAACTTTTATAGGGCACATACACTATGACGCAGCAGTGTTACGTCGTAGTGTAAGGGCCTGTGCGGCACATACATTATGAGATCACGCGGCCATGTCAGAGCATGTGCGGCCAGAGGAGTAGAAGACAGAGCTGCGGGGCCGGGGAGAAGAAGCTAGAAGGTAAGTATACTTTTTTTTTTAAAGTCTGGTGGCGGATCTTTATAAGGGCCCAGGCATGGGCGGGCATGGGCCCCTCGCAAACCAAACGCCCGCCCATATCTCCTATGTGATGATCCGCCATTGACCACAATCACTGTGCCTGGATCTATGAGTAAGTGCCCCTGGTTTGTCATGCTTGGTAAATGTCTGTTAAAGAAGACCTGTCAGGTCGAATTGGAACCATAAACCAACTACAGGTCATTATGGACCTGTGGTTTAGGGTCCCAAATCGACCTGTATATAAGCTTTGCATGGCCTCAATAAAAAAAAACATTTATACTTACCTGGATGTGAGTGGGATACGGCACATCAGACTCACATCTTAAGATCCCGCGTAGGTTCCTCCACGGGCAACTAAGCACATTCTTACACTTAGACAGCTTGATAAATCTCCCCTATACGTATATCTCTTTACAGGTTTTGGTCTAAGGATGTAAAAAGAGCACTTTCTGCCTTCTTCCCCCAATTTGGTACATCTGTTCCTATTCTACAAACCCAAACCACTTCCTAGCTGACATTGGGCTCATTTCCTTATTTCTAATTATGAAAGTAGTTCCTGGTAACTTATGATTAGGTCTCAGTACAGTTATCTTATGTTGGATTTTGTTACTCTACTGTTTATTTACCCACTTTTAGTATCAGGAAGGTTTAGCCATGACAAATTGGGCTTAATATTTTGTATTTTTGATTTGATTATTATTTTTAGCTGAATCGTGTATAAGAAGGTTTTGCAGCGTGTTTGATATTTGCGGTTGGTTAAATTAACTACAAGCTGCCCCGACTAGAAATTTCCAGTGTTTATGATTTTTTATGTTTTTTATATCTGGACACTTGTATCCAGCTGCATCTACTTGCAACATTGCTGAACCTCTAAAAAAAAACAAACAAACAGCATAACTCTACGCAGTTATGACATTAAAGGGGTTGTCCACTTTCAACAAATAATTGATATGGTTTCTGTAGTGAAAAAGTTATACAATTTTTCGACATACTTTCTGTATCAATTCCTCACGGTTTTCTAGATCTCTGCTTGTTGTCATTCAATTGGAAACTTCATTGTTTACTTCCTGTGGATAAAAACCATTCCCTGGTCATGTGATGTCACACAGGTGCACGGCTTGTTATATCCTTGGCCATGTGATGTCACACAGGTGCATGGCTGGTTATATCCTTGGCCGTGTGATGTCACACAGATGCATGGCTGGTTATATCCTTGGCCGTGTGATGTCACACAGATGCATGGCTGGTTATATCCTTGGCCATGTGATGTCACACAGGTGCACGGATGATTATATCCCTGGCCATGTGATGTCACACAGGTGCAGGGCTGGTGATGTGATGTCACACAGGTGCACGGCTGGTTATATCCTTGGCCATGTGATGTCACACAGGTGCATGACTCATTATATCCCTGGTCATGTGATGTCACGCAGGTGCTCGACTCGTTATATCCCTGCCCATGTGATGTCACAGAGGTGCACGGCTCATTACAACACACAGCTCTGATCACTCTCTGTTATATAAGGAGTTGTACACCTGTGTGACTTCACATCACCAGAGATATATATCGAACCGTGCATCAGTGAGACATCACATGACCAGGGATATAATGAGCCATGCACCTGTGTGACATCACATGACCAGGGATATAATATTGGAAAATCGCATCAATTTTCATCACATAAAAATATCAATAATTTACTGAAAGTGGACAACCCCTTCAAGCAGAGCCCTCTCCACACAGAGCAGTTGTAGAGAGCACAGAGAACCCACCGCTAACATCCATAATGTGTGTTAACATGTTAAGTGTTGTGGTCGAACACAAATGCAGCACTTAAGTGAAGGCAGTGCACCAATCATTGCCTCCCAAGATGTCAAAAACATACAATCAAAAAGTTCCAAAAATATATATATATAATTAAAATAATAAACATGTTAGAAATCCTGCATTGATCTATCTATCAAAATATGATTGTCCCACATGATGAAAAATGTAGCAGAAAAACAATAAAATAAAATTGACTTATGCTTTTCCTTATTTGTAGCGTATTATGTTGTGTTATGACATCTAGTGGTCATTCTGGAAATTGTAAATTTATTCATAATTTATTTCAACATCAAATACAAAAACGCTGAGATGATAGGGTGCCTGATAGGGTTGAGTAACCTATGGGGCTTATTTACTAAGGAGCCCGCGGATCACATTTGCCGACGTTTTCGGGATTTGCACTGCTTTGACAAGTTTTCAGAAGGGGATTGGGTCGTACCCGATTGGATTGTGGAGCAGCGGCGCCGGCTTTCATGCATCAGAAATCGGGGGGCGGGCCATTGGACGATGCAACTTATTCGAACTGAGTGCGGGATTTAAGATAAAAATTGTGTCGCAACCACTGCACTTACATGCACCGGGAAGTAGATGGTGAACTCCTGTGGACCTGAGCGGGGAAGCGACACATGCAGGATATCGGGCGCACGATCTTAGAGAATCGAGGCAGAGTGCATTATCGGTGGACTATTCACTTTCTGTGAACTCCCACGGACACGTAACTAAATGTGCCCCAATGTGTGTGGCACACCCTTGTATTTTGGTGCATGAAATATTTCCTGCCCGACCACGCCCCCTTTCTGGAGGCCACACCCTGTTGATCGAGACTAGGCACCCTTTGCGGGACAAGTCGGAAAAGTGGCAAAAAATTGTCTCAAACTCATGATAAATTGCGTGCATGCCGGCGCCGATGCGCCACAATCCGATCGTGTGCGCCAAAAACCCCGGGGCAATACAGGGAAAATGTGCAAATCGGAAAACGCGAATCGGTGCAAATCGGAAAACGCGAATCAGGCCCTTAGTAAATGACCCCCAATGTGTGACCTCCACTAGATCTCCTCAATCCCAATAAAATCACAGATTCATAGATTTTTCAACAATCTGTACCTGATGTACACCATATTTTCTGGCATATAAGACGACCTTGAAAATCTTTTCAGAAGTCGGGGGTCGTCTTATACGCATGGTTAAGTGAGGGGCTGCCAGAAAATACCGTATATAAAGTTGGAAACCATGCAAAATGGTTTAGTAAATTACTCAAAGGAAGTCAATTTAAGGGGGATTTTCCATAGTTGCTTTGAGAAAATTAAAAAGAAAATTGCTCATTTGGAGAAGGTGTCCGTTGATGGAGTGCAGTGTATGGCAAAATCAGTAGCTGGAAAAATCTTACTTCTCTTGTAGACACAAGAAAAAAAAAGTGTATCACAGCGTTGACGCGTCACCTAGTAGCCAGAGGTGTCCACGGATGTGAAGAGGACCTAAAAAAACATTCCTGTTTCTTTTGATAGGTCAAGTGAAGTCACCTTCTTGAGATTGTGATACCTTCAGTCAGCCATTGAAAGGTATCAAAATCTCAAGAAGGTGACTTTATTTAACCTATCAAAAGCAACAGGAATTTCTTCAACAGGCTAACACGGTAAAAAAACTTTTTTCTTGTGAGGACCTAAAAAACGTTACTTAGGCCCATTCATAAAAAGAAGATTTTATTGTGGCCTAAAAAAAGTGGAAGAAAGCTCTTTTCACACCATAGCCCCCAAATTTTCCCTCATGGATACAGAGCATGTTGTATGTTATAATGCCCCATTTCTAGCCCCTAAATGGTATAATGTTCCCCTTAGCAGCCCCCATATAATATAATGCCTCCTTACTGTGGACTGCACTTGGAATGCCCCTTTTTACTTCAGACCTCACTTATAGGGGCACTAATTGTACAACCACCTCATAATACAAATATTTCCTTTAGCTTCCTCTCAAAAGGAACCTGTCACCAGGGCCCTGATTTTCAGTAAAGACAGGTTGTAGAAGTCAATTAGCTGCATTGCACATATGTATTTCTATATGTGCTTCTCCAAGCATATGCAATACAATATAATTGTGTGTTACTACTTACCTTACACCCTGAATCCTCTGTGTAGTCCTAGGGGTTGGGCTTTAGTTTGGATGCATTTCAAAAAACAACAAGTGACTTGTCTGTGCTGCTCCCTCCTCAGTTCTTGGGCCCCACCTTTGTGCTCCTGTACAGCTCCTCCCTCCCCCACTGATGCCATCTCACCAGGCTGTGACCTCTAAGAAGGAGAAAGGAGCAGGAGCTGTACAGGAGCACAAAGGTGGGGGCTAAAAGCTGAGGAGTGAGCAAAACAGACAAGTCACATATTGTTTTTTGAAATGCAGCCAAATCAAAGCCCAACCCCGGAGGATTTTGTCAGGGTACAAGGTAAGTTATAAGACACAATTGTATGGTAAGGCAAATGCTTAGAGAAGGCAGAAAGACATATTTGGCGAGGCAGGTGTGATGGGATTCTGTAACCTGTCTTTAGTGAAAATGAGGTCCCTGCTGACAGGTTCCCTTTAAAATGCATTTCTTTTGTCCCCACTAATAATTCTCTTATTTTGGATCCCATTCCCCTCTGTAGCAGAACACACAGCATCGGCAGAGGCTGCTTTACCATTACACAACCTTACACTCAACTCAATGGGGGGAATTAATTAATAGCCAAGTTTCTGTCACCTTCAGACACATTTACTACATTTAGATAATTTTTTGGAACTTTTACGACTCATCAGGGGCGTGTTCTCTGCAAAAGGTTGTTTGGCCAATCAGGAAAAAGTTAGCGCGCCATAAAGTAAGAAGGCTGTGCCACATTGTGGCGCACAGTTTAGACCAGCTAAAAGCAGAATCTGACAGTTCTAAACTGCAACAGATTCATTTGGGGTTATTTATCATTATGCGGCTCCTTGGGACAGTTCTATGTCTATTTTTGGAGCTCGGCTGCCCATCAGATTCATTACAGTGTCTTTGGCCCTTTAATAAATGTTTTTATGATCTAATTGCTGTGTGGGATTATTTTTTTCAAAAAGTCCCCAAAAAGTCTAAAAATGGATAAAAAGTCCCAGCACATACACTAGTAGGGGACTGGAGTGACTGTGAGACATTTTATGTGACTTTTTGCAAAAGTCCCAAGTCATGAATCTGGCTTTGCATGGTGTTGTACTAGCAGTAGTTCTATGTTAACGCCATATTAACGAAGAGATGGAAATAGTCCTATGAGACTTATTAGCAGTGAAAAATCCCCCAAAACCTCAAAGCAACCTCAAAAAGCCCATAAAAATCTATGATAAATAACCCTCATTATCACAATGATGAATCTGGCGCAGCACTAGAAGTCAGTACCACATTAATGAATCCCCCCACCCCATTATGATGTGCGTTTAGCCCATATTTAAGCATGGAGGAGGTTCTGGTTTTCAGATCCTTCAGAGGTGATGTAACTTACTAAAAAAATCAAAGAAATCAAGTGCTACAGTGGCATTCTAGTTTTGTGTAACTGATGTGATCCTGAGTTATCTGCCTCAGCAACATTTGGCCAAGGTGGATTGAGAGAAAACAATGCGCTGTACAAAAGTGAAAGGCTGATACGTGTTGAAGGTACAATGTGAGGTCAGGACAATCAATTCTATTTACAGGGAATAGGTCAGGAAAGAGGGAACAGGTTAATGGTCAGGTAAACAGGCCAAGGTCAAAGCACTGGCAGATGGAGAAATTCACAGGAATTAGCAAGCTAGGAACAATTTATTCAGGCACCTTTCTGTGACAAAAAACAATGCCTTAAAGGTATCAAAATAATAGATCCAGGCACCGTGACTGTGGTAATCTTCTTATATTTGTTATCCATGGCCTCCTTTCTTCTAAAATCAACTTTTAAAATATGCTAATGAGCAGCACTTTCCCCTTCCTCTGCTTGATTTAATCTCACAGCAACAAAGAAAGTTTCAGCACACAGTGTAACAGTCTGTGAATCTGCAGCACAGAGGGGCTCTTGTAACACTCCCTAGGAGCAATAGAAGGCCATAAGGTAATTTAGGAAATCATAGGCATTGAAATCCTCCTACATCTGTTCGTGCTCTTAACACACATGTACACAAGAGCTATTTCAGGACCTTTGAAGGTCCTCCAAAGGTCATGGAACTGCAGATTGAAAGCAGACACATTCTCCATTCTCCAAGAAGCTGATTCTAGTACCAAATGTAGGAAGTGATTCCAGACTTGTAGGGGCGATAATATTCATACAGCTCATGGCAGTAATAATCCGACCCTGGTTCTGGTACCATATCTATATGGAAAGCTTGGTTCTTTAACTGCGTCTAAGTAGTTATATTGGTTCTGAAATCGTATAGCTGTAATAATTTTGGTTTTGGTAATAAATGTTTAGCAAAAATAGAAAAACAGAAAACAGCGGCACTCACCCAGCAAAGTGTTGTCTTCTTTATTTCATGCAGAATAAAAATACATATGGCAATTGTGCCAATACAGGGTAGAGAGGGGAGCAGGGGTACAGACAAAGGCGACAGCCGTTTCGCGCCGTCCGGCGCTTTCTCTAGCCTCTGGGGAAGTGGCGTCCTCACCTGGCCATAAATTAAGCCCGGCGGGGCGCCACCTCTCCAGTAGCCTAGCAACTCTAGACGCTATACTCTGTAGCGGAAATGACGTATTCATATCGTTCGTCATCAGAATGAAACATATTAAAGTGATCATCTATACATGTGCAAGTTTAAAAACAATATATAATAAAAAGAGAAAAGGACTGCTCCTATGGCTCACGTGAGTATTGGCTTATTTATATATAACAGAAATACAGAGGAAATTCAAAAGGGGCCAAGCGGCTACTTTAAAGAATTTAGACAAGAAGAAAAGCATCCGTTTGGGATGTTAACCACTGCACATACTTCAAACCTTAAAGAAAGACCCCCATATCATTCTTATCATTAAGCCCTAGCGGGCCCATCGCATTGGTCTTAATGATCCAACGCGCTTCTTTTCTCAGCAGTATTCTATGGCGATCGCCACCATTAGGAGGGATTGGGACATGTTCAATGCCTCCAAAGCGGAGAACCTTTGTATCCCCCCCATGAAATTTGTTAACGTGTTCGATTAACCTCGGTGCACCTTTTCCACTCTTTATCGAGTAGCAATGTTCGCTAAATCTCACATGCAAGGGTCTGATCGTCTTCCCTATATAGAAGTGGCCGCACGGGCAGAGGATAACGTAAACAACAAATTGTGACTTACATGAAAAAAATTGGCGTATCGGGACATTAACTCCTCCCATACATAAAAATTTACTTTTGAGGTTTTGCTGGCAGTACTTGCATTGTCCACAACAGAAATTTCCAATAGGGATCATTCTGTTGAGCCAATTGTTCTCTGGTGGTGGTAGTCGACTACGCACTATGAGGTCTTTAACACTTCTACTCCTTCTAAAGGATACCAAAGGTGGTACAGCAGTTAGATCCTTGAGGAGGGGGTCCTCTGCCAACATGTACCAATTCTTATACATCACATTCTTAATTTTCTGAGCCATAGGGCTATAATCAAAGGTAAAGGTGAAACGTTTTTCTCTTTTGTGTTCTCTCTTACCCTTTAGCTGAGAGTGGAGAAGACCACTTCTCTTTTGTGCAGCGGCTTTTTGGTAGGCTTTATCGATCAGTTGAGGGGGATAGCCTCTTTTTAATAATCTTTGTTTTAGTTCCTCGGCTTGTCTAATAAATGTCTCCTCCTCACTGTTAACTCGCTTTAGACGGATAAATTGGCCATATGGTACTGCTAACTTCGTATGTGCTGGGTGATAACTATTGTAGTGCAGCAGGCTATTCGTAGCTGTACTCTTTCTATAGACAGAAGTGACAAGAGATGAATTCTCTATTTGCACTAATACATCAAGAAATTCACATTGTGTTTCTGAAATATTTGATGTAAAGAGCATATTCATAGAATTGGTATTCATATAGGACATGAAATCTTGGAATTGCTCTGCGGTGCCTGACCAAATTACAAAAATGTCATCCACATACCTTAAAAATGAATGTATGTACTTAGCGAACCGATTCCTTTCTGTAAAAATATACTTGTCCTCAAATACAGCTAAGAATATATTCGCATATGTACATGCCATGGGAGTACCCATGGCTGTACCGTCTAGCTGTTTAAACCATGAATTTTCGAACTTAAAGGTATTATTAGTGAGAATAAATTCAACTGCATTACAAATGAATTCGACAAGGGAGGTATCTCTGTTGGAGTTGTGTAGTACTTTCCTAACAGCCTCGAGACCTAGTCTATGGGGAATTCTGGTGTAAAGGCTTTCGACATCGATAGTGGCCATTTTAAAGCCGTCTTGCCAGGGGGCGTTCTTTAAATTACGAAGGAAATCGTTGGTGTCTTTCAAAGACTCAGTTACCGAACCGACACCTGCCACTATCGGACGTCCAGGCGGGGACTGTAATGTCTTATGTATTTTTGGCAGGAAATACCAGCCCGGTTTTTGAGGGTGAGGGGGTAATAGTTTCTCAGCTAGTGTCTTACTTAATATATCCTTAATATATCCTTCTCTATACCTGTTCTAAGGAGGGAGCAGAGTTGGCTCTTAATTTTGGAGGTAGGGTCTGCAGGTAATCGCTGATAAATTTTGGGATTGTCTAGTTGTCTATAGGCTTCTGCCTTATAATACTCACGGGTCATGACAACGGCGTTACCGCCTTTATCGGCTTTTTTTACTATTAGACCATCATTACTTTTAAGCCACTTTAAAGCGGTTCTTTCTTCATTAGTAATGTTGTCAGGGTCTTTCTGATAAATCAATGCTTTTAAACTATGTAAAACCCTTTTCTGAAATTGGTCAAGTGCACCACCTGGGTATATTGGGGGGTTAAAAGTGGACTTATTTCCTCCCCTAAAAGCCATGTCGGTTCCTGGATAAGTTTGTGGGACTTGCGAGTCCTCAAGATCCATTAACGCTAATAAGAACTCTCTGTCTTGAGTCTCTATGGGGTCATTAACCATAAAGCCCAGGGGACCAACACTTATGGGTAATAAATGTTTGTAGTAACTTTGGTTCTTGGAATGAATCAATGTGATAACTTTTGATGTATATTTGTAATGTGCTTGGTTCTTGTTTCTATGTTTGATTATACAGAATGTAATTTTACAGCCTTTTGTATTTACAAAAAGAGAAGATGTTATTTAAGGATGACACCAGTTTTCAAGTGTTATGCCCCTTTGTACATTCCCATCCGTGAGTTTATAATGAGTCTTAATTGATACAGTGTGAATATATTAGTTATGATCTGTGGCCATGAATATGGATGTGGCCTGAAGCTACTCTATAATCAGTCCCGTTACAGAGACTGCACGTGTCAGCTGATCCAGAGAGATGTTCTTACAGACTAATTGAGGCAGCGTATTCTGCTCTAACACAAGGGGCTGGGTGCAGCATTGTGTCTGGGGTTTGTGGATATTATGCTAATGCATCACTCACACCATACAAATGGATACTGTCCTTCATTCATTATAAAGTGTATTAATATATATAATCAAATGCTGTACGAAGACTATGATGCAACACTGTACAAACACAGTGTAATATACAGTACACACAAATGAGATGACAGGAAAGATGCTCTGGAAAATTATGGATATCCATGTCCTCCAAATTGGTGAGCTGCTATGATCAGGATTGAGGTATAGCCCCGAATCCCAGAAAAAAATCCCTATTGGCATGTAGGCACATGCAATACATTTTAATTAAATTAGTAATACCAAACTAACTACATAAATAAAGTACTAGAACCAAGCTTACGAAAATAGTATTTAACTATAATCATGCTTACTACATAAATACAGTACAAGAACTAAGCTCACTACATACATATGGTACCTTCATCCTCATAGACTGTAAACTCTTGTGTCCTCCCTTCATCCTCATCAACTGTATGCACTTGTGTCCTCCCTTCATCCTCATAGACTGTAAGCTCTTGTGTCACCTCCTCATCCTCATAGATTGTAAGCTCTTGTGTCCTCCCTTCATCCTCATCAACTGTATGCTCTTGTGTCCTCCCTTCATCCTCATCAACTGTATGCTCTTGTGTCCTCCCTTCATCCTCATAGACTGTAAGCTCTTGTGTCACCCCCTCATCCTCACAGACTGTAAGCTCTTGTGTCACCCCCTCATCCTCATACACTGTAAGCTCTTGTGTCACCCCCTCATCCTCATAAACTGTAAGCTCTTGTGTCACCCTATCATCCTCATAGACTGTAAGCTCTTGTGTCACCCCCTCATCCTCATAGACTGTAAGCTTTTGTGTCACTCCATCATCCTCATAGACTGTAAGCTCTTGTGTCACCCCCTCATCCTCATAGACTGTAAGCTCTTGTGTCACCCCCTCATCCTCATAGACTGTAATCTCTTGTGTCACCTCCTCATCCTCAGACGTAAGCTGCTTGGCACCCTCCTCATCCTCATAACTGTAAGCTCTTGTGGCCCACCCCCTCATACCTCAGAGACTTAAGGCCTCGGGTGGCACCCCCCCCCTCTCCATCCTAAGACTGGTAGCTCTTGGTCAGGCCCCCCCTCCTCATCCAGACTGTAGCTCTTGTGTCACCCCCCCATCCTCATAGACTGTAAGCTCTTGTTGTCACCCCCCTCAGTCCTCATGAACTGTAAGCTTTCTGTGTCAACCCCCTCTATCCGCATTCTATCTCCACCCCCTCATACACATAAGGTGAGCTCTTGTGTCTCCCCCTCAATCCTCGAGCTGAAGCACTTGTGTCACCCCCCCTCCCTCATAGATTGTAAGCTCTTGTGTCACCCCCACCCTCATCCTCATAGACTGTAGCTCTTTGTCCCCTCTCATCCTCATACACTGTAAGCTCTTGTGTCACCCGTCACACCCCTCCTTCTCAGCAGACTGTAAGCTCTTTCCCCCCCCCATCCGCATAAACTGTAGCTCTTGTGTCACACCCCCTCATCCTCATAGACTGTAAGCTCTGTGTCACCCCCACCCTCATCCTCATAACTGTAAGCTCTGTGTCACCCCCTCATCCTCCAGACTGTAACTCTGTGTCCACCTCCCTCTCCTCATAACTGTAAGCCCTTGTGTCCACCCTCATCCTTATAGACTGTAAGCTCTTGTGTCACCTCACCGCCTCATCCTCATGAGACTGTAGTTCTTGTTCACCCCCTCTCTCATCCTCATAGACTGTAAGCTCTTGGTCACCACCGCCCCTCATCCTCACAGACTGTAAGCGCTGTGTCACACCCTCATCCTCATAGTGTACGCTCCTTGTGTCACCCTCATCCAGGTCATCCTTCATTAGACTGAAGTCTCTGTGTCACCACCCCCTCATCCTCATAGACTGTAGGGTCTTGTACCCCCCCCCCCATCAGACGGTAAGCTCGTTGTGTCCCCCTCACCACATAGACTGTAGCTATTGTGTCGCCCCCTCATCCCAGCTTAAGCGCTTGTGTCACCCCCCCCATCCTCATATACGTGTACTCTTGTGTCACCCCCCCCCTCAATCCCATGACTGTAGCTCTTAGTCACCTTCATCTCCTCATACACGGTAAGCTCTTTGTGTCACCACCCCGTCACCCCCTCAGCCTCATAGACTGTAAGCTCTTGTGTCCCCCTCATCATCAGAGACTGTAAGCGCTGTATCTTCCCTCATCCTCTAGACGTAGCTCTTGGTCAGACCCCCCTCATCCTCATAAACTGTACGTCTTGTGTCACCCCCTCATCCTCATACTGTAAGCTCTTGTGTCACCCCTCATCTCCTCTAAGACTGTAAGCCTTGTGTCACCCCCCCCCTCATCCCTGAGACGTGTAAGCTCGTTGTTCCCCCCTCATCCTCATATACTGTAAGCCTTGTATCACCCCTCATCCTCAGAGAATTAATCTCTTGGTCACCTTCCTCATCCTCATAGACTGTAAGCTCTTGATGTCACCTTCTCATCCTCAACACTGTAAGCTCTTGTGTCACCCCTCACCATCCTCATAGACTGTAAGCTCTTGTGTCCCCCTCATCCTCATAGACTGTAAGCGCTTGTACTTCCCCTCATCCTCAGACTGTAAGCTCTGTGTCACCCCCTCCTCCTCATAACTGTAGCTCTTGTGTCACCTCACCCTCATCCTCATAACTGTAAGCTCTTGTGTCCCCCCTCATCCTCATAGACTGTAAGCTCTTGTGTCACCCCCCTCATCCTCATATACTTAAGCTCTTGGTGTCACCCTCTCATCCTCATAGACTGTAAGCTCTGTGTCACCCCCTCCCTCATCCTCATGATACTGTAAGCTCTTGTGTCCTCCACACCTCATTAGCGTAAGCTCTGGTGTCACCCCCCATCCTCATAGACTGTAAGCTCTGTGTCACCCCCTCATCCTCATAACCGTAAGCTCTTGTGTCACCTCCGCCGGCTCCTCATAGACTTAGCTCTTGTGTCGCCCCCCTCATCCTCATAGACTGTAAGCTCTGTGTCACTCCCCCCTCCTCATAACTGTAGCTCTTGTGTCACCCTCATCCTCATAGACTGTAAGTCTTGTGTCACCCCCTCATCCTCATAGACTGTAAGCTCTGTGTCACCCCCCCCCCTCCATCCCATAGACTGTAAGCTCTGTGCACCCCCCTCCACTCCTCATAGACGGTAAGCTCTTGTGTCACCCCCTCATCCTCATAGACTGTAAGCTCTGTGTCCCCCCTCTCCTCATAGACTGTAAGCTCTGTGGTCACCCCCCTCATCCTCATAGACTGTAAGCTCTGTGTCACCACCCCTCATCCTCATATAGACTGTAAGCTCTTGTGTCACCCCTCATCCTTAGAACGTAAGCTCTTTGTCACACCCCATCCTCATAGACGGTAGCTCTGTCACCCCCCCCCTCATCCTCATAGACTGTAGCTTTATGTCTCACCTCACCGCCTCATCCACATAGACTGTGAGAGCTCTTGTGTCTCCCCCTCATCCTCATAGACTGTAAGCTCTTGTGTCACCCCCCCCATCCTCATAGACTGTAATCTCTTGTGTCACCCCCTCATCCTCATAGACTGTAAGCTCTTATGTCACCTTCTCATCCTCATACACTGTAAGCTCTGTGTCACCCCCTCAGCCTCATAGACTGTAGCTCTTGTGTTCCCCCTCATCCTCATGACTTAGCGCGTGTATCTCCCCATCCTCATAGACTGTACGCTCTGTGTCACCCCCTCATCCTCATAACTGTAGAGCTCGGTGTCACCCCCTCATCCTCATAGACTGTAAGCTCTTGTGTCACCACCCCCTCATCCTCATAGACTGTAAGCTCTTGTGTCACCCCCCTCATCCTCAGGACGGTAGCTCTTGTGTCACCCCTCATCCTCATAGACTGTAGCTCTTGTATCACCCCTCATCCTCATAGAATGTAACTCTGTTCTCACCCTCATCCTCATAGACTGTAAGCTCTTAGTCCTCCATCCTCATACACTGTAAGCTCTTGTGTCTGCACACCCCTCATCCTCATAGACTGTAAGCTCTTGTGTTCCCCCCATCCTCATAGACTGAAGCGCTTGTATCTTCCCCTCTCCTCATAGACTGAACTTGTGTCCCCTCTCCAGCACGATCCTAAACTGTAAGCTCTTGTGCACCCCCCCTCCCCCCCTCATCTCATAGACTGTAAGCTCTGTGTCACCCCTCATCCGCATAGACTGTAGCTCTTGTGTCCCCCCCCCTCATCATAGACGGCTTAAGCTCTGTGTCACCCCCCCATCATCCTCATAGACGTAAGCTCTTGTCACCCCCTCATCCTCATAGACTGTAAGCTCTTGTGTCACTCATCATCCTCATAGACTATAAGCTCTTGTGTCACCCCCTCATCCTCATAGACTGTAAGCTCTGTGTCACCCCCTCCCTAATCACTGTAAGCCTGTGTCACCCCCCTTGTCACCCGTCCCTCATAGACATAGCTCTTGTGTCCCCCCATCATCCTCAAGACTGTAAGCTCCTTGTGTCACCCCCTCATCCTCATAGACTGGGACTCTGTGTCACCCCTCATCCTCATAGACTGTAAGCTCTGTGTCACCCCTCATCCTCATAGACTGTAACTTGTGTCACCCCTCCATCCTCATAGGACTGTAAGCTCTCTTGTCACCCCCTCCATCCTCATAGATGACGTAATGCTTGCGAACAGGGCCCTCCTATTGTTACATTTGATTGTTTGTACTCTGTAATGTCTTATTTTTTTATTGGTAATTCGCCTATGGTTGTAACGCTACGGAATAAAAATTTTATTACCACAAACAACGTGATTTTGGTATGTTGCAGTACTTGGTTCTGGTACCATATTCTATGGAAGGCTGTGTTCTGTAACTGTATCTAAGTAGCTATCTTGGTTCTGATTTTGTATAAATGTATAATTTTGGTTTTGGTAATAAATGTTTGTAGTAACTTAGGTTCTTGTGAATCAATGTGATAACCTTTGATGTATATTTGTATGTGCTTGGTCTTGTTCCTATGTTGATTATACAGAATGTAATTTTACAGCTTTCTGCAATTTACAAAAAGGGAAGTGATACATTTTCAGTGATAGATCCCTTTATCCATGTCACCCCACTTTGTGAGGAGCTTATGTTCTAGATTACGGTATTATTACGGCCCGAATCCCAAAAAAGAAGTCCCTATGGGGCATGTAGACACCAGCTACACATTGTCATTAAAATTAAAATACCAATGTCAGGCTTCTGGGCGTTGACCCCCTGCGCCCACTGCGGACGATGACACAAGCCGACACCTGGGATCAGAATCAGTGTCGTGCTGTCTTCATCAGAGCCCGTCGCAAAGCAGATGGTCTTGCTGCGGCGTGATACCACGGTCTTTCATGGGCGTGACTTGTCCACAATGGCAGCCAAGGCGAGGTACAGAATCAGCAGGCAATGTCCTGAGTCAGGACAGACAGTTGGGTCACGAAGCGGTAATGGATCAAGTCGGGATGGAGCAGGATCAGGGCTGCGCGGACGAGCGAACTCAGAACAGGTCCGGGGGTCACAACGGGAATCAAAACACAAGCACTAGGCACGGGAACAGCATTCTCATGTAATAGCACGAAGATCCGTCAGAGAATGCCGAGGCGGCCGGCGTTATTCCATTTTTTGAAAAGTGCCAGCATCTCTTAGCGCTCCGCTGGCCCTTTAAATCTGCAAGTGCTGGCGCGCGCGCCCTAAGCAGGGGGACGAGCGCGCTGACCAGCCGAGACGGGAGCAGGAACACGGAGAGGTAAGTGAGGTCTGGGGGAGCGGGAAGGGCCAAGCGCCAAAAAGAGGGTCACGTGATGGGTATCGCATGGGCGCCGGCCTGACAACCAACTTACTACGTAGATAAAATATTAGAACCAGCTTATGAAATAGTATTTATTTATCATAGTATAAAATAAAAATAGACATTAGCTTGTCTATTATTGAATTATGTAGTAAGCATGATTATGATTAAATACCATTTCATAAGCTGGGTTCTAGTACTTATATAGTAAGCTTGACATTAGCACTTTATCTGTGTAGTAAGCATGGTATTAATACAGTATCTGTGTAGTAAGTTTGGTTCTAGTACTATATCTATGTAGTAAGCTTGGTATTAGTACAGTATCTGTGTAGTAAGCATGGTATTAGTACAGTATCTGTGTAGTAAGCTTGATTCTAGTACTTTATCTATGTAGAAAGCTGTGTATGTACAGTATCCTGTGTAGTTAGTGTTTGGTTCTAGTACTATATCTATGTAGTAAGCTTGGTATTAGTACAGTATCTGTGTAGTAAGCATGGTATTAGTACAGTATCTGTGTAGTAAGCTTGATTCTAGTACTTTATCTATGTAGAAAGCTTGTTATTAGTACAGTATCTGTGTAGTAAGCTTGATTCTAGTACTTTATCTACATAGTAAGCTTGGCATTAGCACTTTATCTGTGTAGTAAGCATGGTATTAGTACAGTATCTCTGTAGCAAGCTTGGTTCCAATACTTTATCTATGTAATAAGCATTTCATTGTTCACCAAAAAGAAATAAAACTCATGCACATGCACAACCTTCCAAAAGTGTAGGAGTGGCTAAGTTCAATTGGGCAGGTTTATAACATAATAAAATAGTTTTGTCGACTGTGTCATATGACACAGGTAATAAATTCTTTCCATTGTATCCATCCCCTGGCCTCCGCTGAGCATACACTCAGGGAAGTTCCCAGTGATGTCACTTTCCATATAAGGGCAGGGACATAACTTGGGGAAACACCCTGATCATCGGCAGCAGCCAATCACTAGCAGTGTTTTCTACACCCCCCACTTTCGGGGGGAAAGGGGGAGGAGCACATATGATAATATAGTAGGATACGTACCAAGCCCTCTGTAGTAGGCAACGGAGGGCAAAATATGTGTTGTAAACCCTTATATACAGGGATGACAATGATTCACAGGTTAGCGTCAGACATCTTTGGTCCCTATTGAACACCTGAATTTGCTTTCTGTCATTAAGTGACATTTCCTTGTGTACACACACAACACTTTCTCTTGTGCCGTGATATACTGTGTAAACCTCGGCGACCTGGTGTTCTTATGTACAAATACGCCCTGTTAGTTTAGGGAAATGTCGGGATTACAAGTGTTTGTGGATATGGATGTATATCAGATTTCCGCTCTCTCCGAGGTTAAGTATATTTGCATGACATTGCTAGCCAAGCGTTTCATCTTTCAGACTGATGGAGAATAACGGGCTGTGTGATTATCCCTCCGCGTGTATGACTCCATGTTCTACCTCCATCAGGTACCTTCACTATATGCATATTACTTCAATGTCATAACATTATAGAATGGAGTAGATTTGAACGGACCCTCTGTTAGGCATTGTTCACACCACAGTTACATACTGAGTAATTTATCGGAGGTCTCTTAGAGCAGAACTGTTCTAGTTGCCCTTTGGCAACCAATCAGAGCTCAGCTTTCATTTTCCCATTTCCTGTGCCAGTTCTTCTCTAAGAGACTCCCGATAAATCCTCATAAAATCTGTTCTTGGAGGCAGCAGTGGCATTAGTGCGAATCTACCATCAAAATCCAGCATGACAGAGCAGGGACATTTAGGCCGGGGGCACATGTGGCGTTTTGAACCCCTTTTTGGGCCGTTTTTAAGCAGTCCGTTAAAAAATGCATGTGGTTTTTGAAAACGCATCCGTTTTTGAGTGGTTTTACCAATTATCTTGATTAAAACGGGGCAAAAACGGATGCGTGTTTCAAAAATGGAAGTGTTTTTTAATGCATGCGTTTTTTAACGGACTGCTTAAAAACGGCTCAAAAAAACAGTTTCAAAACGCCAAGTGTGCCGCCGGCCTAACTCATAGATCCAGGCACCATGACTGTGGTAATCTTCTTATATTTGTTATAAATGGCCTCCTTCCTCCTTAAATCAACTTTTAAAATTATGCTAATGAGCCAGAAGTTCTCTGTGGGGCTTTAGCGGACCTTCTATATGCTGTAGAATCACAGGATGTTGTGCTGTTGAGGTGAACTTCCCCCCTTTCCACTGTGCGCCCAGTCTATCTGCCATTTTACCATTAAATTGATTGCTTGACCTGGTGCTCCACCCAACCCAGGCTCACACTAACTTCAAATGAAAAGTTTTCATTCACAATATTAAAGAGTATAACATTTTTCAGCCAATATTCGGGAGCATAATCTGTTTAAGTTTATGTCATATATAATAATGATCACCTGGACTCTATACAAACAGCAGAGCCATAAATGTGTCAAGCGTTTCCAGGAAGAGTCTTGGTGTTTCCTGAGCAACGTGTCTCCTATCATTTCCTTAATGTATGTAATGGAGGCAGCAGAGCAGCAGGCCTCGCCATCACGTCTTGTATGACACAGGACGCTGTCAGACGCTGATAAGGTCACTGTCACTGGAGCGGCTACCAGATGTGTGCGCATTTCCCATTTACCCCTGCCAAATATTCTCAGCTTCCCTATCCACATAATAGAGACAGTTATCAGTGGTGGGTACGAGTTGGCAGGAGTCCAGTCATACACAGTCGTATATTATCCTGCACTCCGGATACAAGCAACGAACCATAATGTGCTACTGTATGAGGCGTATAGGGATTGCTGCAAGTATACAGTAACCTTATTCTTGTGAAGGTAAAGGGTTAATTAAACTAAACCTCTCACCAGCCCCTTCATGTCAGGTATAAAATGTCCTTTCTAAATTCCCTCTTTTATGTGAAGTCTCTTCCGTTTACCTCTAAACATTCTTCCCCAAAGTCATTTAAATATGACTCTTCTCATCCATTTTCCCCCAGAGATGAGTCAAGTTTAGTGAGTCCAGGGGGAGTGTCAGTTCAGCCTCCCTATCTTCTGTTCTATAGCACCTAGAAACAGGCTGCTGGTGTTATATTAAAGATAAGAATCTCATCTTTCAGATCCAATCATGGTGGTTCTATGAGCTACAGGACAGGACTGGACAAACAGCTTGCATTTCCAACTATGTCTTTAGTTTCCTGTATCTCTAGTTTCGTATCTCACAAAGCCATAAGCCTGATGTGATCTGAAACGTAAGAGCCTTATCTTTAATATGACACCGGCAGCATATTTGTAGGAGCTATAGAACAGAAGCTGGGTGCGGGGGGTCTGAACTAACACTCCCCCTGCAAAGGACATTTTATTCCCGACTGAAGGGTGCTGGGAGTTTTGTAAGGAAAAACCAGGTTACAGGTTTTCTTAAAAGGGATCGTCAAAGATTGGGTATAATTTTTACAATACTCCGCTCTTCCAATAGGGCAACGGCAGCCAATCACTGATCTCCAAAGCATCCTGGGGTAAAGTCTGGTGACAGATTCCCTTCAATATGTAAGTATTGCATCTTCTTTTATATCCTGGTCTGCTATTCCATCCTTTTTAGATCTTGGACAATCCCTTTAACATAGCAGAAACATTCATTCTTATGTTTTGGCCTATAAAATGCAAGTCTACTGGATATGATGTACTACAAGTATACCAGATATTATGTTGTACAAGTCTACTGGATATTATGTACAAGTCTACTAGATATGATGTGTATCTTATGGGTTGCTACAGTGTTGAATTTGGATTAAACCCAGGAAGAAAGTAAAGGCAATTCTGCCATACATGGTGTTTTGAACCCGTTTTTGGTCCATTTTTAAGCAGTCCGTTTTTTTTGAAAATGCATTCTTTTTTGACCAGTTTTAGTTAAGATAATTGGTAAAACCTGTCAAAAACGGATGCGTTTTCAAAAAAACTGACTGCTTAAAAACAAACCCAAAACGGGTTCAAAGCACCATGTGTGGCATCATCCTTAGGCCGGCGGCACACGTGGCATTTTAAACCCGTTTTTTGCCCATTTTTAAACGCATGTGTTTTTGACCAGTTTTACCAATTATCTTAATTAAAACGGGTCAAAAATGTATGCGTTTTTTAACGGACTGCTTAAAAATGGCCCAAAAACTGGTTCAAAACGCCACGTGTGCTGCCGGCCTAAGGGTGATGCCACACATGGCGTTTTGAACCTGTTTTTGGTCCGTTTTTAAGCAGTCCATTAAAAAAGGCATGCGTTTTTGGTCGGACTACTTAAAAACGGACCAAAAACGGGTTCAAAACGCCACGTGTGCTATCACCCTTTACAGTGATCTGTACATCACTGCAGGCGATAACCAGGTCATTACCCCAAGGTGGAGTCTCTGCTAGCACCAGGTGGACACTTGGTACAATACCGATGGATTGGTGCATTGTAACCCTTTAAGTGCTGCATGAGGGCAGTGTAGGATTCATAAGGAGGACATAAGTGGCCTATTGCTCTTTCCCAGGGTCTTATAGTAGAACAAGCCATGTTGTCTCTCTCCTGTGTGAATAAAGCTCAGCACAGAACATTGTGCACTATGTAAAATAATATATTTTGCTGCAGGTACATAAAATATTCATAAAACAATCCCGCCGTGCCCGAACTAGTCCAATTACCATACAAATCTTAATGCGTAGAATTGCACAGCTAAGCGTCTTATACTGGTAACAAAGATAATGAGGGTGAAAAAAAGAAACCCATTGAGTTGCACTTTTTGGTAATTTCTGCTTCTGTTAATCCTGGGAAGAGATTATTAGATATTCGGTAGAACTTCAAACAGTTGGTAACAAGCAGCACCTACATGCAACATTGTGTAACGCTCCGAAATAGAGCTCCTGCTTGTATTACACAGAGGTGCCATGTGGGGAGACAAGTTTTACAAAACGTATATAAACATTGAGGAAAGCCTCGTAATGCAGCGGTCTCCGTCCGTTTTATGTGATTGGCCGATATGGCAGTGTTAAAGGGAATCTGTCAGCAGTCTTGATTATGCAAAGCTGCAAACAGTGTTAGGCATTGTCCTTGGAGATCTGTGTAATCATACCTTTTAGCAGTAGCAGGACTCTGAAATATGTATCTATATTCCAGCATTGTAGCTGGACTTTGGAAATACTGGTATACTGTGTGTGAGATCTTATCACTGAACACAGCACAGCCTCTCCCCCCTGTGTTACTTCTGTAGTATTCAAACAGCAGCCTACAGTAGCAGGGGGAGGAGCTAAACAACAGTACAGTGATATCTAACACACCAGTGCACCAAAGTCCAAGTCCAGCTACAATCCTGGAATATAAATTCGCTTTTCATAGTCCTGCTGTTAAAACATTCTCAGAGGTATGGTTACACAGATGTCCAGGGCCAACATTTAACACTGGCTGCAGCTGTGTATAGGCACAACGGCTGATAGATTCCCTTTAACAAATGGGGCGGATGTCACATTACAGAAATGTGTTGAGCATTGCTATTTGCTTACCCCCTGACTCCCATTGCATCTCTAGTTAAGCTGAGAAACCCTGTTCAACATTATTACTTAGGCTGCATTCAAGCATTGCGTTTACACTGCCTTTTCAATACAACAGCGGAGGAGAGAGGATTTGCCTAATGACTTTGCTGTTAACATTTGCATTTACTAAACACAATATTAACACATGTGTTAAAATTAAGTATTGTTAGTGTAGTTTTAACACAGTGTCAATGTATTGTTAACACATAAAGTAAACATTGCAATGTAAACGCAAATGTGGACAGTAATGTACTTAGGCAAATCTCCTCTTCTCAGTTGTTGTACTAAGTTATAAAACGGGGTTCTGCATCCTGCAGTCACGTAACCCCGCCTCCTGCAGTCATGTAACCCTGCCTCCTGCTGTCAGGCTGCTCTGCCCACTCCATGCATCTGGCCCAGTCCTGCCTCCTAGATCTCCAGATACATGGAGTGGGCAGAGCAACCTGACTGTAGGAGACGGGGTAACCTGACTGCAGGAGGCGGGGTTACCTGACGGCAGGAGGCGGGTTACCTGACTGCAGGAGGCGGGGTTACCTGACTGCAGGAGACGGGGTTACCTGACTGCAGGAGACGGGGTTACCTGACTGCAGGAGACGGGGTTACCTGACTGCAGGAGACGGGGTTACCTGACTTCAGGAGGCGGGGTTACCTGACTGCAGGAGACGGGGGTTACCTGACTTCAGGAGGCGGGGTTACCTGACTTCAGGAGGTGGGGTTACCTGACTGCAGGAGGGGGGGGGTTTACCTGACTGCAGGAGGGGGGGGGGGGGTTACCTGACTGCAGGAGACGGGGTTACTGGCTGCAGGAGACGGGGTTACCTGACTGCAGGAGGCGGGTTACATGACTGCAGTAGGCGGGCTTACATGACTGCAGGAGGCGGGGTTACATCATTGCAGGAAGCTGGGTAACAGCACTGCAGAAGACAGGGTTACCTGACTGTCTGACTGCATCCTACAAAAGAATAAAAGATTATTTTTCATTCATGCTGAAACCTAGAAATATGCTAAAAACACCTCAAGGGGATGTGCATATTACAGAAGAAGGTCCTAGTACTAGTGGGATTGGGGGGGGAAACGTTCAGGTTTTCAGATGCAGTTTAATAGATGTTCAAACCAGAGGGTGGAGTGAGAAAAGGAGGAGGAGCAGAGTCTCTTAGTTGAAGGTGCTCACTGCATCAGAAAAACTGAAAGTGTGAACGCACCCTTACATTTGTCTGCATCTATGATGAGTGGGATTTATGGTAAAATAATGGAGCAATAATATACCAAGTGCCCAATAGTGCCCATCCCCCTGTACATGCAGGGTATAAGTGCAGCTGGAGGGTGAATTGGTACAACGCCCTTATTGTTCCTTTATTAATGTGTCATCATTGTTTCACAATCAGCTGCTAATTAGCGATGACTCAGGACTCCGCCCTCCATGGCTCCGCCTTCCTTTTCCTGTTCATTCTACTCTGTGTGTAACTTTGGAGACACTGCAGTTACTTACCCTACATGTTACTTATTATTGAACTCCATTGTTTCCATTCCATCTCACTATATATATAGCTTTGAATACTTTAATATTGATGTCCTATCCTGATTGTGGGTGGGGGGGGGGGGTGCTTTGGCAAGAGCAGCAAGCACAGCGCCACCCATTGAGCAGTGGATGTGCCTTGTATTGCAGCTCAGCAATCAAACCGGGATACTTAGCGGTCTGTTTTTTTTTCTTCAGCATGCTATGTGTGATATCTATGGATAGTATGTGCCCTTTCATATACCCAATTACCCATCTGTAGTGTGCGACTGAGGGCGGGGCACACGGTGTGTTTTGGTTGCATTTTCATTGCATTTGAAACGCGTTACAACAGCCAAGGAGAGGTGATTTGCCTAATGACATTACTGTTAACATTTGCGTTTACAAAACGCAGTGTAAATGCGATGTTTAAGCACTTGTTAACAATGTGTTAACAAAATGCAAACTTAAATGTTAGCACATGCATTTACATAGCACTTTGTAAACACAAATGTTAACAGGAATATAATTAGGCAAATCATCTCAGCTTTTGTAATGCGTTTCAAAACGTAAAGAAAACGCAACCAAAATGCACGGTGTCAACGCGCCTTGATACATGACATATGTATCAACAAATGACTCTATTAGCAAGTATTCATAACAGAAATCTGCTGTAAAAGTTATTAAATCCGGTGAAACCCCATGATATACCTTTTCCTTGCCATGGCCCCTTTTTGGGAACTGAACTTGTGAACAAGAAAAACCTAATCAAAACCCAAACCAATGGATGTCATACAGACATGAAAAAACTGAGGTTCAGACAATTCGTCTGGCGTTCACCATATCAATGATGTTTGGAGTCCAATCGTCAGCGCTGTGTCTGGTTATGTATCATGGATGGTGCAGTGTCCTGTTTCATGGTCACAGTGCTGAAGATGGATGGGACTCCAAACATCATAGTCATATAGGATACAAGGACTCCCTGCTTCCCCGCTGTGATCATGATTACATTTCGGGATTGTTATTCCTTGTAAGGGACACCATACAACATATTTCACTATGATGCCAGCATCTTGGACACTGCTTGGTCCAAGATTCATGGACCGACCATGGCAATATGAATAAGCTCTTACTGCCAAGTCTAATTTTTAGTATAGCAGAAAATGGAATATATTAAAATTGATGGGGAGATGTCAGTCTTAATAATTTTCCTCCCTTTGTGACTATGCTCCAGATATGTAAGGCCCCTTCCACGCTAGCGTTACATTTCACGTCAGGGTGCAATGCGTGAAAAACTGACGTTTTTGGCTGCGTTTTTGTTCCATTTTTCCTTGGAGTCATTAGCGTTTTTGCGTTTTTCACGCGCGTGTTGTTCGTGGTTTTTTGCGTTTTCGGTGCGTTTTTCACGCGCGTTTTTTAAGTCAATGGGACTTTTTCAAAGGGACCATGGTTCGGGAATAAAATGTTTTATTTAATTGAAAAAGAATGTCTTCAGATAAGTTAGCAGATGTATGCAAACATCTACAATCTATTCTTCACTGTTCCGCACGTATATTATCTCCCGACAAGTTAGCAGATGTGAAGAACAGTGAAAAATAGAATAAAAACAGTGAACACAGTGAACACAGGATCATTTAAGTGAAAAACACAGTAAAGAACACAGTGAAGAATAGATTACAGATGTTCGGCACATCTGCTAACTTGTCGGGAGATACGCGCGGAACGGTGCGAACAAAATAGATTATCTCCCGACAAGTTAGCAGATGTGAAGAACAGTGAAGAATAGAATAAAAACAGTGACCACAGGATCATTTAAGTGAAAAACACAGTAAAGAACACAGTGAAGAATAGATTACAGATGTTCGGCACATCTGCTTACTTGTGCGCGGAACGGTGCGAACAAAATACTATGTGAAGAACAATATATATGATATAATTAGCTGTAAAATTCCTCAGTGTATTTACTAGATTAAACTAAATTATGTTAATGGTCAGAATCTGACTGACCATTTAAGGAGGGGGGAAGGGGTACATTATTAGGGGGTCACAGAATTATAGGTGTTGCATTTGCTTTGATTGTTATCCCCTAGCTACAGAATAAGGATAACCGTCAGAATGGTGAGGGTCTGAATGGGCCCCCGCAATCACCAAAATGAGGGTCCTTTTTTCCCAAACAATGGGAACAATAACTCAGATATCTCTGGCACTATCTATCTTCACTATATATGAATGTGCTGGCGCTACCTGTGCCATAGCCGGCAGTAGTGGATTATAATATAGGTGCTTTGGGCGGCAGCCCGGGGCCTAAGCCTTCCAGGGGGCCCATGGACACCAAACCACCCACCAAATTTTATACTGAGAAAGACCTTCACTCATGAAATCCTCGCAATCTGTTCCTGTTCATAAAGGACATCTTCCATCAGGATGAAGGATTGTAAACCAAGCACACTGACATATTGGTGTGGGCCCCCTCTGGCAGGATCTGCTCTTCTTTTAGCTTCATATGCCCTTGTTATTTACAAAAACAAGGCTTTAAAATATGTGCAAATGAGCCTTAAGGGCTCCAGGATCCATTAACATCTATGGAGCCTGGAGCCCCTAAGGCTGATTTGCATAATTTTGAATGCCTTTTTTTGTAAAAAATAAGGAAATAAAAAGCTAAAAGAACAGCAGATCTTGCGAGATACAGCAAACACCAGCATGTAAGTGTGCTGTGTTTAATATCCTTGATCTTAATGGTAGATTTCCTTTAATACTCATGTACACGAGAGCCATTTCAATCACAGATTGAGAGGAAACAGAAGGGACACATTCTCCATTCCCCAAAAAGCTGATTCTAGCACCATATATAGGAAGTGACTCCGGACTTGTAGGGGCTATAACATTCATACAGACCAGGGCCCATGGCAGTCTTATCCACCCCTAATTGGCAGACGCTCTTTCCACTCCTGTGGATAGGGGATGAAAACATGAAGTAGAGCAAACCCGTTCAGGACTTCTTTACATATATTTTGTTTGTTCTTGTTTTTATTTTTGACATGACAAATAACCATTTCCATAAGACAGTTCATCAATATCAAAGTGATATGAGCCCAATACTGTAACCCCCGCTGATCAGCTGATCCTGGCAGCTTGTACAGATCTGGAAATAAGGCGCCATCACATGTGTAGAGGCTGGTCCTGGGTGCACAGGCCCATACATACAGACCTGAACTTCTAGACCCATTCTATTGTTATTCTTTAGCCAGAGACTGAAGCAGAATCCCAAGTGTTGGATCTATGACCATGTCATCAGTACCTTTTATAGGGGTTGTACTAAGTTTGTTTGTTATCTCCGAGTACTGGGATTTTCACCGATCACGAGAATGGAGGTCCAGTAGTGAATCGAGCATGCATGCTGACACTCCATGCTATATGGGAGTGTCGGAAATGGCCAAACACAGCCCTCTGGTTACTCCTATTCCTCGTCTATAAACATGATGGAGATACCCAAGCGCTTAGCTTGGTAATTTGCAATATTCTCAGAGTATTGAATGGAGCAGCAAGACACACAGGACCCCTGTTATCATCTATTCAATTCCAACTCTTGGAACCCTCACCGATTACGAGAACAGACCCCAACCTGCGGGTAGTGGATATCAATGAAACTTAGTCTCACCCAAGGCTGCACCAATCCATCTTTGAACAGCCAGAGATAATATAATTTGCATCAACTCTTCTCCTTTACATGAAGTTTAGTGCGACCATCATTCCATTAGAAAAGGGAGGCTTAGGTCTCCTTCCCCAAGATCGGGGTGGTCTGAGCGATCTGGATGTCACCCCCATCCAATGCTTAGGGGTGTGTAGGACTTGGGAGAAGAGGACCACACATTAATATCTATATATTTCCTCGGGTAACCCTACAAGTGTCACATAGTATGAGAAGTGACATTTGCCCTGTATAGGTCTGAGGCCAAGTTGCAATACATAACGTTACCGGTGTGTGCAGACGCCTTCCAATCCTCCGATGATTAACAACCCCACATTATCATATTAACCCCCAGCTGTTTATAATCATAATAATATCTCAATGAACTCCCATAAATAGGATTATTCTGCTGTGGGAATGAAGGCATAATTTCCTCCAATTCTAATGCGTGTGTGCGCTTCTACCTAAACCTTAAGTGTAAAATAAGTATTAGCCGCGTCCAAACTAAATAAATTTCCCCCATATAAATAAGCCGTTCATTACTCAGGAGTCCTGTGTAAGACCTTGGTCCGTGTCCATAGATTGTACCTTTCCCTTTTGTCGAAATTCAATCCACGACTACAAATAAATTCGACATGTTTAGTGCATGAAGCACTTACCCCGGAGAAACCCAACACCGACCCGCAGAATACATTTCCTTTATCATGGAGACGTTGTTTTCATTCCTATAGCGATCCTAGAATAAGCGCAGGATGTGATATTGCCAGGAATGGTCGGGGTTAAATGTTCAGGTCTCGCACATATTCTTCCATATTTATACTGAGGGGGACAGGCTCCAAAAATAACAATGTTCTTGACAGTCTGAATCCATCAAACTTCAAGGATATTTAAATGGTGGAGAACACGAGCGCGTTCTGCGGACGCGGCTATTCCCATTCTATTAACACATTGGCCCCCCTCAGGTATCTCATGAAGGGCGGACGGAGACGTAGCGCTGAGAGGCACTAGAAAGAAATTAATTTTTTTTCTTTTGTATATTTAATGGACCCTTCATCCAAGAACATACGGAACACAATTGCTGAGGGTTAGGGCTCTTTCACATTGGCGTCTTCCGCAGCTTCAGTTGCGTATCTGTTGTGTTATGTCTCTTTGTTGTATCTCCGTTTTTCTTCTCATTTGTTTCCGTGATGCATCCGTTTTGTCTCCGTGTCCGCAAAAAAATAAAAAACTGAAGGTTTAACATTGCTTTGAAAACATCACACCTGGTTTTTCAGTGAAAAAAAACCGGATGTTTCATCTGTTTTTTTGCGGCCCCATAGACTTCTATTGCTTTTCGTGATCCGCATCCGTGAAAAATATAGGATCAATGAAAATACAAGCCAATGTGAAAACTTCCATAGAAATCATTGGCTTTGTGAGGCATCCGTGGAAATCACTGAACAACAGACGTGAAAAACAGCGCCAGTGTGAAAGAGCCCTTAACCGCAGCAGAATCACTGGTGGGATTTACGTCAATCCAATCCATGTGTTGTGTAAAGCCTGCTCCTGAAGCTTAGTTCGGGGCAATTTAACTTGTTAACTGCTGCAATCAAGGGAGACAGTGGGTCACCGCCCCCATTGCAATTGTGGGGTACCATGAGGCTAATCATTGCTTCTAATAGACCCAGCAAGAGGCAGAGTCTAATAGGGGTGATGTCATTGTATAAGAAGATGTGCATAGCACAGGATGCAAACAATGAACCCATGTGAACTGTATATTACGTCCTGTGAATATACATTGCAGTGCACTGAAGGTGCGATTAAGGTATCACCCCTTCTAATCCCCTCCTGGGACAAAATGTAAAAAAAAAAAAGTAAAAAGAAGTTTAAAAGTATATATTAACCCCTCAATGCCACAGCCATTTTTCATTTTGTGTTTCCATTTTTCGCACCCTACCTTCAAAAATCCTCATAATAATAATAATTCCTTTATTTATATAGCGCACACAGATTACGCAGCGCTGCACAGACTTAGCTAAAGCAGTCTTAACCACTTTATTTTTCAGTGCACGGAGCCATGTGAGGGTGTAACAATCTGTACTTCCTAGTGATGGTATTTAGTATTCCACGAAATTGGTGATCTCTGTGTTTATGGCTGTCACTATGCGCTCCAAATATGACTCCTCCCTAATACATTTTAAAAAATGTAATCCTTTTATACAAAAGCCTTGCCATATTCTGATACTAATATGGTAATTATTAGTCTACATACTGTATCTGAGTGAGGTGTTATCTTTTACAGGACAAGCTGATTGTCCTGTTGTAAAATGGTGAAAAAGTGGCCATTTGGAAAGTATTTTGTGTTACAGAATTCACTGAAAGGAACAATCTTTTAATATTTTGATAGATGATAGAGAATGTGTCCCCTCTGCCTGATTTCACTCTGCAGTGTCAGGACCTTTGGAGGACTATCAAAGGTCCTGAAATGGCTATTGTGTACATGACTATTGATAGTATCAACAAATGGATGAGGATTTCATGTGTGAAAATCCTTCTGAGTATACATTTTGGTGGTTGGTTTTGGACAGCATTGAAGTATATGGGGATTTTGCAGTAGATCTGTATATGTCTATTACTAACAGACTGTTACCCCAAGTTCCTGTTCAGGGTTCATCTGCCAACTAGCTATAGCTATGACTGACTGTGCTGTGATTTTCATTGGTTGATCAGAGGTAATTGTGACTATTTTTTTTATTTTAGGTGACAAAACCAGAAATTTATGGGATAAAGAATTTTTTTCGTTACTTTTTTATGCGCACTAAATAGGTTAAATATTCAGTTTTTGGAGGGAGGGGATTTATCATGGCTTGCACACCAGTTTACTGGCATACAATAGTCACAATTCCTGCTTGGCCAAGAATTGTGACTATTTTCCCCCTTTAGCCACTTCCATGCCAAGTGGATTAGGCCCAGCAGCAGAGTGGGCCGGTGCTGGCCTGGACTCGGTGCAGGCTATGGCGCAGTTGTCTGACAGCTGGCTCATTAGGCTCCGCTCACTAAGGCCCCTTCCACACTAGCGTTGCATTTCACGTCAGGGTGCAATGCGTGAAAAACTGACGTTTTTGGCTGCGTTTTTGTTCCATTTTTCCTTGGAGTCATTAGCGTTTTTGCGTTTTTCACGCGAGTGTTGTTCGCGTTTTTTTGCGTTTTCGGTGCGTTTTTCACGCGCGTTTTTTAAGTCAATGGGACTTTTTCAAAGGGACCATGGTTCAGGAATAAAATGTTTTATTTAATTGAAAAAGAATGTCTTCGGATAAGTTAGCAGATGTATGGAAACATGTATGGAAACATCTGCAATGTGTTCTTTACACACATATATATTGTTCTTCACATGCTATTTTGTTCGCACCCATCCGCACGTATCTCCCGACAAGTAAGCAGATGTGCCGAACATCTGTAATCTATTCTTCACTGTGTTCTTTACTGTGTTTTTCACTTAAATGATCCTGTGTTCACTGTGTTCACTGTTTTTATTCTATTCTTCACTGTTCTTCACTGTGTTTTTTTAATTAAATGCTCGATCTCGAGCAGGGGAATTATTCATGTCACCTAGCAACCCATCCATTTAAAACGCATTGCACTTGCAATGCTTGCGAGTGCAATGCATTTTTTATGCGTCTCCATAGACTTGAATGGGGCGGGAAAAACGCGTGTGAAACGCAAAAGTAGAGCATGCTGCGATTTTGATGCGCGTCAAAGCAAACGCAAGCACGCGCGTGAAAAACAACGCAAATAAGGAAAGACCCATTGGAAACAATGGGACAGAGTGCAATGCAAGTTCTGCGCGTCAAAAGCACGCGCAGAACACGCGCGTGAAAAACGCTAGTGTGGAAGGGGCCTAAGAAGAGCAAACTCTTCTGGCCCCTGAACGTCTCCCTATTAAATATATAATAGGGAGCTGCAGGCCAGTCAGGCGCCCCACACCACTCCACTTTTAACCGGATATTATTTAGTTAAAGGGGGTGTGGTGAGCCATTTAGAGGTGAGGTTTAGTGAGCCACTGACTCACTGAGGTGAGCCAGGCCACGTTGTTCACGCGAATGAACCAGCTCTTCGTGCCAACTTTTTTTCGCAAACGACCCATCACTAATTCCCAAAGGGTTCATCCATTGTGATCATTGATTACTCCGTCTGCAGCTGTGTGGCAGGAGCCTGGCTGTCCGGATATCCCGGGATATCTCCTCTGCTCCCAAGCACCAGGACAGTATAGCCACAACGCACGATACCGCCATTGTCCGTGCGTCATATCATCCCAATCCTACAGACACGCAGGATACAGCCAACACGTTATCTATGTCATATGGTACAAAATGTTACATTTAAAGAGTTAATAAAAGCCAATCAATATATTATAGGCCCGCCCCCAAAAAATAAAATAAAGAAGTACAACTTGTTTTTGAAAAAAAAAAAAAATGAAGTGACATATATGAAAAAAAGCTGGTGTTGTAAGGGTTAATAACCCCATTATTTTGGCTACGTTTTCTTATTTGCCGCAGTCCGTTATATCGGGTCGTCACGTGACTCCTCCGCGTTTGTTTGTGCCGTTGTATCCTCCAGGCCTCGTTGCTAGGGCCCCTGTAGAAAAGCCTCATAGCGACGGAACCGGAAGCTGCCGCCCCTCCAATGGAGATTGGCAGTTCTCTTGTCCAATCAGTACGCGCGGCGCCCGGCCGCCGCCAGTCGCGAGGCAAGTGTCAGTTAGGTGGGCGTGTCCTCCCGCGGCCTTGGTAACCGCGTGGTAAACGGCCGTAGAGCAAGACGTTCCCGCTCACGTTCGGCGGAAGGAGACGCAGCCGGCAGTCAGCATGAAGATCGAGGAGGTGAAGAGCACCACGAAGACCCAGCGCATCGCCACCCACAGCCATGTCAAAGGCCTGGGCCTGGATGAGAACGGACTGGCCAAGCAGGCGGCCGCAGGGCTGGTGGGGCAGGAGAACGCCCGGGAGGTGAGGACTATGTCACAGCACGGGGAGGAGAACTACAAGTCCCAGCGCGCAGCCCTCCGGAAACTGATGCCCGGAGCAGCCAATCACGGCACGGATTTAATTTCTACTTGACAGAATCGCAAATGAGAACTGCGCTGTGATTGGCTGTTCTGAACGAGTCTGGATTTCCGTGCCTGGGCATGCTGGAAGTTGTAGTTCCCTGCAAATAGACAGTGGACTCCTCAGTATTTATTGTGGAACAACAACTCCCAGTGTGATCCGCTGCCTGTTAGTAACCTGTCATGTAGATTGTTTTTCAACTGCTTCGATGTCTGCAGCGCTGTTATGTTACGGCTGGTCCCAAGTATCTGCAGGATGATGGGTGTAATGGCTAGGAACCTCTAGTGCACCCCAGAAGCCCCTGGATAGGGGATAACGGTCTAACCAGGGACACCCCCTTTAATATAACGTTTTGCAGAGTCCTCTTTCACATTCACACGTGTCCCTGTCTTCATGACTCCTGCTTCCTGTCAGTGAATGGAAACATTTGTCACATCTGTGGTTTTGCTACAATTGCATCTTCTGTTGGTGCAGCAGCATGAATCTCCTGAATCTCAGTTTGTTACAATGTATCAGTACAGGCAATGTGCCCCAGTCCTCTACACTTGATGCAGTTGTAACAGAAATCCTGCTCTTTTAGACTCTAGCAGTTTTTATGTTTAACCATTCACCATAAGCAAGCAGAGGTTTGGAAATTCGTTAGGACATGAAACCTATAGTATATCAGAACGTATTATACATTATATATTGTTTGTCTAATGTAAAGTTGTACAATATTCCAATATACTTTCTGTATCGCCGCTTCTTGTCAAAGCAAACGCAAGCACGCGCGTGAAAAACAACGCAAATGAGCAAAGACCCATTGGAAACAATGGGACAGAGTGCAATGCAAGTTCTGCGCGTCAAAAGCACGCGCAGAACTCGTGCGTGAAAACCGCTAGTGTGGAAGGGGCCTAAGGGTCAGTATAGCTTGTATGATCTAAAAAGCTATCACTTTGGGAATTTCACAAACAGAACACTAGATGGCAACAGAAGAGCACAGAAAGGTGATATTTCTGTTGCTGTGTATCAGTTTCCTGCTATTGTGCCCCATGATATGAGCAGAACATCTGAGAACAATGGTGAAGAAATCTGGATTTTTCATTTGTAAGGTGATTCTTGGCATCTAGATTAGTGTATGCTAAAGTTTAATTTGTCCTTTAAATAGTTATCAGTAACCAGATCTTTTTTGGTGAGAGAGCATTTACACAACGCATTGCGTTTTTTAATGCGATTTTGATGCATTCATAAGGCTTCAGCCTTGATGACATGTTGAAGTAACATTGCGTTTTAGCAAATACAATGGAAACCCAATGTTATTTCAACATGTGATCAAGGTTGAAGCCTTTGGAATGTGTCAAAAATCGTGTGAATGCGCCCTGAATATTTCTATAAAATGCATGTGAAACGGTTGTCCAAAATGACGATATCCCCAAAAGTGAGACCCCCATTGTTTACAACCTCATGTAATGCACAAAAGCTGATGGGGGTCATAATTATTGTATTCCAAACAATCAGACACTTGTCATGTCATATCATTTATTGGACAATCCCTTTAAGTATCAGACAACTTATCTCCGTTCTGGGTGAAATAAACACGCACGATAGGCTGATCCAGACATGAATGTTTATGAGGGAGTCAAGAAAGATTAGGGTTGACCTAAAAACATTTGTGCGGCCAACTTCAAGGCCTAAAACTGGATCTTATAAAGAGGATTTAACTACTTTTTGTCTTCCCACAATTCACCTGTAAACGCCATTGTTCCTGCACTAACCCGAATGTGTACTGACAGGCTGCGAGGAAGATCACAGCGCTGATATAATGAGGCGTCTTTGTTCTAAGAGCCATAAAGTGTCTTGTGGTAAATCTTGTGTAAATGGCTGCTAAGGAGCTAGCGACCAACCCCACATAGGGGTTTCACACTAGTTCTGGACTCCACAGAGCTTCTGATGATGGATAGTGGTCTTTACCTAACCCTATGGCCATCATATAGTAGAAATACATTGACATACATCATAGAGGTCTCTGAGAAACATCCCAAATTTAGCATCAAGCACTCATGATGTCTTCTGCTTCCTGGGACAAGTCCAGTCTCTGGTTAGTGTAAAGTGAAGGCCTATGTAATAACTTAGGCATCTCATAGTTTTATAGAGCACAGAGTGACACAAAGACTGAACGCTCACAAAACCGGGCCCCAAAACACTGACATGGGGGGGGGGGCCTTGTTACACTTTATAGAAGAGCGCAACCTGAAGCGTCTGAAAATCCTACACTATGGAAAACTTTACTGAAGAAACCAAGTGTTAGTATAGGGCTAGAGCACCCTGTCACGTATCTATAGGGGTTGACCTTGATGGCCATGAAAGGGGCCTAACTTTAGGCTCATGAGAAGAATTATGGTATATATAATGTTCCATAATTGGGGGCCTGATACAGATTTGAAATTTTGGGTTTCTGTAGGTTCCAAAAACAAGAAAATGTGTAATAATTCAGTTATAGTCAAATATTTGCCCCCCACACAGATAATTTAAGGAATATAATATTCCCAGCATGCATCTGTGGTCACTCATCGGTTCTACCATTATAAGAGAAACACCTATAGCAGTGGTGGCGAACCTATGGCACGGGTGCCAGAGGTGGCACTTGGAGCCCTTTCCGTGGGCACCCACCACAGAATTTACTAGATAGGACTCGAGAAGGTGTGGACAGAGATGGATTATCGTTGGAGCTCCTGCTCTGGGTCCCCTGATTCTTCCTCTTCAGGGGACCCTGGAGGGAAGCTACAATCCAAATGTCTCCTGCTTTCTATTGTATTGGTGTCCTCCAATATGACTGAAACTTGTGATACAGCAGAGATCAATAGGTTACTGCTTAAATTGTCATGTTGGCACTTTGCGACATATGAGTGGGTTTTGGTTGTAGTTTGGGCACTCTCTATCTAAAAGGTTCGCCATCACTGACCTATAGGTTCTCCACAAGCAATGACCTTGTCACTTTGAAGACCAACAAGATCTAGATATAGCATAAAACAATGCAGAGTTATGGCACAAGGTTATAAAACAAGATTTTTTCCATATTCTGACAAATGAAAATAAGTCCAGTTCAATAAAATAGTCGTCGCAGACCGGAGACCGGAAGAAGGATTTGGATCAGAGATGGTCAAATATTCTTTGGTTTGTGCAACTTGTTTTCCACTTGCTTCTGTGTGAAATATCCATAGCCTTAGGTTATAATCTCCACTCTGGCTAATGGATTGAGGATGCCCAAATAAAGGACCTCCCTCCATAATGGATTCCAGAGCTTTACCCTACCCTAAGGCTCTGTTCACACTACACAACAATTAGCAATGTGATTAGTTTAATAGTCTTCACAGTTGAAAATGGGGTTCCCATAATCAAAACTTGTCACCTATTCCCAGTAACAGTGATATGTGTCTGATTTGTGGGGGTCTGACTGCTCTGACCCCAGAACAAGGATTATAACATATATGGTGGCCTGGGAACCATGGCTTCTAGTGTGTCCATGGGCAACCATCAAGTTTGATAATGGGTGGAACCCTGAGGCTTGATACTGTAGTATGGCTTGATACTGTAGAGATAAGGACAAATCGGACCTCCATCCCTAAAACCTACACCTAATCGGTTCTTAACACACACATGTATACAAGAACCCTTCCAGGACCTTTAAATGTCCTGAAACTGCAGTACTGTAAGTAGCCAAAAACATCATTTCTGGAACCATATGTAGCAATGCCTCTATAACATGGGAAAAAGTTGGTAACTTTATAAAATTCCGTGACTATTTACTACTAATCTCTCAAGGGTGAGTGAGTTCAGCCGCTGCAGATACAGTATTGTATCCCAGTCCTCTTCATATCTCTAAGATCTTTGGGCCAAGATCAAGTAGGTGGAGTTACCCCTCCTTCCTCCCCAGCAAGACTCTGACAATCTCCAGGACCTGATCCTCCTACATGCACCCCCTCCCCATACCTGGGGTGGGAGCAGATGATTTGGGTCAGGGCCAGTCCGCACTGGCATATGTCAGTAGGCATGGTTATATGGGAGAAGGGGCATGGTGTACGAAGGAGGAGTCACCTTGGGAGGGGGTGAAGAGGTAAGACATTGGTATGTGAGGAATGTGACAGGACGGGCTACTCCCCACCTCTGCTATACAGACAGGTGTAGCTATTAGATAGAATGGGGAGAAGAGAGTAAAAGATCCAGTTCTGGGGGGATTACGAGAAATTACGTATCGGACTACAGTGAGGTTTCTCATTTAAAGGGACAGTACATCTGAAGATGTAACCAAAATGAAAAAATAAGCTATTAGAGAAGGTCATCTAAAAAGGTCCTTTCTAGAATTCCATCTTTTATGTGAAATCTCACCTATACATATAAAAGAAACTCCTCGAAAGTCATATGACAATAAGAAGAGAAGAGTAATATTTGCCTGAGATGAGTCAAGTTTAGATGGGGGGGGGAGTGTCATTTCAGTCATCCCTATCTTCTGTTCTATACTACATAGAAACATGCTGCACATGTCATCTTACAGGTAAGAATCTCTTCTTTCGGAACACCATGAAGATTATGATTCTGTGATCTACAGAACTGGACATACAGACAGATAAATGTATGGTTAGAAATATGAGCTGCAGATCAAGATCCAATATGACACAGTGGGGTCCAGTTTTAGTAAATACAGCTGCAAACTCCGCTAGTTTGGACCTGTAGACCAGATCTGAACTGGGGAAGTTTTTTGCTATAGTCTCCACCAGGGGAGACTAAAGTAAATGTGGCTCCAACACGCCCAATGTGCCATGTGGGTTGGGGAAACGAAAAAAACTGTTGGGTAGGGGGAGATTCATGAAAACTGAATGAATCTTTCCCAATGTTTCTAGATACTATAGAACCAGAGACATCTGAAGTGACTCTCCCCGTACAGTCTCTAAACTTGACTCATCTCAGATGAAATCTGACTCTTCTATGGTCATTCTCACATGATTTTGGGTGAGATTTTTATAGGGAAACAGGTGTGATTTCACATAAAAAGGACATTTCATGCCCTACCTGAGGGGCTAGTAGTTTTTGAAGAATTTCAGTACTATCCTACCATCCATTTTTGGCGTCCTAGTTGTATCAGACATTTACATCCAATCTCCACAGCTTTGAGCTACTTTCTCTTAGCATCTTCTAGCAAAAAACACTGCACTAGGATGATATCTGACTGCTGTGTTTCTTCACACACCCATCTTTACTAGCCCAATGTAAACTGTATGGGAAGTGCCCCTAATATGATCATTTGCTCCCATACAATTTGCATATTTTTGGCAGCACATACCTTATTTATATAGGGAAATTCATTTTGGGTGCGCATAAAAATTGTGTTCAGCCGAAAAAGGAGAGTTCATGGAGCCATGATCAGAGAAGGGTCATAATGGGAATTCTCAATGACCCTACTGTTGCCCCGTGTAAAAGTGCCTAAGGGATAAGTATGACACAAATTCTGATCACATTAGAGGTAACACAGTGATACATCTGAAGTTGCTCCCATAATTATTGCCAGGCAGAGTGCCTCCAGTATTAGTGCCAGGCAACAGGCGCCCATTAATAATGTTCCATCATAAGTTGTGATCATCACAATGCCCCTTATAAAGTTCCCCCATTTGGTAATATCAGCCCCTTGTCAATCAAGTGCTCCCTTTAATAATACTACAAAACCCTATGTTTCTTGTAACTGCACCCCTCCAAAAAGTACCAGCCACAGTACCCCTATGACTAGTGCCAATGATTGTGTCTACATGAAAGCTGACAGTGACTTTGTTGTAGTAACCACAATACCAGTGACAGTACCACTATTACCACAAGTACCTGCAAGTACAGGACCCACATGCAAAGAGTGCTGTCAAAAAATTACTAGTCACAGCCCCCCTACAAAAAGCCCCTCGCTAGAATAACCCATAATAACCTTATCCATAGTTGCCTGATGAATATCAGTACCCCCATGTATAGTGCTAGACCAGCCACGACAACCCTGATCATAGTTCCAGTACACTCACAGTGCTCCAAATTATAGTGCCAGTAAGTTGTGTTCATCATGATGCCAGTCACAGTGTACCCTTGTATAGTGCCAGGCAGGGCACAGTGCCACCATGCATAGTGCCATGCCAGTCACAGAGCCCCCCAAGTATAGTGCCAGGCAGGGAGGACACAGTGCCCCCATGTATAGTGCCAGGCCAGCAACAGTGGCCCCATGTAGAGTGCCAGGCCAGTCACAGTGTACCCATGTATAGTTCCAGGCAGGGCACAGTGCCCCACATTTAAAGTGGCAGGCCAGTCATGGTGCCCTCCATGTATGGTGCCAGGCAGGGAGGACACAGTGACCCTATGTATAGTGCCGTGTCAGTCACAGTGCCCCATATATGGTGCAAGGCAGGACACAGTGCCCCCATGTGTAGTGCCAGGCCAGTCACAGTTCCCCCATGTATAGTGCCAGGCAGGACACAGTGCCCCCATGTATAGTGCCCACAGCCAGCAAACGTGCCCATGTAGAGTGCCATGCCAGTCACTTGTAACCCATGTATGTCCAGCAGGGCACAGTGCCCCACATTTAAAGTGGCAGCCCAGTCATGGTGCCCCCATGTATGGTGCCAGGCAGAGGACACAGTGACCCTATGTATAGTGCCGTGTCATCACAGTGCCCCATATATGGTGCAAGGCAGGACACAGTGCCCCCATGTGTAGTGCCAGGCCAGTGACAGTGCCCCCATGTATAGTGCCAGGCCAGTCACAGTTCCCCCATGTGTAGTGTCAGGCCAGTCACAGTGCCCCCATGTGTAGTGCCAGGACAGTCACAGTTCCCCCATGTATAGTGCCTGGCAGGACACAGTGCCCCTTAGCGTCAGCAGACCAGTGCCCCCATGTGTAGTGCAGGCAGTCCACAGTTCCCCCCTGTATAGTGTCAGGCAGGACACAGTGCCCCCATGTGTAGTGCCAGGCAACACTTGCCCCCATGTGTAGGCCAGGCATTCCATGCCCCCATGTGTAGTGCCAGGCCAGTCACAGTGCCCCCATGTATAGTGCCAGGCAGGGCACAGTGCCCCCATGTATAGTGCCAGGCCAGTCACAGGTACCCCATGTATAGTGCCAGGCAGGACACAGTGCCCCCATGTATAGTGCCAGGCCAGTCACAGGTTCCCCTTATGTATAGTGCCAGGCAGAAAACAGTGCCCCACATGTATAGTGCCCCCCTGTCTCCCAGGAGGTATCATGTTAGCAGGCAGTTGCCCATAGACCTTCTGGTCTGGTGTGACTGGCATGATCGGGTCTCCTGGTGATGCCGGGGTGCCCTGTTAACCCCCTGCTGCCCGTCTCCTCCCTGAGTCTCCCCTGTGTCCCCTCCCCTGTGATCTGTGCTCCTCTCTCCCTCCTACTTTCTCTCCTCCCCTCTCCCTCCCTCAAGTTCAGTCCCTGCTTTCCTCTCGCCGCTGTCTCCTCGTACTTTCACCCCCGTGGTGCCCTGCAGTCATGGCGGGGGCCCGGCCCGGGGTACATGCCCTCCAGCTGGAGCCAGTGCGGGTCCCGGAGACCCTGCAGAGGGGCAGCAAGTTCATCAAGTGGGACGAGGTGAGGGGGAGAAGTGCATGTTCCGGGGAGGGAGGGGTTAATCCTGTGCGGCACCGCTTGCCCAGCGCTGGGGCATCACCCAGTGCCAGGGGGTGACAGATCCTGGGCATGGGAACTCATGTGACATGCTGGGACTTGTTGTTCTCCTGGAGTGGATGCAGTGTGTGCACTCTCTGCACTGTGTGGTACTACAAGCCCCAGCATGTCCTGACTGCTGCAGGGCTGGTGTCACCCTATGTGCTGCATTCCATGGGCGTGCTCCGAACTGTCCGTGTACAATGTATGGATGACAGCGAAAAGTTGCACAAATCCCATCTCCATAGATCAATAAAATTATCATGAACTCAGTTATTGGCATGATCATATCAGACTCCCTGTGTGGTTCCGTGGCGTGGTCGTCTTTGTGTCCAGTGGGGTATTTGCGTTCGGTGGTTTGTGCAAACTTTGCATCCAGTGGCGTGGACTTTGCACCTGGTGGCACAAGGTCTTAGGTCTTGTTGCGTGTGGTCCCAGTGTTTTGGTGTTCTTTGTGCTGGCATGTGGACTTTGCGTCTGGTGGCTCGTGGTCTTCACATTTGGTCTTTGCATTCAGTAGTGTGTGGTCTGCTGGCTTGTTGGTCTTTATGTCTGGTGTGGTGGGTCTTAGCGGTATCATGTGGACTTTGTCTGGCATGTGGTCATTGCTTTTTGGTGGCGTGGTGGTGCGTGGTCATTGCATTTGGTCACTTGTGGATTTGGGAGTCCAGTGGTGTGGTGGTCTTTATGGGGTCATGTGCACTGTGTCTGGTGGCATGTGGTCTTTGTGGTGTCATGTGGACTTTGTGTCTGATGGCATGTGGCCTTTGGGTCCAAGAGGGTCTTAGCGGTGTCATGAAGACCTTGTGTCTGGTGGTCTATGGTCTTTGCATTTGGTCTCTTTTTAGTCTTGTTGCGATCAGAGTGGTCTGTGTGTCTTCTGGGTTGTTGGTCATTGTGTCTTTGTATTCGGTCTCTTGTTGGTCTGTGCATCCAGTGGCGTGTGAACTTTGTCTCTGGTTACGTTGGGTCTACCCATTTGTTTGGTCCTTGCTTTTGGTGGTCCTTGGGTCTGGTCGTGGGCAATCTTTGCTGTCGTTTGTGCTCTTTGCGTCAGGTGAGAAGTGGACTTTGCATTTCGTATGTCCAGTGGTTTGCCGTTGGTGGCATGCGTTTGTGTGGCGGGCATCTTATGGTCATGTTGGTTGTGTTTTTTTTGCAGTGTGGTCTTTGTGCCTGGTGGCTTTTGTGGTTGTTTTGTGCGACTGGAGACAGTGGATTTTGTAATTAAAAAAAAAAAATCACTTTGGGAAATTTGTATTATATTTACATGGATTTTGAGCCTCCATTAATCCATTGTTGGAATTATTGTGGAATTACTATTTTTATTTTATTTTTTTTGCTGTAGAATTTGTGACATGTGAACGCGCCTGATCTGGAGACAATGTATTAGATCTGTAAGTTATCATGTGACTTTGTTTCTCACACTGCTGTATTTGGTCACTGTGTAACAGGGACCATACGGTGATGAGCTGTCAGTGTGGATGATAGGACAGTGTGGGCGCTTTATGTAACTCCATAGACTAAACCGAGATAACGGAGGAGGAGGAGGATCGGTCAAAAGTGACAGAACTGGCAGGAAGTGAGTTCCCTTTAACCCTTGACTTACTAAAGGGGCCTCGGGTATGTATCCTGTCATTGAGTGATTTTTCAGCTGTTGTCTTCCTCAATATTCTTATCCGCCCTGTGGAGCGGCTGCCACAGTTAAAAGGGTCCTACATATTCTAGATCAGTGATGTCATCTTACTTATCAGGACTAGGGTGATAAGTGGCCGCCATAGATGTCTGAAAGCTCCTCACTCCCGCTCCATAACGTATATGGCAGCACATGCATGCTCTGCCGAAGCAAGTGCTGTATGCATGTTTATAGGGGAGTCGTGAGGAATAGCTGTGAGTGGATACTTCTTCTCTATTTACACATGCTGTCTATACTTGGACTCCTTCCATGGGGAGTAGAACAATACTGGATGCCTAGGAATGTGTTGGCACCTTTTTGGGTAGATTGTTTTTGTCTCTGTGTAGCATTATTGCCATGCACATATATCCTATGTAAGGGCGCAAAATATGATATAAGAGGAGGAACAACACCATATAATAATTTAGTAGCAACAATGGCATTTGTTGCCATCTTGATTCAGGGATTGGTCGGATTTGTATTCACTGTCCAGAGGGGGGTAAAAAGATCATCATTGGCCAAAGCTACTAAAAAAAGTTTGGAGTGAAATCTGATTATTGCTTGTGCCATGTATTGACCCTGCTGTACACTGCCCAGTCCTGCCATGGACCAGTAACATATTACATAACCAGGACCTTCCATAGGACCACACGTGTTCTCCTTCTGTTCTAGATACTCTGCCGCCTGCTCCGGAGGGCTCAGCAGCTGGCATGCTGGGAGTTGTAGTTTTACGATGCCCACAGGACCTAGACCTCCGCTGTGCACTGTGTCAGCAAAACACATGTTAAAACTGCAGTCGCACATAAACTACCTTTGTATCCTGTGTACTTTTTTTTTCTCTCTCTGCTGTGTGAATGACGCCTTGGGCTAGTTTCACGTAGCTACAATAGAGTTTTGGTTACAAACCACAATGTGTGCGGTGTCTTTTGTTGCAGTTGGAAGTGATTTAGCCCCAGGTCATCCATTAATGTCTATCCCCCCCACCCCGCTTGCTCTACTTTGCTAAAAGTTGCCAAAAAACCAGAGTAGTAGTAAGAGTGCTGTCACACGGTATGTCCTTGGACCGTTTTTGGTACGTTTTTAAACGCACTGAAAACGGACCAAGAACGCACCGTGTGACCGCACCCGTAGGGTATGTTCACACTGGAGATGACTGGTGCTGACTTATCTTTGCAGGAATATCTCAATAGATTTGCCCAAATTATTTAATTATTATTTAATTAGTATTGGTCATGCGGTGAAACGTAACTGCCCCGCGCCATCGGAATTGCTCTGCGCTGCTGGCGTTCTTGGCACACGTCGTTGATCAGATTTGTTTAATCCCATCTACTTTGTAGCTACTGTATAAATTAGAGGATTAGGCACCGGCAAGTTTAATACTCTGTGCGGACTCACCCTGAAGCTGACCATACACAATAGATGCCTCATGTGTGATAAACATGCACCCTCGGCTCTGAGAGTGCGTATGTACTAAATAGGGTGAGGGTAGGACAAAGGGAGTAAGGGCCCTAACATGAGGCTGAGTTGACATTTTCCCTCTGAATCACGTTTCAAAGGGCAATCCAGATGGAAAGACATGCGTCTCTGCCCAATCGCAAGGAACGTAATTGATTGGTATGAGGGCGCGTTCACTCGTTGCGTTTTGACCTGCGTTTTCATTGCATTTGAAACGCATATACAACAGCTGAGGAGAGGTAATTTGCCTAATTACATCACTGTTAACGTTTCCGTTTACAAAACGCATCGTAAACGCGATTTTAACGCATGCGTTAACACATGCGTTTTGTTTAACGCATGCGTTAACATTGCGTTTACAAACGTAAACGGTAATGTAATTAGGCAAATTACCTCTCATCAGCTGTTGTATATGCGTTTCAAACGCAATGAAAACGCAACCAAAACGCAACGTGTGAACGCGCCCTCAAGCCCTGGTCTTTTACATGCAATACGCTGGGAGCTTGATTCACATCGCATGCAATTCTATTGAGACATGTATGCGATCGAGCCGAGCCCCATCCCATTTAGTCTGGATTGCGTTTTCAGGGTTTGGTCAAACATGTTGCTTGCATTGCGTTTAGAAATGCGGGGAAAGCCTTGGCCTGATTACTTGCATTGCATTTCTAAATGCGTGTGACCGCCACCTCGGTACGGACGGAATGTGTGAACGCCGCATTGTAGAAATTACAGGATGAGTTTCCTCAGAGTTTGGCCGGTGACTATTTCCTTCAGATTCCAGTCAGTTTTCTGTCAGATTTTGTTCAGTTTTTACTCCATTGCAATTCCAATGTGTCACAAACACGCTTGTGTGAAAGGGTCACAGATATTTGCCATCGGTCCAGAATTGTAACCAAAAGTTTATCGTATGATCAATGATCTTATGATTGTAGAATATCCTTACAGACTTCCTATTGTCTTTTAATTATATGTTATTGGAAGTTCCAGAACTTTTTAAAGGACCAATACATCAGAATTGCGTGCTTAAAGTTGTTGTCTGGAGGTATAAAAAAAGATGGCTGCTTTCTTCCAAAAACGGCTCCTCTCCTGACCATGGGTGCTGTGTGTTATTGCAACTAAGCCCCATTCATTTCTATACAGCTGAGTTGCAATAACAGCGCATACCATGGTCAGGTGTGGCGCTGTTTTTGGAAGAAAGCAGCCATGTTTTTCAATGCCCCGATAACCCCTAACTACATACACTACAAGATCCAAAGAAAACAAATCCCGCCTGGTTGCCCTTCAAGTGGCTCCGTATCATCATAACATACATACACTTGCTATAAGGTGATATTTGCAGGGGGTTACTGATCCGTGACCCACTTAACCTGGATCTAATTCCTTTATCTAACATAAATTACTAACATGGCCACCTTCTTCTCAGATGATGATTGACCAACGGACTATCCCTAGTTCTTACAGTTCTCCAGTTTTGCATTTAATTCACCAATTTCGACCAAAACTGGAGAAATGTAAGAACGAGGAAATTGGATGATTTCAACCAAAACTGGAGAAATGTAAGAACTAGGGATAGTCCGTTGGTTCACACATCAGAATTTGAGCCGCCTACTGTCTACTGTTGGGGTTTATGATGTGGATTTATAGGAACAGATCGGAATATAGGGCATGTTGATTCTTTTTCAGAAAAAAAAGATCTGGCGACCTTCCATTGCTTTCAGTGGGAGAAGGACACGTTTTTCAGCCGGTGACCGAACCCTAAAAGAACACCTTTACTTATAAAAACAAGGGTGTCTTGGCTATGTATTTAGGTTTTTTGTTGATTTAAAAGAAGGCATGTACAGGCGGTCCCCTACTTAAGGACACCCGACTTACAGACAACCCATAGTTACAGACGGACCCCTTCGCCCACTGTGACCTCTGGTAAAGCTCTCTGGATGCTTTACTATAGTCCCAGACTGCAATGATCAGCTGTAAGGTGTCTGTAATGAAGCTTTATTGATAATCCATGGTCCAATTACAGCAAAAATTTTGAAACTTCAATTGTCATTGGGACAAAGGAAAAAAATGTGTCTAGAACTTCAATTATAAAATATACAGTTTCAACTTACATACAAATTCAACTTAAGAACAAACCTCCAGACCCTATCTTGTACGTAACCCGGGGACTGCCTGTAGTTAATTTTCCGGATGATCTCCGATCTGTAGATAAATGCAGTGCTCTTCTGTCCCCGCTGTTTGTATCTTATCTGATCAGACAGATATGATAGATCTTATCTACATATGAGATTGGAGTCCCCTGGGCTGTCAAACAGCAGTGACTTCACATCACGCTGATTTTTAATTCTTTTTTTTATAAAAATGTATACTCCAATGTAATATTAAGATGCTGAATGTATCAGATAAAAGATTGTCTGTGCAAAGCAGGAGATTCAACAGAAAATAACAGATTATCACCATTCAGAAACACATACTTCAGGTGGACTGGACTTGACCAACCTCAACAGAATTGGTGGGTTCATCCAAATTTCGCCAAATGTATATGGGCATCTTAAAGGGAACCTGTCAGTTAAACTAATCCACCCTAACTAAACATACAATATCTTAGAAAACTGCTATTATACAGCAGTACAACTATCCCTACATTGTTCTTGCCCATGCCTGTAAAGTTCCACAGTCCATTTGTAAAGTTGACTCACCATCTATGTATATTCATGTTCTTCCAGCTTAGCCATGTCTCCAGCTTCCTGATTGACAAGCAGCATGCTTCAGCTGGGCCAACTCGGCTCTGCTACCTTGTTCCTTCCTCAGGAATGAGAGAGAGATGTTGGCTGTGTGACTTGCTGAAGAGAATCCCTGAGTGAGGAGAAATTAAAGATTTGTTTTCTTTTCAGGACACTGGAGGCATGGTTGTGCTGGAAAAATATGAGTATGCTGAACTCATTTTAAAGGAAAGACCATGATCAGACTCGCATGGGGTAATTTGCATAGATGAGAGTCCACTTTAAGAATGGGACTGTGGAACTTTACATGAATGGGGAGGAACAATATAGGGATAGATGTACTGCTGTATAATACAAGTTTTCAAAGATATGTTTAGTTACATTGGGTTAGCTTAACTGACAGGTTCCCTTTCGAGGAGCTAAAGATTCAGAAGAAAAAACATAATTAAGATTTATCATTTGAACATTGCAGTACAATAGTCCAACCGGCTATTTTTTTAGTGTTACTAGACAAAACTAGAATTGGGCAACCAGTTTTATTCTTGGTGGACTACTTAACTTACCTCAGATATAGATGTATACAGCATCCTCTCCATCAGCCTCTAATTTTAAGGCTAACTGGACCATAGATTTCTGTATATGATGGTGCCAACTCAACAAACACCTTCTACCACTTCTCTCTCTTTCTCTGTATAGTATTGATTCACTATTGTGTCATCCATTGGAGAATGTGCAATGTCTCTCAACCAACCCACACCATATCAGAGGGAGCAGAGTGTAAAAGTCACTGAACCCTTCACATTTCTGTAATGTTTTAGGTCAGCAACACTTTCTTTGCCAACCCTACTTTATCAGACATAACTGGGCAGATTTTCTCTTCAGAAATCCCAGTGGAAACCATAACGGCAGCCATATTGGTTGTTGGACATATTTTCAAAGAATGGTAGGGCCGAATAGAATTTTTAATTTCCTGATAGAATTAGTATTTGTGATTTTAGGAAATAAAACTTAAAAAAATGTAGGGAGGAATGGTATATGAAGAACATTTGTAGTCTTTAGAGTAGTCGCATACTAACTCCAGTCACGTGGTTTAGTCACACACCTTCTTCATTGTTACTACATCCTTCACATGTCTAGTCTTTTTAGAGTAGACAGATGCTACCATGATCACACTATTCAGTCACACACACCTTCTTCCATTGTTTCTACACCCAACAGAGAACTTCTCTGTTCTGTAGAGTAGTTTGATACGACCGCCAGTCACACGGTTTAGTCAGACACCTTATTCCATCACAGCCATCAGAGAACATCTCTAGTCTTTAGAATAGTCTGATACTACCCCCAGTCACACGATCCAGCCAGAAACCTTCTACCATGGATACTACAACCATTGGAGAACACAGTTTAGTCAGATAGCTTCTTCCATTGTAACTACACCCAACAAAGAAAATTTCTAGTATTTTTTTGCAGTAGTCGCATACTAACTCCAGTCACGTGGTTTAGTCACACACCTTCTTCCATTGTAACTACATCCTTCAGAGAACATCTAGAGTAGTCTAATTCGACCCCCCAGTCACTTGGTTTTAGTCAGAAATCTTCTACCATGGATACTACACCCATTGGAGAACATATTTTTAGTCTTTAGAATATTCTGATTTAGTCAGATGGCTTCTTCCATTGTAACTACACCCTTCAGAGAAAATCTCTAGTATTTTTAGAGTAAAGTAGTCAGATACCACCCCATTCACACAATTCATTAATTAGCTTTTTCCATTTTTACTTCATCCATCTGAGAATATCTCTAATCTGTAGAGTAGTCGGATACTACCCCCAGGCACATGGTTGAGTCAGAAACCTACCATGGACACCACACAAATCAGAGAACATCTTTATTCTTTAGCATAGTCTGATACTTTCTCGAAATCAGATACCCTTTTCCGTTGTAACTATACCCGTCAGAGAACATATCCAGTCACACGGTTCAGTCAGACACCCTCTTCCATTGTTGCTACACCCATAAAGGGAATGACTGAATCCGTTTTATGCTTTAGTTCACACTGGCTCCTAATATCAAAGATGGGAATTTTGTTTTATAAGCTGGGACAAGTCAGCTGTAACTCGATGGAGATTGTATTTTACATTATGTAGGCAATCAATATCTTGTTATGTTCTGGTAATGTCCCTCATTGAAAAACAACTATGTTCAACATGTTAGCCAGAGGATCCCAGTGAATAGTCAGGTGCATGTGTAGGTAGTTGTTTAGACCCAGACATGTGGAAACCTGCAGCGTCTTCTTAAGGTTAACCCACTCACATAACCAAGCTCTTTTTTTGTTGTTGTCTATGTTGCTGTTTTGATGTATATAATACCTTGGCAACAATAATGGTAAGGATAATGGTAAAACATCTTCTGGGAGATCTTATATATATTTTTTTATAACTGCAACTTTTCTTTCCTAACATTTTCCAGAAGAAGTAAAAGGGGTAAAAAAAACTCTCATGATTTTAAGATTAATAATACATTTTTATCTGAATATTGAGAGAGTAAACTGACTGAAGAGATTAAATCTGCTCTGCTCCTCCTGCTCTAGAACATGCTGCCTACTGACAGGACACTATATACAATCTATTCAACTCCTCCTGCTCTATAACATGCTGCCTGCAGATAGAGCACTATGTACAATCTGCTCAGCTCCACCTGCTCTATAACATGTGGCCTGCAGATAGGACACTAGTGTACAATAATGATGGGTCATTAGGCTCAGCTCACTATGAAGAGCCGGCTCTTCTGGCCCGTGAACAGCTCCACATTAAATATATAATAGGAAACCGCAGGCCAATCAGTCACCCCACACCACTCCACTTTTAACCCGATTGTATAGGGGTTAAAGAGGGTGGGGTGATCCGGTTAGAGGCGGGGTTAGGTGAGCCATCGGCTCACTAAGGAGAGATGGCTCCTGTCGTTTGTGAATGACACATCACTAATGTACAATCTGCTCAGCTCCTCCTGCTCTATAACATGCTACCTGCAGATAGGACACTATGTACAATCTGCTCAGCTCCTCCTGCTCTATAACATGTTGCTTGGTATAGCTGTTATATTTGTGTCATTGGGCCTCCCCATCGTATACACCTGTACATAATGTCTTGAGCTCTTATTCATACCTCCTTCTCTTCCAGCATAGACGTCTGTATATTTAGCTTGTCACTTGCCCTTTCCCAGGCACCATGCCTCAGGCCACATGGGACTTGCAGGAGGGCCGCGTGCCTGCCGCTTATCGAGAAGCCATGGCGTAACGGAAGTAGCAGGGAAATCTATAAATATTATTTTGCATGAACGGCTTTAATAAACAACTTATATTGGATATGGAGATAAGACGCGGTTGCTAGAACAAGGAATCCTAAGTAAACCCCTGCTCCCTCGTCTGCAAACATCATAAATTATAGGAGATGTATCTCCTGACGTGCACCCGGGATTTAGGGACAGTGTAGCTGAACTCGCATTATTACATCCTTATTAATACACACAGTTAAAGGAAACCTATCATGAGGAACCTACAATCAGAAGTAGATGTGATGGTAGATTCCTCCTTCCTGCCCCAATCTGTAATTTAATAATCCTGGAACCTAACTTGTTACAAACTTTATTTTAGTAATATGTAAATTAACTGTAGAGGCTACGGGGGCGGGGTGTAGCCTTAGCCCCCAGTGCCCGGCCAGGATACTACATGTCCCAGTAGCCTCGGGGATATGTTAGACCTGAATCATGCAGGGGATTTTGGACCCTAAACCACTAACAGGTCCTTATGTTTATGCTGGTGGTTTAGTGTTCCAAATCGCCCTGCATTGGCGCTGTCTGGGTCGCACTGCAAAACACAAATTGTTTTCTTAAAAGATATAACAATCTGATAGTGGGGTCTGGCAGTTGGGACCTCCAAAAATCATGAGAAAGGGGTCCCGTTATCACTAATTGATGGTTATAGGTCAATGATCTGCTATGGGAGAGTTGGTAATTACTAAAAGCATCCCTCTGCTATCTCCAGCGCTCTCATTCACTGTCTATTACAAATTAGGAAATTTAGAACCCTGGTGGTGGGTTGCCTGTTCTCGCAAAAGGGTGTGGTGAGGGTGGGGGTGGTTGACTAGTCTCTTGACCAGTTGGGGTCCCAGTAGTAAAACCCAAACCGATCAGTTTGTTAACCCCTATCCTGCCAAAGGAAGATACCATATATACTTGAGTATAAGCCTAGTTTTTCAGCACAAAAAAATGTGCTGAATACCCAAACTCGGATTATACTTGAGTAAAGAAAAATATATCAAAACTCACCTTTCCAGCTTCCCCCGCTGCTGGCTATATACTGGGGGAGGGGGCTGGCTATATACTGGGGGATATGGGCTGGCAGGCGATATACTGGGGGGCAGGTGCTGGCTATATACTATGGGGCAGGGTCCGGCAGGCTGTATAATGGGGAGGCTGTGACCAATGCATTTCCCACCCTCGGCTTATACTCGAGTCAATAAGTTTTCCCATGTTTTTGTGGTAAAATTAGGGGGCTCGGCTTATACTTGGGCCGTCTTATACTCATCGAATTGATATAACCCCTTTAATGAGATTGTAGGTGAAGTATAGCTCCAACATCAATTTTCTAATATTTAACAAAAAAAAATTATAATATCGGCTTCAAAGAATTTTCATAATTTACTGTTATCAGCAAATATACATTTTGCTGACCTGCACAAAGGAAGCCAACTACTTCCTGTGCTCTGTAGCGGCTGCACTGACTGTCTAACATGATACTGACCTGATTCTTAGCTCTTACACAAACCTCTTTGTCCTGCAACGTACCAAAGGGAATACCTGGCATAGTGTAGATGTTTGTGACTCTGCTTTCTGAAATTCTGGCGCCATTGTGTTGTCGGTGGCCGATTATGATTCAGCCTCAGAACTAGAGGAGCCACATACAAGGAAGACGTGCCCTGACCTCATAAGCCTGGCATGCCAGGTAAATCCTCTTTTGTGATTAAGTTTTATTTCTGATGATTCACCCTTTAATATAAATATATTAGATATATGAAGATATTTCCAAGATTGCAGGATCGGTCTGACCAGTCTGGGCTGTCTTCACGGATGTCTTGCTGTGTGGATGCGGATATTGGTTATATAAATATCGCAGCAGCCGCACTTCTGTGCCCCTTTTTATTCCTCCGTCGGCACATGCTATAACCTGAGGACCAGTCCTGCCAGTTTCAGGAGAGCTTTAATAACCTCTTTGGTAATTGCATGCAAGTTCTTCGAAAGATAAGTGTCGACTTGTGCTGTAGCCCGCAGCACATGAATGGTTAAAAGGGCTGCAGAGTTTCTTTCAGGAGCACCTCGCTCTTCCAGTGATTTTGGATAATTTATTGAGGCATATTTCTAGACAAGCAAAAAAGCGCAAAGGCTAAAATGAAAGGAGTCGTTCATTGTAGGACTATGAAAACCTGGCCTACAAAATGCCCAAATGTCAGATCTCCGTTTCATTGAAATGCAATACCGTGGACAACCTCTGGATAGGTGTGGCGCTGTTATTTGGAAGAAAAATACTGTTGATATAATTCTCTATTGGAAGTCTATCCATCTGAAGTCACCAATCGGCGATCGTGGGATTGCGACAGTCTGGAAAATCCCTTTAAGAAGAAATAAATTGACTCTAGTGGACAGCATATTGTGCTCAGGTCTTGCCATGGTATTTTGGGGAATTCCATGGTTTGAGAGGTAAGAAACGGGAAGTAATAATCGATTGAATAGCTGTCCCTCCAGTCAACTTCATCTTAATATGAGCGTTTCCAAAGTAAACACAGACTCAACTAGCCGTGATCTGCTGATACTTTTGGCAGAAAGCGTTTCCCGTGCTCAACATCGCTGCCTGTAATACACTTAGCAACGCCCAAATTGGTCCCTAATCTGGTCAAATGATCCTGATGTAAAACCACTCCGTCCCTCCTTGGTGTTCTTCATTCTTCTTGCATTGTAGTAATTTCATGATGTAATAGGTAATCTCATACGGGCAACCTATTTATAGGACGCCTAGTGATCGTCACCGGTCAGACTGGTATTGTGCCATAGGGGCTTTCTATGATTTAGGACACTTTCGAAGAAAAACATTTCCAAGGATTACAACAAGTTTATCTATTCCCAATGCTTTACATGTTGTAGGGGTTTCATCACCTCAAACACCAACGATTGATTCTGACCACTACGCCAGAATCAATAAATGATCGGTTCACTTCAAGTAATGTCACGTAGATTTACGACTCTAGTGACCAGATAAAATTTGTTTCTCCATAAAGCCCTAATTTTTTAAAAAAAATTAAGACATGCCTAATAAATGCAAAACGGCGGTGTAGAGCTTTCTTTTTGGTGATGGTCAATACATCCCTCCATCATTCTCTCCACAATCACACGTGCATGCTTCTGCCCCATTCCCAAAAAACAACTGAATGACCCCAGTTTTCGAGATCGGAGAAGATCCAACAAAGGAATAGCCGGAGGTACAGTGTACTCTGTGTATGTTTAGTTTGGAGGTCCAGACAACGAATAACCTGGGTCCTACTTGGGTCTTCACCAAGTGTCTTCATCGTCCGTTGACGTTCTTTAAATATAATACCAAGGGAAGTCATATGTAAAGGTCGGAGTACTCGCTTATATCTTAAGATTCTTGTAAAGGAGCAGTAAAAGGTGTAGACTTGTCTTTTACAATAATCTTTCTATGTCAAGGTTCACAGCGTGATGTATCCATAGTATGGACTCAACTAAAGCTCCCAAAAGTCCTTGGTCACCAACCTAATGTCAGTTACAGCTGAAGAGTCGATGTTGGTCACAGATTCCGGAGGGGACGCAGATGTCTATAGGAAAATCTGACCCCCCATCCCCTCTTCCGGTGCACTTAATTACCCAAAGTATGACTCCAATGTAGGTGTACTGCCACCATGAGCAACACATCATGGTTGACCTATGTTTTCGGCTATGGATGTTTTGGTAAGGGGACCAAGTACCCAAAACATGGAAAAATTTTCCTAAAACACTAGTATTTTTCCATTGTTTGTCTTGACGTTATTGTGGTTATATTTCTATGCTTAACACATTTATCTGGACTCCAGACTTTATTTTTAGACCCGTTTTAGGAATAGGGTTTATTTTCGCACTCTTTGGGAACAGATAAGGACTCATTCTTCTTTGTATTTACTTTTTGTAAGCAAAATGGGCAAACACCCTCTTCTTGGCTAATGGGAGGTTAAATATCTGCTGTAGATCAGTGCTTGGCATCCAAGTGGTAAGCGTCACGTAGACATGGAGTACAATTCATTATAAACAGGAACAGGCTGGACTGGTAAAATATTGCGTCTGCCATCAGCGCTCTGAAAATGCTTGCCATACAGTGTGTTAATGGGCTGACGCGGGTCCAGAACTCTCTGCCTTAGGGCAGATCACTATGCCTAAAATGAATACTTTTAAGTGAAATAGAAATACAGATGTTCTCATTGGGTGTCCTGTGCAGTTTTTTTTTTTCAATCTTAACAGAGAACTAGGGGTTAATGTCTTAATGATCTGCTCCATCTCTAGCTATAGGCGAGACTTTTACACAGAAGCTCCAGCTCCTGCCAGTTGTCTTGCATCTAGACACAGGGCTGTGATGAGGAGGATGGACTTGACGGAGCTCCTGGGATACATATAATATAGAAGATTTCTTGAGATGGATTATTTTTTATACACATTCCATGTTCCTTTCATCCCATAGAGAACGAGAGGGATAAAATCCTGATGATCTGCTCCATCTCTAGCTATGGGTGGTGCTTATCTTACACAGAGGCTTCAGCTCCAGCCAGTTGTTTTACAGATAGACAACGGAGATTGATGAGGAGAATGGATTTCTTCTGACTGAGCTCCTAAAATCTTAGTAGTATAGAAGATTTATTTACTTTTATACATATTCTGTATATTTAGAGGACAAGGGGCTATACTGACAATCTGCTCCATCTCTAGCTATGGTCAGGGCTTAACAATCTTACACAGATGCTCCTGCCAGTTGTCTTACTGATAGACACAGGACAGTGATAAAGATGATGAATTGACTGAGCTCCTAGGATACATATAGTATAGCAAATTTCTGTGTTATTCCTGCCTTTAATCCCATAAAGAAGAAGGTGACGAATTTGTGATGACCCGGTTAATCTCATGTATCGCTAGGTCGTAGTCCTGGACACAGGACTATGATGAGAAGGATGACACGACTGTGCTCCTGAGATACATATAGTATAGATTTCTTGAGATATGTTTTTGTTTTATTGTACATTTCTAGTTTTTTGTCTTTAGCTGCACACCACATACATTTATGTATTAATATGCCCCCGCCCCCAAACAACCCCCTTCCCCTTGTTTCATCCTATTCTTTCCTGGCAAATTTACCCAGTTAGGCAGTAGTACACCCACCCGCCTGTACGATTACTGGACTAGAGATTACTGCCTTCTGGTTCATTAGGTTTATCTATAACAGAACATGAGCTGCAGAGATTCTTTACTCTATAGAGCAATGGTCCAAAGTGCATTGCTGTTAAGCAAGTGTATCGGTTAAATCAATTATCTGGCCTTTCTATTAGATGACATTAACAGGCTTTCTCTGAATGGTCAATACATTTTCATCAAACTTTACATAAATGGCAGAGGAAGAGGTTTCTTATTATACTCCCTTCTTCCTTCCAAATATGTCTGCTGAATTTGGTTCTTCTAGTAAGATGGACGGAATCTTCCTGAGGTGTCAGATTACATAGAAGTCTATGGAGAGGAGGAGCGGTGAGTCGCAGCAGCTAGGAATGTATTCATGTACACTCACTGGACTACTGACTACTGCAAGGTTTTTGACACACCTGCAAGGCCTTAAGTTGCAAAGTCTTCATAAGTAGTGTTTCTAACTTCCTGACCCTAGTCAAAGCCTCCTACTTAGCTAAACCAGTTCCCTACACTGTACTAATGAGATGTAAAGACTTCAAAACACCGCTGTCTACAGTTGGGAATCTGTTCTTTCTGGAATAGGTATACGTATTGGTTTGGCTTTAATTCTGCATCATGTCATTAGGCTTCCTGAAAGTCATGCTTGATATTAAGGGGGCTGCCTTACAAGGTATCCAAAGAAAGCAATGTGTTCCTTTTCCCATCCTGGAAAACATATTTGCATATTTTCCAGAATCCCCCAAGTAGATTGTCAGTGGCTATAAGTCTCCATGCGCCTGCAAGTAGGCCTTAGGCTACATTCACACTAACGTATGGAGGACGTATATACGGCCGATATACGTCCCCCATAGACGTCAATGGGCGCACGGCACCCTACCGGAGCGGTACGGTGCGGCACCGTACCGCTCCGTACCCGGAAAAAGATAGAACCTGTCCTATCTTTTGCCGTAATACGGCGCCGTGGGCCATTACTTCCTATGGAGAGGGGCGCTCACCTCCTCCTCCTCTCCCCGTGCACTGCCGTTGCCCGCTACGGTACGGTACGGGCGGGCAACGGCAGTGTGAATATAGCCTTAATTGGCAAAGTCTTTGCAAGGGGAGCTCTTACTTACCGACCCTAGGTTTTTGAAAGGTGAGGAACACTTGAAGGATACTAGTGATGGGAATCTAGTGATAAAACATTAGCCTCCGCCCACTAAGAAGCCCCGACTCTTCTGTTTCCTGAATGGCACCCTATTAAATATATAATAGGGAGCCTCCGTCTACGAGTCATTCCACTCCACTTTTAACCCAATTTTATCAGGTTAAAGGGGGCGTGGTGAGCCAATTAGAGGGTTAAGTGAGCTATCGGCTCACTGAAAGGAGCCGGCTCCCGTTGTTCAGGCAAAAAAGCCGGCTCATTTGAGAACGATACATTAAATGACCATAAGATACATTCAGACTTGCTAGCAGGAAAAATAGTCCAGGAACCCACGTTATTTAAAAAAAAAATTATTTGCTAACAGAAGTGCAACATTGAAATCTACAGGGAACCGAAGACCTTCCTTTAATCTTCTGTTTTCTGTAACAGAAACCCCCAACCCCAAGTGTGAGCTGGATGTCACACTGACCCTGGTGGATCCCCCTCATTCCAAATGTCTATTGGCAGCTAGTAGAACAATTTCCCACTCACCAGAGACATATTTATAAACTTGTGAGCCCAAAAAAAATTGAAACCATTCGTAGAGTAATGAATTAGTCCCATGTGTCACGTGCACATTGGTTAATAGACTCTCGGCGTCGTCATATTTGGAAGAATGACTGTTCCAAAAAGTTGTTTTAATTGTTTGCATATTGTCTGGATATGTTCGGATACAACATGGTCAGTAGACTATAATGACTGAGACATCCGAAGACAAGTGAGATGCCTACAGATTGTCCATGTTCTAAGTATAAGAATCGCACCTCGTTTTCGTCGCCTGCGCGGCCGTTCCTCATAGCCCACACCGGCTTCATTGTGAATGTGCCATAGGTATAACGTATGCATAATGGATCCAGGGTCATACACCGGATTCATGGAAGACACATGCAGGCACTAGAGAGTAGTCTAATGTACCGTATCAGGTTTTTTTTTATATGAGGTACAGATTGATATGAAATTTAGAACTTTGGGGCACCCTTGGTTCTAAAGGATCTGTGGGTAGCTTGGTGTTCCACCCAAATGGTCACGCAGACCGGTTCTCTTTAAAGCAAACTTGTCACCAGGAATGTAATTCTAGTTGGGGACAGGTTCCAATAGCCTATACTATGCTGATTTCAGAAAATGCCTTTGATCATTTCAGCACTTTATTTAAGTTTATTTACATTACCTGGCTCCCTTCTAGCAGCATGTAGTGAGTCCCAGGGAGGGGCAATTGCAGTCTGTGTTTGCCTGTGTCCCCTCATACATTCTTCCTCTCCTCCCCCTCCTTCCCCCTGGGGGGAGGGAGTTGTATGCAGCTTTGCTGGTTACATAAGGACCATCATTGCGTGGGACATGAGATTTACATTCTAGTGATGAGTGGGTGGCTACACACTTCTTTTGGAGGCCAGAGGCTAGTCTGATCATTGGGGACCCCTACTACTTGGCCGTTTCTTGGCAGTCCTATAGACTTTCAATGACCCCCTTGAATCTCCTCCTCACTTGTGTAGTCTGTAGCATAAATCACTAAGCGTCGCAGATCTACGCTTACTCTTATACGTTGCTATTATTCTGCTGATGCTGGAAAAATATGGCCACAGCAGATAAACGGTGAGGAAATAATGCAGACCGAAAGATAACGATTCTCGTCTCATTGTTTGACTTTCAGCCTCTCTGTAAGGAAATGACATGAGTAATGAAATTGGGCACATCGGACAGTGGTTATTTGTCAGCATCTCTTTTGCAGTATTCCAGGTATGGAACTAGTGTAATAAAAAGTTTCAAAGGGGGTGTCCTATTTAAGTGAACCTGTCACTAGGTTTCTTACCCCACTAAACTACCAACCCCCTCATGTCGGCTATGTAATGTCCTTTCTAAATTCTCTCCTTTTATGTGAAATATCTTCCATAACTCCCCTCTCTTCCTAAAGTTGGGCAAATATGACTCTTCTCATCCCATTTGCACATGAGATGAGTCAAGTTTTAGTGGTTGAAGTGGCAGTGTCAGTTCAGAAGCCCCTATCTTTGGTTCTATAGTACCATATTAAAGATAAGAAACTTATCTTTCAGATCACATCAGGATCCTTGTCCTGTATGAATTGGACATACAGGCAGTTAAAAAAAGGTTGGAAATGGATCTTTATCTGCAGCTTTCATTTCGAACTGTGTGTTTAGCTGCTTGTATTTCTGGTTCTGTAGCCCCCAATGCCATAAGCCTGGTGTCATCTGAAAGATGAGATTCTTATCTTTTAATACAGCATGTTTCTAGATACTATAGAATAAAAAATGAGGGCTTCTGAAGTGACTCTATGCGTTCAACTGCTAAACTTGGGTGAGAAAAGTCAAATTTGCCTGACTTTGGGGGATATATTTTTTTTAATATATGTAAATGGTGGGTATTTCATATAAAATAGGGAATCCTAGAAAGGACATTTGATACCTGATCTCAGGGTGCTAATATAGTGGCGTTTAGTGGGGTAGAACCTGGTGACTGGTTCTCTTTAAACACAAAGCTGACCGTATTGTAATCAACTTACCTGACCTCTCCGCTCCATCACTAGTGATCCTGCAGATCACCACTGCAGCCAATCACTGGCCGCCTTCATGACCTTGTAGCATTGACCCCAGCAATGATGATCCTTTTGTGTAGTGGCCACTTCTGCAGCCTCCCCCGAAAAATACTCTACCCATATAACACTTGAATAGGAGCTTTTGGAGCTGGCACCAGGCTGCTGGTGTTGGAATGGAGGGAACCGATCAGGAGTTGTCTGACACCCTGCACCCCCACCGATCTGCAGTAAGAATAGATGGCAATGTTTGGAAGCGCAAGCCATCTACTAATCACAGCGCTGAGCATTGTATAGTGGCTGTGTTTGGTATTTCATCAAACTTACCTTCCCTTAGACCAGACACAGACCAAATCTCAGTTATTGAGATGCAGCTGACCTACCCTAAGGATTGGTGATCAGAATATAAAAGATCTGGAACACCCCTTTAAATTAATTACATAGAAAATCTGAGCCCTTACTTAGACTCCACCCGACCTAAGAGAAAGGAGCTCCACATTTTCTACTTTCAGATTTATGGATTTAGTATTGCAGACTGTATTTCAACCTTTTTTTTTGGCACTGGGGTTACCGCCCCTTAAAGTGGGTCAGTGAATGGGCCACAGCCTGTTCAGGATTACTACGCCATTGAGGTAAGATAAAGTCTGCTGTGCCTGTGGCTATCGCTGCCTGTGGTTTTAGTCTCCGGCGTCTTGTTATTTTCTCCTCGTTGTGTCTTGTGTTTGTTCTTTTTGTAGCATGTGATGCTTCATTGTATTGTTATTTACCTTCCGCAATCAGAAAAATAAAGGTCCATTGTCAATGTAAAACCGTAGGTATTTTTCTGTTCACGCAGTTGCAGTCTTCCAATATTTGTCGGCACGGTTGGTCACAGACATACAGAAAAAATGGAAGGCAATAAATTTATTCAGTCCCTGACAAGGATCACGCGTGAAATACTTCAGTTCTTGAAGCCATTTCTGTAGGTTTAACTGAAAGCATCAGGGAGTGAAAACTGAGAATGGTCCACTACCTCTTTGTGACTACTGAGAGGGATGTGAACTTCTGCTTTTCCTATAGATCCAACTCCAGCAGGAAGTGTCGGAACCCTTCCTCTTCCTCAGAAACCCAAGGAGTGGCAAAGCAAATTCACATAGCGCCTCATCTGTTTAATACTTGTTTAATTTTTTGACTAACTTTATATGGTGGTACTACAGTGGTCTCTCAGTCCTCCTGGAGCCGGTGGTTGGAGACTGGATGCTATGAAGTCTCCAATAGACAGCACATGGAGAGCATGTGTGTACATAAGAGCATCTCCTAGAGCCTGAAGGGAGTAACGTTTCAATCCCTAAGCGTGATGCCACACATGGGGGGTCATTTACTAAGGGCCCGATTCGCGTTTTCCCGACGTGTTACCCGAATATTTCCGTTTTGCGCCGATTGTACCTGAATTGCCCCGGGTTTTTGGCGCACGCGATCGGAATTTGGCGCATCGGCGCCGGCATGCGCGCGACGGAAATCGGGGGGCGTGGCCGAACGAAAACCCGACGTATTCGGAAAAACCGCCGCATTTAAATAAAAAATTGTGTCGCGAAAATTTCACTCGCCTTCATCCTGGGTAGGCCGGTGTATTTCGAGGCATTCCAGCGGACTTCAGCGCAGCAGCGCCACCTGGTGGACGGCGGAGGAACTGCATTGATGAATCCCGGCCGGACCCGAATCCAGCGCAGAGAACGCGCCGCTGGATCGCGAACGGACCAGGTAAGTAAATGTGCCCCATGGTGTTCTGAACCCATTTTTGGTCCGTTTTTAAGACCGCATTTTTGAAAACGCATCCGTTTTTGACCAGTTTTAATTAAGATAATTGGTAACACCTGTCAAAAACGGATACATTTTCAAAAATGCATGCGTTTTTTAACAGACTTCTTAAAAACGGACCAAAACGGTTTCAAAACGACATGTGTGGCATCACCCTAATTCTCAGGCCTCCCTGGGGCAACCACGCACAGTGCACCGATTTTTCCCTGTATTGCCCCGGGATTTTGGCGCACATGATCGGATTTTGGCGCATCGGCGCTGGCATGCACGCAATGGAAATCGGGGGCGTGGCCGAACCAAAACCCGACAGGTTCGGAAAAACCGCCACATTTAAAAAACAAAAAGTGCCGCGGAGCTTGCACTTACCTTCACTAGGAATAGGCCGGTGTACTTGAGTGCATTTCAGTCGACTTCGGCACAGCAGCGCCACCTGTTGGATGTCGGAGGAACTACCTTATTGAATCCCAGCTGGACCCGAATCCACCGCAGAGAACGCGCCGCTGGATCGCGAATGGACCGGGTAAGTAAATCTGCCCCATTATGGGTAGATAAGGAATATTCAGCATTTCATAGAATATTTTATTCTTTGCAGACTCTACCGATAATTCTCAGTCTTTCGGGGGCCGGTGGATGGAGACTAGGCACTATGATGTCTCCAATAGACAGCACCTAGAGAAAACTAAGGCTGTTGCGGTTTTAAAGGGATTTTCCCTTGAAACTAGGCATGGGTAGGGCCTAACTTGCTGATCAGTGGTGGTCTCACTAGGGAGGATAACTAGAACGAGGGTTCTGTTGTACCCCAGTCTGACCCCTTGTTGCTTCCCAAGATGAGCGGAAGAGCAGGCTCACCGGGATGCCCCGTTGGCGATGATTGAGATTGGCGAGTACGTCAGCTCCATAAAGATGAATGGGGCAGCTAGGGTATGGGCGACCGCCTGCTCCACTCATCTCGGGGAGCGATAAGGGGGGTCTGACTGAGGTACATCTGACCCCATTTTGGTCTCAGGTTCTCAATCTGTCAGGGTTTCATCACTGATGGATAGGGCCTAACTTGTTTCATGGGAAAAGCCCTTTAATGTTCAGCTGCCATGTGAACACAAGACATTTAAAGCATTTCTTAGAGAGAGAAGTTATCTCTGAAGACTTTTATTCTCAGTCCTCCCTGAGCCATTGGGTGGAGACTGGGTGCTATGTTGTCTCCAATAAACAGCACATGGAGAAAGGGAAGGACTTCTATACAGCTATATAGGTGAGCTGTCATAAGGAATATTGAGCATATCCTAGAGCCTGCAGAGAATAAAGCTTCTGTCTGAAACTGGAAAACTACTTCATTAGTTCCCTTTAATTAATAATTCCTTTATATAGCGCACACAGATTACGCAGCGCTGCACAGAACTTGCCAAATCAGTCCCTGTCCCCAATGGGGCTCACAATCTAATCAACCTACCAGTATGTTTTTTGGAGTGTGGGTGGAAACTGGAGGACCCGGAGGAAACCCATGCAAACACTGAAAGAACATACAAACTCTTTGCAGATGTTGACCCTGGGACTTGAACCCAGGTCCACAGCGCTGCAAGGCTGTAATGCTAACCACTAAGCCACCGTCCTCCCTTTTATCTTTTTTACTTCCAATATAATTCTTCAAATTCTAAAAATCTTGGAACAATGAAAAATAATCTGGAGTAAGACGGCTAAGCCGTGCACACACTTGGCTAATATGAGCTTTTGAATAGAATACATTTAGGAAATAAGTACACAATTTTAATTTCCTTTTTTGGGGAGATCACCTTACATACCATGTTGTGGTTTATTTATTTTTTCGGTTGCTGTGTATTTCGGAGCGGCAGACAATTGGGTCGGTGCATGCACTAGAATATTGTGTTGTAAACATGGAAATACTTTGAGTAATTGAAAGTCTTATTAACCACTTCCAAAGGGGACGGGGATGGGAATCGTCCTGCAGTCTGCAGCCAAGATTCACTCTACTGCACTGGAGTCTCCGTCTGTAGAGTTCAGCAGGATTTATTACATCCGAGAAATGCAACCTTAAAGGGAACCTGTGACCATGAACTATTCATTCTGCAGGCATCTGGTTACAGAGGAGGAGTTTCTCAGTAGGTTGATTTTGATAAATAAGTCAATCTGTTTTGGGAAAAGATTGTCTGTGCTGAGGGCTCCAGCTATATATAATTGGAGTCTATAACCTGCTATCTGGAGATTTGTTCATGGTGTCTTATCCGCTCAGCTCCTCCTGCTCTATAACATGCTTCCTACAGATAGGACACTATATACAATCTGCTTAGCTCCTCCTGCTCTATAAAATGCTGCGTACAGATAGGACACTGTGCATTATGCTCAGCTCCTCCTGCTCTATAACATGCTGCGTACAGATAGGACACTATGTACAATCAGCTCAGCTCCTCCTGCTCTATAAAATGCTGTCTACAGATAGGACACTGTGCAATATGCTCAGCTCCTCCTGCTCTATAACATGCTGTCTACAGATAGGACACTGTGTAATATGCTCAGCTCCTTCTGCTCTATAACATGCTGCCTGCAGAATTAACTACATGTACAATGTGACAGGGCTCACTTTATGTCTTACCCTTTTATGACAACCGAGGCCAAATAATCATGATTGAAGAATGATTGTTTTATCATGAAACAAACCTTGCTACAATTCTGAACTCCTTTCCCCACTTTATTTTACATACTGCCCGGCTTCAATGCGTGTAAGAGCGCAGTCCAGGCTCCACGCCTCATCTACATTTTTCTCATGATCTGTTCATCTGCCAGTAAGGCTTGTGTTTGTAAAATGTGTGGGGGGAGGGTTATAAGAAAGTATAGAATGATGGGTCGCTCGACCTAAATGGGTAAATATAGCTCATACTGCGGATATGGAGCAATGAAGGAAGGTCAAGGTCTACAACTAAACCTAAAATCTCATCATGCAAACCATAATGTGGACTGGATATATGGGCTTTAGCTGCCTGACCCGGGACATATTGCTGAATTGGTGGCCGAACAGCCTATCCCGAATATTGTCATGGCTATCCATCTCAAAATGATAAGAATAGGGGCTCAATTACACCCTTTAACCAGTTGCTGTTCTACCTACAGTATTTTTCAGACTATAAGGTGCACCATCAATTTATGCCTGCTAAAACGTCTAGGTTCATATATAAGGCGCACCTTATTATAAGGATGAATGACCAGCAGGTGGCAGACCTGTGCACAGTTCAAGGCAGCTGTTGTCTGTAAGTACGGTTCAAATATAAGGCGCACCTTTGATTTCTGAGAAAATCAAAGGATTTTTTGGGCGCCTTATAGTCCGAAAAAATACGGTAATTGTACAGAAAGGTTGTGATCTATCCAGTCTCCTGCTGTAGTGGCCACACCTTGTTTAACCCCTTCTATGCCTCAGTCAGAACTGACCAAGGCATCTAAGGGGTTCTTAAGTGAAAGTGACATTGAAAGACTTTCTTGCTATTATTTTTATACATCAAAATGCATATTCCCTAAAAATAGAGTATACTTCACATCTTTACATTTAGCTACATCCAAACTGTACATTGAGGGTGTGGAGATCTCGCTAGTCCTACTGCTGCTGTGGCCATGGTTGCGGATTTCCTGACCCTTAGATGAACAAGGCATTGAAGGGGTTCTTAAAAGTGAAAGGGACAACCAAGGCTGTATACAGTATTCCCTAAAAACAGAATATACTACACATCTTGGACATTCAGCCACATCCTAACTGTACATTGAGGTTGTAGTTATTTCTCTAGTCCTCCTGTGGCCATGGTTGTGGATTGGCTGACCCCTTAGGTGCCACCTTCAGAACTGACCAAGGCATTAAAGGGGTTCTTAAAAGTTGTAGTGACAGCCACTGCTATATAGTATTCCCTAATAATAGAATATACCACACATCTTCAGATTCGGCAACGTCATAACTCCACAATAAGATTGTGGTGATCTTTTATGTCTCCTGCTGCCGTGGTCACAGTTGCTGGTTGTTTGACCCCTTAGATGCCACATTACGAACTGACCAATGCATCTGAGGGGTTTTTAAAGGGTTTTTCCCATGAAACAGGGATACACAGGATAGGTGATGAGTGATGAGACCCCCACAGATTACCAGAACAGGGGGTCCGATGTACCACTGGATAGGTCCTAACTTGTTGATCGGTGGGGGTTCCCCTGTCGGACCCCTCTTCGCTCCCCGAGATGGTCAGAGCAGCCAGGCGTGCTTGGCCGGTGCTGCCCATTCATCTATATGGATCCTGTGGGTAGGGCCTAACTTGTTTCATGGGAAACCCTTTAAAACTAAAAGTGACAGCAAAGTCCCTACTGCACCACGATTATGCCAGCTATTATTTTTATACAAGCATATTCCCTATACGCAGAATATACTAAACATCTGACATTCAGGGGGGTTTATTTCTAGGACCCTTGATGGCCTTGTATATCAAGAGGTCAGGGTCTTGCATATGTCCCTCATATGTTACAGATTAGTACCATTTATCAACGGCACAACATGCTGAAGGTTTCCTAAATTGGACCGAAGTTGAACGTCCTTGCATGAGAATGTGGGTATTGTAACTTTTTTTCCCTGCGGACGTCTTTTTAGTGGTGTTTTTTAGTGATGGAACGACCAGATATCTATTTTATCATGAAACAGAACCCAGCCTTATCTATACATCAGTTCCAGAAAACAAAAGGCTGACATGTAAAGGAAATTCCGCTGCAGTTGTGGAGATTCACTTGTCAGATAAAGTTTTACTTGAGAATATGATCTGACGACGCAGATAGCGACACACGCGGTTTTCCCAGGTTCCCCGCCTGCATACGATATCCAGCGCCCTATATGTTGCGGTGACCGTATACGTCTCCATGTTAGTGGATCCGAGTGTCTGCGTGTTCCTGCATCCAATTGTCCAGCACATTTCTAGGATTTTTTTTTTCGATTAAAACCCCAAATAAGGAAACAGGGGAGAGAGAAGGAGGGGGTGAAGCATGAGAAAGAGAGCGAGAGTACAAGAAAAGGACAAGGGAGAGAATAAGTGGATGAGAAGGGAGATAATAGCGCGCAGGAAGCGGGAACGAGGCGACACGAGGGAAGATTCTGGAGAGCGGCCATAAAAATGAATAACTACTACTCCCCCCAAATGGGTAGCTGCTGCTTGTACAATACAAATATATCTCATCCTAGGGCTACTCAAGGACATTTAACCATGTGACATTAAGGTGATCTTTGTCACGCTACTGGTTGCACTCGATTTTGGTAAATTTGGTTGCGCAAAAATCTGTTTAGGTTGTGGTTGTTGCGTCTTTCACGTCATATGACTTTCATATGACAGACCGGATAAAACATTGCCGTGTACTCCACCAATTATCATGCATGCGTGGCCAAGCGATAATCCATGTTAATAAAGATATGGCAATTCAATTCTGATCTTAATCTTTGCTAAAATCAGGGGTAGAACTAGGGAGACCTGTACACATTCCAGGGGGAAGGGGGAGGCTGCTAAAACTGTTAGGTTTTATCTATATGAGGCCTCCACTGATGATAATTATAATAATAATTCCTTTATTGATATGGCGCACACAGATTACGCAGCACTGCACAGAGCTTGCCAAATCACTCCCTGTCCCCATGGGGCTCACAATCTAATCAACCTAGCAGTATGTTTTGGAATTACGGAGGAACCAGAGGAAACCCACGCAAACACAGAGAGAACATACAAAGTCTTTGCAGATGTTGACCCTGGGACTTGAACCCAGGCCCCAGCACTGCAAGGCTGTAATGTTAACCACCGTGCCGCCCTACTGATCTTGATACCTCGCCTATATCAATAGCATAACCAATTCTCAAAGTGACTACTGAAATTGGTATTCTGGGTGTTGTAGTTTGGCCTGGAAACCCTCCGTCTAATTTTTAGATGCAGATGTTGACATCCGTCTCCATTTAGAGAGTAGTAAGCAGAGAGAGGACTTAGCCCCCTGGCTATAGAAAATGGATTTAGCTAATTGTATTCTCCGGGTCAGGGAACAGCGATGCCTATGAGAAAAGTAGCACCTGTTCACACTTGTGACACGCTCGTCATCTGTCGCTTCCATTTTCCCAAAACATATCCATCCTATAGGTTCATGTTGTGAATCTGCGTTACAGACCTCTAGGCCTACGTGTGTCGCTCTGTTGTGGTATAATGTCCTCTCGAATATTACATAATTTTGCTTTTTGGGAAATAAACTTGGCTTCATCCCAAAGTGGGTTGAATTGTCACATTTCCTCACATACTGCTGTGATGCAGGTTTTGTTTTGGGTATTGATTCCACTTACTTTTGTGCTGTTTGCAGACTCTCCATGCTTCTTTCTTGTCTTTGCTTCTAGATGTCTGAGATCTGATGTATAGGAGGAGCTGTAGCAGGAGAGTTATGACTCATTCTGCACCCTCCCCTGTAACTGTCTCTGTCAGTGAGAACGGACAGTGAAAAAAAAGATAGTGGGAGAAGCCTATAGCAACTTCCAACGAGAGGAAGTTGTGTCAAAGGAGGCAAAGATACAGGTGCATATACACACAGAGACATGTCTGGTTGAAAAATTACCAACACCTTTAAAAGAAACATAGTACTCATGTCGCTCTTTTACTTCAAGGCTGTGGGATCTCCACCCATCCTGAAGTGTCCAATCAGTGGCCCCTTTGACCATGTAATGACACTTTCTCTTACATTACCACTGACTATCCATGGACAATGGAGGTCACAGATTAGAAATGTGGATTCCATGACCCTGGGCACATGAGGCTGGGCGGAAGTACCATAGTGGCCCTCGATGTTGGTGCTCTTGTCCCAGCCACCAGGGTTTTCCCAGATTCCTAGGTTCCGGATTTCTAGTTAACCCTTTTCAAATGACCTTTCCATATCATGGATAAGTGGGAATATAAACCATATCCGCTAGTGTAAATCTTTGCAGGTTACAGGCAGACTATTCCCTTTAGACCAGGGGTCAGGAACCTTTTTGGCTGAGAGAGCCATAAACGCCACATATTTTAAAATGTTATTCCATAAGAGCCGTACCATATGCACATGCCCCCCAGTAGATAGTTAGTCTCAGTGTCACAGGTGCCCCTGCGATCTACGTCTCGGGGCCTCTCCGTGGCGGGTCCCCTTTCCAAGCTCACTCACGTCTCGACATTCCTGCTGCCGCGCCGGCACTCGCAGATTTAAAGGGCCGGTGTGCCGCTGATTAGCACTGCCCACTTCCTGGGTTCCTATAAAGACTGGCGGCTCCCAGCATACCCCGACGCATCTTAGTGCTTCATGCCTATGAGGAAGCTTTCCACAGTGTTTCCTTCCAAAGTGTTGGCCTCCCTTTGTGACCCCGGACCTGTTCCTGATTCTGCTCCTTTGCTGCCAGCTCTGACCTCTTTCTCCGCCCCTGACCTCGCATCATTGCCGCCTGCCTTGACCGTCTGCCTGTTCCTGACCACGAGACTGCCTAGTGATCCTGTACCGTAATCCCAACTAGATAGGTTGCCACAGAACATGCCCCCAAGTAGATAGGTAGCCACAGCACATACCCCAAAGTTGATAGCCACAGCACATGCCCCCAGTATATCGGAAGCCACAGCACATGCCTCCCAGTAGATAGGTAGCCCACCACATACCTGCAGTAGATAGGTAGCCACAGCACATGCTCCCAAGTAGATAGGTAGCCATAGCACATACCCCCAAGTAGATAGGTAGCCACAGCACATACCCCCAAGTAGATAGGTAGTCACAGCACATGCCCCCAGGAGAAAGGTAGCCACAGCACATGCCCCCAGTATATAGGTAGCCATAGCACATGCTCCCCAGTATATAGGTAGCCACAGCACATTCCCCCAGTATATAGGTAACCACAGCACATTCCCCCAGTCGATAGGTAGTCACAGCAAAAAAAAAAGAAAGAATATTCACTTACCAGCGCTATCTGCAGCCAGCTCCTCATCGCTCCCACACTCTTCTCTTTGAACCAGGCTTAGACAATGGCGGCGATGGCACCTGGGTAGTACAAAGGACGTAGGCAGCGGTAACATCGCTGCCTGTGTCCAGTGATCAGTCTAAGAGGCACACAGCAGCCATCACTATTTATTAAAGATCTGCCTGAGAGCCAGATGCAGCCAACAGAAGAGCCATATCTGGCTCCCGAGCCATAGGTTCCCTACCCCTGCTTTAGACTAATCCACGGAGAACCCTCCCCTTCTGTCCCCGACCTCAAAGAGATCTATTTTTTACATTTCTATGCAATGTTACAAAATAGTAAAGATACAAAGGTAAATAATTGATATAGTGTGGCGTAGTAAAAAAGTTTGATGTGTCGGCATTATTGGGCTGCATAGGAAGGGTTTTTTCTAGCGCTAGAGTTGGAAGGGTTAATGAGGTCTGTGCGGAGGTTGTGCTTGGCTATAGCTGGAGATGGTTGTCAGTGCGTTCTTTGCCCTGTGAACTGCTGCGAATGGCAGAACGTTAATTAAATTACGGGATTATCTGCTGTTGATCAGTACTCAGACTAATTGGATTAAGGCGGCGCACGTTATTCTAGTTACATGCAGTGCCCGCACACGGCACACGCAGATGTGCTGCTCCGTCTACGTGGAGGATCGGGTGCGCAACTTTTCAAACTTGCCAACTTTTTGACAAGACATGTCTAATGGAAGAGATTAATTAAAAAATTACCAACATCGTTAAAAAAAAAAAATTGGTACTCATGTCGCTCTGTAACTTCAAGGCTGTGGGATCTCCGCCCATTCTGAAGTTCTGTGGAGGATCGGGCGTGCAACTTTTTAAAGGACACCTGTCATCAGGTCTGTGTCACTAGTCTTGTCACTACTACCTGTTGGAGCAGCTCACAAGGATCCCATCCCAGCCTTTATCTAGTTATTTCATACATTATTCATTGTAAAATCATCTATTCTTTGTTATGTAAATGAGGTTGGTCACATGGTCAGAGGCAGTGATGTCACCCCTGTTCCTCCTCCCCTCTCCTCCCCCTGCTCATGTCTGTGTAATGTATAGTAAAGCATTGCTAGTGTGTGTGCTGCATCTGCTGACATGCTGCATCCTCCTAATATACAGGTGAGAGACACAGACATCAGCTACACATGAATCTGACATGTTCTGCTGTAACATGGCTGTCTGGAGCTGCTGTATCTCTCCTAAACACACACACACATGCACACACAGGCTGCAGGGGGCGCCAGCACCAGGAAGCACATCATTATACAGCCTCACTCCATTATACAGGCTGTCAGTCATGCACTGGGGGTGTGGCTGTACCTCCCACTCATGAATAGAGTGGACAGCTTGAATATGCTAATGCTTCATTGGACATTTCACAGGTCATTTGCATGAAGCTTTAGGACCTCATTGCTTAGGTTTACAGGCATGTAGAGGGACAATGAAGGGATAGAGGCAATGCTCTCTAATGGCAGATTATGAAAATATATTTAGTTTAGGGGGGTTATTTTGCATGACGGGTTCTCTTTAAACTTGGCAACTCTTTGAAAACTTTTGGAAGCTTTGCGATCTATTTACTTAACAAATGTGTATATTTTGTATCGTATTCCATAACATTGTATATATTATTTCACATTTTACTCGTTACTCCAGCCAGTGTTCTATATCCAGGTCTTGGCACATTAGGGAATCCCCCAGGAGCAGATCTCTAGTTCTGAGTTTACATTGAAGCGTGCCAAGAAGAGAAAATGCAGTCTTGTCCCCTGCCCTGGAACTGTAATTTTGCATAGGAATGTTACATAATGATCTGGCACCCGCTGCTGTGTGACTTTCTTAGGGCATTCTGGATGCGTTTCATGTAAGCAGGTGAATGGGCTTCTGTATTACCACCCCCAGCATCCGTATACGCAGCTGGGTTGTGACTGGGGTGAATGAACGCATCACAATTTGTAGGATTGGGGTTTGTCGGATGATTTTCCCGCGTTGCGGAGTAACTCCTCCCCGATGCTTTTGAATTCAAAAACGCAATGCGAGCACATGGTACGAACACAATCATATTACATTCTAATTCTATTCTGGATAATGATAATTATAATAATAATTCTTTATTTATATAGCGCACACAGATTACGCAGAGCTGCCAAAACTTACCAAATAAGTCCCTGTCCCCAATGGGGCTCACAATCTAATCAACCTACCAGTATGTTTTGGAGTGTGGGAGGAAACCGGAGGACCAGGAGGAAACCCACGTAAACACCGAGAACATACAAACTCTTTGCAGGGATGCTAGTCACTTTTAGGGTAATTTCCATGTAAAGGAGATTAAAGATAAGATCATCCAGTTTAATTACGGTGTTTTATAGGATTTTTTTTTTAACATACAATGTTAGTGACTTCTGCTTGTAATCTGGGAATACACATAAAATAGTTGGTTTATTGCTCATCTCCCCTGGTCTTCCGTCTCGTAAACATGTATGCTCAGGCCTCCTGACATCTGCTGCTGGAGAAATCAGATTTAGATATGTCTGGCCGTGGTTTATTCCACATCTACGATAGACGCTTCTATCCAATTTATAGGGAAGGTATGAATCCCTGCTTGGAAAATCCACCGTGGATTACAGAATTTTTTTTAAGCTATGCAATATTGAAGTTTATTTCCGCTACTTCGGATCATCCACCTGGATCTGGACACATTGCAGATCTTAAAGGGTACTGCGTCTTTTTTTTGTTTTTCTATTGATCCGCAATAAACCTCTCCTCCTCGCTAAGTGACCGCTTCACACGAGACGTAATTCAGATTCACCGGAAGGGCTAGCCTATCATATACGGTTCGCCTGAAACACCTGGATCAAAACAAGCGCCATGTGTTTGTATGTTTACAAGTATGAACATATCTATATATAATATAATATATTGTGGGGTAATAAGCTGGTAGCGGTCCGCAGATAAGGTAGAAGAGACAGTTTTCTCAGTTCAGTTCAGTGTTTATTCACACCACAAAACAAATGGAACAAAAAAATCCAGCATTGTCTTCATGCTTGGTAAACACTAAACTACAACCAGGCTTGGCCTTTCTCACCAGAAGCAGGGTCCTTCACAATAGCAAATTATTGGTGTAAGTTACACCTTGAAAAATGCTGTCGCACTAGTCCGTTTAAAGTCCAAATAAAGCCAACTGTTCCTAGCACATAACGTGGTTGCTCTTGAACAAGCCCATCCCCCCCTGTGCACACTTCCAGACTCAGCTTTGTTCGGAGCACCCTGAAAACCCGCTGTTTTGGACCGGAGCTTAAGAAGTTGGGGGGGGGTGTTCTTGATTTCAGACTGCTGCATTACTCTGAGCACACAAGCTGAGAGATATAATCTACCCATCACACAACAAACCCCTGACTGTGTCCACTACCCCCTCCCGTTTGTTCAAACCTGAGGGAGAAAACTCGCCAGACGTGCACCCGTGAACAGGCATCTGGCATCCCTGTAGCGGCTCTCGTGTTCCCACTGGGATTTGAAGTTTGTAGAGACAAGAACCATTGGGACCAAGCATTCCTCTCCTTGGCCTGCTCATCCACTTGGAGTGAATGGTCAGTCACCAGTCGGAACTTCACCCCCAAACAGATAATCGCGGAGAGACTCGAGTTGCCACTCGAGGCTAGGCACTGCTCTCTCCACTATACTGTACTGGTTTCAGCTGGGGTAGCTTGCGATCAGGAACCCAACAGATGCCTCTTCCCCATTAACTTCCTGAGAAGTACAGCACCGAGCCCCGCTCAGAGCATCGGTCTTACTACTAAATTTCCCTGTTAAGTCGGGTGTACCAGGAACTGGTGAACCCGCACAGATCCGATTCAAAGTCGGAAAAAGCCTCTCCGCTTGGTTCATTCCACGAACATCACTGTCTTCGTCCTTCAGAGCCCGTCAATGGAGCCGCTACAGTAGCAAAATGAGAATAAATCTCTATATAATAACCCACCATCCCCAGATGACTTTATTTGCCGGTTGGTGACAGGTTCGTGGCAAACTCCATTGCCTTATACCTTATTGTCATTCTGGGGTTGATGACTCCAACGTCCCACATGATAATAGCCAGTACCGTGCCCCTCTAGCCACTATGCATGTTCTTGGGTTAGCAGTTTAGCCCCGGCCCTACGGAGGGGAGTTACTACAGACCTCACTTTTGCCAAGATTACCTCTCCCAGTCAGCCTACTGAAAATGACAATATCATCGAGGTACCGCTGAGCGTCATAACGCCGATGTTGGAAGCACAAATGTCATTAAACGCTGGAACGTGCCGCGGGCGCCATGCCGGCCAAAGGTAACACTTTATACTGAAATAGTCCCTCGGTGTAAAGGCAGTTTCTCCTTGGCACCTCCGTCAGGGCACTTGCCAGTACCTTTAGTTGGAGGTCCAAGGTAGAAAAAACTGGCCTGTCCTAGCTCATTAGCTCGTCCACCCGGGCATGGGATAAGCATCAAATTGGATAACTTCGTTCATGTTAACAAAATCGTTACAGAACCGTAGGTCCCATCTGGTTTGGGATCCAAACTAATGGGCTTCCCACTCACTATCCTTGGACTCTTCAAATTACGTCCAGCATCCGCAGCATCAATGTAACTTTCTTCCCCTCCGTGATGGCTTGTCGCGAGCTTCGGGCACCCGGTTACGGCTTTAGCCGATTTTGCCTGGGCTCCGTGACAATGTCATGTTTGGATTACGGAAGTACGTCCAGGGAGGTCAGAGAACACGTCCGTGTCGACTATGGAACTCCTTGGGCTTTGAGCCTGTTTTAGGGAAAAGGCTGTCAGCATGTGACACTGTGGCCAACGCTTCCCCGGGAACAGTTGGAGGTACTGTTTCCCTTCCCCTAAACATACCGCGCTTGGGGCGTGCCTTCCCACGGGCAGGTCCCCTATCTCTCCAAGGCTTTAGCCAACTTGAATGGTAGAACCTGCTCTGGCTTTCCGTCGCCCGGCTGATGTATGTACCTTATTTACATTGCGTACCTTTCCCAGAATTTGTAAGGGCCTTGCCACCTTGTGAGCGGAACCTACTGCTTTTTGCCAGTGGGTAACTAAAACCCGACTCGTCTCCTGGGTTAAAAAGTCCGCACCTTAGCTATCTATGTAGACCGACTCTGGGCTCGCGAGTCCCGCCTCCCATATGTTTCCTGACAAGGGGCAACACCTGTCTCCATCGCTCCTGCATTTAGTGGACATATTCAATGACACTTTATGCGACGGGGTTGTTGCTCATGCATCTTTGGGCCACGTCAGCAAAACCTCGGGGATGTCGGCCATTAGTAATTCAAAGGGGGAGAACCCAGTATGGCCTGGGGCACCTCTCGCATGCGAACATAATAGGCAGAAGCAGATCCCAGTCCCTTCCATCCTGGACACCTGCTCTTTTCAGCAATTTTTCAAAATGATTAAGTCTCTCACCCAGCCGTCGTTTGGGGTGGTAAAACTGAAGTCCATACATGTAATCCCCAGCAACTTGCAAGAGATGTCCTTCATGACCTTCGACATGAAGGAGTCCCCTGGCTGTTCAGAACTCTCCTTAGGTATCCAACCCCTTGAAACATCCTCATTAACCCTAGCTACATAAGTTTGGAGAGGTATGACGACAGTGGTACGCTTCTGGATTACCGGGTTGCGTGTCAAGGACAACTAAATATGTGTGGTGACCCTAGCAGATTTTAGGTTCTGGACCCCAAGGTCCATGGCATTTCCTCTCAAAAGGTAGCCTCGATCAATTGGGAGGGTACTAGGGAACTGCGGAAGTGCGCTGGGGGCTAGTTATTTGACAGGTCGTGACAGGACTTACAAAACTCTTCCACCTCTTTGAACTCACATCGGGCAGTAAATCGCTGTAGTATACGGTCCTGGTTTTCTGCGGCCCAAGGTGTCCACCTAAACATGTGTGTGGCACAGATCCAGTACCATCCTACCGATATGCCGAGGCATCCATTAATGTTTTCAACATTATCACCCCTTAGTTGGGTGACCCGATACAGTAAATTATGGATGAAAAAACCACAAAACGCAGGAAAACTGCCTCAGCTCCTGCGTGTTGTGGCTCACCTTAAACCATTAAACACTTCCCCCCAGGTGGCCGGACAGCAGTCTGGTCCCGGTTGCGCCGTACCAAAAATGTCACCAGAGACGTTAATGCTGACAATTCAGGCGGCGGCAAGTCCTCTACTCCCCAACCATTACATTCCTGTGGAGTGTTCCCCATCATCCACCGAGTGGGGTCACCCTACCGCGGCCCTTCCGCCTGGGTTCCCAAGGTTCTGGTTCTAGGTCTGGAACATGACCTTAGCTATTTGCTCTCCCTGACCCCTGGGGACTGACCTGAGTAACATGGCCCATAGTTGCCAGAGAATAATGGAAAAGTCTCTTCCTATAATTCTAGAATGTCATACCGGGTCCGGGGGTAAGAAAGGAATTATGGAGGTTGCTCATGGAGGCTCCGGTAACGCTTCGTGACTTTCCTCCCAGCAGGGTTTTTACTGGACGCACCAGTGCGGTGGATAATCTTTTTACAGTTCTCCAGGAATGACACAAAACTCGCACCTTGCGACTAGTGACTGAGAGGGTAGCGCCAGGGTATCCCGTACTATGGTCCACTAGGCTCACTGAGTCAGTAATGCATTAGCCCGCACCCATCAACGGACCACTGGGCACATGGGAGGTGCCCTCCTGCACCAGACGTCAGCGGTACATACAGGCCGTGCATAAAGGAAGTACGGCGAGCGTACACACACGTCCATAGGTTCGGAGGCCAAGGGGCACATTTGCGCACATATGTTCAGACATGACAGCGCCAAAACGGAGTGTGGGAATCTCCAATCTTGTGGAACGTTTGTTTGGACATCGTTGGGAGCTACTCCAGCAAGAATGTCAGGGGTTTTCCCTCAGTCACGCAGTGGGGTGAGGGACGGGGGGGGGGGGGGTGGCTTACGCGTAGGGGCATGTACAGTCCCCCACAGTCCTGGGTGGACTAATAACCGTTCGGACAGACCAACCCAGACTATTCTAATTATCCTGGGTCACCTTGCACCTACCCGCACTGATGGCACCGCAGAGTGCGCCAAAAACGGTCTTATCCACCACCCGCTCCATATTTGGCTAGGGTTAAGAGTCTCAGCTGGAAGCCATCTTTTTACCAGTGGCAGTAGTCATAAGCTTGATACCTGGCAGCTCGGGATTCCACAAACCCCAAGATATACACGTTGGCCCGCACATAACATTGACTCCCATCGTGCCAGGTCTCCTTTCAACTCTTGTAGTCCAGGGCATCCTCCTGAGTGAGGTCAAAATATGCCTTAAAAACGCATCGCCACAGGACCGGGGCCACCACTTCAGCCCATGGTATGCTTGCAGCCCCCACGCTCTGTGCCGTTCTCTCGAACACCGCCGCCAGGAAGGCCTCTACTCATCCTCCGCTTCAGCTTTCTCACGCCCGGATACGGACTCTCTCTTGGCCGGCAGCTGTAGCTGGTTCCCACTGTTGGAGTCTCACCGCAGCGCCTTTAAGTTGTAGAGGAATCTGTTAGTCTGTTGCTGGGCCTGCATAGCCTTCAGAGTGTGCCATCTGCTGTTGAAGACATTAGCTTGCACAAGTTGTTTTATCAGCTCCTCCATCGTGTCCGGTTGAGCTAGTTAAACTTTGCGGTTATCCACACATGCAATGGTGAGCCAGCAAAAAAAAACCCTGTTTTGCACCACCCTGCACTGCGTTTTGCGCCCGCTCCAAGACACCAATTGGGGTATTGCTACAGGTTAAGCTAGGTAGCGGTCGCAGATAGAGGAAAGAGACAGTTCTCAGTTCAGTTCAGTGTTTATGTCACACCCACAAAACAAATGGAACAAAAAATCCAGCATGTCTTCATGCTGGTTAAAACATAAACATAACGACCAGCTTGGTGCCTCTATCTCACCCAGAGTCAGGAGTCTTCACAAATATTCCAAATGTGGTGTAAGATCTCACACTTGCGAAAAGCTGATAAGCAATTAGTCGTTTAAAAGTCCAAGTATAGGCCAACCTGCGTTCCTAGACACGACACGTGTTGCTTCTTGGAACAAGCCTCTCCCCCTTGTGCACACTTCCAGCTCACTTTGTTACTGGAGCACCCTGGAAACCCGGTTTGGACCGGAGCTTGAAGTGTGGTCCGGTGCTTGATTTACAGCTTGCTGCATTACTCTGAGCAACACAAGTGAGAGGATAACATCCCATCCAACCCAACCCCTGACTCTGTCACAATATATACACAATCTGGTTAAGCCCCTACACATTGGGGCAGATTTACTTATCCGGTTCAGTTGCAAACCAGCGGCGCGTTCTCAATGGAGGATTGGGGTCTTCCGGCGATTCACTAAGGTAGTGCACCCGATGTCCACCTGGTGGACCCCTTAGTAAATGACCCCCATTGTGTTTGGATTGTGTTTACTTTCCGTGTGAATGCAGCACAGAAGCGTCATAGTTATATATGATGTAAGGGGCTGATGCATAACCTCTGGAGGTGATGCAAGGAATCCATTGGTAACCAGAAGGTCCTTGTATCATATAGAATTATGATGTTTGGAGTACCATCAGCAGAGCAGAATTCGGTCCATTAAAACCCACCCAGCACATGGGATACACGGAAGAGCAGATCTAGATCTACCTATGGATCAGTGGTGGAAATATGTGTACACAAGCAGCACCACGTCACACCAAGGGATGGAATTTGTGAACCCCAAAATACCAATACTGCCTCTACTAACTGCACTAATGTGCAAGTATCAATCTGATTTCCCTGGCGTATTAGGGGCATTGTTCTCTGTGTTGCCCTTTCATCATGCCTGAATGGTCCAAGTGTTTTTTTTTCCACAAAAAATGACCTGTTCACACCACACTCACATGTACATTATGTCGGTTCAATGGTTGTATGTGTACATGTAGAGCAATATTGATATTTTTGATACCAAAACGACATCCTCCTTGCATCCTTTGGGCAAGTAGACACCAGTATAGCCTTAAAGCTATAGGGAAGTATCATCTTATACCGACCTATACATAAAACCGGATGTGTTATTTGAATTATTTGCATTTTTTTTATTAGGTACAGCAGCCATGTTGGTCAGGGTTTTTCTCTTTACGTTGCCCGCTGTATAGTGGAGTCTCTGTCAGACACCTGTTTTTGCTGTACTTAACACATTGGTGCTGGAGCTTTAGCAGCATTGACAACATGGTGTGAACATGCCCCCGGCGTCCTCGTCGTCTGCCTCCGGCCTCTCTCGCTCTCTGGATAAATCCGTGCTGCTTTCTGCCAGGTAATATATCTCTTATCAGTGCGAGCACATAGTCCTCCCGTCACGGTCAAAGGGCAGCACTGACTACTGTAAAGCTGCCGTACAGTGTATTACATAGTGCTTTACCACTTCTGTTTTTGGCAGGACACTTTGACAGTTTTTATTTCTGTCTATTTTTTTTTTTTTAAGACTCCCAAACCTGTTGGCCTCCATTATGTCTTGGAGGCCATGTAACGACACTGCCAGCCCCTTCCCTGCAGTCACTATAGACTGTGGGATTTTAGGATTGAATGATCCACAGTGGTCTGGCAGGGGCTGCTAAAGCACACTGCTTTCCCACTCCTCCATCTTTCCTCACTTATTCCCTTTTCCACCTCTCCTCACACGGCTTTCCCTCTACTCCTCCTTTCCTCACACTCTGCTTTCCCTCTGCTCCTCCTTTCCTCACACTCTACTTTCCCTCTGCTGCTCCTTTCCTCACACTCTGCTTTCCCTCTGCTCCTCCTTTCCTCTCACTCTGCTTTCCCTTGCCTTTCCTCACACTGTTTTCCTTCTACGCCACCTCTTCTCACACTTCTATCTCTTTCCTCAAACTTCTCACTGCTTTCCTTCTCATCCACCTTTCTTCACATTTTGCTTTCCAGCTATTCCTCCTTCTTGTCTCACACTCAGCTTTCCCTTGCCTTTCCTCATACTGGTTTCTCTTTCCTCCACCTTTCCTAACACTGCTTTCCTTCTACTCCACCTCTCCTCACACTGCTTTCGCTATCTCCAACGTTCCTCACACTGCTTTCCCTCTCCTCCGCCTTTCCTCACACTGCTTTCCTTTTCCATCTCTCCTCATACTGCTTTCACTCTACTCCACCATTTCTAACACTGCTTTCCTTCTTTTCCACCTCTTCTTGCACTACTTTCCCTCTCCTCCACCTTCCCTCACACTCGGCTTTCCCTTTCCTTGAACTTTCCTCACACTGCCTTCTCTCATTCATCTTTTGTCACATCAGTGCCTTCACTTCTTTGTGTCAAATTGTAAATTGGGTGATGATGTAAATTGCCTATGATCTTTGCACAATTTGTAGGCCTCAGGCCTCAAAACTGGCCTTGTTGGCCATAGCAACCAATCAGAGCTTGGGTTTCTTGGTCCTGGAAACAATAAATCCTGTGCTGGGCTGTTATGGACGACACAACTAAATGGTGCGTCCTCGTGTTTGTACAGAAAATGGGAACATGGAAGCTGAATGCACAGATTTTGCCGTTAATATTTGGCTCCTTTTTATGCCGGTAACACCTTTTGTAATTGTGATGGGTCAAATTGTGAAATATTGTGGCTTTTTGGACAGTCTGGAATATTGTGGATTATTGGACAGCCTGGAATATTGTGGGTTATCGGCCGGTCTGGAATATTGCAGGTTATTGCACGGCCGGGAATATTGCGGATTATTGCACGGCCGGGAATATTGCGGATTATTGCACGGCCTGGAGGGCTATTGCGGATTATTGCACGGCCGGGAATATTGCGGATTATTGCACGGCCGGGAATATTGCGGATTATTGCACGGCCGGGATATTGCGATTTATTGCACGGCTGGAATATTGCGGGGTAACGGACGGCCTGGAAATATGCGGATTATTGCACGGCCGGGAATATTGTGGATTATTGCACGGCCCGGAATATTGGGGATTATTGCACGGCCTGGAATATTGCGGTTAATCGGACGGCCCGGAATATTGTGGATTATTGCACGGCCCGGAATATTGGGATTATTGCACGGCCCGGAATATTGTGGATTATTGCACGGCCGCGGAAGGGCGTAGTCGGCCGGAATATTGTGGATATTGCACGGCCCGGAAATTGTGGATTATGCAGGCCCGGAAATTGTGGATATTACGGACCGGATATTGTGGATATTGACACCGCCTGTAAGATATGTACATGTCCAGCTCTATATATAGTAACCTCTGAGTGCCTGTGACTCGCTGTGCTGCACGTTATGGCAGCAGAATCTTCCTTTCTCCCAAAGTTTATAGAGACTAAATGCAAATGTCCTGATTTTTGTAGTATTTTTCCTTTCATTAGTAAGAGCTCTCGTCAGTGTTTATAGAAGGAAGTGCTCCATGTTCTTGTGTAACATCAGCGCAGAGGAGCAGTCTGTCCCTCTGTCCCTTCTCTTCTGGTACCTTGGGCTCCATAGAAAACTTCCAGTACATGTTTGAAGATTCCTAGAGTTCTTTAACATAATGCTGCTTTCATTCTAGGACTCCCCAGAAGAGTTAAAGGGGATGTTCAGATTTTTTTTTTTTTTTAAATCTTCAATGTGAGCAGAAAAAATATCTTGACTGGGGAAGAGTGGCTGGTGCAGATTGTACTGCGGGCTGCATATTATAGAGCAGGAGGAGCTGCGCAGATTAAACAGTGTGTCCTATTTGCACTTAGAATGTTATAGAGCAGGAGCAGCTGTGTGCATTTGTACATAGTGTTCTATTTGCAGGCAGCATGTTATAGAGCAGATGGAGCTAAACAGATTATACATAGTGTCCTATATGCAGACGGTATGTTATAGTACAGGTGGAGCTGAGCAGATTATACATAGCGTCCTATCTGCAGGCAGCATATTATAGAGCAGGAGGAGCTGCGCAGATAGTATACTATTTTTGCGGGATTAAGCACTCATGATCTTGTAAAGTGATGATTAAAAGTCCTATTATTTGTTTGACTATATCTGATCCTAGATCCTTTCATTTTTGCTATGTTTCAGGACACCAGCAGTAAGTCCTTGGTGACCTTGCGTGTAGACAGCATGGGTTTCTATCTCTACTGGACCTGTCCGAATATGGTAAGTAAAGGGGAAATATTGGCGCTGCATTTAAAGTAGGTGTGACTTCTCTTCTTGAGGATAGATGGTGGGGTGACATGAAGGTTATTATATGACATATGTGGAATGGCTATAACAATGTCTGCTGTCTCCTGTTGTGTAGCCGTGTTATCTCCTGGTCACAGCTGCACCCACACCCCATCTCTCCCGTATCTCTCCGTGCTGCTCTTCTATTGTCTCTCTCTGTTCTCCTGTATTTATCTTTTTCATTTTATTATGTTGCTCTTGACAATCCATCTGTAATCTCTGATTCTTCTCTAGTGTCTACACAGAGCATAGTCATAGCAGGATAGATGCCTCTAAATCACAGTCTGTAAATCCACTGCAACAAAACTGCAGCACTGCAAAGTACAGTACAGTACAACCGCAATAAACAATCTCTCCCCTTATCTATGGGGATGATTCAGGAGCAGAATATATATATTTATATATACCGTGTGTATATATATAAAAATACTGTATATACTCAAGTATAAGCCGAGACCCGTAATTTTAACATAAAAACCTGATAAAACCTATTGACTCGAGTATAAGCCGAGAGTGGGAAATGGATTGGTCACAGCCTCCCCAGTATATAGCGAGCCCCTTGCCCCCAGTATATAGCGAGCCTCCCCCCAATATAGCCAGCCCCTGCCTCCCAAGTAGTAGTACCTGCCAGCCCGCTGTAGTATGTAGCCTGCCAGTCCGCTGTAGTATGTAGCCTGCCAGCCCGCTGTAGTATGTAGCCTGCCAGCCCGCTGTAGTATATAGCCTGCCAGCCCGCTGTAGTATATAGCCTGCCAGCACCCCTTACTATATAGCGCCATGTCCCTATGCGTCAGTCCCCGTAGTTATGCCTGTACAAAAAAAAAAAAGTTATACTCATCCGTCCCCCCTCCCCCTGACAGGTCCTCTCAAATCGATCGATGCTCCGTTATCTTCTCCATGCCTCTGTGACGTCAGCCGCTCGCTAACATCATACTGTGTGGCGATTCTGGTGTACATAAGTCCATATAGAAACGTTCAGTGCGACGTCATCGCAATCCCTGCAACGGACCAGGCGGGGACACGGAGAGAGAAGATACGGGCATCGATTTTGATTGAAGGGAACCCTGTCAGGGGGGGGAAGGGTGAGTATAACATATCTTTGTTGTTTTTTTTACAGGCTATATACTACAGGGTACTGACAGGCTATAGAGACTGGCAGGCTATATACTACAGGGTGCTAGCGGGGGGGGGGGGGGGGCGCGTCGGAACTTGAGTACATGGGGTTTTTTTTCCTGACTCAAGTAAAAGCACATTTTTTGTGCTGAAAACCTTAGCTTATACTCTAGTATATACGGAATATATAATATATGGAAGCTCAAAGCTTTTATATTCTTTTTTTCTTTTGCAAACATAACTCAATCTTTCATATTGCTCTGCGCACACTCTGGGGTCTAGTGATCTGGGATATGGGAATTTCTTTGGCGGGGACTTACCATGTACAGCTGCTTGTCTATCGTCTTCTATCCCAAACAACACATTTTTTGCTCTTTTACCAAAAAAATAATAAAAAAAGGGTTGTTACATTTCCTAAAATTTTTTTGATGTGGCATTGGGTCCTGTTTCCCCCTTTTCCCGTTTTCGGTAAATACTTGTACTTTTCACTGTCTCCTCTCACACTGTGCCAATTTTTGATCAGGCAGCATGCACACGACTGAGGTTGATGCTCGGCTGTGGCGGATCCATTCATTGCAATGGTTAAATTGGAGGATGCAGAGACGGATCTGTAGGTCCGATCCACAAAAAAAAAAAAAAAGTGCAGACAACACATGGCTGATAATTACAATCAGGTGCATGTAGCCTTGAAGGAAATCTACCATAAAAGTCAAGCTTGATAAACCAGGGGCACTGATAGATCCAGGCACTGCGTCTGTGTTAATCCGCGGCCTCTTTCTTCTAATATCAACTATGCTAATGAGCCTGAAGGGCTCTGGGGGCTGTTACCAGAGCCCCCCCCCTCCCCCCATGCTGCAGCTTCATAGGCTGAATAAGAAGATTACTACAGTCACGGTGCCTGGATCTATGAGTAAGTATCTCTGGTTTACCATGCTTGATTTCCGGTAAAGGTGTTGTCTGGGACTAATTCTGGGCACCGGAGGTATGAACGCTACTTGCCCTGCTCTGGCTGCCCAGTGCCATGCGACGCCACCCATCAAGAGGGGTGCATCAGAGAGAGGCGAGTGTACACATAGTAAAAAACATAATGAATCCCAGACAATCCCTTTAAGGTGTACAGATAAGAGGCACAGCAGACATTGATACATGTCGGGGTCCTGCCTTTGAGACCCCCTCTGTTCACTGGAATGAGGTAACTAAAACATTTGTGAATGGTGGGGTCTTGGAGCCCCTGATATAAGGATCAGATCTGTCTCTGTGACTAGAGGTCCGTGCTGATATCCCTCAGATCCTAGAGGCATTATATCCCTTCCTGTTTTGATGTTTGTTCCTCTGCAGCCTCGCAGCGAGTCCCCCTGTGCTGTATGAGCCACATCTGGATATGTCCAGCCGCCCCTCCTCCACATCTGGAGGCCGGATGAATGCACTTCTTTCTCATTCATTTTCCCACGGCCTCTCCCTCTCTCCTTACCTTTACTCTCTCACACTATCTCCCTGTTCCGCTTTCATCCCATCTCCTGACTTTATCCTGATTTCAATCCCTCTTTCCCTCTCTCTGACTACAGATGATGGACTCTGCGGGAAGTGAGGAGGAGGAGGGGGCGCTGCTCCACTGTTTACATAGTTTATGTTCTGTCCCTATTCCCCTCACTCTCTCTGTGTTGAGATAAATCGCTGTTTCCCAAACCAAACCCTGAGAATATGTAGACAAACGGAAAGCTACCAGCATGGAGGACTCTATCCGGGAGGGTGGGAGACTGCTCCGACTAGTGATTGTGATATGAACAGAGAACCACATACACACAGAAGATGGAGATAGACAGATGGATGGATAAAAGAAAATTAGAAGCATATTCCATGCCAAATGACAGCAGCGATGTTTCGACTTTTTTTAATATAGATAATTGGATTAATAGATGGAGAGAGAAAGCCGGATAGATGGAGAGAGTGAGACGGCCGGATAGATGGAGAGAGTGGGTGGGAGATATAGGAGAAAACGCCGGATATATGTGGTGGAGAGAGAGGGAGACGCCTAATAGATGGTGGGGTAGGAGAGTAGACGGCCGTATAGATTGGGGAGAGGAGGGAGACGGCCGATAAAATCCACCGTGGATTACAGAATTTTTTTTAAGCTATGCAATATTGAAGTTATTCCGCATACATTACGGATCATCCACCTGGATCTGGACACCATCTGCAGATTTTAAAGGGTACTGCGTCTTTTTTTTTTTTTCTATTGATCCGCAATAAACCTCTCCTCTCGCTAAGGCCGCTTTCACACGAGACGTAATTCAGATTCAACCGGGAAGGGATTAGCCTGATCGCATATACGGTTCGACTGAAACACCTGATCAGAAACAAGCGCCATGTGTTTGTATTGTTTACAAGTAGAACATATATATATATATATATATATATATTGTGGGGTATAAGCTAGGTAGCGGTCGCAGATAGAGGGAAAGAGACAGTTCTCAGTTCAGTTCAGTGTTTATTCACACCACAAAACAAATGGAACAAAAAATCCAGCATTGTCTTCATGCTTGGTTAAAACATAAACATACAGACCAGGCTTGGCCTTCTCAACCAGAAGCAGGGTCTTCACAAATAGTCCAAATGATTGGTGTAAGTTCACACCTTGCAGAAAATGCTGTATAGCACTTAGTCCGTTTAAAGTCCAAATAAAGCCAACCTGTCTTCCTAGACAGGACACGTGTTTGCTCTTGGAACAAGCCTCTCCCCCCCTTGTGCACACTTCCAGCTCAGCTTTGTTAGCTGGAGCACCCTGAAAACCCGGTTTGGACCGGAGCTTGAAGTTTGGTCCGGTGCTTGATTTCAGCTTGCTGCATTACTCTGAGCAACACAAGCTGAGAGGATAATACCTCCCATCCAACAACAAACCCCTGACTGTGTCACATACCCCCTCCCTTTGTTCAACCTTGAGGGGATGAACACTCGCCAGACAGTGCACCCGGGACAGGGCATCTGCATTCCCCTGTAGCCGGCCTGCTCTGTGTTCCACTGTGAATTTGAAGTTCTGTAGAGACAAGAACCATCTGGTGACCCGAGCATTCCTCTCCTTGGCCTGGCTCATCCACTTGAGAGGTGAATGGTCAGTCACCAGTCGGAACTTCCTCCCCAACAGATAATAGCGGAGAGACTCGAGTGCCCACTTGATGGCTAGGCACTCTCTCTCCACTATACTGTACCTGGTTTCGGCTGGGGTGAGCTTGCGACTCAGGAACCCAACAGGATGCTCTTCCCCATTAACTTCCTGAGATAGTACAGCACCGAGGCCCACTTCAGAGGCATCGGTCTGTACTACAAATTCCCTGTTGAAGTCGGGTGTCACCAGGACTGGTGACCCGCACAAGGCCGACTTCAAAGCGGAAAAAGCCTTCTCCGCTTGGTCATTCCAGCGAACCATCACTGTCTTACGTCCCTTCAGGAGCCCTGTCAATGGAGCCGCTACAGTAGCAAAATGGGGAATAAATCTCATATAATACCCCACCATCCCCAGGAATGACTTTATTTGCCTGGTGGTGACAGGTCGTGGCCAACTCCGTATTGCCTCTACCTTATTCATCTGGGGTTTGATGACTCCACGCCCAATGATATAGCCCAAGTACCGTGCCTCCTCTAGCCCTATGGCACATTTCTTTGGGTTAGCAGTTAGCCCAGCCCTACGGAGGGAGTCTACTACAGCCTGCACTTTTGCCAGATGACTCTCCCAGTCAGCACTGAAAATGACAATATCATCGAGGTACGCTGACGCGTAACGCCGATGTGGACGAAGCACAATGTCCATTAAACGCTGGAACGTGGCCGGGGCGCCATGCAGGCCAAAGGGTAACACTTTATACTGAAATAGTCCCTCAGGTGTGATAAAGGCAGTTTTCTCCTTGGCAGCCTCCGTCAAGGGCACTTGCCAGTACCCTTTAGTGAGGTCCAAGGTAGAAAAATACCTGGCCTGTCCTAAGCGCTCAATTAGCTCGTCCACCCGGGGCATGGGATAAGCATCAAATTTGGATACTTCGTTCAGTTTACGAAAATCGTTACAGAAACGTAGCGTCCCATCTGGTTTGGGTATCAAAACTATTGGGCTTGCCCACTCACTTCTTGACTCTTCAATTACGTCCAGCCGCAGCATCAACTGTACTTCCTCCGTGATGGCTTGTCGCCGAGCTTCGGGCACCCGGTACGGCTTTAGCCGGACTTTTGCCTGGGGCTCCGTGACAATGTCATGTTGGATTACGGAAGTACGTCCAGGGAGGTCAGAGAACACGTCCGTGTTCCGACTAATGAACTCCTTGGCCTCTTGAGCCTGTTTAGGGGAAAGGCTGTCAGCAATGTGCACTGTGGCAACCGCTTCCCCGGGAACAGTTGGAGGTACTGGTTTCCCTTCCCCTAAACATACCGGCTGCGGGGTGCTCCCAACGCAGGTCTCCCTATCTCTCCAAGGCTTTAGCAAATTGACATGGTAGACCTGCTCTGGCTTCCGTCGCCCTGGCTGATGTACCTTGTAATTTACATTGCTTACCTTTTCCAGAATTTCGTAAGGGCCTTGCCACCTTGCGAGGAACTTACTGTCTACCGTTGGTACTAAAACCAAGACTCTGTCTCCTGGGTTAAAGCTCCGCACCTTAGCTACTCTATTGTAGACCTGACTCTGGGCTCGCTGAGCCGCCTCCATATGTTCCCTGACAAGGGGCAACACTGTCTCCATCCGCTCCTGCATCTTAGTGACATATTCAATGACACTCTTATGCGAAGTGGGTTGTTGCTCCCATGCCTCTTTGGCCACGTCCAGCAAACCTCGGGGATGTCTGCCATATAGTAATTCAAAGGGCGAGAACCCAGTAGAGGCCTGGGGCACCTCTCGCACTGCGAACATAAGATAGGGCAGAAGCAGATCCCAGTCCCTTCCATCCTTGGACACTGCTCTTTTCAGCATATTTTTCAAAGTTTGATTAAATCTCTCCACCAGGCCGTCTGTTTGGGGGTGGTAAACTGAAGTCCTTAACTGTTTAATCCCCAGCAACTTGCAGAGTTCCTTCATGACCTTCGACATGAAGGGAGTCCCCTGGTCTGTCAGAATCTCCTTAGGTATCCCAACCCTTGAAAACATCTCCATTAACTCCTTAGCTATAAGTTTGGCAGAGGTATGACGCAGTGGTACTGCTTCTGGATACCGGGTTGCGTAGTCAAGGACAACTAAAATATGTTGGTGACCCCTAGCAGATTTAGGTACTGGACCCACAAGGTCCATGGCAATTCTCTCAAAAGGTACCTCGATAATTGGGAGGGGTACTAGGGGACTGCGGAAGTGCTGCTGGGGGCTAGTTATTTGACAGGTCGGACAGGACTTACAAAACTCTTCCACCTCTTTGAACACACTGGGCCAGTAAAATCGCTGTAGTATACGGTCCTGGGTTTTCTGCGGCCCAAGGTGTCCACCTAAAACATGTTGGTGAGCAAGATCCAGTACCATCCTACGATATGCCTGAGGCACTATTAATTGTTCAACATTCTCACCCCGTAGTTGGGTGACCCGATACAGTAAATTATGGTGAACCACAAAACGAGGAAAAACTGCCTCAGCTCCTGGTTGTTGTGGCTCACCTTCAACCATTAACACATTCCCCCAGGCTCGGGACAGAGTCTGGTCCCGGAGTTGCGCCGTACCAAAATTGTCACCAGAGACGTTTAATTCTGACAATTCAGGGCCTGGCGGCAAGTCCTCTACTTCCCCAACCATTACATTCATTGGTAGTGTCTCCCCATCATCCACCGAAGTGGCGGTCACCCCTACCGCTGGCCCTTCCGCCTCGGGTTCCCAAGGTTCTGGTTCTAGGTCTGGAACATGACCTTCAGCTATTGCTCTCCCTGACCCCTGGGGACTGACATGCAGTAACGATGGCCATAGTGCAGAGAATAATGGAAAGTCTCTTCCTATAATTAGGTCATAGGGCAGATTTGATGCTACTGCCACCTCGTGGACTTTCCTCCCAGCAGGTGTTTTTATGACCACCAGTGCGGTTGGATAATCTTTTAAGTCTCCATGAATACACAAAACTCGAACCTTGCGACTAGTGAACTGAGAGGGTAGCGCCAGGGTATCCCGTACTATGGTCACTAGGCTCCCTGAGTCAAGTAATGCATTAGCCCTGCACCCATCAACGGACACTGGGCACATGGGAGGTGCCCTACCTGCATCCAGGACGTCAGCGGTACATACAGGCCGTGCATAGAAGGAAGTACGGCGAGCGTACCCACAGTCCATAGGTTCGGAGGCCAAGGGGCAATTTGCAGCCATATGTCCCAGGACATGACAGCGCCAACAGCGGAGTGTGGGGATCTCCCGAATCTTTGTGGAACGTTGTTTGGACATCGTTGGGGAGCTACTCCCAGCAGAAGGTCGGGGCTTTTCCTCAGTCACTGCAAGTGGGGGTGAGGGACGGGGTGGCTTACGCGTAGGGGTACAGTCCCGCACAAAGTCCTGGGTGGCTATATAACGTTCGACCAGACCAACCAGCTATTCTAAATTACCTGGGTCACCTTGACCTACCCAGCACTGAATGGCAACCGGCAGAGTGCGCACAAAACGGTCTACCACCACCCTCTCCACTATTTGGGCTGGGGTTAAAGTCTCAGGCTGAAGCCATCTTTTTACCAGGTGCAGTAGGTCATAAGCTTGAGACCTGGCAGCTCGGGATTCCACAAACCCCCACTGATATACACGTTGGGCCCGCACATAAACATTGACTCCCATGCGTGCCAGGATCTCACCTTTCAACTTCTTGTAGTCCAGGGCATCCTCCTGAGTGAGGTCAAAATATGCCTTTAACGCATCGCCAGTCAGGAACGGGGCCACCACTTCAGCCCACTGGTCATGCTGCAGCCCCTCACGCTCTGCCGTTCTCTCGAACACCGCCAGGAAGGCCTCTACGTCATCCTCCGCTGTCAGCTTTCTCAGCGCAGTTCGGACTCTCTCTCTGGCCGCAGGCTGTAGCTGGGTCACCACTGTTGGAGTCTCACGCAGCGCCTTTATTTGTTGTAGCAGTAAGTCGTTAGTCTGTTGCTGGGCCTGCATAGCCTCAGAGTGTGCCATCTGCTGTTGAACATTAGCTTGCACAAGTTGTTTAATCAGCTACAGGCATGGGGGGCAAATCAATGGGGGGGACATCTACCATCCAATTCCACTGTGTCGGTGGGGCGGGAATCAGGGGGGGACTCTAAAATGAAAAGCATATTGGGTTGTGGGAGGGTGACGAGACGGCCGGATAGATGGGGGGAGAGAGAGGGAGACGGCCGGATAGATGGGGGGAGAGAGAGGGAGACGGCCGGATAGATGGATAAATGAATACGGGATATATATATATATATGAACTGACAGGGACAGGATGGCCGGCCAAAGGGGATTGATGGACGGCCGGATTGATACGGGTTGGATATAAGATGGATTGGTAGGGTTTGGAAGCCGGTAGTCTCTCTTTAAAATGTTTGTCCGCTGTACAGCCTGTTTCTGATAAAAGGATCTCCTAACGATCAGCTGGTTCCTCTCCGCTGTGATCGGTGGGGGACGTGGCATCGTTCAGTGGCACATTTCTTCTTGTACAGTTTGGATGTTTGTATCCTGAATTGACATCGCAGGTTCCCCTGTGTGAAACACATGTAATAGATTTGTCTAATAGACGAGGGTCCTAAACTGGAGAACCTTTTTATGACTTCAGGATTCCCCAATAGTGTAGGTGACACTTTAGTATGGTACAAAGACACCGGGCTGCACATAGCGTGTGATGATACCCAGCTTATATATGAGATAGGATGTTTGATTTGTAATTTTTGTGTGTCTCTCGTACATTTACAGGAAGTTGATATTCTGGACATCACGTTAATAAGAGACACTCGGACGGGAAAGTATGCCAAGATCCCCAAGGTAAGGATCTGCCTATACGATGAGTCAAAGAAGCTTTAACGTACATTGGATTGTAAATACATTGGTCATGTGTTAATTACAGGCTATTAATAGGAAGGAGACTAATGGATGGTCCCACCGCCTACATCAGCTGCTTAAAGGGGCTAATAAAGTGCTATAGAAAGCACCCTTTCCCTGTCAATCACTGTGTGTGTGCGAATCAGGAATCTCCCCTTCAATCACTGTGTGTGGGCGGGGCAATCAGGACTCTCCCCTTCAATCACTGTGTGTGGGCGGGGCAATCAGGACTCACTGTCAATCACTATGTGTGGGTGGGGTAATCAGGACTCTCCCTGTCAATCACTTGTGTGGGCGGAGTAATCAGGACTCTCACTGGTCAATCAGCTTGTGGGTGGGGTAATCAGGACTCTTCCTGTCAATCACTGTGTGTGGGCGGTGTAATCAGGACTCCTCCTGTCAATCACTTGTGTGGGCGGAGTAATCAGGACTCTCACTGTCAATCACTGTGTGTGGGCGGGGTAATCAGGACTCTCCCTGTCAATCACTGTGTGTGGGCGGGGTAATCAGGACTCTCACTGCATGTGGGTGGAGTAATCAGGAATCTCCCCTTCAATCACTGTGTGTGGGCGGAGTAATCAGGACTCTCTCTGCTTTGTCTCAGATCTGGGTCAGTGATATCTTGGGACTCTATTGTGCGGCCGTTATGTAATGTCTGTGGTAACAATACAACTTATGGCAGAGAAGAAGCAGCGAGACTGCAAAGAGCAGGGACAGTGTAGTCACCCACAATGGCTGGGACCCGTTATTGGTATCCATGGTTGTGCCCTTGTACACTTGTGGTTGTGTGGTCCTGCCCGCATGGCACAGACTTTGACCCCAGGGCAGTCAGATTATTACTATTTGTATAGTCATACTTGACCTACCTAAAATCAGGCTAAGGCCGAGATGTGTATAAACAGCAGATGGTTGACATTACGGGTGACTGGTAAGTGCTGGTGTGAGGATCATTGTGTAATGAAATGCTCTGAATGCGGAGGTTTCGCAACGGAGAGAAGGAATTTTTGGTTGTTTGAAGTGTGAAGGTAAATAAGGCAATGTACAGTGCGAGGTCACCGCTCACAGAGCACTGGCGCCATCTCTTGTCTCCCTGCAGAACTGCAGCACCTTGTAGAACACACTGTAACAAAAAAGCAGCTGTGAACTTTTTATTGTTGTAAAACTCACTGGGATACTTGTATGTATTGTTGTTAGTCAAAAAAACACCGCCAGAGTCCTATAACCCATCAACATACACCAATTTTTAAAATCTTGTTACCATTTTTTGTCCAGGATTCGCGCATGAGAGAAACCTTGGGATTCAATGGAAATGATCAGCACCCGGAAGATAAACTTGTGACTGTTGTCTACGGGAGTGACCTTGTCAACATCAATTTCCTGAATTTTATGGCTGTTCAGGAGGATACAGCAAAGGTACGGGCCTGAGGATGCGCGTCCCATACCCAGCGCTACGTTACATGCTTCCGATTTATATATAATTGTGTCTTTCTTGTCTTTTTTTTAGATTTGGACCGATGGACTTTTTAAATTGGCAACAAATATTTTGGCCCAAAATTCATCTCGGAATACGTTTTTGCAAAAGGCGTAAGTGCGCCGCCCCCCCTCCTCTCCAAAGAATTTATGTTATACTGCTTTTTATATTAACGCACACGTTTTTCCTGATCTTTCAGATACACCAAACTAAAGCTCCAGGTCAATCAGGACGGAAGGATTCCTGTGAAGAAGTGAGTGATACAAGCATATTTTGTTGTGGGGGGGTTTGCTACGGCCAATCAATGGACAAACCATAAATGGACAGAAAGGGGGCTTTGCTTCTGAGAATTGATGGAGCAACAGGTGCTGCTTCATCCATTTCTATGGGAGTAAGCACAGCGCTCATTTATCTTGCGTAGACAAATGAGGGTGCTGGAGATACCAGAGCGCTGTGTTCAGCAATTTTCAACACTCGGATAGTATTGAATAAAGCATAACAATATTTGCTCAACCTGACGCTTCATTCAATGAAGAGAATAAGTCCCCTGTGGACGACCCCTTTAATTATGACCCCTCATTGTGGACCAGTTCTCCTTGTTTCTTTCTTAAACGCTCTGTTCTTTGTAGCCTCAGCATTTTTTGCATGTGTTTTTTTTCTTTTCTCTAGTATCTTAAAGATGTTTGCAGCAGATAAGAAGCGAGTAGAGACGGCCCTGGAATCCTGCGGGCTGAATTTTAACCGGGTAGGATATGACGATAAAGACAAATGAAGCCTAAGAGAAAGAATTAGAGGAGATGTTCCTATGGGAAAGATATTTTACTGAATATTGACTCATGTCATGGTTTACACAATCAGTTTTCATCCATTGGGGGTCATTTACTAAGGGCCCGAATCACGTTTTTATGTTCGGTTACACAAATTTTACCGTTTAGCGCAGATTTTTCCCTGAATTGCCACGGGTTTTTGGCACACGCGATCAGATTGTGGCGTATTGGCGCCAGCATACATGCGATGGAAATCGGGGGCGCGTGGCCGTCGGAAAACCCGTCGGATTTGAAGAAACCGCCATATTTTTTTTTTAAAAAATGTGACACGCGCTTACCTGCACCCGGCCTGGCTTGGTGAACTTCAGTGAACTCCGACGGAATTCAGCGCAGCAGCGACACCTAGTGAACATCGGGGGAACTGTCTTAGTGAATCGCCGGAAGACACGAATCAGCGTCGGAGAACACGCCGCTGGATCGCGAATGGACCGGGTAAGTAAATCTGCCCCATTATGTTACATTATCTCTTTTTTTTTTTTTCTATTGTTCCCTATGACTGTTTGTACTATGAATGTTTTGTAATATTATATTTGTATATGTCCCCTATGATTTGTAAAGTGCTGCAGAATTTGATGGCGCTATATAAATAAAGATTATTATTATGTTTATTATTTATTATATTATTTATATTCTATTATTATTTTTGTCCAAATCAGATGCTAGTGTGACCAGAGCCTTACATCACAATGCTAATGTTACAACAGAGAAAGAGAATGTGAGTCCAATATCTATCAGATTATAATGAAATCTTATATATATTTTTTCATTAACCATTAGGGCGAGTCCATCAAGCCGGAAGAATTTACTCTGGAAATATTTGAGAGGTTTCTTAATAAGTTATGTCTACGGCCAGACATTGACAAGATCTTACTGGAGCTGTGAGTTACTTCTGACTGTATTACACTTATTTTAAAAAATGTCTATGATAGATACATCGAATCTTCAATATTATTTTTATACTTCAAAGCTCAGAACGGTACCAGGGTTATGTAATTTTCAGTAATAAGTGACTGCGGAGGTTCTTGCTTTTCTAGGGAATAGTAGTCAATGGCATTTCAGTACTTTATAAAACTTTATTTCGCATTAGTGTATTAGTGTTATGGAAGCATTTCGACCCAACCCACTAGGCTGTTTCTCTAACCCCCAGGCTGTGGGTCGGAGCCATACATCCTGACATGTGATAAGGTATCCCTTTAAATGAAGCATGGTGCTCCTAAATCACTAGTATGCCTTTTATGCAGATTGAGTTCAGGGTGTCAAATGTGTTTAACTCAGTGCCGCCATTCACTGGGTCTCCAAGGTATCCAAAGGTAAAATGATCAGGATCTGATGTCCTGAGTTGCTTTGGACCTCAAGGTCATGTGCATGGTACATAATGAAGACAGTACGCTTTGCCCCCACTCTGTACTTGTGTGTGCTGGTGGGGGATCATGTCACCGGATCTCCCGTGTCCTCACCACGTGGCAGAAGCAAGTGAAACATGTAACATACCATAAAACCAAAACCACCAACCGGTTCCCTTTAAACTTTTGCCGTGACATTTCTTAGAAATTTTATTTGTCTTATTAAAGGGGTTATCCGGGTTTTAAAAATTTCTTATGGCTGGGCTGGGGAGGGATATTTAAACATAATAAACATGTACTTACCTCCTCCGGCGCCGCCGATGTCCCGCGCCGCGGTCCCTTCGATCCGTGCGCCTGTTTGTTTACATGGGCACGGAAGCCGCGCACAAGGAGCTTCCGGTCCGGGATGTGGCCGGCTCCTCCTATCCGTCCCTATCTCTCAGCGTTGTAAGCGCTGAGTGATGGTGTCGGATGGGAGCTTCCAGCCGGCCGGAAGCTCCCTGTGTGACCCTGCTGTGCGCCCCTGTATTGAAACCGACGCACAGAGAAGACCGGCCGCGGAGCGGGACATCGGCGGCGCCGGACGAGGTAAGTAGATGTTTGTTATGTTTAACTAGCCCACCCCAGCCCGGGCCTCAGTTATTTTTAAAACCCGGATAACCCCTTTAATCAACTTATCCAGGTTTCCTCTGAGTACTTTATGGTCACCTTTAACCCTTTTGTATTGTCTACACGTTGCAATACTTGGCCAGCGGTCATCCTTCCCGCTCGCCTAAACATTCCCGCAAGGCCTCAGTATGAATCCTAAATGTAAACTTGTCAGAACTGTCTACAGCTCCTGAAGAAAAGAAATCTGGTAGGGATCACAGATGTGATAAGGTGCAGGGTTGTACTTACCTTGATGCCACATTTGCACCTTGCGTTGGAATTGCAGATCAGGTACTGCAAGAGGAGGTACTCCCACACGCAGATTAATTTAGACCTAAATGCTTGTTTTTGGGAACTAACTTCCTCCAGGAATATGTTTCAGAACCCGAGATGTGTGTCAAAAAAAAAAAAAAAAAACACATTGGGACCTGATGGATCAATTTGGGACCTTATACCAACTATAGGTCCATATGGACCTGTGGTGTAGGGTCCCAATTTGACCTGTATGAAGGCTGTAGGTAGGTAATAATAAAAAAAAATAAACTTTTTAATCGCCTAGATGTGAGCCTGATGAGTGACGCCTAGAAACTTTAATAAATTTTCAATTTTGTTTCTAGGTGTCACAGATCCGGGGATATCCACTGATAAATTTAAAGCCGTTAGTAAAGAGGTGTATAGAAAAATTCACTTTTTTACAGTTCATATCTACGGTCACACGTAGAAGCACTAAGGAAATCTCTCCTTTAATACTACATAAGGATTTTGTTCTTAGGCGTCACAGAGCCAGAGAAAGTTGCAGTAAAAAATAAAATTTTTCTATACAGTTTCCGACTGTAACTTTGGATATCTCTGGTTCTGTGACACCTAGAAACACAATCCTGGTTTCGTAGACAAATCTTTTTTTTTTTTTTGCTGCCTACTGAGATTTTAGATATGATATTTTAGGGGCCACTATTTATTAATATCCATCTAATATTCCGTACCCAGGGGAGCTAAAGGGAAGCCATATTTAAATCTCGAGCAGCTGATGGATTTCATCAACCAGAAGCAAAGGGATCCCAGACTCAACGAAATCCTTTACCCACCACTGAAAAGGGACCAGGTGCGACAGCTCATTGAGAAGTACGAGCCCAATAGGCAGTTTCTAGAGAGGGGTGAGTATGGCCATCAGGGTGGGATAACCTTGTGTGATGGACTGTCCATGAGTCTGCCCTCTAACCCTCTCCTGCCTTACAGACCAGATGTCCATGGAAGGCTTCAGCCGCTTTCTGGGTGGAGATGAGAACAGCATTATGCCGCCTGAGGCCCTCGATCTAAGCGATGACATGACGCAACCCCTCACCAGCTACTTCATCAACTCCTCTCACAACACCTACCTCACTGGTAAGATACCCACAGAGTGGGCACCACGATTCTGCTCTGTGCCCACTGTGAAAATAATCCATAAAATTCACAATCAATTTTTGGATATTTTTGCTTTCCCTTATGTCATTTTTACCTCTCTATTGCATAGCTGGGCAGCTGACTGGGAACTCCTCTGTAGAGATGTACAGGCAGGTGCTGCTCACCGGGTGCCGCTGTATCGAGTTAGACTGTTGGAAGGGACGACCCCAAGACGAAGAGCCCTTCATTACCCACGGTTTCACTATGACCACTGAGATACCATTTAAGGTGCGAACAATAAGACCAGCTTTATCTTCAAGGGTACATTTAAAGGGACACTGTCACCAGATTTTACTCCATCAAACTACTAGCTTCTCAGGTGGTGTCTTAAAAGTCCTTTTTAGAATTCCCTTTTTGGAAATCTCAAATTTTACCATTAAAAACAAATCATCATGCTATGTGAAAATGAGCAGAAGAGTCATATTTGGCCTGAGATAAGTTCTGTTTAGAGGCTGAAGGGGGAGAGTCTCTTCAGACCACCCTATCTTCGGTTCTATAGTACCTAGAAGCATGCTGCTGGTGTCATATTAAAGATAAGAATCTCGTCTTACAGATCAGACTTGTGGAACCGGACATCCAAACAGTTAAACAAAGGCAGGCATTGCCAAAGCTCACGTTTTCAACTATGTAGCTCACAGAACCAAAATTATAATGTCACAAGAAAGATGAGATTCTTAACTTTAATATGATACCAGCATGTTTCTGTACTATAGGACAGAAGATAGGGGCATCTAAAGTGATCCTCCCCCCTGGGCTTCTAGTTTAATGTGGTAAATTCTGGCTACAGGTTCCCTTTGACCTCACCTCCAGGACACTCAAGAATATAGGTCCTGTAACTCCTGTATCCTTGCAGCTGTCAGTGGAGAGGTGATTACATATATGCAACACTTTCCATTTCCAGATGTTTATGGCATTAAATAGTAATAAATAAATGTTCCTTCTATAATACCCCCCCACAAAGATTACATAAACCTGTGTGGTCCTTACTTTATCATTGCAGGAAGTCATTGAAGCAATTGCAGAAAGTGCCTTTAAAACCTCCCCATTCCCGGTTGTTTTATCATTTGAGAACCATGTGGATTCGTAAGTGAATTTTTACATTTCAACATATATTTTTTTTTTTTAGGTCTCAGATTTTCATTTCCTCTTTTTTTCATCTATTATATCCTGTTATGTCCCAGCGTGACTCTTATGTGGAACCTGCGTACCATTTCCACATTGCGCTCTTATGTTTCAATGCGGTTACGCTGGAGCTGATATTTTGCAGTTTAGCCCTATAATGGGATTGCAACCCCAACAATAAACTGATTGCTGGTTGGAGACCTTCAATATGATCTTGAAGACCTTGTGATAAATCAGCAATAAAGACTCATACGATAAATACATTTCACCCATCCAAAAGATTGGGGGCAAAGTAGAGGACAAAATTGCCACTACTCAACTACTCACTATACCAACTCTGTTTTTGTGTAACACGGTCACAGCTGTATTTCACGGATGGGAGTTCAAGTATCAAAGTATCATATGTAAGGAGTCCATGGTTTTCCATGGAAAAGCACTTCACTAAAAACATTACATTGTGATGGTCTCATGGGAATGCAGGAGCTCCTTGCATTATGTATAACAATGGGGCAGATTTACTTACCCGGTGCTGTCACGATCCTGTGGTGCGTTGTCCGACGAGGATTCGGGTCCGGCGCAATTCACTTAGATCGTGCGTCCAAGTTCCTGCATGTGTCGCTGCTGTGCCGAGGTCCACCGGAGTTCACCTGCTTCTTCCTGGTGCATGTGAGTGCTTGATCTTCCAACACATTTCCTTTTTTAAATTCCGCAGTTTGTCCGAATCCCTTGGGTTGTCCGACGGCCACGCACCCGATTTCGGTTGCGTGCGAACCAATGCGCCAAAATCCGATCACGTGCGCCAAAAACCCGGGGCAATTTAGGCCAAAAGAGAAATATTCTGGAAACCCGACGAAAGTGCGGCATTCGGACCCTTAGTAAATGAGCCCCAATGTGTATGGGTGAAGTATTGGGACTTTTACTCTCCTGGGAGTCCTGTCAAAATTTACAGTATATATTTGAATATAAGTTCAGTTTTTCAGCACAGTTTTTGTGCTCCCAAATATCGCAGAGCTCAGCCTCTCTCCCTATTATATCTTGCTTTTAGATAGGGTGTCAGAAATCCCCAAATGGCAATTCGAATTTCGTCTGTTCAAACTTTTATGTCCTTTTTTTAAATTATTTTATTTTATTATAGAGCAAAGCAACAAGCTAAAATGGCGGAGTATTGTCGGAACATCTTTGGAGACGCCCTCTTGATAGAACCTCTGGAGAAATATCCAGTAAGGAGTCAAGTTCCTCCTCATTATTCTTATTCTCCGTTCCTTTAGCTGTCTGTTTAGGACTGGCTACAGGGAGGCTCTGTATAAAAAGCCAAAAAACTAAACGTGAAAAGAATTTCACAAGTTAAAGCGTAACTAAACTTTCAACAAATTGACAAATAGTGAATAGTGCAGATTATAGTAGTAAACTTTGTAATACACTTTATTAAAGAAATCTTTTTCCTTTGCCTTTCTTCCTTATTTAAAAAGAACCTGTCACCAGGTTTTACCAAACTAAACTACCAACCCCCCTCAGGTAGTGTATGAAAAGTCTTTCCTCAATTTCCCTCTTTTTTATTTTTCTTTTCTTTTTTTGAGAAATCTTCATTTACCTATAAAAATTCTCCTTCAAAGTTGGGCAAATATGACTCGCCTCATTTTACCATGAGATATGTCAAGTTTAGTGGTTACAGAGGTAGGGTCACTTCAGAAGCCTCTATCTTCTAATAGTACCTAAAAACATGTCATATTAAAGATATCATCTTTCAGATCACACCAGACTTATGACTTTTGAGCTACAGAACCAGAGATACAGACAGCTAAAGACACAGTTGGGAATGTGAGCTGCAGATAATGATCCCATGCCCAACTTTTTTTTTTTTACTGTCCAGCACTGCATGTCCAGTTCTGTAGAACACAGAACCATATTTCGTCAATGGTTCTAGATGCCATGGAACCAAAGATGGGGGGGCTGCTAAAGTGAAGCTACTCCTGAAACTACTAAACTTGACTCATTTCAGGTGAAATTGAGATAAGAACAGCCATGTTTGGATATTTATTTTTATAGGAAAACGGATGAAATTGCACATAAGAGAAAATTCTTCAAAGTACATTTCTTTCTGTTCTGTATCCACTGACAGCTGAGAGATAAAGGAATCTGATAATGTGCCTAATGGGTTAACTCTTTAATGACCGTCCCTGGATAGTCTAAAATCTGACCATGTGCCACTCCACCTTCTTCAGTTCTCATTTCTTCTGCTCTTTGTCCTTGTATTAGCTGCAGCCCGGTGTACAGCTCCCAAGCCCCCAAGAACTTCTGGGTAAGATTCTAGTCAAGAACAAAAAAAGGCACCGAGTGGGAGGTAAAAGCACCGAGGGCAGTGTGAAAAGAAGAGTCAGCGAACAGCCGTCCAATACGTACAGTGATTCCTCCAGCATCTGCGAGTCACCTGCTGCAGGTATGAGACTGGACATAGGTGGGATTAGTGCAGTGTAATGCTAGAAGGGTCCCCGCTGTAATCCGGTTTTTTTATTCCCGGCACAATGATGGGGAGGCCATGGTCAGCAAACTTTACTTCACCGTGCACACTCCAAACACTGGATATATGTGTGTTGTGAAATGAGGCGCACTGACCCAGACCTCAGTTGCAGACATGGGTAAGGTGAAAAGGGACCCTAAACCACAACTCCACTAACCACTTCTTTACTGTATGGAGAGCTCTATCCCTAGAACATGCATATTGCCATCTTTCCCTAGAACTCTTGCGCCCCCCCCCCCCTCCTCCCCCTAGAACACTCGTGTCCCCCCCCTCCTTTCCCTAGAACACTCGTGTCCCCCTTCCCCCCCTCCTTTCCCTAGAACACTTGTGTCGCCCCCTTTCCCTTTTTTGCCATTTCAGAAAACATTAAAATTTATGTTAAAGTGATCAAAAGGTTGTATGGTCCCCAAAATAGTAGCAATAAAAACGCCATCACATTCCGCCAAAAAATGACACCTTACACAGTTCCGTAGAATTATTTGCCTCAGCATATGGCAAAAACAAAAATTTTGGGCCAAAAGATAAAAAAAAAATTTGTAATCAAAACATAATAAAACCTATGGAGACTTGGTATCTCTGTGATCATATCAATCCAATGAATACAGGGGAGGTATTATTCGGAATACACAGGAGAAAAGGGTATACAAATATGGCGCCTCTATGTTCCTTTTTGTTTTTTTTAATGGCAATTGTACCACATTTAGAATTTTTTCCCAGCTTCCCTGTACAACAAACAAAATATAAAATGGTGCCACTAGAAAGTACTCTTTACATTGCAGATAGTACACCCTCAATATCTCTGTAAAAAAAAAAAAAATGAGATAGAGAGAGAGAGATTTGCATAAAACAGAAACACAAAAATGGAAAATGGCCCAATAAGGAAAGGGTTAAGGAATGCTGGTGGTTTAGTGGTCCCAATACTGCTGAATGGTTCCTTTTTAAATATGATGAATGGACTAAACCTTTACCACAAAGTGATGGAGACCCTTCTATGTGTAACTGAATACTCCCCCCGGGTGCAGGTACACTGGCCTCTGACTCGGCTGACGTCTCTCTATCCCTGTCCAATGGCGATGAGAAGATTGAGGAGCGGATCCCTAAGTGCGCTGAACCCCGTAAATCTATAGGTGAGGACCACATAGTGTGTGCGCTATAGTCATATACAATGCGGAGACGTTACCCTTACTATACACCTTCTTGTCTTCCTCTACAGACCGTGATGCTTATAGTGAGGAGGAGGAAGATGAAGAACCTACTGACCCCAAAAAGTCTGATGAGGTTAGTGTTATGTCCAAAACACTCCGTGTGACCTGTCACTGCTTTATCAGGTTAATAATTGACCCTCTATATCCAGGGAACTGCAAGCAGTGAAGTCAGCGCCACAGAAGAAATGTCCAATCTTGTGAACTACGTGGAACCCGTTAAGTTCAAGTCATTTGACGTGGCCAACAGTGAGTAACCCAGGGGTATTAAAAGTGGGTGGAGCTGGGGTTGGGTCCCTCAGCTGGGAACAAACATTAATACGGTATGTAGTTCTGACCCCCTTTATCTTTAATCTTGTAGATTTGGGTGATGTTTGTTTAATTTGCCTCTAAATTTTACCAGTTTTTTTCCCCAAAAAGCATTAAAAACCGCAAAAAAGAATAGAGGGCAATAATGATAATACATTACATAGAACATTTTTATTTTCTATCATCAAAAAAAAGCAAAATCAGTTTTTAGAAGAATTCTGTTTATCCTGCTTTGCTGTGTGCTATGAAATGCTGGCGGGAATTACTGTTATGTCACTGTGAGCGTCACTTGGGCGGTCTGGTTTAGGAGACTCTTTTTGAAATACCCTATAAGGGAATTCTTTGTTAATAGAGTCCTCTTCTTTCTAGATCCTTTATCTATGATTCTAAATAGAAGGCAGCTAAAAAGATTATTTCTCAATGCTTTATTTATCCTGTTGTGGCGCAATTCTTCAAAAATCACAAATTGACACGTTTTAGTCCATTTAAAGGGAATCTGTCACCAGAATTTACCCCCATTAAACTAGCAGCGCTCTTAGGTAAGGTATAAAATGTCCTTTTGAGAATTCCCTCTTTTATGTGAAATCTTATCAATTTACCTATAAAAATGATCCTCCAAAGTCATGTGAAAATGAGCAGAGTAGAGTCATATTTTGCATAGGATGAGTCAAGTTTAAAGGCTGAAGGGGAAAAATCAATACAGAAGCCTCTATCTTTGTTTTTTTGTACCTTGAAAAATGCGGCTTTTGTCATATTCAAGATAAGAATTCCATCTTTTATATTGCATCAGGCTTGTAGTTCTGTGCGCTATGGATTCTGAGATGCAGGCTGTTAGAGACATAGGAGGAAATGTACTTACCCGGCCGCTGGAGATTCCTGAAAGTGCACTTTGCCGCTATTCATTAAGATCGTGCGCCCGCTTTCCTGCATCTGTCGCTTCCCCGCTCAGGTCCACTGGAGTTCTCCTCTTTCTTCCCGGTGCATGTAAGTGCAGATGTGATACACTTTTAATATTAAATCCTGCGCTCAGTCCGAATCAGTCCGATGGTCTGACGCCCCGTGACCATACCCCCCACCCCGATATTTCTGTCGCATTGAAGCCAGCACTGCTGCGCCAAAATCCGATCGCGTGCGACACAATCCCCTTCTAAATCCCTGTCACACGGCGCAAATCCCGAAAAGCAGTCTGATGGAAATGCAATCCGCGGACCCTTAGTAAATAAGTCCCATAGTTTAAAAATGCAAGCTGCAGATAAAAATCCAATTCTTGCCTTAATCACTGGTTCGGTTTGTGTTCCTCGGTCCTATAGAACAGAAAATAGGGATGTCTGAATTTACACTTCACCTGCAGCCTCTAGACTTGCCTCATCTCAGGCAAAATATGACTCTTCTCTGCTGCTTTTCACATAATCTGGAGTTGATTTTTTTTCTTTTCATAGTTAAACGGATGAGATCTCACATAAAAGAGGGAATTCCAGAAAAGAGATTTCATACACTACCTGAGGGGGCTGATAGTTTACTGGGGTAAAATCTGGTGACCGGTAGAATGTGGTAGAAAGAATTGGAGAATATCTAAGCAAATAATGGAAATCTGTTACATTTTTTACATATTTTTAATTGTTATTTCTTTGTGTGTTTCTTTTGCTGTACTTTTATCTTCCTTGTGTATCATTACCTTATACACCGTCTCCTTCTCGTTCCATCCACCGCATTCCTCATCTTCCTTTGTTCTCGCTCGGGTCCCTTCATTCTATCACAGAGCGGAATAAATATTATGAAATGTCTTCCTTTGTTGAGACTAAAGCACTGGAACAGCTCACTAAATCTCCCATGGAGTTTGTGGAGTATCCTTGTAGTCCGTTCTTAAAGGCAAATGTCCCCTTATAACCAAAATAAGAAGGTGGCTGGTATGTGAAAGTACCACATATTCTGTAATGTATAGAGGCTATTAAAAAGCTCTATACACTTTCACAACCAAAACTTTCACTATTTTATATAGTCTTTATTAGACAGTTAGATCCGCAGCTTCTCAGCAGATCTTTGTGTTTCCATAGTTACAGACTATAAACAAACATCATGTAGTCTGATTCTACTTACTGTTTGGACCCCATTTGCTAACATTTTTTTTCAGTAGGTTACAAAGTAGTAGGGAGCAGATGGAAAAAAAGGGAGTGTGACGACATGGAGTGTTTATAGTCCTTTTCTATGGAGACTTGTAGGTGCCTTAGTGCTGGGCTATTCCATTAATTACCATAACTAACCCGATTTATTGGCCCATTCAGAGGAGCTCATCCCTCCAGCTCTTAGAAGCTGCTTGTTTTGGTTTACAGAAATTTATGGGCAACTTAAATAAGTTGGGGGCAACAAGGTGAGATGGGAGCATAAAGAATTATGGGGGAGGGGGGCAGAGAGAAGAAAGGGATAAAATAAACATGGAGGAGGAGGGTATAAGTGGGGCAACATAGATGGATGACGATATATTGATGCAAAATAGAGAAGAGATGAGAGGGGAAGTCTTAAGAGATGGTGGAATACACAGAAAAGTTGGGATTGAAGGAATTCTGCTGCCGGAATCTACTGAGATTTTACCTCACTGCTCCATCCCCAAACAGGTTTTATCTTCTCCTTGTATGAAGCCCTTTGGTTAATTAAACTTTCATTGATATGCAAATTGTCTGAAGAGGCTATTCAAGGCAAGAAGTAGCCACCTTGAGTAAAGGCTTTTACACGTCCCTAATATCCTTTACAAATCCACCTACCTGCTTGTCATTGTACCCCCGCGCATGCGCAGTAGTTGTTTGCGTGTCGCTGTCAGCAGGGGAGCTCTGTGCAAATGGGGGACAAGCAAAAATAAACCCCAAATCATTAAAGCGGGGGACCAAAACCTCAGGTAAATTTTACCTAAAAATACCCAATTTTGAATGAAATTTACCTAAACTGAATGGGAAGGGGGAGAATGACATCATGAGGGGCAACATGCAAATAGTGCCTCATTCCAGGTCATTTGCAAATTAATAAAATAAAGTTTATTAACAAAAGAGCTTCATACAATACAAAAAACTGTTTGGGCATGATCCAGTGAGGTGGAATCTATCACAGGAACTTATTCAGAAAGTAGATTCCTGATTTTTCTTAATGGCCTCCACCACCGTACTACTCATTTCTGACCAGTTACAGAACCATGCACAGCCCATCGTGGTGTAGAAGGATATAACTTTACTGGTAGGTATAGATCCAGGAAAAATAGCTTCTAAGATCTATGTAAATTTTGAAGCTGGTTCACCCGGGGGCTTCACCTTGGCTCCTGGGACACAACTTCTCACCTCTCTGTGTACCAGCATCCCGTCCTTCATCCTGACGATCCCTTCCACAGCCCTGACATCATCGCGCCCCTGAGGCATCTGTGGATTGAAGACTTTTTGGCGCATGTGTAGTGATTACAAGCCATGGCTTTTTGTATGTCTTGACAAGTCAACGAGATTTATAGCTGTGTGAGGGATCGGCGGGGGATGAGAGGAGAACGGTGTTACTGAGCGGTGTCCCAAGAGCTAAGGTAAAGCCCAGGGTGCGCCAACTTCCTAATCTACATCAATCTTTGCTCCTTTTCCAAAAAATGTACTTGTTCATTAATTGGTTATAAAGTGGTGGATGCCAAATCTACACTTCATGTATATAATGTGGGCTATTAGGGGTGTGGGGGTTTGATACGACAGGGTTCTCTGCTGTTTAACTAGGTTCTTGGAGCCCCTAATACCTCCCATAGAGCCCCCATATTTAATTTCCAACATGATGACCATCATATTGTAGTCTATGATGCACATTAGACCTGACCATAATGCAAGGATAGTAATGTGAAGCTGACCTAGCGGTTACTTTACCTGCTCTTTGTTCTTAGCCCATCCTTATCTTCTAGTTGATCCTCTGGTCCTCTACATGCTACTCCATCCCATTACATATTTCCCTCTAGTCCACATCTGCCTTAAGATCTTTTACTACTTACCTTTCCTTTCTCTTTCTACCTGTGTTTCCTTCACTTCTACTGCTCTCAGATACAACAAGAAGCAGCTAAGTCGTATTTACCCTAAAGGAACGAGGGTAGATTCCTCAAATTACATGCCCCAGGTTTTCTGGAATGCCGGATGTCAGATGGTAGCGTTAAACTTTCAGACTTTGGGTAAGTTGTCATACATTTTGTTAGCTATGTATACCCTATATATAGGATAGATGATGAATGTGTTGATTGTGTCTCCATTGACTCCCATTGATGAAGATAGCAGAGTTCTTTACTCAGCTACGATCATACAGTAAGGAGAAATGAGGGTCTTAAGACCCCAATTCTGTGACAGTTGTGTTTCAGTGATCATATATTTAACACCTTGCCTCTTTATAGTTAATAAATGCGTTTTGGATATTTTATTTAAACGGATTGTACCAAGTTTGGTTGTTATGCCCTATTCATAGGGGATTGGTGAGAGTTCGACAGCTGGGTCCCCCCACCGTGCATGAGAACAGATTCCCAGTGATCCGGACAATGGAGGTCCCGTTGTCACTAATTGATGAAGCAGTCTTACTGCTAGATGTGTCTTACTGCTCAATTCAATAGTATGGAAGTTTTGGAAATTGCTGAGCACAGCGCTCTGATATCTCTGGCACTGCCATAGACGGTGAATGTGAGTTCCAGAAATAGCGTGCTGTGCTCTGCAATTTCCAACACTCCCATATTATTGAATGGGGATGCTGTATGTACGCTCGATCTTTCCTCCACCCATTATAGGAACGAAAACCCCTGTTTTCGTATTGCTGGGATCAGTACTCATGATCAGCGAGGGTCCACGTAGTCGAACCCTCACTGATCAACTTATTTTTCTCTATTCTGTGGATAGGAGATAACAAGCAAACTTGTTACAACCCCTTTAATAACGAAAGTTTCTAGAATGTTGGCAGGACATTGCCCAGGAACAGATTTATTGTACTGTCTTATAGTGTTAGCGTAAAATTAGACATAGACATGCTGAACAAATTTCATAGGTTGTTCACAGTGACTGGTTTTGGTGAATAAAAAGTTAATTAAAAAAAAAACATTGTTCAAAGCTCATTGACTACACAAGATTTATTTGTAGTCTGTAACCATGGAGACGTGTGGTTACATAGTATCTGTAGATACAAATCCGTTTTTATCAATGTTTTTTGCAATATGTTATATTATTGTAGATACTGGTATAAAGTACTGGGTGATTTTTTTTTCTTTTAACCACTTAATAGTCGAGAATTCATTTTAGCAGGCCATAAATAGTGACTTGTTTTCTCTTCCTATCATGGGTGATACTTGAAGAAATTCAGGGCAATGATTCTCCCTTTGTTGTAGTGTATACACAGAGGGAACACTTTACGTTCTGTTATCATAAGAAGTAACAATGTGCCCCATTCATTAGGTCCTCTCCTCCTGCCCACATAGTTTGATGCCATGTTTACAGTTTAGATGCCAGTTCTAATGTTAGATTACAGGGACAACAGGGCCTGACATATTGCTGTGTACTTCTGGCTTCTGTAGCTTTGGTTACAGCTCATTGCTGATCCTCTGCTCCTTAGTGTTATAGTCTGCATCGTGCAACGTGGATGGTAACTCTTCACGATTTCCCAGTTGTGCAACAGATCCCAGTCATAGAGTGGCACGTACAGGTGTCAAACCCCGGTTACCCTCTAGAATCAGACCTAGGTTTGAGATAAGAACTAAAATTTGAGGAAAAAACTAAACTTGAAAATGCAGCCGTTATTCCCCAAATACATGATGTAGCAGGTAAATAATGCAGCATTCACTGTCTATGGTACTGATGTAAGTAGCCGTCAGTAGTGGATTATAATACAGGCGGTTTGGGCGGTAGCCTCAGGCCCTCCAAAGGTCCTGAAACCGCAGATTGAAAGCAGCAAGTAGTGACGCATCCTCCATTCCCCAAGAAGCTGATGCTAGTACCATTTGTAGGAAGTGACTCCAGACTTGTAGGGGCTATAATATTCATACAGCCCAGGGCCCATGGCAGTCATAATACTGCGCTCCACTAATCTCTGTTAGCACCATAGAGATCTATTGAGAAGCGAGAGACCTGTGTGACCGACTGCTGTATTAGATTGGGGGACAACGGACTTCTGTACACCACTGGGACCCATTCTTCATGAATCTGGCGCCTGTTGCACTGTTCCGACAGAACAAACCAGCCTTTTTTTGCACCTTTAACATAGAGCATGCAACACACTTCTGTAGGACACCGCATAATAAATGTGGGGCACAGGACCCTCTGTAATGTTAGACCTTTGTCACCTTGTTCGGTCCATGGAATGTTATTCCATTTTCCGAGTGTTTTTTTTTTTTTTTTAATTCTGCTTATCTTTCCGTAGCTTGAGGTGCTTCCTGCCCCCATCACATCCACCTTCCTGCCGTCTCTTGTATCATTGTGTGAGGTCAAATGTGTAAATGTTCTGCCTCTCTCTATTACAGACCTTCCCATGCAGCTGAATATGGGGATATTTGAGTATAACAGACGCAGCGGATACCTCCTAAAACCCGAATTCATGCGCAGGACGGACAAGCCATTTGACCCTTTCACCGAAAACATTGTAGATGGGATTGTAGCTAATACTGTGAAAATTAAGGTAAGGGACCTATAGTGGGTGGAGCACCTCCTGTTACCATTACCCCCCTCAGAGTAGTTTTTAAATTTTTTTTCCAATTTTTTTTTTCTCGGCAGATCATTTCTGGGCAGTTCCTGTCGGATAAACGCGTTGGAATATACGTGGAGGTGGACATGTTTGGTTTGCCTGTTGACACGAAAAGGAAATTTAGAACTAAGACTTCGCAGGGGAACTCCTTTAACCCCGTGTGGGATGAGGAACCCTTTATATTCCATAAGGTATGATTTATATTTAAAGAAGTTGGGATTCCATTGGGGCTGCAGTCATGAGAACAGGGGTCCCATTTCCACATATGCAAAGTGCAGTGGGGAGGCATACTGCTGCTCCTCCTTTGCTTGATTTTCTATTGGACTACTGAAAATATATTGCTGTTCTACAGTCCCATGGTAGGGAAGGGAGTCCCTCCATTCATACACTGGCACATGGGACCCCTGTTCTAATGATCCATGGGGTTTCCATTGGTCAGATTACTTCTGAATACCCATTAAGGCTGGCCGCACACAGGGCGATGAGACTCCCTGCATCATGTGATGCTTGGAGTCCCATCCCCTGCACTATGATCGGTCCGTGAAATACCACGGCTCAGAATTTCGTTTCTAACAGACTGACCATGGCTCAGTCCCTAATCTCACCTACTAGTCTCAGCTTCTTTCATCTTCTCTGATCAAAGATTGCACCTCTTTTCCATGCCGTTACTTTCTGATGTCCTCAACTTGTAAATCCTGCAGGTGGTGCTTCCGACCCTCGCCTCTCTACGTATTGCTGTCTTTGAGGAAGGAGGAAAGTTTGTCGGTCACAGAATTATCCCCGTGTCTGCTATACGGCCAGGTGAGGCAGAAAGAAAAGGAAATTGTGAATCTGTCCATCAGTCGTGGACTGAACGTATTGTGCACAGATTACTCCACCTTTTTAAGAGAATGGAGGGGTAGATAAACGGGGTGTGCATCTGCTCATCTGAGCGCTATCTCTCCCAAAACTCTCATACACCTGAGTAGGGTAATAATTGGATAGAGCCGCTGTTAGGCTACATGCACACGTCCACATGAGCCGCGCTCACCGCACATTGTCCAAGCATAATGCACATCTATGGCGGCCAGCATCTAGCTGTTGTCTTTGTGGCTAGCTCACAGCACTACTTACGGATATGTGCATGTACCCTTAGAGTCTTCTGACAATGGTTTATCTATTATTATACCAAAATTATTGGAGGAAAGTTGAGAGGCTTCCATACACATTAGATGGGCAGCTAAGGGTTTGTATGACTTTCTAATGGGCTAAAGTTTTCAGGTGGCACAAAATATGGATATTTAAGTTTACTTTAAGGCTGCATTTTGACAAACGTGTGTCCGCGCAGTCACGGCTGGGTGGGCATTCGCCCGGTGCGCTGGAGAAGACAGGTGGCCCCTCTCCATAGAAATGCGCAGCATCTGGGCCGTGCACACAGGGAAAAATAGGACATATTCTACAGAGAGGTACGGTGCAAGCTTGCCGGCGTACATACATCCCCCATATGTTTGTCTGAATGCAGCCTTACAAAGGATTTTGCAGCAGATATAATTTTGCTTTGTGGCTTGGGAATTTTGTTTGTGTAACTTTATCTGCTCTATAGCTGAATATAGATTTCACATGTTTTAGTTAATCGTGGTGGAGGTAGGAGGCGATTTGCCTTAGCTGTCGTTTTACAATTGCTATAGATAACTGTGTGATCAGTCCGTCTTCTCCTCCCAGGTTATCACTACATCTGTCTGAGGAATGAGATCAATCAGCCTCTGTGTCTCCCGGCTCTTCTTGTATATACTGAAGCCAATGATTACATCCCCGATGACCACCAAGGTCAGCCATAGCTGCGCTGCTTGTAATATGTCTCTTATCTTCCCCATCTTACCATCCTGTAAACCCTCATCATCCTTTTTCTCTTCCTCTCACACATTTGTAATTGGCTTTCGTTTTAACTCTTTGTTTGCTGATGGTAATTTTGTTATGCCATGTAATACTGACCACTAACTTCATCCTCCCTAGAGTACATCAGGGCCCTGATTAACCCCATCCAACATGTCAGTCTGGATGAGAGGGCAAAGAGGCTCGTGGCCCTCATTGGAGAAAGCGAGGTATGGAGCACTCAAGATTCACATATGGGTATCATCATATTCTCAATATTAATGGCCTACCCGAAATATAGGCCATTCATATTAAATAGGGGCCAGTATGGGCTGCACCATGCACTCAATACACTTAGTTGTGGCTGGCAAGGGTATTACAGTTCTGTTCTTATCACGAGACAATGCTGCAATACCCTGTGGGCATCCACAAATGTGTAGGAAGCAGTGTAAACAATGGAAGAGACTGTAAAATTAATAGGTTATTTGTAAGGATAGGTCATCCGTATTGTGAACCCTGGATAAGCCACTTCAGATCTTGGGGATTACATAGTTCATTTCACATACATGACCATATTTTCATTCAAAATCTTATGCTAAATGGTTAGTATGGCTTAGAGATGAGTGGACTCAACGTTCACGTTCGGGGTTCAGCGGCGCTACATACTGCCGGGTTTGTGGCCCAACATCCAATCCGGAAAATTGATGCAACTAACTGGGGCCGCCAATTTGCCGGATTAGCTGTTCTGCCGGCAGTATGTCCGGGTTGTGTGGCCAAATGCGAATGTCGGGTCTGCTCATCTCTATCTACAGAGCATTAAAAAAAAATGCATAACACAAGGACTAATTAACTATTAACTAACTATTTTTATTATCTTCAGCTCAACAACACTGAAAAAACACCGGATAGGAAAAAGCCGGACGCGACGTACGATTCTTCTAACAAGACTCCGTATGACAAGAAGCCATCCATCACCCCCGTGCCACCCCCGGGTATGTGATATACAGGAGATATAAGAGACTATGCTCCAGGGTGTATTATGTTGTGTTATAGAGGAGTAACACATCCTATAGAGATTACATGTTATCTACATTACATTGTTTTTACCGGGATATGTTCGCAATCTGATATCCTTTAGGGCAGCAATACCCAACCAGGGAGGATGAATCAGCCATGTTAAATCTTTATTTGTTCTAGTGGCACTAGATGGATGTGTCTGCTACTCAATGTAAATGAATATGGGTGGGGACAACTTGACTTCTACTCATCTTTCTACCTCTTGATGTAAAGCAACTAATTTAGTGGGTGGTGGCAGCAGACGAGACCTTAAGGGACAACACATATAAATATTCTCTCCAATATTCCAAACCAATGGGGGTGATTTGGGACACAATCCTTCTGGACCGGTGGTTTAGTATCTAAAATCCTTCTGTCTTTTTGAATGGGCCCTAGCTATTGATCGAACACCTTTTACATACCCTCACACCTTTATAGTAGTCCAGTGAAGTAGGGGTAGTACACCCAAACCGCACTGAGCATGCATAAGGCGCATGTGCAACAGAGCACCCTTCAAAGGGGCTGTTTCAACAGATTTTACCCCATCGAACTATTAGCCTCCTAAGTTTGGGTATGAAATGTCCTTTCTGTAATTCCCTTGTTTATGTGAAATCTCACTCTTTTATCTAGAATTAAATGACCTCCAAAGTTATGAAAATGAACAGAGGAAAGTCTCAATTTTCCTGAGAGGAGTCTATAGTATTTAGAAACGTGCATCTGGTGTCATATTAAAGAGAAGGATCTCAATTTTCAGATCAAATCAGGCTTGTGGTTATGTGAACTACACAATCAGAGATTCAGGCAGTTAAAGGAGACCAGTCCACAGACTTTTAACGCTCCCATCAGTAATACCTGCAGATAAAGGGTTAAAATTCATCCCAGTATCGCCTAATAAGATATACCTTAATTACAACCGGTTTTATGATATGCAAAAAAGTAGACGTGAGTCAACTTCTAAAGAGAAGAGTCAAGTTTTCTTGAACCACACCTCCTTCTTTTGACTGACAGCTCAGTGTCTCTTTAAATCGCCTGAGCAGACACAAAGGGGCTCATTTACTTACCCGAACCAGTCGCGATCCCTCGGCGCGTTGTCCGACATGGATTCGGGATTCACTAAGGTTGTGTGCCCGATATCCAACAGGTGTCGCTGCTGCGCCAAGGTCCGCCTGAGTTCACCTGCTTCTTCTCGGTGCCTGTAAGTGCTTGATCTTGCGACACATTTCATTTTTTTAAAGTCCACGTTTTTTCCGAATCCGTCGGGTTGTCCAACGGCCACGGCCCCCCGAGTGCGCGATTGCAGCAAAATATGATCGCGTGCGCCAAAATCCAGGTGGAATTCTGCACAAATCGGAAATCGTCAGGAAACCCGACAAAAGTGCGGCCGCGGAGCCCTTAGTAAATGAGCCCCAAAGTCCTCTGCGGCTCTTTACCAGAACTGTGCCCTTCTCACAAGCATGGTGAATTTCGCAGTGAGCACTGTGTGGGAAACTGGAGATCACCATTTCACAAACCCTGTAGTGGTGGGGCCACAATATAGTCGGCAGGGCCATAGACAAAGCCATGACATTCCCACTCTGATGTCAGGTAGGATAATAATAAAGTTGATTTTAAGGGTATGTGAGGGAAACGATTTTTAGCTAAATTAAGGGTGGCATATATAGTTGATAGGGATCTATGGAAACCTGTCGCTAGCTGCATTTGTGAAAATCTGGTGACAGCTTCGCTTTAAAGATGAGATCTTTATCTTTAATATGACACCATAAATGTGGTTTTAGCTACCATAAAGTCAAAGATAGGGGCGTCTGATGTGACACTCCACCCGTAATCTTTAACTCATCTCAGGCAAATATGACTCTTCTCTGATTATTTGTAAATTACTTTGGTACCGATTTATATAAGGCAAGATATTGCATAAAAATTCTAGAAAGAGATTTCATACTCTACCTAAGAGGGTTATTAGTTTGTTGTGGTAAATTTTGGTGACCGATTCCTTTTAACAATTATTTATCAAAATTTTACCTTTTTTTTTCTCAGCTCAACAACGAGATGACCTCATAGCAAGTATACTAACAGGTAATGGAAGATGTGCAGTAATACGCTATTGATGCTGTTATGTACAATAGGCTTAAAGGAGAGGAAGCTGTCTCCATGTCCCTGTAGTGGCCGGAAGCTGTAACTACAGGGACATCTTTTGCAATAGAGGTCATTCTCTGGTAGGTCAACCCCTTGTAATATGGCTTCATGTGAGGTGTTTTTCCTTTTGTATAAAACTCAGACGTTCAAGCTCCTTCCTTGGAGGAGCTGAAGTTACAGAAAAGCTTTGTGAAGCTTCTCTGCCGACAGTACCAAGAGCTGCGCCACATGCACCGCAAGCACCTGCGCAAGGTCTCCTCCCTCTCCAAGGAACAGAGCAGCAGATTCATCCAGCTCCAAAGTCTCCGCAGGAAGAAGTTTCCAAAGAGTTTCAAAGCAGGACAAGAGTAAGTCCCTCTGAAGTATGAGCTGAGGGGGAGATGGATTTGTAAAACGAAATATTTTGACATTTTACCTTTTCACTGTAGTTCATTACCGGAACAGGAGGAGCAGCAGAAGAAGCTGATGGATCTGCAGGGAGAGCAGCAGAGACGTCTTGTGGAGCTCCGAGAATTGCAGCATGAGCAAGAACGGAAAATTAAACACCTCCACCTTCAACAGGTGCAACACCCCCTCCGAAAAAGAAATGCCCCTCTCCCTAAAGCCCACTGCACCATGCGAGAGTACGGTGCGATAAACTCTCTCCGTGGACGTGCAAGATTTACCGCGCCAAACCTAGAAGAACTGAACAGACACGGTGACATAGTTCAAGATAGTTGTAGGTTCTATGCAGTAAATCCAGCAAATTCACGGAGCGCGTTTGTTAGACCGACTCATGGGCAGTGGCCTCTACAGACTCCGTGCCTAACAGGGTTTGTCTCCCCTCTATACCTACAGGCCGTGCAAAAATTACAAGACGTCGCTCAAGCCTATCACACATCCCAGCTCAAGAAGCTAAAAGAAACCAGTGAGAAGTGAGTGTTACCTAATATCCTGCCCCCCATACTTACACCGTAAAACACACATTACAAAAAACATGAAGTAAAGTGTGGACATCTGCCCATATTTAGAGTTGGTCATGATGGCTCTAGGTGAAAACCCAATCAATCTAATGTATAGCTGTATCTATACATTGGGGCACATTTACTATCCCGTCCGCTGGAGTACTGAGGATCGTGCGCCCGATATCCTGCATGTGTCCCTTCCCCGCTCAGGTCCCCCGGAGTTCACCTTCTTCTTCCTGGTGCATGTAGGTGCTTGGGCTTGTAACATAATTTGAAAGTTAAATCCCGCGCTCAGTCTGAATCAGTCGGATCGTCCGATGGCCCGCCCCCCAATTTCTGTCACATGAAAGCCAGCAAAGCTGCGACACAATCCAATCGCTTGCGACACAATCCCAATACGCCAATACAGACCCCTGTTGAATAGCTGTCAAATCCGCGCAAATTCCGAAAACGTCTGAAAGTGTGATCCGGAACCCTTAGTAAATAAGCCCCATTGTACAGAAAGCTCCATTGGTTGTGCAGTCGCCATGCCAGAGTACTGCAGCTCTGCCCCCATTCCTATCAAATTCCCATTTAACCCCATAGCGCAATAAGACGTACCCTTACGTCTTACTGCGCATGGGGGAGTATGAAGAGGGCTCACGGGCTGAGCCCTCTTCATACTCACCGGGCATTTGCTTCATAATGAAGCAAATGCCCGTCGCTAACACCCGCGATCGGTGCTTGCTCTGTACACGGAAAAATAAAAAAGTTATAGATTTTTGAAGGTGGGGAGTGAAAAATAAAAACGCAAAAACGAAAAAGGGCCTGGTCCTTAAGGGGTTAAGGATGGAAAAAATGTGATAATCTGACAATTTCAGTGGGTTAAGTCACCTGTGTCTCAGATGGAAAACTGTTGGAAGATTGTTCTTTGGAGATAAGAGGAGACATTCTGCCGAGGACTTGTGGCCATCAGCTTCTCGTATGTAAAGTGGCTTGAAGATGTTGGCTTCAAGTATAAAACATACCAAAATCCCGGCTGCTTCTGGTTTTCGGGATTGCACCCGTGCAGAAGTCATGGCACCCACTTCAGTCACGTGGGCTCCTGAGACCAAAGGACATCATTTCCATTATCAAGGGGATTTCACTTCTAACAAGGGCTGGGGCAGGTCCAGTGACCCATCGGAACTTCCCGCCAGACACATGCCTAAATCCGGGAGTAATTAGGTGACCAATAACAATAACCAATAATCTGAGTTGTTCACATTGCTGGAAACCTCCTTTTAGCTCCTTTTTAAAGGTATATTCTCATTTAAGTTTAATTGAATTCATCCGCCACATATATACATTTCTTTAATTGTCTGTTATAAAAATTTTTTTTACCTGTGTGAAGATAATTTCCCAAAAATGTAGTCATATGGTCGCTTATAAAAGAAGGATCGGTGTCCTTGAATACGACCACCACTACTGGAGAGACTTTATTGAGAAACTAATTTTTACATATGAAATATCCAGGAGTTACTGCATGTCCCACAGCCGTCCTGTGGTAATGAGGTAGGGCGCCTCAATAGGTCATACCTGGCACTGTTCAGGGATGGTCGTATCCAAGGACAGCTATCTCATTTCTTAGTAACAACATGACTACATTTATGGGAAGTTATTTTCACACACATACACTTTGTTTAATAACATCCAATATAAGAAACATTTGAATATGTCAGATGGGTTAAATTAAATGTGAATCTAAAGTACATAGCCCCCTTGACTGGAAAGCAGGTCAAATATATCTCTGTAAATTTCCTTAGAGAGAAGAAGGAACTGCAAAAGATCCTGGACAGAAAGCGACACAACAGCATCACCAAGGTGAAGTCACAAGACAGACACAAGAAAGAAGGGTCAGTAACAGACTATCGGCCTCCATCCTCCTCAATGGGACATCTTTAATTCTCCCTTCCCTTCTACAGTACATTGCTGTTCCTTTCTAAAATTCTGTTTCCATTGATCACATCCTATTTTTCTGCAGAGAACTGACAGAGATCAACAGACGACACATCAACGAGTCTGTGAACTTTATACGCAGCGTAAGTGACTGTACATGGCCTTTACTATGTATGACATTAGTAGACCTGCTGTCTCTCTATTGCAGGGGTCAGGAAGCTTTTTGATAAAGCCATGAATGCCACATATTTTAAAATGTACTTCCATGAAAGCCATACAATATGCACATGCCCCCCCCCCCCCCCCCGCGAGCGGCCCCCGCACCCCCCCCCCCCCCCCCCAGTACTTGGGAAGCCGCACCCCCTCCCCCCCCCCCCCAGTACATGGGTAGCCGCAGCACATGCTCCCCCCCTCCAGTACATGGGTAGCCGCAGCACATGCTCCCTCCCAGTAGATGGGTAGCCGCAGCACATGCTTCCCCCAGTAGATGGGTAGCCGCAGCACATTCTTCCCCCAGTAGATAAGTCCAACGGCCACGCCCCCCCACCCCCCACCCCCGATTGCGCCAAAATCCCGGTGGAATTCTGCGGAAATCGTCAGGAAACCTGACGAAAGATAGGGGCGTCTGACGTGACACTCCACCCGTAACCTCTTAACTCATCTCAGGCAAATATGACTCTTCTCTGATTATTTGTATATGACTTTGGTAGTGATTTATTTAAGGCAAGATTTTGCATAAAAATTCTAGAAAGAGATTTCATACTCTACCTGAGAGGGTTATTAGTTTATTATGGTAAATTTTGGTGACAGTTACTATCCAAATTTTACCTGTCTTTTTTTTTTTCTCAATCACAACACGAGATGACCTCATAGCAAGTATACTAACAGGTATGGAAGATGTTCAGTAATACGATATTGATCTGTTATTACAATAGGCGTACAGGAGGAGGAAGCGTCTCATGTCCCTGTAGTGGCGGAAGCTGAACTACAGGGGACATCTTGCAATAAGAGGTCATTCTCGGGGTAGGTCTCAATCCATTGTTAATATTGTTCATGTGAGGGTGTTTTTCTCTTTTGTATAAAACGTCAAGAGCAACGGTTCCACTCCTTCCTTGGGGATGAAGTTAAGAAAAGCTGGGTGTGTGAGAGCTCTCTGCCGACAGTTACAAGCGTGACGCCACATGGCCACCGCAAGCAACCGCGCAAGGTACTCCCTTCCCTCTCTCCAATAACCAAGTCAAGCAGATTTCATCCCCGGAGCTGCTCCAAAGTCTACTCGCAGAAGATTTCCAAAGAGTTCAAAGCAGGGACAAGAGTAAGTCCCTCTGAAGTATGAGCTGAGGGGGAGATGGATTTGTATAACGAAATATTTTGACAGTTTACCTTTTCACGTAGTTATTCACCGGAACAGGAGGAGCAGCAGAATAGCTGATGGTATTGCAGGGAGAGCAGCAGAGACGTCTTGTGGAGTCTCCCGAGAATGCAGCATGAGCAAGAACGGAAATTAAAAACCTCCACCTTAAACAGGTTAACACCCCCTCCGAAAAAGAAATGCCCCTCTCCTAAAGCCCACTGCACCATGCGAGATACGTGCGATAAACTCTCTCCGTGGAGTGCAAGATTACCGCCCCAAACCTAGAAGACTGAACAGACACGGTGACATAGTTCAAGATAGTTGTAGGTTCTATGCATTACATCCTCAAATTTCACTGACGCGTTTGTTAGACCGACTCATGGGCAGTGGCCTCTACAGACTCCGTGCCTAACAGGGTTTGTCTCCCCTCTATACCTACAGGCCGTGCAAAAATTACAAGACGTCGCTCAAGCCTATCACACATCCCAGCTCAAGAAGCTAAAAGAAACCAGTGAGAAGTGAGTGTTACCTAATATCCTGCCCCCCATACTTACACCGTAAAACACACATTACAAAAAACATGAAGTAAAGTGTGGACATCTGCCCATATTTAGAGTTGGTCATGATGGCTCTAGGTGAAAACCCAATCAATCTAATGTATAGCTGTATCTATACATTGGGGCACATTTACTATCCCGTCCGCTGGAGTACTGAGGATCGTGCGCCCGATATCCTGCATGTGTCCCTTCCCCGCTCAGGTCCCCCGGAGTTCACCTTCTTCTTCCTGGTGCATGTAGGTGCTTGGGCTTGTAACATAATTTGAAAGTTAAATCCCGCGCTCAGTCTGAATCAGTCGGATCGTCCGATGGCCCGCCCCCCAATTTCTGTCACATGAAAGCCAGCAAAGCTGCGACACAATCCAATCGCTTGCGACACAATCCCAATACGCCAATACAGACCCCTGTTGAATAGCTGTCAAATCCGCGCAAATTCCGAAAACGTCTGAAAGTGTGATCCGGAACCCTTAGTAAATAAGCCCCATTGTACAGAAAGCTCCATTGGTTGTGCAGTCGCCATGCCAGAGTACTGCAGCTCTGCCCCCATTCCTATCAAATTCCCATTTAAGGATGGAAAAATTGTGATAATCTGACAATTTCAGTGGGTTAAGTCACCGGAGTCTCAGATGGAAAACGTCAGGGAAGATTGTTCTTTGGAGATAAGAGGAGACATTCTGCCGAGGACTTGTGGCCATCAGCTTCTCGTATGTAAAGTGTCTTGAAGATGTTGGCTTCAAGTATAAAACATACCAAAATCCCGGCTGCTTCTGGTTTTCGGGATTGCACCCGTAAAGAAGTCATGGCACCCACTTCAGTCACGTGGGCTCCTGAGACCAAAGGACATCATTTCCATTATCAAGGGGATTTCACTTCTAACAAGGGCTGGGGCAGGTCCAGTGACCCATCGGAACTTCCCGCCAGACACATGCCTAAATCCGGGAGTAATTAGGTGACCAATAACAATAACCAATAATCTGAGTTGTTCACATTGCTGGAAACCTCCTTTTAGCTCCTTTTTAAAGGTATATTCTCATTTAAGTTTAATTGAATTCATCCGCCACATATATACATTTCTTTAATTGTCTGTTATAAAAAATTTTTTTACCTGTGTGAAGATAATTTCCCATAAATGTAGTCATATGGTCGCTTATAAAAGAAGGATCGGTGTCCTTGAATACGACCACCACTACTGGAGGGACTTTATAGAGAAACTAATTTTTACATATGAAATATCCAGGAGTTACTGCATGTCCCACAGCCGTCCTGTGGTAATGAGGTAGGGCGCCTCAATAGTTCATACCCGGTACTGTGCAGGGATGGTCGTATCCAAGGACAGCCATTTCATTTCTTAGTGACAACATGACTACATTTATGGGAAGTTATTTTCACACACATACACTTTGTTTAATAACATCCAATATAAGAAACGTTTTAATGTGTCAGATGGGTTAAATTAAATGTGAATCTAAAGTACATAGCCCCTTTAACTGGAAAGCAGGTCAAACATATCTATTTGTAAATTTCCTTAGAGAGAAGAAGGAACTGCAAAAGATCCTGGACAGAAAGCGACACAACAGCATCACCAAGGTGAAGTCACAAGACAGACACAAGAAAGAAGGGTCAGTAACAGACTATCGGCCTCCATCCTCCTCAATGGGACATCTTTAATTCTCCCTTCCCTTCTACAGTACATTGCTGTTCCTTTCTAAAATTCTGTTTCCATTGATCACATCCTATTTTTCTGCAGAGAACTGACAGAGATCAACAGACGACACATCAACGAGTCTGTGAACTTTATACGCAGCGTAAGTGACTGTACATGGCCTTTACTATGTATGACATTAGTAGACCTGCTGTCTCTCTATTGCAGGGGTCAGGAAGCTTTTTGTTAGAGCCATGAATGCCACATATTTTAAAATGTACTTCCATGAAAGCCATACAATATGCACATGCCCCCCCCCCCCCCCAGTACATGGGTAGCCGCAGCACATGCTCCCCCCCTCCAGTACATGGGTAGCCGCAGCACATGCTCCCTCCCAGTAGATGGGTAGCCGCAGCACATGCTTCCCCCAGTAGATGGGTAGCCGCAGCACATGCCCCCCCCTCCATTAGATAGATAGGTAGGTAGCCACAGCACATGTCCCCCAGTAGATGGGTAGTCACAGCAACAGAAAGAAAAATTGCTACTCACCTACCTGTGCTCTCTGCAGGCAGCTCCTTGTCACTGCCACTCTTTTCTCTATGACATAGAGAGGATTGGACGCCGCAGTAACAGTGATAACCGCTCCGTGTGTATCCATATTCATCCTGGGGAGAAGAGTTGTGTAATTACAGAGTTATAAATATCTCCCCTCACACTACACACAGTGATATAACATCAGGGCAGTAGCTGAGTTCGGAGCTGACACTACTACAGCGTTGGCTGATTCTTTGCAGCAATATTGGGACGCACGGGCTCGCAGCAATTAAAGGAGCTTCCATTACTTACTGCTTATCCGCATTTGTTAATTGGAGCAGGGACTAGCGGGCGGCAGGCCTGGTCATATTCACTGAACTTATCATTGCAAATATGTGGTAGGGGAGAATGGTTGCCTGGCAACAGAGAATAAATAAGGTTCTGTTCTGTGTTTTAGGCCACCTAATTGAGTATATGATTGGAGCGTGTGCTATAAGACCAGGCGCACGCTGGGTCATGGTTAGAATAAGACACAATTCAGATGAGGTTATTACCCACCTGGTAAATTATGCAAATTTGATGGGATTGGTAATCTGAAGGCACACTCATTGCAAACCGATGGGTACCCATAAATGATACGAAATTTACTCCCAGTACTAGTAAAAGGTGCTGCTTTGATAATCGTTTGAGGATATCCTCCCAGTATGATGGAATGTATGGAACATTTCTACACCTCATATGCATTAAAAACTCTCATTGACGCCAAAAAGATCTGACTGTGCTAATCTTTTTATACTTGTTATCATTGGCCTCCTTCCTTCTAAAATCATCTTTTATAATTATTCTAATGAGCCAGAAGAGTTCTGGGGAGCATCATCAGAAACATGCTAAAGCTTCACAGGCTGTCTCCCCCCTGCTCCCTCCTGGGGGTAGTGCTTCTGCACAGGTTAACTGCCTACAGGCTCATTAGCATAATTTAAAAAGTTGATATTAGAAGGAAGGATGGTAATAAGTATAAGAGCCCGGATCTAGGAGTAAGTGTCCCTGGTTTATCATTCTTGATTTTTGATGGTAGATTTCCTATAACGCTATCCACACAGTGACATATGTAGCTTCCCGTTCGAATTTCTCACATCAATTAGCACATTTTTAGTGTCGCGCCTCACTTCCATGCTTATTATCACAGCTTCTCTCTTACAGATGAGGAATTGTAAGGACACTGTGTCATGAATCTGGTCATAATGAAAGAGAATCTGTTGTAGGGGGGGGGTTATCCTACTCGACATAAGGACAACATGAAGTTGGACAGACGGTCGCATTATAGCGTGGTGTCAGATACTACATACAAATCACTTTTTAACTACAAAGGGCACCTTTTGATGTCCTTGATCTGACACTTTCTCCGCCCACATGGGGCTGATTGACAGAATTCCCCCGATATGCAATAACTGGGAGATCGCTGTCAATCAGCGGGACTAGCCAGTGATTATGAGTACTCCATACTTACATAATATATGGAATAAGAATCCGTTCTTTATACTACTCTTCTGCCTTTAACAGGGCGGCACAGTGGCTGAGTGAGTAGCACTTCTGCCTTGGAGCGCTGGGGTCCTGGGTTTGAATCCCACCCAGTTCAACATCTGCAAAGTATTTGTATGTTCTCTCTGTGTTTGCGTGGGTTTCCTTCCGGTCCTCCGGTTTCCTCCCACACTCCAAAAACATACTGTTAGGTTGTTTAGATTATGAGCCCCATTGGGGACAGGGACTGATTTGGCAAGCTTTGTGCAGCGCTGTGTAATCTTTGTGCGCTATATAAATAAAGAATTATTATTATTAATAGGAAGAGATCTAGAACAATATGGTTACTTCTCAGCTTCCGGTACAATAGCTGCCGTGTAATAGCGCTTGTTATATCCTCCTGCTAGACGTCTTTCAGAAGTCTCTTTTTTTTTTCTCCCCTGCAGTTAGAAGAAGCACAAAACAAGCGTCTTGAAAAGTTGCTCGCTGCTCACCAAGAGACGCTGCAGAGAATAAAGGACGAGGAGCCAAAGGTCAGTGCCAGGACATAGAGAACCGCAGGCATCTGTGCCCGACTCTGTGCCGCCCTCAGACTCGTCTCATTCTCTCTTGTATCTTGTAGCTCATGGCCCAGTTAGAAGAAGAATGCCAAGCGGAGCTACGCCAGCTTCCCCAAGAGGTGCGGCGATACCTGCAAGAGGAAGGAGGCAGTAGGGGTGGGAGCAGCTCCGGACCCCCTTCTTCAACACAGAGTACCCCTAATTCCATCCCAAGGGGTTGGGCGTCAGATCTTGTTGAAGGGGATTTACAAACCCCAGAGGACTCAGATGATGAAGCTACTCGACTCTGACACCCCCCAAAGTTTTAGAACTTTTTACAGAACTTTTATATATTATATATATAATTGTATACAGATGATCACCCCCCCATCCTTTTTAAAGAAGAAGAATTTTATATTCACTATGTAGTATATTCTATGACGACACTTTGCATAGATGGGGGACCAAAAAGACGTCAAAGGACCCATCTAAAACCGTTCACCAGTGCATTATGATTGGCCGGAAAGAATTTTATGCTATATAGTCACAGGAAGCGAATGACGTGTGCGTGCCCATGAGTGACACTGCTTGTGCAACACTATGTATGCGGATGAGAGACACTGTGTGCCTGTGCCGACTGTTATGTATAGGTGGAGAGTGCGAGGCTGTCACTGTTTTATCCATTTTATGCATTTTTTTACACACATTTTATTTCTCTATTAAAATGGGCGGAAATCAAATTGTGAAATTTTCTCCAGAATTCTCTTGCTCGAGAGGAAGCCAGAGGCTTGCTGACTTGTCCGATTGCATAGAAGCTCTATGGAGAGGGAAGGGGCAGGAGTGAGTCAGAGCAGCTGTATCATTACCCATAATTCTTTATGTTGTGTCAGGGGAAGGTTATAAATATATTTTTTCTAATATACTTTATTAAGAAATTCTGCTTAGTTTGTTAAAAACAAGCTGCAGAGTTCCCCTCTCAGTAACCGATTTTATCTCTCTATTATATGTATATGGAGGCTGACCACATGCTTAGATCTAATCTCCCTGTGTTTGTTTCTATAGTTCTGTGCAGTGAGGATTAACCCTTTCAGTTATAGCCCGGCTAAAGTTTTCTGTGAGCACTATTTTCTAACAGAAGATTTTTGTATCCCTGCTCAGCCTGTCTTTCCTCAGCAGAAAGTCAAAGTAATAGACAGAAGGTTAAACAATACTATTAGAAAGTAATGCTTATAGTAGATTATAGCCAAGGAAAGAGCAGAAAGGGTTTTAAATTGAGTTTTTTTTGGGGGGGGAGCGGGGATCGACGAAAAAGGACACGTTCATAATTTGCCCTTCAATGCTTAAATGGTTGTGCTGAGATAATAATCAGGGCTGTGTATTTTATCTATAATTGTTCCCTTTGACTGTGAAGATATCCAGAGCACCACAGAGGCTGGAGGGAATTTTTTTGTAATGTTAAACAACAGATATATAGTGCATCATAAAGCAATTAGAAATCATTAGATACATAAAATAGATCCCGAACAGCCCCAAACTCCCTTCTTGGTCTATTACTTAATTTACATTCAGGTATACACTAGTATATACTATAGTATATCTGATGAGGGAAAATATGAATATTGCACCCCATCCGCCTCCCTGGATTCAGCTGTAACCAACCCCTCTGCAGTTCTACCGGAGATTTTAGCCATCTAGATCACATTTTCTCAAATTTTTTAACTTCCGAAACACTTTCAACTCCATCCAAACTGTCTTATTAACCATAGGGACCTGATTCAGTCCCGTAGGCTGTACATCCAATGCCTTACTACACTTTTCCTACACTTTTTCACGGCTGCCTAATGCTCACTCTGGTTTCCTTGTAAGCTATCCACACAGCTCAACAGCACGGGGCCATGAGGGATACTTGTGTCATACACCCTACCAAGTAATTCCTTTGCTTCATATCATAATTAGTCCAAGGCCCAACAGGTCCAGAGCATGCGCCAGTCATCAGCCCCCTCCTCTTAGCAGCGGGGGCAAACTGCATCCCCCATTTTCAGTATCAGTGGCGTCCTATATATGTAACAAAGACATTTGCAATCATCTCTGTGCCACATTCAACGATAAAATACTTGGAAACCCCAACATCTCTGCCTACTCCTCATCTGACATGTCCTCAGCTTCCTCCTCCCACTGCCTCTTAGATTCCAACATAGGATCCTCCAAAACCTTTGACAGTATACAGCAAGGGGGTGAGCCCTTTAGACCCCTGTGCCTTGACCACTTCCTCCAACACTCCAATAGAACTTCTCACCAACGACAATACGCGAGCCTGTAAAGTGCAAATACTGACAGAACCAACTGGCCTCTGATCTAGTCACCATCTTCAAAGATAAAGTTGGCCAATTGTTTAACCATGAAGACTGATGGTTCATTTGCCAAGTGTACTGTATATCCCCCATTGCATGTCATAGTTTTCAGTATTATATTTATCCTCCATGGCCTTGTGTGCATTTATGTCTTGCTACTCTGGCACAGCTGCTTTTATAGAAGTGGTCACACTTACTGATGATCACAAAAAAAATTGTAATTCAATTACCGGCACCTGACTGTTACCTACCCTGTTAACTCCTATAGAAAACAATACTTAAGAGTTTCGCAGTAATTTTGGGAATCCTTGTGGTGACTGGGAAACTGTTCTGACTCCGGGTTCTCATGTCACTTTTCAGGTCTTTTGTGTAAGCGCCGGACCTTAAGTTGTGGTGGTGTATGGGACGACATTCGGCTGCAGAGTGGTCTCCTTGGACACCTTGGTCTGAGGAGGCGTCTCATTGGATGAAGCAGGTCCTGTAGTATTCAGAATAAATACAAAGAAGTTTTTCATGACTAGTCTGCAGATCTCTCGCCATCACACAGCTCCCTGTAATCTGCTGTCAGTGCAGATGAAGTTCCCTTCTAGACGATACACCATTTTTCTATTACTAAGCAAATTTACGGAAATCTTTCCTCCCGCGTCGTCTCATTCTGCTGGTCGCATCACTGACAGCCCAAGGCCATGGACATGGCTGCAGCAGTGATAACGCAGGGTTGTCTCATTCCCACTTCTCAGTTTGCCCAGACCTCACTGGTGCTCCTCAGGATCTGCAAATGGTTTTGGAAATGTATCTGTGCCCCCGGTGTCAGCGAGTAGTGACAGCTCATTTGTCACAGAGATAAATGATCTCCAGAATTTGATAAGGTCACGCTGCATTCACACATCTATGCAGATCGTGTCTGCGCTCCCATGATGTGTTTATTATGTCGGAATACGAGGAAAGTATCAGGATTTCGAGGGCAGAATTTAGAGGTCAATATAGAGGATTGATGCACTGAACCTCAGAACATTGCGGAGGATTTGCAATGCAGAAAGAACATAGATAACAGATCCAGATTGTTGAGACACGTCTCCCCTTCCGGAGTCACAAATTAAGTCGGATCAATAAATTGTAGATGGTCTGTGAAAGCTGGGTGTTCAGATTAGTGCTGACCCTCATCAATCTGATGTTGAGGACACATTCTATGGATTTTTTAACCTTAGACCTGTCACCTCTGCTGACATTTTCGTTGCATCTCCAGCAATTCCGAAGCATCTTTTTTTCTGCTATTCCTCCTGGAAGAAATCGACAACTGGGTGTTACCATTTATCTTGTGTTAATGTTTCTATACAAATTGTGGCATGTCATTACATGGAGGCCACACCCCCGGTAACGCCCAGTTGTCAACATGGAAGAACAGGAAGAAGTAGAGAAGATCAGCACATGTGCTCCAGAGTTTTATAATGTCTTCCATAGAGTCAGAAAGGTTTTTTTGACCATATTTGGGACAATTAGTGCATCCATACAGTAGGATATAAATGGGTTGTCCAGTTTCATCAATTGATATTGTTTGGATAATGAAGTTATACAATTCTACAATATACATTCCATATGAATTCTACACAGTTCCCTGACCATGTGTAACACACTGATGTCACCTGTATTGGGACCGGAGGGCTGACCTACAGCCTGGCAGGTCCCCAGCAAGAAATATGGTGGGAGAGGCTGATGTACTGGTTTTCCCTGGGGTAACCCCTGAGTGTCTGTGGGGTGAATCCCTGAGTGATGGATGGGGAAGCCCGGGGTGGTGACAGCTGTATCCAGGGATCAGACAGAGCCAAAGTTGTGAAAATCAACTTACAGTTCTTTATTGAACAACAGCAGGCAATGGCCAAATGATTAACAGTAACTTTAGCAGCTGATGCGGCAATCTGGAAGAGTCATAGAGAGTTGGTCCACAGGAAGGTTACTGAGGGGAGCTGAGTCCTGGTGATGTAACTCGGCTCTGGGCATAAGTACTTGCCCTGGGTGCTAGGCAATGGCCTGAGGCACCTGTGGTTCCTGGTATTAGGACACTGGCTGTAGCAGCACTGGCACATGATGTCTCTCCTCTGTTCTCTCTGAAGACTCTAGAAAAAGACCTAAGACCAGGGGTTTATATATTCCCTGGGTCAGGTGGTAGCACTCTCCAATCAGCTTCCAGCTTGCTTTACAAGAACATAATTGGACAGTAGCATCTCCCAGTGTTAACTCTTGCCTTACCAGGCAGTGGCTACAGCTGCAATTACTAAGTTATCCAGTACTTAGAGACCTCCTAGAGAGGTGATCAGTCTCCCTAACAGCTCCTGACAAGGAGAGGGCGCTATTCGCAACTACCACCTTGCCTATACGTTGGCAGGGGTGTTGCACATGTGATGTCACACAGGTGCACAGCTTGTTTATATTCCTGGTCATGTGATGTCACACAGGTGGGTGGCTCGTTATATATCCCTGGTCATGTGATGTCATACAGGTGCACGGCTCGTTATAGATCCCTGGTCATGTGATGTCACACAGGTGCATGGCTTGTTACATCCCTAGTCTTTTAATGCGACACAAGTGCAGGTATTCGTTTTTATTTCCAGAAACTAGACAACCCCTTTAAGATTGGACTGAGATCCACTTCTTTATCCAACCTAACCACTATAATAAAAAACATAGTTATAGTATTTGAAATCTATAATTTTTTTCTCTTTTAAAACATGTTTAGTTGCATTCTTTGGAAATTGAGGCTGTAATTTCAGCAACTTCACAATTTAAGTAACTGATATAGTAAAGTGAAAAATCTAGCATCTGTCACCACGTCCCCATAAAAACTGAAAAAAACACTGCAGCTTTTTGTGGCTTTTTTCGTTCTTGATGGATTTTAACAACCAGCCATATGTATGGGTGCAAACCACCTAACAGTTGTTCAGCTATACCTCTAGACTCCTTGATACACATGCATGCTCATTTAGCCAAGTAAGCATGTCCTCTAAGAGGATAGAGGGGTCATTGGGGTTAAATATCCCTGAGAAAGTCTTGTGAAGATTGAATGAGCCTGATCTCCCTCAATATCATCATGTGTTGGGAAAGAGAACCCATCCCATCTCTGGGGTCGAGAGCTGGCTTGGACATGTTAAAGGAACGTTCTCCTAATGTTGAGGTCGGTGGCGTAACTAGAAGCTGATGGGCCCTAATGCAAAGACAGTGCCAAGCCCCCAAATATAATGTATGGTTTATAGTAATAGTCTTCTCATATGGGAAAGTGACACTATAAAGGCCCCCTAAACCTATTGGGCCCGGGTGCGACCACAACCTCTGCACCCCCTCAAGTTACGCCCCTTGCTGAGGTGTAGGTGTAGACGGGGCAGGTGGGAGAAGACTGGGGATTCACTAGAAGAAATGGAGAAAAGAGAAACCCAAGAGGAAACAGATGAGACCACGCACCAGGTCACAGATCAGAGCAAAATCAGATGATGACCAGTGCAGACGACTGAAGAATAATTTGGTGCCACGTTGTAAAATATGTCTTGTATTGAGTTCCCTTTTATGTTAGGTTGAAAGTGCAGAAGTTTACATGTGTATGTGGGGATCTTCACCATTGACACTTCTGTAACATTGGTCTTTGCTTTGTTTGTGAGCTTTGACACCAAATACACCAAATACTACATATTTTTTGGCCTCCAATAATATCATCTTGGACCGTCCATCTTCACAAAACGTCTGGACTAGCAGCAACCTGTTCATTTATTTGCCTCTGCCACATCTTGGGGCTGAGTGTTCCCGGGTTGATTGATGATCTGGGTCTCGCCTCATGTCATCTGTGATGCCACTTATTGTATTTGGCCGTCTTGTCTTGTCTTTGTTGCCAATGAGAAAAAAAAAATTAAAAGACTAAAAGTGACAGGAAGTTTTGCCAGGACGTGAGCGTCTGACAGTGAGAAAATAGGTTATGAGATTGTCAAACTAGATCAGGTCTGTTTTTTTAGTCAGACAAAATAATAAGCATTTGTATTCCCGCCGCCGCTTTGGTTGTGGCTTTGAAGAGGCAATAATCGAGGATGAGGTAAAGTGGGAGATTCATTCCTCACATCAGTGAAATGCTAATGTCTTGTTATTAAGAGGGAGCTGAAATATGAGGCAAATAAAGACGTGGCCTCATTTGGGAGGAAAACTATTGCGCAAATGAGATTGTTATAAGTTGTTTATAGATGTGAGAACTAGGCCCAGGTCTGGATGTAGATTATCATCACCTCATACAGGGCCCAGGAGGGCAGGACAGGCAGAGAGGATGGAGATGAAGCGTCAGTTTAGGCACCTATATTTTGGGTTCTATAGTATCTAGAACAAAGGTTCTCATGTCAAATTCAAAATGAGAATCTCATCTTTCAAATCGCATTAGGCCTACGACGCTGGGAGCTACACAACCGGAGATACGTGTAGTTAAAGAAAAAGGCGGGAATTGGATCTTTATCAGCAATTCGCATGCCCAACTATGAATTTACCTGCCCATATGTCTGGTTAACGGAACCCCAAGCTTTTTTTGAGAGATGAAATTCTCTTTTTTAAGAAAATGCTGATAACATCAACCCACACCCCCCGCGGGTTACTAATGATCTGTGACTGACACTACACATACTAGGGGTCATTTACTAATAGTCCGCAGACCGCACTATCGTCAGAATATTCAACGATTTCCCATGTGCGCCGCATTTAGAAGGGCTTTTTGTCGCACACGATCGGATGTTGGCGCATCGGCATCGGCTTTCACGTGACACAAATCGGGGGTGGGCCGTCAGACGATCTGATGGATTCGGACAACGCACGGGATTTAACATTCAAAATTGTGTCGCAAGCCATGCACTTACATGCATCAGGAAGAAGAAGGTGAACTCCGGCAGTCCTTAGCGGGGAAGGGACACATATAGGAAATTGGACGCACGATCTTAGTGAATCGCGGCAGCTCCGAATCCTCGTCGGACAACGCACCTCGGGGATCACGACAGGACGGGTAAGTAAATGTGCCCCACTGTCTCAGTGACACAGATATTGGTAGTGTCTAGTAACTTACAATCTGCTCCATCAGGAAGAGAATTTCTTTACTACTTCTCCCAGCCATGGTTTCCGCATTCCTCATCAGTTGTCTCAGTGCAGCACATTTCCACACTGTACCCCTAAAAGTACCCCAGTAACTTACAGTATAATGTCACTGGCATAACAACACTGTGCTCTTAAGTAATATATACCCCTCACCAGGGGCGTTGCTAGGGTAGCAAAAGATCCGGGGCACGGGCCCCAATGCATATGTACAAATTTTCTGAAGTGTCCACTGCCGTACATAACCCCCTTACATGTTCCTGCACCAACAATAACTGTACCTATACAGTTACAGGAAACACAGGAAAAATTCCTACCTATTCCATTCACTAAATGCCGGTGACATGTCCTCGCATTGTACCTGTTCTCTATCTTCTCCATCAGGCCTGGCATATCCATATCTCCACTTTCAGAAACACGCCGTCCCTGTGTGGTTTACAACAAACACATCTTATGTTATTCAGTTTCCTCTTGTCCCTACATGTCGGTCCCCCACAGTGTCATCCTGCTGCTGCCCCTAAAACTATGTAACACTATTTATAAGTACCAGTATACAAATAGTGCTTCCTAGTATAACACGCTGTAAAATTACCCCCATTCCAGGCCCTACACCATAAAAAGCCCTCTTTACGATTCTTGAGCTGTATGGCCCCCACAATTTATAATGCGGGACATTGTGGCAGTATACTGTCCTGATATTGGCTCCCAAACTTAGTAATGACCAACAAGCATTAAACTCCACATTCACGTTTAGACACTGTACATTAGCCACATTTTATAATGAACCGTCTAATATCCTAGTATATGGTCCCATACATTGAATTATCCCTCTCTGAGGTGTCACTTGTACTTAAAGGGCACCTACCACCACAAATTTACCTGTAAAGGTAGATCGGGTGGTAGGTGGATCAATGGGACGTGAGGATAGCCCTTTTAAGGGCTAATCCTCGCGTCCCCGCACTTTTTTGGAAACTTTTATTACCCTAATATGTAAATTTTGTTATGTGGCTACTGGGGCGTGGAGTAGCCGCATCTGAGGTTACACGAGGCGGCTACTCCACGCCCCGGTAGCCACTTTACCCCTCCTACTCACCATCTTTGGCGCGCAGCTGCTCGTAGCTGCGCGCCCTCGTCCGACGATCCTGCCGTCTGCGCATGCACAGAACAGCAGGCCCGCGCCTGTGCAGCCCCGGCTTCGGAGCAGTGACCGCGCAGGCGCATATTAGGGTAATAAAAGTTTCCAAAAAAGTGCGGGGACGCGAGGATTAGCCCTTAAAAGGGCTATCCTCACGTCCCATTGATTCACCTACCACCCGATCTACCTTTATAGGTAGATTTGTGGTGGTAGGTTTCCTTTAATAATGACACCCATTGTGCCACCCACCCAATAAATGTTACATAAATGTGGCCTATGTGCTATAATGCCACTCACTAAATCTCTGTATACCCAACTAATTCCCTCTTACTGTGACTCCTAACACTAAAGAATGCCCCCTCAAAAACCCTATACTTTACGCCCCATAATTGTGGCCCCCTGCCCAATTCTCCTTCCTAATAATTCCTCTTCCCCGACTGTGGCTCCTGTCCTAACATTGCCCACTGAAAGGAACCCCTACCTAAAAGTGCCTTCCCTCTAAAGAAATCCACATTCCTTAGTGATGCCCCCAAACTCCCCAGTAATGCCCGGATTATTGCCCACAGTCAACATATAATGCCCACAGTAATTCCCTGTATTACCCACGCTCTACATTAATGCCCCCCAGTCCAATTATGCCCCCTCTATAAAGAAATGTCCCCCTAATAAAGTAAAGTCCACAGTAATTCCCCCTTTACATAGAAATTCCCCCGTCCACAGTAATACCCCCTTTATATAGAAATGCTCCCTTTATAAAGTAATGTTCCTAGTCCATAGTAATTCCCCCAGTCCATCATAATGTCCCCAGTCCATAATAATGCCCGCTTATAAAGTAATGTCCCCAGTCTACATTGATGCTCCCATATAAAGTAATACCCCCAGTCCAAATAATGCCCCCTATTCACAGTAATGTCACCATATAAAGTAATGCCCTCAGTCCACATAATGCCCCCTGTTCACAGTAATGTCACCATATAAAGTAATGCCCTCAGTCCACATAATGCCCCCTGTACACAGTAATGCCCTTTATAAAGTAATGCCCACACGGTTTACTAATTAACAAAAAAAGTCACTAATACTCACCTCTGTCTTCCCTTCGTATCCTTTCAGTCTTCTGTGCAGGACGATCGGCGGTGACGTCATCATATCGCGTCTCCTGCTCCCGGCTGCTGTATTGAGCTGCATGAAGCAGGAGACGCGATGTAGTCACAATTATCGCGTCTCCTGCTCTGTGTAGTGCTGCAGGGACCTGACGGCTCCGTGCACCATTACACTACTCATCTCTATCTGTGTCCTGATGACAGTGAAAAAATCTCCCCAGACAGCGGGACCAGGGACCAGCTGATCTGGGGAGATCCGGCACGAGCCCCGGATCTTTTGACCTAGCAACGCCCCTGCCCCTCACTACACAACTGACATACTGCCCCCACATATCAAACATAGTATGTATGTATATATGTACAGTATATATATATATATATATATATATATATATATATTCCCCTGAATAAATGTTAGTACATACAGAATCCCCCTAAACTGATTACATATAGCAGTTCCTACTTAATTATAATTAATATAGAGCCCCCAAAGGTTGGGTTCACATGATGCTTTCATATTATGAAACCCAGTGCAAACACATCTGGTGAAATGCATAACCAAACAAATATATACAAATCTGCGTCTTAAAGACCCAGATGGAATTGATTTTTCTGACAGTACGGACGTCCCAGTGTTCCATCCTCGTCTCTGGCAAAAGATGACAACTTTTCTCATCTTCAGGCTTGTGACTCTGGAATGGTTATTTTTACAGTATTTTTGAATTTCTTGCAAAGTGTTTTAAAAAAAATGTTTGACTTTTATGAAAAGTACCAAAGAAAGTTTGATGCCGTCTATGATAACCCAACGCAAGGACTACATCAGCTACATTTATACCAGTGAGTGAATATCTGGTGTCAGCATTCGGCTCCTCCTTGGGGTTCTCCTTGTATAATTCTATGTCTAGAGGAGGATAATGGAGAGGGGAAGGTGTTACTTTTACAGTCATCCGCTATGGCAGCTTCGCCTTCAGGCAAAAATATTTCTCTAAACCAGACAGAAATCTAGTAATATTATAAGGAGGAGATGGCTGAACGTTCCTTCATCTCTATTCTTAAACTCTGCTTAACTTGCACTTTCCTGTTGGGGTTAAATGATGTTCCCTGAGAGCTTGAAGATGTGACAGGACACATGATTAAGGATCAGATCTCTGATCAAAGCTTCCATGTAGAGTTCTGTAACGTTTCTGACTGGTTGTCCTGGGGGACAGTTATAATTGGCCATCCCCAGACTCCATGTTTCACTTATTCTATCGTAACTTTATTTTATGAACATGTCAGACTGTCCTCATGATCTCGCTACACGGAGGATTTGGTGTGTCTACTACATACAATGGAGGGCTTCTAGCACCAAACCTCTTCTTTGACACTACCATGTTCACAACCTGAAATCACCACTAGGGGATTCCCTACGACAACATAGTTTCTAGATTAGTAATTAGCTCCCTCTAGTGGTGGCAGATATTGCCAGAGTTATAATATTTAGATCTCCCACAAAATATTGCCTACGTCCCTCCCACCCTAAACTGAGCAGGATAGCCCCACATTTTCTGGTCCATCCCAAGTGGCTCAAAAGGATATATGAGGGTGGCACGGTGGCTGAGTGGGTAGCACCTCTGCCTTGCAGTGCTGGGGCCTAGGTTCGAATCACACCCAGGTCAACATCTGCAAGAGTTTCTATGTTCTCTCGGTGTTTGCATGGGTTTCCTCCGGTTCCTCCAGTTTCCTCCCACACTCCAAAAACATATTGTTAGGTTGATTCGATTGTGAGCCCCATTGGGGACAGGCACTGATTTGGGAAGCTTTGTGCAGCGCTGCGTAATCTGTGTGCGCTATATAAATAAAGAATATATTATTATTCACTCTTGGATGCAATCCCCTGGACAATAGCTTGTGATTTATGTTTGACATATGTCTCGTCGTCCTTCTAGTGACATTGTTACATGTTATTTCCTTGCACACGGTCTAGTTTTTTTTTAGTATGACATGGAAAAAAATCTTACATGACCAGTCATCCCACTTCTCCTCATAATCATTTCTGTGGAGAAATAAATCAGTCCGCAATTTCATCAGTCTCCTGCCGCCATCCGTCTAAGTGGCCTGAATTGATTGTGTATGTTGTTCCACCAACCATGAAAGATGATTGGAATCAGGATTATAATTGCTTCTGGGTGAAACTGGCCAATGTCCAGTAATGTGATTGTTTTATGCCACCTTTTATTATCCCTCTGCTGACTACACTAAAACATGAGATGCATCTCAACTAAGAGCTAATGAATCGTATATAGGGATGTTCATGGCTTCCTATAGGATCACGAGGGATCGCCAGATCAGATGATTCTATACTATGTGATGTGATGCCTCCTGGTGGTTAGTATTGGAAAATCTGGACACAATTTTTTGTGTATACAGATTATTCACAGTCGGAGTCAGACCTCATGAACTTAAAGGCTTTTTCGCAGGATATAATGCTGCAAAATGGGGCTCATTTACTAAGGGCCCAAATCGTGCGATTCTGCAGGATATCCCGTCGATTTCCGTTTTGCGCTGAATTTTGGCGCACGCGATCGGATTTCGGGGTTGCATGCAATGGAAATCGGGGGCGTGGCTGTCAGAGAACCCGACGGATTTGGAAAAAACGCAGAATTTTTTTAAAAAAAGGGACGCTTGACACGCACTTACCTGCACCAAGTAATAGAGGGTGAATTTCGGCGAACTCCAGCGGACCTCGGCGCAGCAGCGACACCTGGTGGATATCGGCGCACAGACCTTAGTGAATTCCCGGCAGAACCCAAATAATTGCGAATGGACTGGGTAAGTAAATCTGCCCCAATGACTCTACATAGATGCAACATTTTATTAATTGCACTACTGCATATGAGCTGCGGCTCTCAGTCACTTCAATGGGAGCTGTGGCTGCAGTTATGGCTTCCGGCCACTAAGCAGCAAGTGGCGCTAGCATGTTTATTCTATGTTCAACTGCTGTCAGTCTAATAGAAATAGGGTAGTGTAGCATGAACCATCCTTGTCCTTTCAAATGGGTCATACAAGCTCACTGTATTTGTGCTCAATAGTGGTCTACAAAGATCAGATAGTGAGTGTTTTATTAGAGAAAACTTTTAGATCAGATGGTCTACCTGCTATAGGACCCACTGCGGAAGAGAGCCCTGTATGGATCTCATTCAGCTTCCTGACGTGAATAGCTGCATTTTTAGATTGCCACCACTAGGGTGAGTTCAATACAAACATATTTGTATCACTTCTATTGGCATCACTGAAAGCTGTATTCATTTCTACACACTTAGCTCCCCCTAGTGGTGGCTGCAGACAACCGGTTTGATCACTGTATCGGTTTTCTGGTATAAACACAATGAACAAATGGTGGTGTTTAGAATTAAAAAATAAAGGGAGGCAACACTACATTTTTACTATGGGGACCCATGACATCCATGAAACCCCCAACAATTAAAAGAATAGGGGTCACATATAAATAAAGCCGTGGCTGGACAAGCAAACTGCTGCAACTCCATTGATTTATGGAAATTTGTTTATCACGGGACATAGATTTTTACACTAATTTACAGTCACTTCAACAATACACAGGTGCAAGGAGCGAATCCTCTTATTTGTGATGCAAATCTAGTGTTGTACATGGTGCGGAGACACTAAAAACTGGCACAAGATGATTGATTGACTATACACATTCCCACAAAGGCTCTCCAATGGACGTCTTCCCGTTGGCAGTGCTGCAGCTGTGCAGATGTCAGCATTCAGAGTGTAGAAACTGTGCGGAGAATATGTGATCTGTACAGTCTCTACCCCCATAGAGAATGAACCTGAATAATTACCTCCGAATGCAAAGAGTGCAAATTGCTTCATAACCATTTTCACTACATTCCTGATCCTAGATCCTAGAATCCCACCCGAGGCCCCAGGACACAATTATAATGTATTATTCATAGAACTGGTCTATTTGTATGGGGAAGAGTTACTCCTCTGGTTCCCTCATGAGCTTGTGGCTCCATATTTTGGTGAATTGATGAGGTAGTAGTCTTCGCTTGGAGAAGGCCGTAGTGTTGGTTCGGAGCAAAGACCCATAGTAGCGTCCACTACGTGGGACCCATGATGGCAAAATTGACCAGGTTCTGAACATCTCACGGAGCAGAGTTGACTCCATCCATGGAAGGAGTATGACACAACTGCTAACCTAAAATAAACTGACAGCCCAGAAAATGAAGATTTTTCTGTATTAAAGGGACAAGCAGCGTCTGAAATATCTTATGCAGAATTCCCTCTTATGTGAAATCTCATCCATTTAGCTAAATAAAAAATCTCCTCTAAAAGCATGTAAAAATGAGCAGAGATGAGTCAAGTTTAGAGAGTGGAGGGGGAGAGTCACTTCAGAATCCCCTATGTTCTATAGTGCCTAGACACATGTTACATATGTGATTAGATCACATCACAGTTTTGTGATCTACAGAACCAGAGATACAGGCAGTTTAAAAAAAGCCAGAAACAATCTCTTTATCTACAACTCACATTCCCAACTATGTTTTTAAAGCGAACCTGTCAGCAATATAATTCTAACCTGGTGACAGGTTCCAATAGCCTGTGCTTTGCTGATTTAAAAAAATGCCATTGTCAGCGTTCTGAATCATTTCAGTAGTTTATAATAGTTTTATTTACATTACCAGGTTCCTTACCAGCAGCGTGTGGTGAGTCCCAGGGGGAAGTAGCTGCAGTCTGTGTCTCAGTCTCCTCATGGATTCTTCTTCTACTCCACACCATCCCCCTGCATGAGTCTGGAGGAGAGGAGGCTGACAGAGACACACACAGGCTGAAGCTGCCAGGGACTCAGTACACGCTGCTGGCAGGGAGCCAGGTATTATGAATTAAACATATATAAACTGCTGAAATGATTCAGAATGCTGACAAAGGCATTTTTAAATTTAGCATAGCACAGGCTATTGGGACCTGTCACCAGCTAAAAATAACATTTCTGGTGACAGGTTCACTTTGATTGCCTGTATCTCTGGTTCTAGAGCTCAAAGATCCACAAGCCCAATCTATATTAAGAGTTAAGATTCTTAATATAATATGATGCCAAAAGCAAATGTTTCTAGGCACTGTAGAACCAGAGATACTCTCCCCAGTTTTTAAACTTGATTTTTCTCAAGCAAATCTAACTCTTTTCTGCTCATTTTCACATTACTTTGGGTGAAATTTATTTATCAGTAAATGGGTGAGATTTCACATAAAATAGGGAACATTTCATACCCTACCTGAGGGGGTTAGTAGTTTAATGGGGTAATATGTGATGACAGGTTCCCCTTAAAGGCCTCAGGGAATGCTGGTAACATGGGCTTTACTAGGAAAGGCAGGGCCCCATAGCAGACTTCTGAAAAGGGTCCCCCAACTGCATAAAACGTACATATTTGCACATATATGTGGTTGCATCTCTGCAGTACAGTGTAGGGAACTGGTATGGCTTAGGCTACATTCACACTGCCGTTGCCCGCCTGTACCGTAGCGGGCAACGGCAGTGCACGGGGAGAGGAGGAGGAGGTGAGTGCAGCTCACCCCCGCCCCTCTCCATAGGAAGTAATGGGGCACGGCGCTGTATTATGGCAAAAGATAGGACAGGTCCTATCTTTTTCTGGGTACGGAGCCGCACGTGTGCTGCACCGTACCGCTCCTGTAGGGCGCCGTGTGCCCATTGACGTGTATGGAGGACGTATATCGGTCGTATATACGTCGGCCGTATATACGTCCTCCATACGTTAGTGTGAATGGAGCCTTAGTGAGAGGATTTTTCACTAGGGTCGGAAAGTTAGAGCTATTAAGGCCACCTCATGGAAACAGCGCTGTCTACATTTGGGAATCTGTTCCATGCTTGATGTTAAGGGAGCTGCCTTACAATGGAAGGTAAAAAAGGCAATGGGGCTCATTTACTAAGGGTCCTCGGACTGAACTATCATCGGAATATCCAACGTTTTCTCATGTGCGCCGCATTTAGAAGGGCTTTCTGGCGCATGCGATCGGATTTTGGCGCATCAGCGCCAGCTTTCACGTGACACAAATCTGGGGCTTGGCCGTTGGACGATCCAACGGATTCAGACAAAGCGCAGGATTTAACATTCAGAATTGTGTCGCCGGCGGACCTCAGCGGGGAAGCTACACATGCAGGAAATTGGACGCACGATCTTAGCGAATCGCGGCAGCTCCGAATCCTCGTCGGACAACGCACCTCGGGCATCGCGATGGGACGGGTAAGTAAATGTGCCCCAATGTTTTCCTTATCCCACTTATTTGCATATTTTCCCAAAATCCCTTAGTGGAGCGTCAATTGCAACAAGTCTCTACACGCCTACATGGAGACCTTCATTGGCAATGTCTCTTACTTCCCGACCTCCAAGGATATGTATACGTTGGGCGCTCACCTGGCGTATACGTTGATTGTATAAGAAAAAAAGCAATGTGAATGTGGCCTTAGTGTAACAAGTAATATTCACCTAAACATAAAAATGACTACAACATCAGACAAGACAGTGACTACTCAGGTTTCCTGTTTTATTGGCTAGACAAGGTCAAACCTCTCCAGTGATACAACGAGAATGTGACGTCACATCCAGGTCAAGCACACTTTACAAAAACGCCATAACAGAGACTGTGACATTGACCCATTAACAGGTAGACTCTCAACAATATAAGAAGACACACATTTCTTAGGACTCAAGTACAGAATTGGGGGCCACACACTGGGGGCCATACACAAGTTACCAAAACATTGTCCAACATTTGAGACACATAACTTATACATCATGGTGAGCCAGAACATACATAGTGCACAATGTGGTACTTGGTCTGTAGAACTACACCAATCCCCAAGAGCAGCCAAACCAGACATACCAACCTCAACCATCAGGGCGTGGACTTAGGTAAGTCCAAAGGGATTTTATTTTCTATGATTTTTTTTGTATGTATAGTTGGTCCATGTATGTAACCCCTGTGTAGAGTAATAAGTACATAGATATATGGGATCAAATATGGCGACTGACACTTGATGGTTACAGAACACAGTAAACGTTTTTAACAGTCCTGGTAACATCTTATCACTTTAGGTAAAAACACTTAAAGGGATGACTCTAGACAGGGTCAGCTCCAGGTTTCAGTAGGCCCCTGGGCGACAGAGCCTCAGTAGGTCCCTTTGCAGTGACCTCACGTGGGGTCATTACAAATTCCTGTTCCCTAAAATATTCCTGTGTTTATCATTCCAAATGCTCCCTCATGGTTATTTTATGTAAATCCCCCCTCACCTCCTATGGATTAATCATATACAGCCCCCCTCACCCCTATGGATTCCTTATGTACAGCCTTATGTGCAACCCTCCCATGCTCTGGGCCCCGGCACTTGCCCGGGTATGCCCAGTGCTAATCTAATATTAGTATCTAATTAATGGGGTTTGGCCCATATCCTTATCCATATTGTAAGGCCTGATAAAGGGTCAGGCATAGACACTCAATAAACACCTGAATGTTTAATGGGTTTTGTTAAGTTTCCATTACAGTATCTGTCATTTATCATGGTTTTCCACCATCAAAATTGATATTATTTGTGAAATGAAAAGTTCTACAGTTTTCCAATATAGTTTCTGTATCGATTTCTTGCTGTTTTCTGGATCTCTGCTTGCTGCCATTCTATAGGAAGCTTGATTGTTTACTTCCTGTGGATATAAATCAGTCCCTGGTCATGTGATGTCACACAGGCGCACCCTTGTTATATAGAACAGAGAGTAATCAAAACTGTGTGATATAACGAGCCATAAAGGGCTGTGCACCTGTGTGGCATCACATGACCAGGGATATAACGAGCCGTGCACCTGTGTGGCATCACATGACCAGGGATATAACGAGCCGTGCGCCTGTGTGGCCTCACATGACCAGGGATATAACAAGCCCTGCACCTGTGTGACATCACATGACCAGCGATATAAAGGATGTGCACCTGTGTGACATCACATGACCAGGGATAAAAAGAGCTGGGCACCTGTGTGACATCAGATGACCAGGGATATAATGAGCTGTGCACCTGTGTAACATCACATTACCAGGGACATGAAGAGCTGGGCATTGGTGACATCACATGACCAGGGATATAAAGAGCCAGGCAACTTTGTAACATCACATGACCAGGAATATAACAAGCCGGGCACCTGTGTGATATCACATGACCAGGGATATAATGAGCCGTGCACCTGTGTAACATCACAGGACCAGGGTTATAACGAGCCGTGCACCTGTGTGACATCACATGACCAGGGTTATAACGAGTCGGGCACCTGTGTGACATCACATGACCAGGGTTATAACGAGTCGGGCACCTGTGTGACATCACATGACCAGGTATATAAAGATCTGTGCCCTTGTGTGATGTAACATGACCAGAGATATAATGATCTGTGCATCTGATTTTTTCCTCTTTTAATGATATTTGTGATTAGCCAGTCACATAAATGTCAGTGGTCCATATATAACATCTGTACTGACAGATTTCACCCCTGTACTCGCTGCTTGCTGCAATATTAACACATTACTCTCTGATCAGTTCCTGTTATTTAGCTTAATCTGTGGAGTTTGTTAGGCCTAGAATATAAATGTATATAAAGCTTCTAGGATCTTGTTCTGGGATCGGATTAATAGCAGTGACTATTACAGGCCATTGTGTTCTCACTGACATTATATAATGTATGGGGTAATTATAATCAGATCAATATGTAGAGAATAATAACATGGAGGAGGCCATGATGGTGAACTGACTGTGTAGTTGGCTCATATTTGCCGTTTCTTATACCTCTTATGTCACACAGATTTTCCCACAAGTCTCTAATTGGAAAGCTGGAATCAGAACTAACTGACCGCCCCATCGGCAGCCATATTGGGACCATAGTATCACACAGTCACAATACTAGTGACTAAAAACCAGCTTGAAGCTGCAAGCCAACTAAATTCTGTCATTGTCCCCTCAGCTCTTTACATGTCGCCTCAGGAGATGCAGGCCTCAGCCTATAGTGGGTGCGCAGCGTTACCACCGCGCCACTGTTTACATACAGAGGTCAGAGGAGATGTGAGGCGTCCGCTCTGAGGTAAATATTAATTCTTTATTCATTTTACACAACATGGGGCCATGGAAATAAAAAATGTCCAATTGTGGTTCAATTGTCATTCAAATTTCTTCATCTCCATCAACTTGAAGCATCTCCTGACAGTCACAGCTCTACCTATTCTGTTGAAATTGGATTGGCAACGCAATCGCTCCCATTTTACCATCCAATATGCAAACTGGACTCTCTCCTGTCAGTCAGGTGGTCCCTGGCCATCTGTTCCAGCGCAGAACTACCTTCCTGACGGTACAGAGTCTAATTAGCATATTGGGTGCTCAGGAAGGGTGGGGACTAGAAAAAAAGATTTGAATTGTGGTGGAATCAGAGTCGTGGCCATTTTTATAGGGTGCATAGAGTTGGTTGAGGTGGTGATATGACCTCTTTGACCATGGATGCACGTGTTCAGGTTAATCTGTCTCTTCATTTCTTAATATTTCAGTATCTGCCATGTGATTTGCTTACGGTATAAGGAAACGATAATGTGATAATGGCTGAAGCTGCGTTCGCCATGGCTTTTATAGATTACAATGTGTAAGTGCTGGAAGTGGTGAGATACAGTGACGGAAGACTCCGAGGAATTTATCTGGCGCTAAATTCTGTCAGTCAGTCCAAGTCTTAATCAAAGGGCTCGTATCTGTCGCCCCGGAGCTTTCTAGCTGAGCCAAACAACACTGGAGATACCGAGCAAGTAGGTTACACAGCGAGATTAATACTTGCCATTTTCTACCGCTGTTAATGTCCTGCAGACACTTTACTCCATATATTTTTATATCCAACTAAGGTTTTAGAATTCACAAAGCACCAAAGACTCTAACAAAGGCGCAGCAAAACGTGATGAGGATTACGGCTGGCCGGGGATTTATCATTTCCAATATAATACAATTTACAGAGCATTAGTGAGGGCGCCAAGCTCCTCCGGAGAATAGAAGCCACAGAATTTACCATCACCCACAATTACCTTCCACAATTTCTTCTGCAGTATTGGCGGCAAGGCTTACTGAATATAGAAATAATGTGGCATCCGGCACTATCTCTGCGGCATATTGGGATAATCCCTAAATCTGCATATATAGTTAAACAATGTATAACTCATAATAAGAAGTAAGTAAGGGCAAATATGTTTGAGTTAAAAGCAGGACTCCTAGAGAAGGCAGTGAGAGTCCTGATTACTCCGCCCACATACAGTGATTGGCAGCAGAGTCCTCATTAAGCTACATTAAGATGACCGTTAGGGGATTTATTTACGGCCACCGTACATATATGTCCCCCATAAGCCTGCAATTGGTGCACAGCGTGGTACAGTGCCGCACACGTTCAGCACCGTACCGTTCTGTGACCGGGAAAAGATAGGACATGCACTCACCCCCCCCTCCTTTCCCATGTGCTTAAATGTGCCCACCGTGCTACAGCACAGGGGGCACACATTCGTCTGAATGTAGCCTTACCCTGCTCACACACAGTGATCGACAGGGAAACTCCACATAAAACAGTGAATGGGAGTAAGAGTCCTGATTGCTCTTTGCACACATTGGCCCACATTTATCAAAAGCAGTGCAAACTGCAACTATGAAACTGCAACTATGCAACTGCAGCCCCTACATTGCCCCGACAGAGTGCACCAACTTTAACGTAGGGCATGTGACACCCTTCTGTCGGACACTGCAATATAAATGTGGCGCACATTCAGACTGTGCACTGGAACGCCCCTTTATGTGCAGAATTTTGTGCATGCAGAGTGCACTAAAAATTCAGAGAAAACTGGTGCAGGGGCTTTGATAAATCTGGGCCATTGTGTTTAGGGATAAGAGTCCTGATTACTCTGCCCACATATAGTGATTGGCAGTAGAGTCCTTTTTACCAAACCCACACACAGTGATTGGCAGTGAGAGTCCTAATTGCTCCACCTAAAGGCCATGTTTGGGGATGAGAGTCCTTATTACCACTCCCACTAACAGTGATTGGCAGTGAGAGTCCTGATTGCTCTGCCTAAACAGCATGTTTGGGGATAAGAGTCCTGATTACTCTGCCCCCACACAGTGATTGGCAGTAGAGTCCTCATTATCACGCTCACGCATATGATTGGAATTGACAACTCTGACTGCTCCGCCCACACACCATGTTTGGGCATGAAAGTCCTGATTACTCCGCCCAAGCATAGTGATCGGCAGTAGAGTTTTCATTACGCCACCCACAGAGTAATTGACAAGGAAAGTATAGTAATTACCAATCCTATGGATAGATCATTAGCAGTGTCTAGAAAACCCCTTTAATACCTTCTATTATAGAAAGTTAATTAAAAATATTATCACACAGAAGCAAATATCCATTGATTAAAATGTAGCTGGTCTCAAACAATCCTTTCGATTGTCGAAGCTTATTTTTAACATAATTTTAGTTCTCTAGATATCCCCTTGTCTTATTTTAGCTTGTATATAATAGACTCTCTGGTTTGGGTATTCTATAGATTTTATAGATTTTCTCAGCCAGTCCTCTCTTTGTATACCGACTCTGCTCCAGCCAGCAGTTATCCGCCAAGTAGTGAATAAAGCCCAATAGCTATAAATATGACCTCAAATTAACACACAGCAGGTAGAAAATGTGTGGGAAAATATGTACAGTACGTTATAATCTTTTTTTGGACAATATTTAATACAGGAATCAGTATTCCAATGTGTGCACATGAGCAGTAACACTGCTTATTATGTGGCTTGTAGTCTTCATCTTCTAGCAGCTTCTGTCTCTGTCATCTCTGTCTGTGTATTTGCAGTCCTCACTATGCTGGTGGGAGGCGACGTAGCAGATGTGACTCCTCCCCTCTCCATAGACTTCTATGTAATCTAACACCTCAGTGAACTTCTGTCTGACTTGCTAGTGTGATGGAATTCAGTAGAGATTCCAGAATGACAAGCAGATTAGGGTAGAAGACGGGAGGATAACAAAATATATTACAAAGTTTCTTGCATTCACTTATATTATTTAGTTTGTTAACATAATTTCCACTCATAGTCCTATTAAATCAGATTGTGGGGTCTTGAACCCTAGGCCACCCAATGCCTAGATCTTTGAAGAGATGGTGGTATTCGGGGAGGTCTACGAAATATTCATTACCAGGCACAGCACTGCATATCGGGTAGTGTCTGCTTGTGGTATTACAAGGAGCACTGTCCTATTTATATGAATGAGATTGCACTACTGTAAGATGCAGTATCATGCACAGCAACTACAAAATGTACAGCAGTAGCCTTGTAAAAAAATAATCTAGATTCTGTCAGTAGAGATCATCGGACCCTATGTTACCGTCTGACTTGAGGGTTTGAGTTCGGCCATGCAACCCGGAAATATTGCCTTATTGGTGGCCGAAAAACCAATAGCCATGGCTATTATTGGCCAGCGGGAGACCTTCAACTCACCAGTGACCCCTCAAATAGATAACCAATAGGGTACAGTGTTGTACTGGCCCATCAGAGTACCAGAGGATTGTTCTTTGGGCTGAGGCTCTAACCCAAAATTAAACCCTAGAGGTCTAGCAGAAGACAACCCAATTTGGAGCAGGCTAGAGTATATTTCCTTGGGTTTGTTCAAGGTTGGGCCCCTAGAATAACTTTTGCTGGTGGGCCCAGGGAACCCCAGTCCAAGATTGATAGGATTCGGATCTCCAGTAATAAGATATGAGACACACAGAACCCTTAAAGCATTGCCCCCAGACATTAATAGAATGTAGTACAAACGTTGAAAGTCATAAAATAAGGCTCGGGGTCACACTTAAGAAGATTTGCACATTTCCCAAACTATAATATATCTACAAATTCGAAACTTACCATAAAGGAGATTTGTAATGGGGACCAACATTCCAATAGTCACTCAATATAACTATTCCGGTGGAACCCATACTTCAAAACCGGGGTTCATGATCGGATGGTGATGGTTACGTAACAGTTCAGAAAGACATTTAGTGAATATACATTCAGTTGTTAGCGCTTACCACAGATCTGTATTGCACAGGCAATCGGTGTAGTTCCTACTTCACGCATTGGTATCAGGTCTTCACTTAAAACACATATACTGTAATGTAGCACCACACTTGGCGACACTTTTACCGCACTCTCCACTGATTCTACAGACATGTCTAAGAGTGTATTTTTATTCTACACTCACATCCTAGAAATCAAACAATGGCTCACCCTACACAGCACCGTTAAACATGTTACATACGTGTTGTATGTACATAATAACATACCAAACACACATACACATTGTCTATAAAGGTTATACAGTGAGTTTACGTGCAAAGAACTCACAGAGAACAATCATATTGACACAGTGTCAAACAATCCCGCAACGATTTCTTTGTCCTCCTCCTCCCTCCCACCACTAATCCGGGTCCATCGAGACCCAATGTGCAAATCTAAAGGTTCCCATATCGCGATAGAAACTGGAATTTTATTATTTCGGTCAAAGTTTTCACTTAGATTCCCGAATTTCTACTGCACATATGAAGATTCTTCCACAGGATATCAAACGTGTTTTATTACTTGTACTTTAGCCTGAGATTTTGTCGACATTCCGCACTAAATTTTCTTCTCGTTTTCGTTTCTTATTGAGTTGCCCATTAGTAAGAACTTTAGGGGGTATTTATAAAATGGTCTATGTGCCCATAACTACCAATCAAAGCACACCTTTAATTTACCAGAGAAAAGCAGTGCTCTCATTGGTTGCTTAATGTTGATGGTTGATGTTCTAGGGATCCCTTGTTTTCCCAAATCTTATCATGTCCAGTAGTGAGCGATATCCCTTACCCGGCACAGGTTGCCCCAACAGTAGGTCCACCCCTTGCCCTTTGCTCCCCTTATCAACTTTACAGCTTAAATTTCTGGAAAAAAAAATAAAGCTGTTCTGTGATTGGTTGAACAAAAAAGGCAGTTAAAATTCAAACTGACTTTTCCCCTAAGAACCAATCAGATCTGTTGCCTAAAGCAGCTAATCAAATTTCAGCTTTCATTTGAAATGTTTTAAGAAATAAAAGCAAATCTCTGATTTGTTCCTACGGGCAAACATTGTTTTTTGTTTAGTTGTCACCAATCTCCCCTCCCATTGGCCCTGCAGAAGACTTTCTCTGTTATTTAGTCCAACAATACCCTGATTCCATGGCAGTTCCTTACAAAGGAAGACCCCATTTTGTCCAGCAAGGACAATGGAAGCCCTGGATGTGGTCTTTTTTTTTTGTTAATTTTGTGTCACATCGAAAGCCCAAGAAACAGAAAAACAGGGAAACTTCATTGTCTTTGAGAGTGATCTCCTCATGGACTGCTCCTGGCAGTGGAATAACATGTCTAGATGTGGCAGTCGTATTCCGATGATGTAGTTCTTAGTTATCGTCTCGCACAGTCAGAACAATCCAGAAGAGTAATAGTCGTCCAAACTGTCCAGAAAATAACAGTGCTCTCCAAAAATCGTGTGGTTGTGAAAACGGCAGAACAATTACGTCTTGTTTTACCCTTAAAGGTTCAATTGCCATAATTGTCCTAGAATGAGATGAGAACCTGGGAAGACAACATAGTGAAGAGCAATGATACGCTGCCAAAGGCCAACATAGTCGTCATAGGTCGTCTCAGTTGTGCAATTTCTTTTTTGAGAAGTGTTAAAAAGCTTTATAGAAACTGACCAAAAAAAAAAAAATCCTGGGAAGACAAAAACTCAACGCAACAGTTTTTAAAAACCAGGTATGTGGCAATAGGCTTCCAGTGATGCCAGTAAGATGTACACCAACCACAACCCAACAAATACAAGGGAAGTCAGGATTTTGGGGATCCGTGGACCCCCTAGTTCTCCTCCTACTGGTGGTCGTCTACGGTAAACGAGAACACAGAGGCAGACAATGGAGAGTCCGGTGAACAAGGTGACAGAAAATGCCAGGCTACCAGGGTCCACATGGAAAGTTTTGCCCTTTCCAGCCCAGAAGATCGAAGCGATGCTCCACGCAACACCTAAGCCTAAGAAAACATTGACTGCATTGCTACCTGTCACATTACCAATGGAAGCATCGGCATGAGGGTCCTGGACCGCGGCCACTTTACTCGCAAATGTGTCTAAAGGGAATAATAAAAGAATACGAAGTGAATGCTCTGTGCAGGTTTAGGATACAGATCACTTGCACACCATGCATCTTCTATATTTCTCTATCTCTACACAAATAACATTTTTAAATATTTTGAATATAAATTATAACTTTTAAGTATTAGAATGAATTCACACATACCATTAAAAAATACATGGATCCATCTTTCTAATTATTATTTAGTAGAAACACCATTCCAGTTGGTGACTGTAGATGGGTGGGGGGGTGGTGGGGTAGCCCTGGTGCCTAAGGTGTTGTATAGAGCCCCTTATCACACCAGTATTATAAATGGTATGTTGTACTGGGAGATGCCACTTTAGTGCTTAGGTGCTGCAGGTAAAGACATTGATGGTTTTTGGGCCTTTAAAGGATTATAAACTAAGCACACTTACATGCTGATGTGTGTCCCTGGGATCTGCTCTTCTTTTGCCTGCTTATGTCCTGTTTTTTACAAAAAAAAGGCTTTTAAAATTAGGCAAATGAGCCTGAGGGACTTGAGGCTCCATTAACCTCTATGGAGACCCTCAAGCTCATTTGCATAAATTTTAAAACTTCCTTTTCTTAAAAACAAGAGCATAAGAAGCTTAAAGAGGAGTGGATCCTGCAAGAGGGAGCATACACCAGTTTGTCAGTGTGCTTGGTTTGCAATCCTTTATCCTGGTAGTAGATTTCATTTAAAGGGTTCTTGAAAAGCCCATAGGAGAAAGGGGTAGGGATGGGGGAAAAAAATAGACCATACTTACCATGCTCTGGGTTCTGGTTCCTACGTTGCTCCAGTACTTCTGTTTTTTGACACTGAAAGATTTGGCAGGTCAAGGGACCTTATTCAACCAACAAGTGGCCTACTTTGACTACTGGACTTCACTTGTGTTAACCAGTGGACATCATTTCCTTTGCTGTCCTCAGGTCTGAGAAGGCCGCTCATTGGCTGAAGCAAGTTCTACAAAACTGGCAGACAGGCACATTGACGAAATCCAGAAGTGCTAGAGTGACGCATGAACCAACACATGGAGCATGATTAGTATGAACTTTTTATAAAACCCCTGCCCTGGCCCCCAATCTACAAAATCCAAATAATTTAGGTTGCTGATGAAATTTCCACAACTGAAAAACAGTTCAATTCTTTTGAATGAGGTTTTGAAACGGCCCCATACAAACCAGAGATACTTATCTGTGGACAGCTGGTTGGGGGTTCCTGTCCTTCATCAGTACAGAGTAGGGTTAAAAGATGGCCCCATAAAAATACAGCTTAGATGTGAGATGTTTGTAGAGTAATGTTTCATTTAGCCATCCGGTAATCCTGATCTGTGTCAAAGAGGGGCAAGCTACCCAAAACAGCTGTCTACTGATGGGGTTTCTTTGGTTCAGTTAATTCCCATCGATCACCGCCTGATAAATAAGGCTTTGTTTAACACTTTTTCTCCTCAATGTGGAACAGTACCCTCCATAGGGACTCCCATTGGGTTGAACAGTGTTCCACTCATATAAGTTCCTACAACATGGCTTTCGGGGTATGAGAAATGGGGGTTTTGGCAAAAATTGGAGGAAACTACGACCATGTTTCCGAGATCAAGCACTGAAATTCAGCTGGCTTTATGTCACGTGTCAAAATATGATATGACCATGTAGGTGACATAACTAAGGAGATGAGATCCACTCATGTTACGACAATATAACCACCAACACAGCCTCATTCTTCATTCACGTCATGCCCACGCCCCCCACCACCCAGCAAGATCATCTCCCTCCCCAAAAGAGAGAAACATTACAACCTACTTTACAGAGCAGTCCATACCTGGTACAGATGTACCCAATGCAACAAAGACCACAGCAGTGACGGAGTCTTTGAGGCCAACCGTGCAGCCAAAGTGTGCAGCCAGGTCACCAGTGACAGCAGTGAGGATTCCAATGATGCAGATGGAGACCAGGAAGCAGGCCCAGCCGCCCCAGTATTCAGTGGGGGGCACAAAGGCAAACAGCACCTTCCAGAAGACGGTCAGGAAATGCATGATGTAGTCACAGCAACTGGGCAGCCCTTCCTCACTGCTCTCCTCATCATCATCATCTCCTGCCCAAGATGGGACATGCAGAACAGGATTGGGGGGAGGTGGTGGGGTTGGAAGAAGAGGGCATCGCCAAAGCAAGGAACAGAAATGAGCAAAAAAATAAAGATTTGTGGACAGATTGGATAAAGGGGAAGTGATAAGAGGGAGAATATTAGGTAGGAAAATATAAAACAAATATAGGATATTATGGGATAGGGTAGCATGCGAGGTGGAGAGAGGGGGAAGCAGTGTTAGTGGTGTGGAGAAATGTGCAAAAGCAAGTGTGCATGTCATTTATATGTGCAAAGTATTGGGTGTATTAGGGTTAGTGTGTGCAGTATATCTACGTGGGGTCAAGCCTTCTTGTGTGCGGGCGTAAGCATGAGTGTCAATGTCACAGTGTTATTGGGAAACTACAGACATTGAGCGCCATTAAAAATGACTGTGAGGAGGGCGACCATGTGCTGAGTGTGAGGATCTCACCTGCGCTGACCGTCACGGCGCTCACAAACTGCTCCCGCCAGCTGCTGCTCCCCACCACCAGAGCCAAGTTAGCTTTTTTTATCAGCTTATCCACGGTACTCTATCAGAAATGAAAGGAGGAGAGGTTAACTTCACAAGCCACAGGCTGCACCATGAGGCCGACTCCACAGGAAAATAAAATCACAAGAAAAAGACCTGCTGAGAAAACCGTGCCAGCTTGTACGGCACGGGGAGAAGGGACAACGTTAAATTAGGCCGACGATATTGGGAAATGTAAGACAAGGCAGCAAACAGAGACTGGGGTCATGCCTACAGCATAGAAGGTCAAAGAAACGGAGGGATGATTGATGGCTACAACTAGACGCCACATTTACAAAGCAGAGAATACTTGTTACACACTGAACATATATTGACTTTTTCTACTCTATTTCCAGGAAAGGTTGGTATTGCTTCATCCCGATGAATGGTTCATCAATGTTATATGATGAGGATTGAACTCCTACGGAAGGTTCTGCCAATAGTGTAGCCAGGCGGAGGTGTACCCGCTCAGTGGCCTTGTGCTTCTCTAGATTAGAACGAGTCTTACCGGATAAATTGCACGTCCATTAGGCTCCACGGGGCTATGGCCATGTATGGGTGTAGCTCAACCAGTGGATCATTATTGATCACTCTGTTGCTCCATATTATTGATCAGCAACTACACTGGTTACAAGTATACATGATCCATGCTTGTCAAAGTAAATTGACTATATACATAAGGTGGAAGCACCCAAGGATCTCGTGCTCTCACTGTCTGCAGTATACATAAGGCCTACATAAAAAATCCAGACTTTTCACACTAATTTAGTCAAAATATGTTCATACAATTTTAATAAATCTCATAAAATAGAAGTAGAAAACAGATATCGGGATAAAACCAATGCACCATATTGGAGGGTCACACAGAAACACATCAGGGTGACACGGGTAGGAATAGACACAGATGGTACAAGTACAGTCAATTTGTATTTGCACGCAAAATAATTATCTTGTAGTTTATTTAATATGGAGGAATTTAACTTTTAATACAATGTATGGATCAAATTATTTATATGTTTTCCTCTTGGATGGACTGATTCCAAATTTGTTTAAGGGTGCATTCACATGGACGTATGATGGGCAGGCATATGTCAGACGCACTGGAGATGAAGAGAGGTCGGCCCTCCTCTATCCATGGAAAACAATGCCGCACGGCTGTTCTTAAGGCCGCAGGTAGACCATACTCTCTCTTTTTTGCGGCCATGGCTCAGAACAGCCTGGGCGCCATAGCCTGTCGTGTGAATACACCCTAAGTATGTGGATACATGCAGTCTACAGACCACCAGGGGTACATTATTTTTTACGTCACTGGCCAAGAAGACCATGAAGGATGTTATCACTTATCACTGACTATTCACAGAGGTAGATGGCATACAAGAAATCCACAAAGGATCTTGCCCTTACCCACTTTATTATCCTAGACTCTCAGTGATGATAATTTTTAAAGATGTTCTTCTTAGTGAAATTTGCAAACTATGGATACAGTCAATATCACATTGGCAGGAATCCAAGACCTCTACTCATCATCTGATTCCAGCTGCTTCTGGTGCCACATCCAAAACAGTGGATGGTTTCTATTATTCGTGTAGTGGCTGACCAGGAAACCACAACTCCGCACCCACTCAAATAAATGGGAGATGAGCTGCAGTAACACAGTATAGCCACAATACTTCATTTTTAGGGGCATTTACTATGATGGACATTTTCTGGTGAAGGAGGCATTTATTTAGCCCCATCCCCACAATTAAGGTTTTCCAACCCTGCAAGCCAGTTTGGGTGAGATGGGTGGAAGTGGGGTGGGCAGGAGGGGGATGGAGGCATGAAAGCCCACAGTAAAACCAGTGGCGATTACAGGGGTTATTTATCATTGATTTTACAGGGCTTTTTTGGCATAAAAAAAAAGTCGCATTGAGGTGTTTTGAGACATTTCACAGCTAAAAAGTCTCACAGGACTATTTACACCTCTTCATTAATCTGGAGTCAACATAGAACAACTGCTAGTGCAGCACCATGCAATGCCAGATCCATGTCTTCAGACTTTTGCAAAAAGTCCCATAAAAAGTCTCACAGTTACAGTACTCTAATCCCCTGCTGCTCCATGTGCTGGAATTTTTTATGAATTTTGAAACATTTTTGGGTCTTTATGAAAAAGAATTCCAGACAAAAAATAGACCATAAAAACATTTATTAAAGGCCCAAAGCACTTTAATGAATCTGATGGGCAGCAGAGCTCCAAAAATAGACACAGAACTGTCCCATGGAGCTGCTCTAATGATAAATAATCCCCTATAGTTAAAATCTCCACCAGGTCAGACCTGGTCTAAACAAGTCCAACCTAGTATAGATGGCTTCTGGATCTACTAAGAGGCCAGAGCCACTTAGTAGATCCGGCACGCCATGCGCCGGTCAGGGGGAATTTTAAGACTGGCACACCAGTTTTAGTATATTCTCCCCAAAGTGCTCTTAAATCACCTGATCCAGTTAAGTGATATTGATGACCTATCAATAGATTGGGTTATCAATATCATATCAGTTAAAAGGGTCCAACACTTTTGACACCCCCCCCCCCCAACAATATCATTAATCAGGGAAAAAGTTTGTAATGAGTTTCGTCATTATTGTATTTTTTTGTTTCAATTTTATTTCTCCTTATAATTACACCCCGACACAATGGGGGTCATTTACTAAGGGCCCGAATCGCGTTTTTACGTCGGGTTACCCGAATTTTACAGTTTTGCAACGATTTTCCCTGAATTGGCACAGGATTGCCGCGATCGGATTGTGGCGCATCGGCGCCGGCATGCATGCAATGGACATGGGGGGGGCAGTGGCCACCGGAAAACCCGTCGGATTCGGAGAAACCGCTGTATTTAAAAAAAAAATAATGTGTCGCTTGACACGCACTTACCTGCACCCGGCCTGGCTTGGTGAACTTCAATGAACTCCGACGGACTTTAGCGCAGCAGTGACACCTGGTGGACATCGGGGGAACTACCTTAGTGAATTGCCGGAAGACCCGAATCCTCAACGGACAACCTGCCGCTGGATCGCGACAGGAATACTGTAAACGCTGGGTTTCTGTGACACAGAAGTCATCGGCTATTGTTGTAGATGACATGAATCAATCAGGTTTTCGAAGACAGCCCCCACATCACAGGATAATAGTTACATCCATAGCTGATCAATCGGAACCCGATGATCACAAAGTTCTATCATTATATGGGTATTCACTAACAACATGAACAGTCTCTAGTCCAGGTGTTGAGATCGGAACCGATTAGGTCCCATAATGGCACCCAGATCAGAAGCTGTAACAACCATAGGGACTCCCATCCCAACCCCCACCCAGTGTAGCCACCCTGTTATGCTGCTTTTACTGGTGGATGGAGGACACTACTGGCCCTCTACTAGCCGCTGTATCAGTATATGTACTCACATGAAGCAGCTGGGAAGGAGTTAATTGTTAAAATAATTATATCCCTCCTTTACAAAGTCCTTGGAAAGAAAAAAATCATGTGCCAAGTCCTTTGTATTGACCACACATATATTTATACATGTAAATGAGATCACCGCTATGCTGTCTTCTTGGCAAGCTGAAGAAGCCTTTTATTATAGGAGACCCCCTTAATAATATAGTCGCAATCCCTTCATTCTATTTTGCTTTTGCAACAGCTGCTTGACACTGAGTACTGCTATATACCTACTGGTATCTACAACAGCCAGGAGCCTCTCCCATTCTGTTGTCTCCGGTTTTACGCAATTTTATGTGTGCACAGTAATCTACACAATATACTGCAGCCATGTCCTTACCCACACCCATGTTAGTCTTTTAACAATAACGTTAAAATATATTTTCCTCTCACCTTGAACTCATAGGATTCCTCAATGATGATTTCCATCTTGCGATGTTCCCCCAGACTGGGGCTTCCTGCAATCTCCTCACCACTTTTGGTACACACCACCCATTTTTTACCAGTATCACCTTAGTAAATAGAAAAGCAGCACCTGTTAAATCAATGTTAGCTATATCACAAGAAAATGTACAAATTCTGGTGAAGGCGACTTCATGAGGATATGGGCCAGTAGACTGAACAGTGTTTGTCACTGGAAATTGTTAAAAATTAAAGTGCAACACTGATATTTTTTTCACAATTCAATAGCTTTTGTCCTGTAGAAGAAGTTTGACCATTATCTAAATTACCTTTTTGCAGCATATTCTTTGCTATCCTCCTTGGTTTAGATCCTCCCTGCAGTAGCTGTTTCCCCTGCTTGTGCTGATTATCCCAGTGAGTCTGTAGAGTTGTATACAGTTTCTGCTGCTCCCTGCTCTGGAGGGTGTGTACTTAAGTGTGTGCTGCTTTGTGGATGCACAAGTCTGCTACACAGAATAGTGAGGTACAAGATCTCCCCTGTTCCATATCAGTCCCTCCATCCCAGTCAGTGATTCTGCAGAGCTTTCTCCATCTCTATCTGTTCCTCAAGCTATGACATACACTCCTCTACAGCAATGCTCCCCCAGCATCTGCTCTCTAGACACTTTCCACACAGCAGAAAAGCTGTGAACCCCTAGTGATCACAAAGCAGAGACTCTGCATTCACGTAATTTCACTGCTGGTTTCTACTACTTAATGCATGTTCCATGTTCCTTCATGTGATGACAACTGCCAGGATAGTCACAATATAGATCCTGTATTTACAATATGCAGTGTTAGTTGTATTTACTTATAGTAATATCTCTGGATTTACTGCTAAATTACTTAATGAGAAAATACACAGCATCATGGGAACTGTGGGCATCCTAAATTTGACTCTAGCTTTAGGGCAAAGACAGGAAGAGGCTATTCTCCACCCATTTCACTGCTGTTGAGGAGGATATCTGACGAGTAGCCAAAGGACATAAAATGCCACATCTCTGGAAAGAAAAAGTGCATTTTCCATGCCAAATTGTCACCCACCAATGTCTATAGGAAGTGGCTTCCCCCCACTGCAAAGACCAGGACAAGTATAGTACCTGCTCTATCTTTTGCAGTCTGGGCAGTTTGCACGTTCCCAGTGCGGTGAGGCGTGGTTTAAGTATTGAACTATGAACGTTCCCAATAGAAGGCTAAGGAGTTAGCGCCCATTTGTGCGACTAGCTTAGCCTCAAAAAAGACAGACGTGTGCATGAAGCCTAAGAAAGACAGTGGAAGCTCAAATTACATAGGAGTTCTATAGAGAGGGTGCTATAATAAGTAGGTCTCCATCCATCAGAGAGAGGACTCTGCAACACATACTGCCTAGAGCAGTGATGGCTAACCTATGGCACTGGTGCCAGAGGTGGCACTCAGAGCCCTTTCTGTGGGCACTCAGGCCATCACCAGAGATGACTCCAGGTATCTTCCTGCAGTCACAGACAGCCCAGGACTTGCTGTGCACAGAGCTATATTAAAGTGACAGCTGTAACTGGGACTATTTTCTGCTTTATTGGTGTCCTCAGGAGGCTGGTATCCATGAAAACTGAGACAGAGAAGGGAGTATAAATCACAAATTAAATTTCTGTGTTGGCACTTTGCGATAAATAAGCGGGTCTTTGTTGTAGTTTGGGCACTCGGTCTCTAAAAGGTTTGCCATCACTGGCCTAGAGGAAAGATACTAAAAATTAAGATAATGACCAGAAACTCCTAATTTAAAATGGTTTTTAAGGATTCCTAGGACAGGAGTGTAAAAAAAACTGACAGCTTACTTACCCAGCCCCAGCATCTGGTTCAAGTGTAATGTTGGTCTTCCAGTCATTGGAACTGGTGGACATCAGTTGTTAAGAAAAAGGAAATGATGCCCTGTGCTCTGAGATGTCAGTGACGAAGACCCAAAGACTGACACAATGTTAGAACCGGGAGCTGGAGAAGGATGAGTACACTTTCCTTTTTTTTCAACAACCCTTCCCCAGGTCCCCAGAGATTTTTTACGGAAGTACTGACTTTTGTAGCATTTGTTAATATTCGGAATATTGTAAAATTTGCACAAAAGGTCTAAATTGGAGGAGTAGGGTTACATAACATTCTATGGATGTCCCAATATGGCTCCCTAGAACTTATGGGTGGTACAGAAACCATCCTTATTCTCCTCGATCCCTTTAATTCAACTGCATCTTCATTTACCTTCTCTCTGCATTTCCGGCTCTCCGAGTTCAATGAAAAAGTTCTTGTTCTTTTCATATTCTTCATCATCAATGATCTGTATCTCAATATACCTCCTGGAAGAAGATTGCATTTATTGTGTTAACCACATGGACCATAAATCATGTACATTCGCTTCATGCATGAAGACTTATATAAACATATAGAAAGCCTTTATACATGGGGCCTTCAGTGTAGGCCTTAATGCCGTTTCAGCCCCACCACGTCTCTCCTTTATCCTGACTACATTCTACCATCTTCTGCTCCTGTGTCTATTTCTCTCTGGAGATATGTATTCCATTTTTAGATTTTCTGTATTTTTTATTCATAAAGGGATCTTTTAGCTACAGAAATATCATCCTGGAGCTTAGACGATATCCAGCAGACCAGGAATTTATAGATACAAACCTACGTTCAGCATTGGGGACCGATAATGTATTCTTTTGTCTTGACGTGTTCGGAAAGTCTCTGTTCTCTTAGACTGCAGTCTATTCTATTATTGAAGTGAGTTGTGCACAGGGGTGCACCATCCATGAGGCGAGTTGAGCCTCTTGCCTCTGGCAGCAGCATCTGTAGCAAGATGGGGGGGGGGTTGTAGCATTAGGGGAGCAGTTACATGCTACAGAGCAAAACCTGACACTTAAGAATATTGCGGCTCAATTACTAAGGGTCCGCAGGACCGCAATTCTGTCGGAGTTCGTGAATATTTCCAATGTGCGCCGCATTGCCCCGGGTTTTTGGCGCACGTGATCAGATTATGGGGCGTCGGCGCTGGCATGTATGCGACAGAAATCAGGGGGCGTGGCCATCAGACAACCCGACGGATTCGGAGAAACCGCGGAACGTAAAAAAATAATTGTGTTGCAAGACACGCACTCACATGCACCGGGAAGAAGTAAGTGAACTCCGGCGGACCTCGGCGCAGAAGCGTCGAATGCAGGAACTCAGGCGCACGGGCTTAGTGAATCGCAGCAGAACCGACTCACACCGCAGGATCACGACTGGACCGGGTAAGTAAATCTGCCCCATTGTCTCTTAACACGCAATGTGAGTATTAGTGTTAAACATGGCCGGGAGAATGCACTTAACCTGATTACTAGTGGATCAGGCTGTTGGGGCAATGTTCTATAGTTTGCCTCAGGCAGCAGAGTTTTGGCTCACCCCTGCTTGGGCATCTTCTCCAGATTAGCAGCTACATTTTTATATATTTCGTAGGTAATGGAGGACAGTCCGCTGAACCCCCTCCATCTACTTCAACTCAAGCTTGAGAGGCTACTCTCATACTACTATGTCCTGGTCAAAAATGAAAAAGGGTGGGGATGGGTGTAGGTATTTCATTTATAAAACCCATACTCCACCTGCCATACCGTAGTATGGCAGTATATGTTAGGATCAATCAGACACCTAGGTTTAAAGTAGCTTAGGGAGTCTGAAAAATAGTAAACAAAAATTAAAAAAAAACTATAATAAAAAACCTAAATATTCAAATCACCCCCCTTTCCCTAGAACTGATATAAATATAAATAAACAGTAAAAATCAGAAACACATTAGGTATCGCTGCATCCAAAAAAAGCCCAATCTATCAAAATATAACTACAGTTTTTCACTGTGTTTAACCCCGTAAAGGAAAAGTCGAAAATGGCACTTTTTTGCCATTTTAAAAAATATAAAAAATTCTATAAAAAGTGATCGAAAAGTCATACAGTCCTCAAAATGGCCGCATTGAAAACGTCATCAAAGTCGCAAAAAATGACACCTCCTACAGCTCTGTACACCAAAGTTTATAAAAAAATTTTAGCGCCAGAATATGGCAAAATTTTAAAAAATTTTGTACAGGAGGTTTTAATTTATGTAAATGTTTGAAAACATTATAAAACCTATACAAATTTGTTATCCCCGTAATCGCACCCAAAGAATAAATCAGCCATGTCATTTGGGGCGCACAGTGAAAGCCGTAAAATCCAAGCCCACAAGAAAACAGCGCAAATGTGTTTTTTCACCATTTTCACTGCATTTGGAATTTTTTCCCGCTTCCCAGTACATGACATGGAAAATTAAATACGGTCACTATGAAGTGCAATATATTACACAGAAAACAAGCCGTCACAGAGCTCTTTACGTGGAAAAATAAAAAAGTTATAGATTTTTGAAGGTGGGGAGTGAAAAAACTAAAAAGGGCCAGGTCCTTAAGGGGTTAAGCTTTAGCCTCCTCTTCTGCAGGTGAAGAAAGGAGCAAAAAAAAGAAGGGATAGTGGAGCTTATTTCATTCATAAAGTAAATTGCAAAGTTTATTATTATCACCTGCACTATTCATTTCTGAAATAATAAAAAAAAAAATTGCTTAGTTCCACTTTAAATGGCAGAGACCGGTGTCCTGGGTAGATAAATACCATGTATAACAGGGCACGGGGCCATCTACTACCATTATACAACACTTACACTTGGCATACATCAGCAGACAATGAATGTTAGTGTTCAGCATGGCTTTTTATATAATTATTCGTGGACTTGTGAGTGTTACTGTATACTAAGAGGGCGCATACAGATCCCTAATGTCAGCCGAACCAGACGTGATAACAGATACAGATTAATGGCTAATATCACTTAGCTCGCTGTTCCTTCATGGGTAAAGCTATCTCACAAGAATGATGAGGTTAGATGAAGAATTAAGCGCTCCCCGCTGTGACAGTATGAAGAATAGAATATGCAAATATAATTGAGAGTTGGGGCAGCAGTGTGTGACAAGAGGAATGGAAACAAATTATGGCTTAAAAGATAACACATCAATGCCAGACGTGTGCGATGCAGGGAAACTCACTATTACTACACAGAAAGTGCTATGTTAATGAGCCTGAAGGGCTCTGGTAGGTGTTACCATAGCCCCTGAGTGCTTCAGCTTCACAGGCTGTTACACTGTCTTAACCTCCCTCCTACTACCTTAGCATGAGGTGCTGCACAGTATAACAGCCAGTGAGGCTGCAGCAAAGAGGGGCTCTGGTAAAATTCCCCAGAAGCCTTCTGCTTATTAGCATAAATTTAAAAGTTGATTTAAGAAGGAAGATGGCAATAACAAATTTTAAAAAATTACCACAGTTACGGTGCCTGGATCTATGAGTGTCCCTGGTTTATCATGATGGATTTTTGGTAGTAGATTGCCTTTAAGATTACTCCATGAACACAACAGGAATTTGTGGAGGACAAAGACCTACAGAAAACTTGACACACTGCAAACCTGCTAGAAACACAAATCCTTAAAAAATATATGAGATATACAGGGGCAGGTTAAGACTGCCATGGGCCCTGGGCTGTATGATATTATAGCCCCTACAAGTCTGGAATCACTTCCTACATATGGTGCTAGACTCAAGCTTTTTGGGGAATGGAGGACGTGTCCCTTCTGCTGCTTCCAATATGTGGCTTCAGGACCTTTGGAGGACCGTCAAAAGTCCTGAAATTGCTCTTGTGTACATGTGTGTTGAGAGCAGGAAGAGATGTACAAGGATTTCATGGGTGAAGGTCCTTCTCAGTATAAAATTTGGTTTGTGGTTTGGGTGGCCATTGGTCCCCTAGAAGGCTTGGACCTCAGGCTACCGCCCAAGTATAGTAGCCGAAGCTGAGGCTACATGGCGTGTCTTATCCACGCCCAAGTAGCCTCTTTGATCCTCCTACAAGGAGCTGCGCGCCCTCGTCCGTGAATCCGGAGTTCTGCACATGCGCAGCACACAGGCCAGCAGCTGCAGAACTCTGGCTTTGCGGACGAGTGTGCGCAGCTACAAGATGTCTGAAGATGTCTGGGTAGGAGGAACAAAGAGGCTACTGGGGCGATGAGTAGCCACGTCGTGTAGCCTCAGCTCCGGCTACTTCACGCCCCAGTAGCCTCGTTAGAAAATTTGCATATTACCCTGATTAAAGATTAGAAAAGATAGAGGGGAGTGAAGGTTTAGCCCTAAAAAGGGGTATCCTTTTTTTTTTTTTTTTTAATTTTCTTTATTCAAATTTTCCATAAATATTACAAAAATCATTAATCAAAAGCGAAGGATAGTTTTAACAATCAACACAGTGTTAATTATCAATAACATTTTAGTACATTTAAAATATGCCATACGTCTCCAATAATTCACTATATATTATTAATATCTGAGCATCTCAAGAATCTGAAATAACCGTAACACTTTCACTTATACAGCGCACTTATAATCACCTTAACTACAACAATAAATATTTGATATCATAGTACAGACGGTCCCCTACTTAAGAACACTCGACTTACATACGACCCCTAGTTACAAACGGACCTCTGGATATTGGTAATTTACTGTACTTTAGTCCTAGGCTACAATAATCAGCTGTAACAGATATCACAGGAGTCTGTAATGAAGATTTATTGTTAATCCTGATTCTTATGACAACCCAACATTTTTAAAATCCTATTGTCACAGAGACCAAAAAAGTTCTGTCTGGGATTACAATGATAAAATATACAGTTCCGACTTACATACAAACTCAACTTAAGAACAAACCTACAGACCCTATCTTGTATGTAACCCGGGGACTGCCTGCATTATTCTTTATCCTCAGATTCCCTCTTACTTTTTCTTTCTTCCTAATCTATTCCTTTAAAAAGGGCTGTCCTAACATACGTAAGAGGCACCTACCACTGGGTCTACCTTAATAGGTAGATCCGTAGTGGTAGTGAGTACAGGCAGTCCCCGGGTTACATACAAGATAGGGTCCGGAGGTTTGTTCTTAAGTTGAATTTGTATGTAAGTTGAAACTGTATATTTTATAATTGAAGTTCTAGACAAATTTTTTTCTTTTGTCCCAGTAACAATTGGAGCTTCAAAATTTTTGCTGTAATTGGACCAAGGATTATGAATAAAGCTTCATTACAGACACTTTTAAGCTGATTATTGCAATCTGGGACTATAGTAAAGCACTCAGAGAGCTTCACCAGAGGTCACAGTGGGCAGAGGGGTCCGTCTGTAACTATGGGTCGTCTGTAAGTCGGGTGTCCTTAAGTAGGGGACCGCCTGTAGTTCAGTTGCTTTATCCATTAAATAGAGGCACACACAGCCTGGTTACAGACACATCTACTCTTCTCCAGGAGGACAAGTTACTCTGAACATTTCAGCCAACTTTCAGAAAACTTCACATAAAAGTTAAGCTAAAATAATGGAAATTCTAGATTCTAATGGAATCTCAGACGCTTTATCCATCAATCTATGGCACCCACAGCCTGGTTACAGACACATCTGCTCTTCTTCGTGTGAACCATCAAATCTGCTGTTAGGAGACTTCACATAAAATGTTGCAGAGGTGTAAGAAGCTAGAAGAAGGTTACATAAGGATTGATAGGCTCCACATTGTACATCAATCTATGGTTAGACATACAGACAGTCCCGGTGTTACGTACAAGATGGGGTCTGTAGGTTTGTTCTTACAGTAAGTTGAATTTGTATGTAAGTCGAAATTGTATATTTTATAATTGTAGATTCAGACAAACCTTTTTTTGGCCCCAGTGACAATTGGAGTTTAAAATTTTTTGCTGTAATGGGACCAAGGATTATGAATAAATCTTCATTACAGACACCTTACAGCTGATCATTGCAGTCTAGGACTATAGTAACATCCAGAGACTTCACCAAAGGTTACAGGGGGCAGAGGGGTCCGTCTGTAACTAGAGGTCATCTGTAACTCGGGTGTCCTTAAGTAGGGGACCGACTGTATTAAGGAAAATTCTGATTTCCACTGTTCCCTAGGTGCTGATATCCTTCTAAGATATCTCAATGAGGACAACAGACAATCATGAAGGAGTTGACAAAGACAATAGAGACTGTACAAACTACTCAAATCTCTGTTCATGTGTCCACTACTAAACACATCAAGAACAGCTCACTGCACAGAGCTAAGTGCACAGCAGTGTGAGGACAACTCACATTAAACTTGTAATAGTTTTAGTCCGTGAATAGAAAAAATCTATTTCATTACAATTCCTCCTGCTAACAGTGTTCATAAAGGTATGATTACACTGCTCTCCAGGGCCAATACTTGCTGTGACTGGCCCTTTCAGATTATTTTACATGCCGCACCATTATTTTCCATTATGTAGGTTAAGAAAAGCCCCCCCCCCCCCCCTTGTGTCTTCTTTGTATTCCCTCCATTGACTAATTAAAGTTTATACGCTGTGTTTGCTGATATGTTACAATGGATGTAAGATTTTCTATTTTTTTGATGTCAAGGCTTTGTATGCCGATTGTTTTTATGTCAAGGTCTGTGAAAATCTCATTATTTCTGTCAAATGATGCTTGAACTTCATATTTCAATGTTCGGATTTTGTTCTCTTTAGTTTATCTCAAAGCGAGTGTCTGGTTTCTGACATTCAAAATCTAGTTTTTTAGGTTTTGGGTCCCTTGGTTTGAGACTTAAAGGTGTATTCCCACAAAGAGAAGATTCTTAAATAAATTCTTAGGATAACAAAATAACATATTATGTAATTCACTGTTATTAACAAAAATCCACCATTTCACAGATATAATTTCAACCTTTCTGTATCAGTCCTGGTGTACACAATTTTTGTTGCCCCTGGACCCGACCCTGAATTAGGGTCGGGAGGACATATTGCTCTCCTGTCTGATGCTGCACTGAGCTCCTCTCTGCACTCCAGCCCCCACCCTTGCATTCCAGGATGAGTTCACACACACAGAGACTTCCTGCCAGCAAACAATACATTGGGGCAGATTACTTACCCGGTCCAGTCACGATCCAGCGGCGCGTTCTCCGACGCTGATTCGGGTTCTGCCGGGATTCACTAAGGTCGTGTGCCCGATGTCCACTAGGTGTCGCTGCTGGGCTGAAGTCTGCCGGAATTCACCTCCTCCGTCTCGGTGTATGTGAGTGCTATTTTTGCGACACAATTTTTAAAGAAAATTCCGAATCCTTCTGGTTTTCTGACGGCCACACCCCCCATTTCTGTCGCGTGAAAGCCGGTGCTGATGCGTCACAATCCGATGGTGTGCACCAAAATCCCGGGGCAATTCAGTGCAAATCGGAAAAAATTTTGGAAGCCCGGTGGAAAAACGCGTTTCGGACCCTTAGTAAATGTGCCCCACTGTGAGCAAAGTAAAGTTACAGGTAGATAAGGTCTTTATCCAGGGGAGGGGGAGGAAGCTAACAATGTCATGTGCAATATGGATCTCATGGATCTCATCATCTCAGATCTGTCTCATCTCTCTTTCTATGTGTCAGACACTAGTAGAATGTTCAGAAGCTAAATGAAAGTGTATATAAACCTTGTACCCTGATAATCTAAGCACATTGTCAGCACACAGCATCTCACACCACAGAGAGATCAAGAAGTGTCTGCCTAGAGACACACTCTGGAGTCTTACACTGACTATCACTGAGTGATAGGAGCTAAAACATCAATAAAACTGAGTATAAATTGTAAATTAAGGGGGTTAAAAATTATATTTATTGAGTAAACATCACTGGGGGATCTAAATTTAATAATTTTTTTCATGGGCAAACCCCAATAAAGGGGGATTCTAAGATTTGCAATGTATTAGTCTTTGCTTAGGATAGGTTGTTTAAGATATCTGCACAGCGCCATTCATTTTAAGAGGCTGGGCCTGGTATTGCAGCTCAGCCCCATTCACTGGTTAATTCCCTGTGGATAATAATCTTGATTTTGCTGCGGATTTACAGAGAATTTCTTCTCTCCCAATGACAAAGGAATAATCTGTGTGTATCCACATCAGAATATTGTTATCCTACAGATTTTAAAATTTGTAACCTACGTGCCATTTTTCAAAAGGCATTTTATAAGTAATTTTTAAGAAATTGTCCCCAACCTTTATATCAGAAAACATTGTTGTCTGGCAGAATTATGAAGTGTCAGATTGGCAGACGCACAAGTGTTTCCAGCCAAGACTGCACATATGTCTTAGAATAAAGCCATTAGTCTCACACCTCTGCCCTCCACTTGGCTGATGCTAATGGCGTCCTACTGAATTCTCTAATAGTACATTTACATTTACAACATAACAATGTTACGTTGTAGGACATTTCTGCTTATAAGGACTGTGCCATGATAGACACTTATTACCAGGATCCCAGGGGTCAAACCCCCAGAGAATGGGAGAACAGGAACAGGAAAAGTCGTGTGAATTGCCTTGTACAGAATGCGTCGGATTACAGGACTGTTGTCCTGGACGTTCCATAGAAGAGAGTAAAACGCTAATCTAGCACATCCTAAATTCACTTGTAAACTATTGACCCTTCAAATAAAATGGCCTACCTCCTCCTGAGAGCAAGAAGAGATACGCAGATTGTACATAGTGTCCTATCTGCAGGCAGCATGTTCTAGATGCAAGGGGTGGAGCTGACAGATGTGTTACATCGTGCCTATCTGCAGGCAGCATTTTGAGCAGGGAGCGACAATTAACAGTGTCCTATCTGCAGGCAGCATGTTATAGAGCAGGAGGAGCTGACCAGATTGTACATAGTGTCCTATCTGCAGGCATCATGTTATAGAGAAGGAGGAGCTGACCAGATTGTACATAGTGTCCTATCTGCGGACAGCATGTTATATAGCAGAAGGAGATGAGCAGATTGTGCATAGTGTCCTACCTGCAGGCAGCATGTTATAGAGAAGGAGGAGCTGACCAGATTGTACATAGTGTCCTATCTGCAGGCAGAATGTTATAGGGCAGGAGGTGCTGAGCAGATTGTATACAGTGTCCTATCTGCAGGCAACATGTTATAGTGTAGGAAGAGCTGAGCAGATTCTACATAGTGTCCTATCCGCACTCAGCATATTGTAGAGCAATTGGATCTGAGCAGATTATATATAGTGTCCTATTCTTAGGCAGCATGTTATAGAGCAGGAGGAGCCAAGCAGACTGTACATATTGTCTTATCTGCAGGCAGCATGTTATATAGAAAGAGGAGTGAAACAGATTGTACATGGTGTCCAATCTGCAGGTAGCATGTAATAGAGCAGGAGGAGCTGAGCAGATTGCATATAGTGTCCTATCTGCAGGCAGCATGTAATGGAGCAGGAGAAGTTGAGCCGACTGTACATATTGTCCTATCTGCAGGCAGCATGTTATAGAGAAGGAGGAGCGGAGCCGAGTGTACATAGTGTCCTATCTGCAGGCAGCCTGTTATAGAGCAGGAGGAGCTGAGCAAAGTGTACATACTGTCCTATCTACAAGTATTGTGTTATAGAGCAGGAGAAGCTGAGCAGCTGGTACAAATTGGGGGTCCTGTACTTGGTTACTGCCCAATGGCCAAGCTTTGGGAGAACAGTTTGCCGACCATGCTGCACACAGAAAGATCTGGGGGGGCAGACTGGCAAGGCCCCTTCCTAGCACCATTGACGTTTTTTTGGACCTCTGAGAATTAGACATTGTAATAATCTTTCTCTGCCTACAATGAGAGGAACTTTAATGGGAAGTTATTTAAGTCTATATTTTTTTAAAGTTTAATTTAGTAGACGGATTTATTTAGGTGACAGCCAGACTAACCCTATTTTTATTCTTTAATTATATGCTTCTCCCGCTTTAGAAGTCTACCCACTCCGTAATTTAATGAAGGTGCCCCAGAAAGTTATAAATTGCAAGAAAGCATCTGACTTCATTGTTAAGAGACTTGATGGCATGAGTCAGTTCTGGAATTAAATAGAGCGAGTAGTGAAAATCGGCCAAATTTAGATCTTATTGACGTTGTTGTAAAACTGAAGTATATTATAATGCCATTGTAAGTCTAAAGTCTCATATTTATAGCGACAGAGATGCATTGTGTGCAACAATACAGAAATGGAAGTTAATTAAATACTTCACTGTATAAGGACAAGTTGTTTGCAGCTAAAAACAGATAAGAAGCACATGGTCCGCCAGCTAGATACAATAAAATGTGGAGTGATTCCCACTACAAGCTGCACAGTGTGATAATTCATTGTGTTTTTAAGCTTGAATGAACAGTCTCGACCTATGTGTCAGAACACTTTCCATTCTGCGTCAGCCCCATGCTTTCCTTGTCCTCCTATGTGTCAAGCAGCTTTTTCTCAGTTCTTGGTGGCAAACTCCTTGCCAATCCCCACATGTGCCAAATTACCCCTTCCCGAACCGCACATATACTCAACTACTCCTTCCACAGCCCCACTTGTGCCCAACTACACCTCCCTGAGCCCCACATGTGCCCAACTACTCCTTTCTCAGTCCCACATGTGTCCTACTACCCCTTCCTCAGTTCCACGTGTGCCCAACTACTCCTTTCTCAGTCCCACATGTGCCCAACTACTCCTTTCTCAGTCCCACATGTGCCTAACTACTCCTTTCTCAGTCCCACATGTGCCCAACTACTCCTTTCTCAGTCCCACATGTGCCTAACTACTCCTTTCTCAGTCCCACATGTGCCTAACTACTCCTTCCTGAGCCCCACATGTGCCTAACTACTCCTTTCTCAGTCCCACATGTGCCTAACTACTCCTTTCTCAGTCCCACATGTGCCTAACTACTCCTTCCTGAGCCCCACATGTGCCTAACTACTCCTTTCTCAGTCCCACATGTGCCTAACTACTCCATCCTGAGCGTCACATGTGCCCAACTAGTCCTTCCTGAGCGCCACATGTGCCCAACTACTCCTTCCTGAGCGCACATTGAACTACCCTTTCTCTTCCACAATGTGTCCAACTACCCCCCTTCCTCGTTCCACTGTGCCCAACTACTCCTTCCTGAGCGCTACATGTGCCTAAACTACTCATTTCGAGCGCCACATGTGCCTACCTACCCTTCCTACGCCACATGTGCCCAACATCCTTCACAACTCAAGACATACTCAACTACTCCTTCCTCCTGAGCCCCACATACTCAACTACTCCTCCTAACCCATACGTGCCCCAACTACTCCTTTCGAGCCACACGTGTCCCAACTTCTCCTTTCCAAACCGAGATATACTCAACTACTCTTTCCTGAGCCCCACATGTGCCAAACTACTCCTTCCTGAGCCATACTTGTTCCAAACTACTCCTCCTGGACACCACAGTACTCAAGTTCTCTTCCTGAGCTCCATGTGTGTGCCACACTCCTTCCTGAGGACCACACATGCCCACTATTCCTTCCTGAGCACACTTGTGCCAAACAAACCTGTCCCAACTCCCCACATATACTCAACTACTCCCTCCTGACCCCCACGTGTGACACAACATCCTTTCTAAATCACCCTCATATGCGCCAAACTCCTCTCGAATTCTTAATTAGAATGTATGCACCAGATCACACCTACCTCATCCCTATGTACCACTCCTCTCTGTGGTCCTGGACTTTACCACCACTCCTCCAAGATTATAATCTGCTAGTGAGCATTCCTGATTTCCCTCATACCTTTATTATTTCTTTCTGTTTGCTGATTATTATATATTCCCTTTTAATTTATATGGAAATGAGCAGTATTGGTGTGCAAAGGGCACTGTTCTCTTAACCCGGTGCACTGCTAATACCACCTAAACTACTAACCTCTAATCGAGTGTTGCCCCATGCTCCACTTATCTGATGCAGGGGAGCGATTAATACAGGAATAGCAGTGTTCCTGGACACGAGGAGGTCCTAGGACACACAACTGCCTCGGAATAAAGTGGGGTTTTCTTTAATGGACTGTAATAATAAAAGTATTTTGGAATCACAGTGCATTTCTATAAAACATGCTGCCATAGATTAAAAACCCCAAGAAGGTGTTAGACTCCATTAATTACTGCAATATTTAACTGCAATATGGGGTGTATCAAAGGGGGCCAGATGCACCAACATAAACTTAGATCTACAGACACCATCAGACCGTACCTAACATTGTGTAAGGTCTGAGCACTATGGTGCTGCCACCAAGACATTGCAGGTTTTCAGCAGGGTCAAAGGTGACCAACCAAAGTAAAACTGAGAATTCATTAAAGGTCACTGGTGCCTCTCTGTAATGTTACAATATCACTAGTTAAAGTTACTTCATTTCAGGAGACAGTTATCGACCAGGGATTTATTTGGATTGACAGATCAGGAGTTGGGAAGATAAGAAAATTGACTCTACTTTATGAGATTTTCGTTCCCCTGGATAAGTGACGTCACTACTTTCTCCCTATCCCAGCTCTCATATCGCTGGCAGCACTCCTCTCTAATATCCCCTTCCCCTCCCCATTCTAATGGTCGAGTGACTTACAAAACCCAATAACTCGATTTATAGAAAAATGGGTACAGTTATGCTGGATAAAAAGGAAAAAAACTTTTCCCATAAATGAAATCACACAATCCTCTTTTTTTATCTATCTTTGTGTGTTTAAGGCCATAGCATTACCACTTCCACTGGAAAGGAGTCCTAAAATTCAGAAAATACAGCACCTACCCCCGTCATTATACGGGCATTATACATAAACCCAGGCAGTGGCTTCTTTAGGTATCTGGTTAACTGGTTTGAATGCAGAGGACGAGATAACTCGTCATGATGAGCCAGTTAAGGTGGCATTTAAGACAATCACACTCGTCTGCAGTTAATTCCCTGTTAGGCTATTCACACGAATGTATGGGGACGTAATACGGCCGGCCGTATATACGGCCGATATACGTCCCCCATACACCTCTATGGGCTGCACGGCACCCTACGGGAGCGGTACGGTGCCGCACACGTGCGGCACCGTTCCGTACCCGGAAAAATAGGACTGTCCTATCTTTTCCCGTAATACGGCGCCGTGCGCCATAGGTTGCTATGGAGAGGGGTCGGGTGGCTGCGCTCACCTCCTCCTCCTCTCCCTACACTGCCGTTGCCCGCTACGGTACGGTACGTGGCAACGGCATGTGAATGACCCCTTAGACTGATACACTACAAGAAAGGCATTTTTACATGCCCCAAGTCTTGGAACTTGTGCCATGTGATTTTGCATGGCCTATGCTTCTTCAATTGAGCCACACAATGGAGGGGGAATTTATCATTGGGTTTTTTTGTCTATGTTTTGGCGCAGTTGTTGTACAAATGCTGTTTGCTAATGGTGGCATACATAGGACACGTGCAAAGTCACTAAAACCAGACACTACTTGCGCCAAATTCAATATTTCTTAGACTAGTTTTCACAACACTTGAACTCAATTCTGATTTGCGATTTGGTGTAAATATTCATTTTGCACAAAATTACTCTCCATTCAGCACCTGGCATAGAATAGGACAAAAAACACATACCAACTTTATCAGACCAATTACAATTGGCACAATAGTGGCCCAGACACTTCTTAAATACCTGTGCAAAGTCCGTCGAAATGCTGGCGCAAAGACTCACTGGATGAAGTCATAAAACAAAGTTAAGGGTTCGCCATCCTGTATATACCTTGTGGATAAGTCCTGAAGGTTCACCAATGATTTGGCATTCCTGCTGCTTACTTTTGTACTGTGTGCAACTCTCCATGTTTCTTTGTTTACACATTTGAGCTCTCTGACTAGGGAGAGACGTAGCAGGAGAGTTATGAATCATCCTGCTCCCTCCTTTCCCCTCTTGTTGTCTGTCTGTCATGTCCGTTGAGAAGCCTAAAGACACTTATAGCAGTGAGAAAGAGACGCTGTGTATATATGCAAAGGGCAGCATGGTGAAGACAGGGAAGGCTAAGCTGTCAAAGACACAGGTACATATAAATGCAGAGACATGGTCTAATGAACAGATTTATTGAAAATGTCCACCCCCTTTAACAAGTTAGACTGGGTTCACACCTTGTTTTTTTGAACTACATTGGAAGACAAATCAGAGGATTCACGACGCATCCTTACCATGTATGACACAGATGTAAGCCTATGCAGTAGGATAAGACGCCCAGGGATCCCCCCTCCCCCGATGGGACAGTGGACAGTGACATCAACGGGTCCTTCATCACGCTGACGCATACATCCCTGTGGGAGAAAGATGCAAACACTTCATCCGCCCCCATAGCCGTCCATTGCCTCCACTTGTGTTTCCACCCTGCATTTTTGATGTACAGGATTTAGGGGCCAGACAGAGGCACAACTATGCCCCATCAGCCATTATTTCTCATGTATATGCTAAGCGATATGTCGGGTGCCACCCCAACGTATACGCTTACTGTACATAAAACGTGATGTGAACCAAGCCTTAGACTGGCTGACAACACCATTTGAGGGCTTTTAAACATCCTGCCCCTAATGGCCACAGCACCATTTCTATGGCCCTTGAACATCATGGCAACAAATCCTCCAAAATCCTTGAAGATGCTTGGATTTCAAATCCTTTGTTCTTAGGGGAGATGAACCACCTTCAAGGCCATAGTAAGTATGGCAGGCCAGCCCTGGCATACCTGGCTAGTGTCAGGGCCCAGAACTGCTCTGGTGGGGCCCACATAAGGCTGAATCACACGACGCTTCAGGGATGTATATACGCGACATATATACGTCCCCCATATTCCGGTTGCGGTGCCGCTGCGCTGTGCGCCATAATTCTTTGGAGAGGGGGCGGGGGTGAATCGTCGCTCACCTCCTCCTACTCTCCGCCGCCATGTGCCGCCCTGCTATGGTACGGCCGTGTGTGTGCGCCCTAAGCAGTGCATAACGGATCCATGGGGTGAGGAGGGGGCTGTATCTAATGAATCCTTGGGTGTAGGGGGGGCTTATTAAAATAACCATGAGGGCGGTTTGGTATAAGAAACTGGGAAACAGGTTCAAATTTTTAATGACACCACATGAGTTCACTGCAAGGGGCCCACTGAGGCTCTGTCCGCCCAGGGGCCCACTGAAACCTGGATGCGACCCCGAGTAAGGGCATGTATGAGGTCTGGAGCCAAGTGTATAAAGCTGTCAACCCAACAAACTTAAAGTGTATGGACAGCCATCCATTATACACAGAAGCCATGTGACCACTCACTGACCAATATAACATCTCCCTTGGTTGCTCAAAATATAATAATTTAAGACTATCTCTAGATATCTCAAATCGCCTAAATATCTATCCAAGGAAAACGCTCTCCATGAAAACGGACCCTTACACAGAGAATTATGTGTCATTGACCTCGGTCAGCATTGATTCTTAACTTTATTTCCTTCATTTATCCTACGCCAGTCTTTGTCTGTGTCACAAGCGTCTCCGTTCCTCATCCAATCTCACCTCGTACTCATCCCTCCCTTCTTCTTGTGCACAGCTCCTGAATACTGAGCACCACTCTAGGCAAACAATATACGTAGGTGCCTCTTAAAGCCCCCCAACCCCCTCCCAAGCTCAATGACCACGAGTCAGTGACACATCAATCTCCCCGTTCCTCACTGTCTCCTTTTGTGCCGTTACTTTTTTTACTTCGTCTTGCTTCCCTCATTATGCCCACTTATTTAAGTGTTTGCCAGTCACCTCCATTTTCCTTTAATGTCTTGTTTAGCCACTTTGGTTCACATTTTCTAAATTCTGCCTCTTAACCGTTTTTCTCCATTTCAATGTTTTTTTGCGTTCTAAAAGAAATTGGATTTTTGCATTTTATTTATTTTTATTATTACTCTCAGGATGTCTCCTAGACAAAATACTGAGATGTCTGGATGTATATATTATACATTTTTGATTTCTGAATCCCTCATACATTATTGAGATTGTAGAGATGCAGTGGAAATAATCATAGGAAATATAGACATTTCAGTTGTAATAACAAACAATAGTGGCTCTTGTCAGCACTACGACCTTTCACCACTAGGTCTACATGCTTTGCATTTGTCTTTGTTTCTAAAATAAGTAGCAAAAAAAAAGCGGGAAAAGTTTACACACCAGCATGAATTTTAATGGTTCACATATCAGGACATGAATGAAAAAAAAAAACAATTTCAAGTCCCAATAAGTTCCTTTCAAATTAGGTTTCAATCTCAACATGCCAACATCTCAACATTGTGTGAAAAATGAAGTAAAGCCTTCAGGAGCAGCTAATAAATGCATTTGGTAATTGATTGTCAAAAGTGTGACCACCTCTATAAAAGCAGCAGTTTTTAGTGTTTTTCTGGACTATCGTGCATGCTTTTTAGACATCTGTTAAGGAAAGATATCATTAATGATCTAGATAGCATGTATTTCACTCCCAGTCAACCCAGGTTTAAAAACTCATATACAAACTATTTGACAGGCCTATTTCTGCAGTCGTAAAAGATATGCTGATGCAGCAGCCAGATGCAGCGCTACACAGATGCTGCCAATATGGTCAGTCACTGCACCGATTGCCGTCTTCTTCCATACACTTTAAAATAATAACCCTCAACCACAAAGCTCTGCCTATGCGCACCTACCCCATCTGAATCGTATCGGCCCAACCCATGTTCTTAGATCTGCCAGTGAGTTTAGATTAATAAATAACTTAGGGACGTGCTTTTAAAATAATAAACGTGCCCTCTCTGGCGCTGCTGATTCCCGTCCCGCCGTGGTCCGCCAGACCCGTGCCCCTGTTTGTGCTACAGAGCACAGAAGCCCAGAGCTTCGGGGCCGCCGAGTGGCCAGCCACTCTCATCCGCACTATCTCCCAGGATTGTAGGCGGGAAGCTCCTGTGCGTGGCTTCTGTGCCCCTGTAAATGGACCGTGCCATGGGACATCAGCAGCACCAGGAGGTCTTACACGTTTATTATTTCAACCCCCAACCCGCAGCCCTAATTTATTTATAATCTCGGATAACCCTGCCACCTTATTTCGAATCTCTCACGCATGTGTTCCCAGCTGGACCAATTCCTTGAATGCCTTTCCCCAAACTATCAGACTAATAACAGATACCCAAAGTTTCAAATGTGCCCTTAAAACTCATTTCTTAAGGCAGCCTATCACAATCTATAACAGCATGAAATTTCAACTCTCTCTTTACTCTAACCCTCCCGTGTCCTCCTCCAGTCTGTTATCCGGCAAACACCAGATATACACCAGTTCCAGGCTTCTCTGCAGTCAACATGAATTTGGACTTGTATATGAGATGGCGGCTGATGCATTTTATTTATACATTATTTTATTCTTTTCCCTTATAAAGAATGGCGAACCATTGATACAAGCTCTTAGACCTCTGTGTCCGCCCTTTCATCTTCGTAGACTGGAAGCTCTTGTGAGCTGGGCCCTGACCCTATTGCTCCCTTTGTTCCGATGTAATGTCTATTTATTAAATACGTCCCCTATATTTCCAAAGCGCTATGGAAGATGATGGTGCTATATCAATAAAGATTATTATTCTTCACAAATGGAAAACGTTACAGATAACTGACCAAACAGTGGACACCCCCCCTAATAACCTCCCAAAACTAAACAAGACAAATACTGAATCTCAGACTTTACCGGCCTCAGTTAGCAGTTAAATGTTCAGGTTCATGAGAAGTATGGCTTATTGGAAGAGTTCTGTAGTCGGTCAGACCAAACGTACATAATAGATGAAGACGTTATAGAATTCCATTGACTTCGGGTAAGAGCTCTACATATGCTTTATGAAATATATCTCATTCGTTTCATGGAAGATGATGAGAAAGGGTCAAAGGAACATGAAAAGAGAAGGAGCATGATTTGGCTTGATGATCTGGTTTGAAGAAAATTACATTTTCTGTACTTCTTTTTAAAGGGGTTGTATAACCAGCTCAGATATTCATCAAAGGGCAATCCGCGGAATTGCAGCACTGTAATCATTGAAATGGCCCTCTGCTAACTTTAACAATTTAGCAAGTTTAAAGGCGAACCTGGTCACTACATTTATCACTCATGTTCAGATAATAGATAGTCCCTTTTAAATAAGGGCATTTTTTGACAAAATTCTGTCCTTTATATTCCCAAAACAACCCCCATGTTTCTAGTCAACTACCTGGCCGTACAGCAGAACAAAGCAGCAGATTCAAAGCGGCGTATCTATCTCAGCCAAGTCCAATGACTTCCTTCAGTCCTCCCCCCTGCTACCTCCCCCAAGCGACGTCATCCACCTTACCGCATGAATTTCCCACGACCTGTGTACTGCTATGCATTTACATGTGCGAGTTGTGGTACTGCTCCTCTCAACTGCTTAGCAACGCATGCAAAAAGCCACATGTTCGCTTTGAGTGAGAGGACGGACGCCAAACCCACCCCCGCTCTCTGCACATGACTGTAAATGCAAGTGCGAGCGCAGCCGTGGGCAATTCATGAAGCCAGACGGCCAGCTTTAGTAACCTGCAAGGGGGAGGAGTATTAGGGCGTAGTAAGGACTGGAGGGCTTGGCTGGACATCGGCCAAGTGATAGATAACACCCCCTCTGACTTGCTGTAGTTCTCGCTCGTAAGCTTGGCGTAGACTTACCCTTCCCTGGGATTAAAAGGACAGCCATTTTTTACCAAAAAAGGGTGCACTGTAGAGAAAAGGTGCATGGACCACAAACCCCCTGTCCACTCACTGCAATAGTGCAAATGATGACTGACGGTTTCCTTTTGAATAAAATTCCTCAAGATTTTGGTACTCCAACTAGAAATGGGCAGACACGATGGGGCGGGGTCATTTCCTAAGGCGCCGTATTTGCGTTTTACCCGAGTGTTACCTGAATATTCCTCCGATTTGCCCCGATTTGTAACCTGAATTGCCCCCGGATTGTTGCCGCCACAGCCATCGCGATTGCGCCGCAATCGATGCGCTGGCAAGCCGAACGGACTGAAAGCTGGGGGGCGTTGGACCGAACCCAAAACCGACGGATTCAGTAAAAAACCGCCCCCCCATCATTATAGAAAACAGATTTGTAGCGTAAAATAACTTTACCTTCCAGCCGTTTAGCCGGTGAATTTCAGGGCATTCCAGACGCGCCTACCGAGGCGAACTTCAGCGCAGCAGCGCCACTGCGGTGGACGGCGGCAGGCAGACAAATACCTTTAGTGTAATCCCGGCCGGACAACTGAATCACCCGCAGGGCAACGCCGCCCACTGGATGCGCCGAACGGACCGGTAAGTAAATCTGCCCCCGATGTTCAATTCAGAATATGGGGCTTCGAACTGCAGCACCGGGCGCCATATTGCCGAAATGGCCGCGCAGTAAAGATATTGAACCCTCTAACGTTAGCCTGGCTGAGATAGGCCAGGAGAAATCGGATCAGTTTATCCTCTACTCATAACCATTCTTTAGTTCATGATACTCATACTGATAACCTATTTTATGGACATTCAATAAGATAACTCATCACTATGGAAATCCATACACCCTTTAAAGGAAATCTTACCAATGAAATCGCCTCCTGCCTGCATCGGCCTAATCTGTAATTTAATAATCTGGAACCCTAAACCTATTTGTTAAAAACTTTACTTTAGTGATATGTAAAAGGAGCTGCAGAGGCTACTGGGGTGTGGAGTAGCCTTAGGTCCCAGTCCTGTCCAGGCTAGTACACAACGCCCCATAGCCTCCTGCAGGCTAAGTTTACATATACTAAATAAAATTTTACAGTTTAAAATTAGTTTCCCGGTATATTAAATTACAGATTGGCAGATGCAGGCAGGAGGAATCTACCATAAGATATTCTTCTGCTGTAGATTCCTCATGGTAGGTTTCCTTTAAGTGTAATCTCCTGGCTAACCTGCAAAAAAAAATTTTTTTTTTGCCTCCCAAGAGCTACAAATAGCGTCATAAATAAAAAGACTGCAAAGTAACTTTTTTTCGCAATAAGCTTATTACATAAATTGTCACATATGAGGAAAGGTGGTTCTCCGGCATTATTCATTCCGCTAAACGTGAGTGTATTTATAGCATGCCCCTTGCCCTTGTGGCTCTAAAACTTGAGAATATACAATTTGGAAAACTGTGCATCAAAGACTTCTATTACCATTACCACAGCTCCCTCCCCTTAATTCCTGTGACCTCTTTGAAGTCTTCTCTCTTGGTAGAGATGAAGGCGTCGGAGCGTTGCCGTCTCCGTCCTTCCAGCTTTCTCCTCGTCGCTCTTGTAAGCCCCCATTCTCATTATTGCGGCCTTTAATACTTCCCCGTCCACAGTTCATACACCTGAGGGGGGTGAACATATGACACTTGAATTCTCTGCCGGATAGTCCCATTGTAGAAGTACAATTTAGCTCGCTGTGTCGCATAGGAGCATATAATGCCGGGACAGTCATTCATCTCTTAATTATCCCAGCCTAAGTAAATCTCCTGGCTTGTGAATCACATATTGGTGACGGAGCTCTGCGTCATTAGTGTTATTGTGTGGTGCCATTTGAGGGCCCGGTGAAGACCGTAATTCTTCTCCTGTAGTGCGAGGCCGCAATTTTTATATAAAGTGAACGACATGACAGAGAAAAGCCAGAATGACGGACTCCTGGTGCCCATCACAACACCATAACACTACTTATTAAAAGGGGCTTTGATTGTTACCCTTATACTAAGGATAGGATTACAACTGAAGTAATCTTAGGACCACCACCACTCACAAGGTGGACTACTAAGAAGAATGGAGGTCCCCTACTTAATAATGAATGAATGTGGTGCTTATTGTCTGCTGCTCCATCCAAAATTGGTAGGAGGGTTGGAATTCCGATCTCCAATCCAGCAATCACATAGACTGAATGGGGGAGATTTATAAAGGTCTGAGAGCAACTGTTCTTTGATTGCCTTGGCATCCAATCAGAGCTCGCTTTCATTTTATATTGGCTGTGGGAAAATGAAAGCTGAGCTCTGATTGGTTGCCATGGGCAGCTTGATAGTTTTTACCTCAGACACTTCTGATAATCTCCCCAATGTGTGTATCAGCTCCATTAGTTTGAATGGAACCGCCGGATACATGCTCCACCCTAACGCACTTAGTCATATTGTGACAGGCCCTTTCTAGGATCATCGAAGTCACAACAGTAGACCCATCGATCAGAGTTCGGAACCCTCAAACAGATTATTATCCATGGAAGGGAATAATTAAAATTTAGTCTACCCCTTTATGATTTTATAGGATAACTTGGACAGGGTTACTCCTCAGGATACAGAAGCACATATTAAAATAAACGCCTACTTCAATATAATGAATCACTTTCCCTAAGGTTTCTTTAAACTAGTTCAAAGTTATGTGATGCAGAGAGAGCATCACCCCCCTCGTTTTACTAAGTCCCGGAGCGCATTTCATATCGGGTTTCCCACTATTTCCCAAGTAACGGGGTTTTCAGCGTCCGCGATCGGATTTTGCCGCAATCGCGCTGAATGTTCATCCATGCGACGTACAAATCGGGGGGCTGCCGTCATACAACCCGACGGATTCTGACTGAGCACGGAATTTAAAATTCTAGATGTGTCGTCAAGATATGCCACTCACAGACACCGGGAAGAAGAAGGTTAACTCCACGGATCTCACTGGGAAGCGACACACTTCAGCTCCGTGCTCACGATCTATGTGAATTCGCGACGACTTCAATCTCGTCGGAACCCGTTCGTATCGGGGTCGCGACAGGAGACCGGAAAGTAAAATGTGCCCCACCACATGTCTTCCTGTCTTGTTACAACGTAACAGAGTGAGAACTGTTCACTTCGTTCATAAAATCACATTCACAATCACTCCATCAAGGGGTAGCAAAAAGTACCCCCATAAAGGGTTGTCCCCAAATTAAAACAACTTATGAACCTATAGCATTATAGGCTCCCTGTTAACTTTTAAATACACACTCACGACATATCATCATGAGGCCTAGTATTTTGTAATGACCTGTTAGAGCTATTGGCTCCTTGAATATATATCTAATGGCTGTGAAACAAGGTGTTATAAAATGGCTAAGTATTTAGTAAGGGCCCAGCGATGGGGCTAAGCCTGGCTGCTATCAATTAAGTAGTCCCTGCTCCATCCATCCCCTTGGTTTTGATTGGCAGTTCTACCATGCCCCTCCTCTGTCACTCAACTAATGAGGATTAACTAAAGAGTTTCTTGGGAAGATCTGTCAAACTTGGACCACCCACTAGCCTTGCAACCTCATTTGCTATGGCTCACGCCTCAAAGGTGTTAGACATCTATTTCATTTTTTTTCAGCCCCACTACCCATAGTGTAACTTGTTTAATGATGAACAAAAACTTCCTAGGAAATCAACAAAAAAGTAACAGAAATGTTAGATGAAATAAATTATTTAAAGGAAATCTTACCATGAAAGTATGATAAACCAGGGGCACTTAGTATAATTTTCACGTGCCTGGATTATAATAATAAGCCTGAGGCCTCTGGGTGCCATTACAGGCTTTACACTTCTTACCCTCCGCCTGCCCATATTCTTCTCTCTCTCTGCCTGCTGAAATTAGTCCCACAGTAGGAGGGGGACGTGCTCTTTCACTGTGTAACAGCTTGTGAAGCTACACAAAAACCCCATGAGCTCAGCTGGCTCACTTATGCATAATTTTACAAAGTTGATTTTAGAGGAGGAACCATGGATACAATTTTACCGAAAGATTTATTGAGTAAGTTCCCTGGTTTTATCATGATGGATTCTTCTGATGAATTCCTTTTAAATGGTCCTTTGTCTGGAATCGAAAAAACCCCTGGGGCTGCTACTTCCGGTTTTTCCTCTTCTGTCCTGTGCACAGTTGACGTTCCCGGCTTTGCTAAGAGGGTCGGCTTTGGACAAGAGCATCAGTTCTGTTCCCCATTTTTTCCCCTTGTCCAAGAGCCCAGTGAATGGAGATACCCTGTCATCCACCTGGATTGGCAAAGGCCAAAAGCCTGGAAGTACCAGAGCACCAGAGAGGAGGGTAGTATAAATCCTTTTTAATAATTCGGCTCTCTGAAGTTTCTTCAGATTTCCTGATCCATTTGGTTTTTTGCGTGTTTACAAAATCTGTCCCCTGTTAAAAATATATGGAATCCCAGTATTTAGAGGTGAAGAACGTCATAATAGCTGAGTGGGGAGTACCTCTAAAGGGTTACCACCCCCGTGACTAATATGAGATAACACTTGTAAAAAAATTTCAGTGGCCACATCTTTTTAAAAACAGTGGCTCAGTGGTTAGCAATTAACAGCCCTGCAGCTTCTGGGACCCCTAGGTCAAGTCCCAGATCAACATCTGGCAAAGAGTTTGTATGTTCTTTCCGTGTTTTCGTCGGTTTCCTTCCGTCCGTCCTCCCCAGGTTTCCTCCCATCCTCCAAAAACATATTGGTAGTTGATTAGATTTCTGTCATTCTGCATTTTTACTCGGGAACAGGTCTCCTTTAAAGGAGATGTCCACTAATGCTTCTTCTATACCGCCTTTGAAGTAAAATTCCTTCTGCTCTCAGAGATAAGTCTTATACAGGAATAGAAGGCGCCGCTGAATGGCCATTCCCATTTAATTCATTATATACCCCTCTAATTATGACCTAGAATTGGCGTAAATGTGATGCTGCATGGAGCATCTCAGTATTCTTGGCTACGTGTGTGATCCTTCTAGAACACACATCCTCTGTCTCACACACAAACTGCTAAGTGCGTCTTTCATATCTGACATTTCGGAGAGCAACCCGCCCTCCCGCTTTGCAGATTGTTGTGTCCTCATGTTTGGTACTGCCTGAAGCAAACGCTGTGGGTTCACATGAATGCCCTCATTGCAACATTCTGTTTGGGGATCTCATTAGCGCATTGGCTTCAGTAAAGACGCAGAGCCATTTATTAAGGTATAACAATATCTACAAGCGCTCAATATGGCAGCTTCCCTTGGAATCTCAATGTATTTCTAGTATGGGCCTAGAGCAGCGTATAGCCCGCATGCTGTTCAATCCTACAAGCTCCCAGGGGCGTCCTGTATGGATGTAGCCAATGCCACAAACAACTTTTAACACTTCATCGCCTTCATTTCATATGTGGGTATGAAGCATCAGCGGGGAGTGCTCAACGTTCACATGGTGCCCAGGGATAGAGGGATAATACATAAAGTGATGTCACGTACAGATAAACACTCACAGTGATGGCACGTACAGGGATAAACACCAGTGATGTACAGTACAGGGATAATGCACACAGTGATGTCACAGTACGAGATAATCAGCCTCAGTGATGTCACAGTACAGGGTAATACCCAGTGGATGTCACTGTCACATAGATAAGACCCACAGTGAGGTCAACAGTACAGAGATAAGACAACAGTGATGGTCACAGTACAGTTATAATACACACAGGATGTCTCAGTAAAACAAGGGATAATACACACAGTGATGTCACAGTCAGGATAATACACCACAGGAGGTCACAGTACAGAGATAATACACACATGTTTGCACAGTACAAAGATAAAATACCCACAGCGATATCACGGTAAGAGATATACACACAGTGTTGTCACAGTACAGGGATATACACACAGTGATTGTCACATAACAGGGAAATACACTACAGTGATGTCACAGTACAGGGATAATACACACAGTGATGTCACAGTACAGAGCTAATACACAGTGATGTCACAGTACAGGATAATACACCAGTGAATGTCACAGTAAGAGATAATACACCGACAGTTATGTCACATACAGAGATAATACCCAGGATCCACAGTACAGAGATAAGTAACACACAATGGATGTCACATACAGGGATAATACACACAGTGGATGGTCACAGTACAGGGGCTAGATACACTGTAGTGTGAGGGTTAACACAGACATAGTCTGGGACATCAGCCCAGTGTGAGTTTGGCGCAGGAGCGGAGATAATACAACACACATATGTCACAGTAGAATCAAGTGAATAAGGACAGGACACAGTGTATACGACGGGGGGGTAGGCAAAGAGAAGATCGTGGGGGGTCGAAGGTATAACGTGCATACACAACCCACAAGATACAGAGTCACAGGGTTAGGTATACTCACTAGAGATACTGATCGAGCACAGTGATATCAAAACAGAAGTACAAAGATCGAGACAATACACTTCAGTGATGTCACTAACTACGGCTGAGTATCTCTGTACTAGTGTATATCACTGTGTATATCACACTACAAAGTACCGGAATAATGCACCAACCCGTGATTTCACAGGACAGGATAATTACAACAGTGACGGGTCAGCACAAATAAAACACTGTGTGACGTCACATTATCACAAGTACAATACATACAACAGAATCACTAGATAATCTCACACAGTTGATACGTACAAACAAACATCACAGTGAAGACCTGTACAGGGATAAGTAAGCATCACAGTGTGTACACAATACAGGATCATAACAGACAATTACACTAACACACATGATCACCGGTCACAGTACAGAGCAACTGAATACAGCATGTATTATCACAGGCGCCACGTAGTATCGTCTGCACAGCTCTTTACTAATCTCTGTAAATACAGGATAAAAATACAACACATTGATGCTCTTTAACTACTGTGATAATCCTCACCGACACAATGTGTAGTGATATATCTCATATACGCTCCTTCTGTACTGGCGCACACACTCACCCACCTACACGCAAGTAACTCACAAGTACAAGGTATAAGATCTGTAGTCTCAGTACGTAGGGCAGCTAATAGGAACGAAGAAACTAAAATACGAGCAACTCGAGGGTAGAAAACAAAAAGAGATAAAACCAATAATAAAACCGGGGAGCAGGGTGATAGTGAGGAGGGGGGGTCGAAGCGCAAGGGGGGAGGGATTAGACAGGGATAAAATAGAGCATCAACAAGGGTGTATGGCTGTCCAAAGCACTAGGTGGCAAGGAAGTGAATGAGCGGAGTGCACGGACAAGCAAAGGATAATGCTTGGGCGACTTGAGTCAAAACAGGGTATAAAGGGGAATTTAAAACAACGCGATGGGTCACAGTGATCAGGTGGGAAATGAGATGCACAAACGAAAGCTGGATCGATGTCACAGTAATACAGGGGGGATAACGATCACAGACACAGGTGGATGAAAGGGTCTAACAGGATACAGGATAATATACACAGCTATGTCACATACAGGAGATAAGTACACAAGTGGCTTCCCGGACAGGATAATACCAAGGTGATGGTCACAGTCAAGGTGGATAATAACACACAGTAAGGTTGTCGACAAAGTACAGGGATAATACGACACGTGATGGTTCAGACAGTACAGGAGGGATATAAGCAGCACAGTGGAAAAGTGATCAAAAGTACGTGGAAATACCCCACAGTGACTGTCCATAAGGTGGGGACAGGGAGAGGGCGGGACAGATCCGCACCCAAGTGATTTCAACACTATTCAGGATCATACACACAGTTGTCAGTGTGGCACAGTACAAGGGCTAAACACACATGATGTCACAGCACAGGAAAATACACACAGTGATGTTACACAATACAGGGAGAATACACCAGTGAGTCACGCAACAGGGATATACACACAGATGAAGTCACGTAAGGATAATAGCACCAGTGATGGGTCACAGCTACAGGGTTCATCACAGTGAGTGTCACAGTACAGGGATAATACACACAGTGATTCATATACAAATAATAACACAGTGAGTCACGTACAGTGGTTAATAAACACCGTGAGTCACATCGGGGATAATAACACAGTGATGTCACAGCACAGGTGATAAAATGACACACAAGTGATGTCACAGTACAGGAATCTATATACAGGCATGTCACAGTACAAAGATTATATCACACAGTGATGGTCCCCAGTACATGGATAATACACAGTGATGTCCACAGTACAAATACAATACACACCAGTTTGAGTCACAGCACAGGATAATGGCAACAGTATTGTGCACAGTACAGGACCAATACACAGTGATGTCAACAGTATATGAATCATATACCAGTGATTCACGTAACAAATCATACAACAGTGATATCACAGTACAGGGATAATACCCAGGATGTCACATACAGAGATCAATACCCAGTGATGTCAGACAGGATATACACCAGTGATTCACAGACAGAGATAAACCACAGTGGAGTCACAGTACAGAGCTATACACAACAGTGATGTTGCACAGTACAGGGATAAATGCCACCACAGTGTATGTCACAGACAGGCAGATAATACCCATGATGTCACCAGTACAGGGTATAACACACACAGGGTCACAGTACGGTAATACACACTGTTGATGTCACAGTACAGGATAATCACCACGTTGTCACAGTACAGGGATTATACACACGCAGTGATGTCACAGTACGGGATCATACACACAGTGATGTTCACGTTAAGTGGATAATACACACGTGATATCACAGTACAGCGATAATACACACAGTGATGTCACAGTACAGAGTAACCTGATAAACATCGAGATAATAGTGATTCACAGTACAGGATTATACACTACCGTGATGTCACAGTCAGGAATAATTACACACATTGACGTCAGGATCGAACCATGACGTACAGTAGAGTAATAACACAGTGATATCAAGTACAGGATATACCACGTGTGTAAGCATGAAATACACACAAGTGATGTCACAGTACAGGGATTAATACACACAAGTTCACAGTTAGGGTACACAACAATATGCAACGGGATAAAACCGTGAGCACAGTAAAGATCAACTTGATGTCACACTACAGGATAATACACACAGCTGTATACAAGTTACAGGGAAGATGCACACAGTCAGTGATGGACAGGTAGCACAGGAGGCACGTCCAGGATAATATACCATGTCACTGGGATGATACACAGTCAATTCACAGACAGGAATAATACACAACTGTTTCACAGTAACAGGGATTAATAAACACGATGATGTCACAGTACGGGATAATATCACAGCGATGTCACGTACACGGGATTAATACACAAGTGATGTCCACAGTAAGGATATCAACAGTAGATCGACAGTGATTACACAGTATGAATAGTCACAAGTGACAAATGAGGGATATAATAACACTTGATGTCAACAGTAACAAGGGAGGTAATACACACAGTGTATGTCCGACAGGGGATTACTACACACAGTGATGTCACATGTACGGGATCTACACACAGTGATGTCACAGTACAGATAGATTTAACCACAGTGATTCCACAGCACGGGGATAATCACACACAGTGATGTACAAACCGGGATAATAACACACAGGATTCACATAGCAGGGATATAACCCAGTGATGTCACAGATACAGGGATTATACACACAGTGATGTCAAGTACAGGAGTTAACACCCAGTGATGTCACAGTACAGGGTTAGATATTAATTACGGAAACCACACAGTGATGGTCATAGTACAAAGATAATAACACACAGTGATGTCACAGTACAGGGTTATACACATGTGGTACACACCATGTATCATATACACAGCGATGTCACAGTACACACAGATTATACACCACAGTGATGTCCACAGTAACAGGATAATACACAGTGATGGTACACAGTACACAATATAATACACCAGGATAGTGGCACGGCACAGGGAATATCACACAGTGGAGTACATTAACAGGAACCTATACACAGTGAGTGTCCCAGTATAGGAATCATATACACAGTATGTCACCGTACAAGAGTCTACACACAGTGATATCACAGTACAGGGAGTAATACACACAGTGATGTGTCACGTACCAGAGGAAATACCCAGTGATGTCACAGTACGAATCACCGGGATGATCAGCACAAAATCCACATGTACCTAACAGTGATAGTCACAAATGGGCATACAGAATAATACACACAGTGATGTCACAGTACAGGATAATACACAAAGTGATGTCACGTACCAGGGATATACACACAGTGATGTCACAGTCCAGGGGATATACAACATGATGTCACAGTTACAGCGAGATCATACCAGTGAGTCACAGTACAGGATAATACACACCTTGATGTCACATACAGGATAAACAACAGTGATGGTCACGTCAGCCGAATACTACCCAGTGAGTCAAGTACAAGATAATACACACAGTGATGTCACAGTACAGGGGATAATACACACAGGTGATGTAACAGTACAGAGATATACACAGTGATGTCACAGTACAGGGATATACACACAGTGAGTCACAGTCAGAGATAAACTACACACGTGAAGTCACACGTAACGAATAATACACACAGTGTGTCACAGTACAGGGAATAATACACAGTGTGTCACGTACGATGATATACACGTGATGTCACCGTAACAGGATAAATACACACAGTGATGTCACAGTACAGGGATAATACACACAGTGATGTCACAGTACAGAGATAATACTCACAGTGATATCACGTACAGGGGATAATACATCACAGTGATTTCCACAGTACAGGAAATACTACACACAGCGATGTCACAGGTACAGGGCTAATATACAGTATCAGTACGGAAATCACAGTATGTCACAGTCAGGGATAATTACACCGTGTGTCACAGTACGCGATAATACGTACACGAGTGATTGCACATACAGGATAATTACAGCAGTAACGGATTATATACGTAGTTCAAGTCAGGGTAATTTCACACAGTGATGTCACAGTACAGGATAATACACACATTGATGATCCAGTACAGGGTAAGACACACAGTGATTCACAGTACAGGATATACACCAGTGATGTCACAGTCAGGGGAATACATACACACAGTTTGAATCACACACGTGATGTCAAAAAAAAAAAACAGTACGCAGAAGATAATACACACAGTGACTAATCACATACAGGGGATAGTACACCAGTGATGTCACGTACACAGTATGCCACAGTGACTCACAGTACAGGGATAATACACAGTGATGTCACAGTACAGGGATAATAACCAGTGATTTCATTGTCAGGATATGCACACAGTGGATGTCACACGTACAGGATTACACACAGTGTGCACAGTACTGGGATAATGACCAGTGTGGCACAGTACAGGGATAATATACACAGCGTACGTAATATAAGTGAGTCACGTTACGTTGATAAATACACAAAGGTGGGTATGTCACAGCTAAAAGGGAGAATACACATTGATGTCACTAAAGGGATATACACCGTTGATGTCACAGTACTGGGGATAATAACACGTGATTGTCACAGTACAGGGAGGATATACACACAGTGATGTCACAGCACGGGATAAACACCACACATGCTTTCACAGCATACGTAATACACACAGGCGTCAAAGAGTCACACAGCGAGCACCAGGGTAACTACACACAGGATCGTCACAGTAAGGCTAATACACACAGTGAGTCACGTGTACAGGAATCTTATACACATTGTCATAGTAAGTATACACCAGTATGTCAACAGGAAGGATAATACACACAGTGATGTCACAGTACAGGGATACTACGATCTGAGGCACATCAGTGATAGCCCAGTGAGTACAGCTGGTAATACACAGGATTGACACAATACAGGGATAAATACTACACAGTGATTCACAGCACGGATAATGCAGACAGTGATTTCACAGTAGCGGAATCATTATCACAGATGTACAGTATAGGAATCATTACACAGTGATGTCCACAGTACAAATATAATACCCTATCAAGTACGGGATATACACAGTATGCAATAGGGATAATACACACCTTAGTCAAGAGTTCACCAGTATTCAGAACGGGATATGCACACAGGGAGGCGCAGTACAGGTGATAAATTACACAGTGATGTCACAGTACAAGAGAGTAATACCAGGTCATAGGTCACAGTACAGGGATTAATCCACACAGTGATTCACAGTACAGGATAATGCACCAAGTGATTCCACAGTAAGGGATAATATACACAGCGATGTCACAGTAACAGGGATAACACAAGGTGATGTCACAGTACAGGGATAATACACAGTGATGTCACAGTAAAGGGATAATAACATAACAGTGATGTCACAGTACAGGATAATACACACGGTGATGTCCCAGTACAGGGATAATACACGTGATGTCGCAGTAAGGGGATATACACAACAGTGATGTCACCAGTACGAGGGATAATACACACAGTGAGTTGTCACCTATACAGGATAATACACCATTGATGTCACAGTACCAGAGATAACTACCCAGTGATTGTGCCTAGTACAGTGATAATACACACTGTTGTATGTCACAGTACAGGTATAATACACACAGTGATGTCAAGTTTACAGAGATAAACAACACAGTGAGTCACAGTACAGGGCTAAATACACACTGATGTCACAGTACAGGATAATACACACAGTGATGTCACAGTACAGAGGATAACTACACACAGTGATGGTCACAGTACAGAGATAATACACACCAGTGATATCACGATACAGATAATCAGACCACGTTGATGTCACAGTACAGGAGATAATACACACATGAGTCACAGTACAGAGATAATACCACACAGTGATATCACTAGTACGAGATAGACACACAGGTGACGTCACATACCAGAGATAATACACACAGTGACTATCACATACAGGGGGATAATTTACACGTCCAGTGATGTCACAGTAACAGGAAATACACACGTGATGCAACAGTTACAGGGATATAATCACAAGTGAGTCACAGTACAGAGATAATACACACGTGCATATCCACAGTATAAGGGATTAATACACACAGTGATGTCACAGTTACAGGAATAATACACACAGTGATGTCACAGCCTTACAGGGATAATACACCACAGTGACGTCACAGTACAGAGATAATACACCACAGTGATATCACAGTACAGGGGATATATACACACATGATGTCACAGTTAACGGGATTATCACACCAGCGATGTCACAGACAAGGCTAATATAAAGATCAGTAGGATGTTTCACAGTGTAACAGTACTGTAATCACACCAGTGAGTGTCAGCAGTAACGTAAGGTAATACAAGTTATACTACAGAGATTTATGCATATGTCACAGTTACAGGCGATAATATTACCGTGAGTCACAGTACAGGATAATACACCAGTGAATCACAGATACAGGGATAATACACACAGTGATGTCACAGCACAGGGATAATACACACCGTGATTCACATACAGGATAATACACACAGTGATTGTCACAGCACAGGGATAATACACCCAGTGATGTCACGTACAGGGATTAATACACACAGTGATGTCCACAGTACGAATTCTTATACACAGTGGATTCCTAGTACAAAGATAATACCCACAGTGAGTCCACAAGACAGGGTTATAACACAGTGGATGTGTCCCACAATAAGGGATAATAACACACAGTATGTTACAGCCAGGGAAAATGCAGAACAGTGATGTCACAGTACAGGAATCATATACACAGTATTCACAGTATAGGAATATAACAGTGATGTCACACGTACCAAATATAATACACACAGTGATGTCACGTACGGTAATACACACAGTGATGTCACAATACAGGGATAATACACACCTAGGAATGTCACGAGTTACAGGGATAATGCACACTTGATTGTCACAGTACAGGAACCATAATACACGTGATGTTCACAGGATATGAGAATCATATACAAAGTGACTGTCACAGTACAAGTATGTAATAAAGTTATTACACATCAGGATTCACGTAAGTGAGTAAACAGTGATGTCACTATAAGGGTATTAATCACCCGAGTGATGTCCACAGCCACGGGATAATACACCACAGTGAGGTCACAGTACAGAATCAGTTACACAGGATGTCACATGAAGAATCATATACACATGAGGCACGAGTAAAGATTTATACAAAACACAGTGTCACAGTACAGGGATAATACACCAGTGATGTCCACATACAGGATAACATACCACAGTTGGATGTCCGCACAGGATAATACACCACAGGAGTCAAGGATCACAGGGAACATACAACACAGTGGATGTTCCAGCACAGGGTATAATAACACGTTGGATGTCACAGTAAGGAATCTATACCACAGTGAGTCACAGTAACAAAGATTAATACACACGCAATGGCGCCGCAGTGGCGCCATGCCTGATAACATGCTAGCTACATTATTGATTAAGGGATAAAAGTTCATGAAGCTACAGTTACATGTAGTGTGATTCTTTTGTTGAGCACCATTATATAGTCAGTTATATATATGGATAATAACAGAAGATAAATAAGGACCAATGGCACACAGTGCTGAAAATAGCATCAATGGTGGGTAAGAAGTATTCTTCTCACATCAGAGGAAATAGCCCCTTACACACTTTTGTATTTCTTCTGCCTCCTTGGTTTACAAAATCAGTATGTCAAGTTAAATGCACTTATGTTTGCATTAGATGATTGGGCTTGTTACACAAACTAGTCCGACACAAAGAGCCGTTCATTCGTGTGCTCACTAACTACCCCACATGACCACCCACGCCCTCTTTAACCTGATAAAATTGGTGTTAAAAAAGTGGGCGGTGTGGGATGACTGACTGGCTGTGCTAGCTCCCTATTATATATTTAATGTGGAGTCATTAGGAGCACCGAAGAAGCCGGCTCATGAGGACGGAGGCTAATGAGCCGCTCAACTAGAAGACCGTAATCTCATCCTAGTTTTGCATTAGGATAGCAGTTTGCATCATAGTACACAAACGGATAACAGGAAGTGTAGTCATATACATACGTGATAACAGGAGTGTATCCATTTATACGTGGATCACAGGAAGTGTATCATATTACATACGTGCTCAGGAGTGTGTCCATATTACATACGTGATAACAGTGAAGTTGTATCATATTACATACGGAGAACAGCAAGTGCAGTCATATTACATACGATAAACAGGAAGTTGTAGTAAACATTATAACAGGTGTCTACTTATCAGGACACTTACATAGTGATAGCAGGATTTAGTAGTCATATACATATGTATAACAGTGAAGGTCAGTATATTACATACGGTAACAGAAGTGTAGTCATATTACATACGTGAAAATACAGGAAGTGTAGTCATATTACTAGGGGATAGCAGGAAGTGTAGTCATTACTGATACTGACGGGAGTCCATTACAGTGATATAGAGTGTAGTCTATTACATAACGATGAACGAGCACGTGTAGTCATATTAATTACGTGGATGAAGTCAGTATAAGTGGAGTAGTCATTTACATGTGATAAACAGAAGTAGGAGTCATATTACATACGTTGATAACAGGAATGTAGTTCATCTTACATACTGATAGCAGGAAGGTAGTCATATTACATACGTGATAAGGAAGTGTTAGTCATATTTACAATACGTGATAACAGGAATAGCTATTCAACGTAGGTTCATTACTACGGGTGTAACAGGCTAAGTGTAGTCATATACGATACGTGATAACAGGAAGTGTAGTCATATTACAACGTGGATACCGAATTGTATCATACTATAACAAGAAGGTGTAGCTATTACATACGTGATAAACAGGAAGTGCAGTCATATTACATACGTGGACAAGAATGGATAAAAAAAAATTAATAAAAATAATGTCTCTCTTAGAAGCTAATTCAATATTGAAATGAATATGTTTGGCACCTTGCTTACAATAATACCACCACAATATTCAGACAGGCTAATACAAGTTCAGTAAAAGACCTACCGTATTTGCTGACGATAAGGGCTGCACAAAAAATCCTTTGATTCTCAGAAATCAAATGTGCGCCTTATAGTCCAGTGCCCTTAAATGAACTGGACTTACAGACAACAGCTGCCTTGAACTTGCACAGTCTCCACTGCTGTCGTTCATCTTAAATCAGTGCACCTTATCATCCGGTGCGCCTTAGAGATGAACCTAGAATGGTTTTAGCAGGCATTATTGAGGTGCTCCTATAATCAGTGCACCTTATATACGAACCTAGATGTTTTAGCAGGCATTTCTTGATTGTGGCGCCTTATATTCTGGTGTGCCTTATAGTCCAAAAATACAGTTTTTCTATTTATTCAACAATGGCTTACAAACACATTTTGCATATAGCACAGGCTATCGGAACCTGTCATGCTATAAATTACATTCCTGGTGATAGTTCCACTTTGCAGACCTACTCATTTGGAACAGCCATGGCTAGATATTTGGAGGGTGTTTGTCTATTAAGGAGCAGGCGATGTTATAGGGGTTGCTTCCTGGCTTCCAGGATTTTCACGGATCCTTACTGACCATGTCTTTCAATGGCTTTTTCACATTTCAGTTGTTTTCAATGATCAGTTTTTTCAGTGATCCGAAAAGAACAGGTTCTAAATGCTGAATCACCGATCAATGAAAACTGAAATGTGGAAAGCCCATGATAAAATGGTCAGTGGGAATAATCAGTGCAAATCCACTGAAGCCTGGAAGAGAAACCAATCGTATGTTTCTATAAGCCAAAATGGTTCAGTGAAAAAGTCCCCGATGGGAACAAAAACGCCAATGAAAGAGCCCTAGGGATGCTGCTAATTAGGAGTGCTGGCTTATTAAGGTGCTGGCATATAATTAGAAAGTGAGTGCGACTTTTCATTGGTGCTGGATGTACTAGGGGGTTGCTGGATAAATTTACAATTACTGCAGCTAAATAGTGCATAAGTGCACACATTATTAGTGTGGCTTATATTCCATGAATAAGGATTTTATTCTGTATTTTACTTAATTATGGGATCAGTGATGATTTTAATAAGTAGATGCCATATATATGTAAGAGGTGTGTGGTTCGGGTATAGCCCATTAGTTTCCACATAAATGGAGTCAAGGAGCATCCAAACCAAGCGTAAAACCCCCACTTGCCCCTCCAACTAACAGACCCCCGCCAAGCATTATTGTACTGCTATTACCTGTGTTACGCCTGGTATGAAATTTTTTTTAGTGCTTTAAATGCGGAGCAGTATAAATCACAATCCGCAGATCTATAAAGGCTTCATTGTATGTATATAACAAGAAATGGGGGGGTTTTTTTTGTATTATTAAGTGCCTCCAAATTGGTCTTTTTTTCTGGACTCTGCGGATCAGTATCGGGTTTAAACAGGCCCAGCTGGAGGATCCTTTTGTACTCTGGTGGTCCGTCCGACACTGGTATTGACTTCTATTAGAATAAATTTTAGGGGCGATTGGCACAGTGTGTTCACTTTGGAGTGAGGAGCAGTATTAACCTAGAGCATTTGTTGCAGAGAATGTGATGGGAGTTAGAGGTAGAAGGCTGGATCTATGTACATTTTTTGGACTCTAGACGCACTTTACAGAAAAATCTTGCTAAAAACGCCCGAATCGTATAGTGCCGACGTCCAGGAGAAGCAGACCTCCTGACCGTGTAATGGAGCTCTGGTTGATGCCCTGATAGGCTGCCCCTTCTCCCCGATAGGAGAGGCTCCGCACTGCTCTCTCCCTCTCCTACATGACCTGCATTTGATGTTCAAATCATGTGGACTGATCACATTCCTCTTACATTACCACATGCTGCCGAGAATGGGGACATGCTGCGCTGGAAGGGTAAAAGAAGCGGGAAGGGGTTATGTTGTGTAACGCAGACTGTGTGGTCCTTCATTGTATAGTAGAGCTGTGTGTGTCGTCATGTTTAGAGTAAGATGTGTGTGTCTGCATGGTGTATAGTAGAGCTTGTGTGTTAATCTGTATAGATTGAAGCAGAGCTTTTGTGGGTACTGTATAATGAAGAATGTGTGTGTAACTGTTGGATGTAGCAGAGATGTGGTTATGAGATGTAGATGTAGCAGAGATGTGTGCGTAAATGTCTGGTGTAGCAGAGCTGTGTGTGTAAATGTAGATGTACACAGGCTGTGTGGTGCTGTCTTTAGTGCACCAACAGGGATGTTTTAATTGGTGTCAATATATTTTTTCCTTTTTTGGAAGCCTAAATCTGTGGTGCTCCTATAGTAAGAAGCGTCTTATAGTCCCCTGAAAAATACGTTTTTTACAAACTCCTAGACTGGATGTGTCCCACAACTCTATACAGCCCAGGGACTAAGTGTCTAAATCCGCCACTCTATCGTTATTGTAAATTTTTTGGTGTGTTTTTTTTTTTTCAGAGTATCCATACATTTTAGCAAACGAGCTACACACCAACAGAATATATAACGATATTCTCTATATTTCATGAAAACATTAGGAAGGGCATTTACATCCAGGACTGCCCATCTTACAACCAAACCACAATCTACTCCTCTACTAGGTGCAACCTGGCTGTAGCAATGCAGAATTTAGCACTATGAATATATGGAATATAGAAATTGCAATCTCACGTGTTCTCCGTCATTCTGGAATTCCATCTTTCCCACAACTTCTAGGTAGTCTTCTCCAGCTTTTTCAGAGCCTCACTGGTCCTAATGGGTACTTCGACTCTCCCTCTGGCACCTGAGCCTCTACTACTTTGGGCTCTCATAGTACCTATACTTTTCACTCACTCTCATACTGCCTGACGCAAGCTAAGAGACCTGCATGGTCCATCATCAGATATAGTGACTGTGCGCTCCTCCTGTGCTAGTTCTTACTCGGCCAGGTCCATCGCTCACCCTCGCGCCCTGCGTGGGTTTGCTTAGTTGGACCGTAGAAATGTTCATCTTCCCTCAAAACATCACATCAATGATGCCGGAACGAAGTTCCTTTTTGCTTTCTCCAGGTTTGGAAGATAAGACTTCCTTCTGCCAGCTTCATAGTCGACCGCGTCATTGGGCTGTTCCGTCCTCATTTTTTCTGTCCTATCATCGACTTGGATGCCCCTTCGCCTTCTGCTCGCTACACAATCCCCACACACTCACTTGCCACAATTTCAAAGCACTGGTAGGCGTATGCTCAATTCCACTTCCGTCCACAGCCCATCTCCTCACTTCTACTCCCCCTCTTCTCTGTTTCCCACCATCTGTCAAGTCCTCCGCCTGATCGGCTGCAGTGTTTCTTTAGGACTTCCCTGCCATCGATCATCATCCTAGTAGCCTAAATCCTGTAAAATGCTCTGCGTTTTTTGCGTTGCACATGGGCTTGGTATTTTGCTACTTCCATCAGTTTGTTCCTGCCTTTCCAGGGTAACGTTGACCGCTGTCTTTAAACACTCTGGCCATATCTCTTCGTTCTTCTTCTTCTGCCTCTCAAATTCTATGCCACCACATCCATTCTCATTTCCCCTACATCCTCTTGTCCACCCGCTTTCTTCTGCACCTACCCAACTCCCGGCTTTTACCACTCGATACTGTGCACGCTTCCCTTCGGCCCCGAGTAACGTAAAATAACAAACGCCTGTCTGCCAGCCAGCGCCTGAAGAACACAAATGGGGTAAAAAGACGGGGGAAGAATGTCAGCCTTCCTCCGTCACATGTGCCTAACTACTCCTTCCTGAGCGCCACATGTGCCTAACTACTCCTTCCTGAGCGCCACATGTGCCCAACTACTCCTTCACGAACTCAAGACATACTCAACTACTCCTTCCTGAGCCCCACATATACTCAACTACTCCTTCCTAAGCCCCATACGTGCCCAACTACTCCTTTCTGAGCCACACGTGTGCCCAACTTCTCCTTTCCAAACTCGAGATATACTCAACTACTCCTTCCTGAGCCCCACATGTGCCAAACTACTCCTTCCTGAGCCATACTTGTTCCAAACTACTCCTCCTGGACACCACATGTACTCAAGTAGTCCTTCCTGAGCTCCATGTGTGTGCCAAACTACTCCTTCCTGAGGACCACACATGCCCAGCTATTCCTTCCTGAGCCACACTTGTGCCAAACTAAACCTTCCCAAGCCCCACATATACTCAACTACTCCTTCCTGACCCCACGTGTGACACAAACATTCCTTTCTAAACCCTCATATGCGCCAAACTCCTCTCGTAATTCTTAATTAGAATGTATGCACCAGATCACACCTACCTCATCACTAATGTACCACTCCTCTCTGTGGTCCTGGGACTTTACCACCTCCTCCAAGGATTATAATCTGCTAGTAGCATTCCTCTGATTTCCCTCATACCTTTATTATTTCTTTCTGTTGTGCTGATTATTATATATTCTCATTTTAATTTATATGTAAATGAGGCAGTTGGTGTGCAAAGGGCACGTTCTCTTAACCCGGTGCACTGCTATACCCACCTAAACTACTAACCTCTAATCCGAGTGTTGCCCCATGCTTCCACTTATCTGATGCAGGGGGAGCGATTAATACAGGAATAGCAGTGTTCCTGGACACGAGGAGGTCCTAGGACACACAACTGCCTCGGAATATAGTGGGGTTTTCTTTAGTGGACTGTAATAATAAAAGTATTTTGGAAATCACAGTGCATTTCTATAAAACATGCTGCCAATAGATTAAAGCCCTCGAGGTAGGTGTTAGACTCCATTTAAATTACTGCAATATTTAACTGCAATATGGGGTGTATCAAAGGGGGCCTAGATGCACCCAACATAAACTTAGATCTACAGATCACTCATCAGACCGTACCTAACATTGTGTAAGGTTTGAGCACTAATGTGCTGCCACCAAGACATTGCAGGGTTTCAGCAGGGTCAAAGGTGACCAACCAAAGTAATAAACTGAGAATTCATTAAAAGGTCACTGGTGCCTCTCTGTAATGTTACAATATCACTAGTTAAAGTTACTTCATTTCAGGAGACAGGTTATCGATCCAGGGATTTATTTGGATTGACAGATCAGGAGTTGGGAAGATAAGAAAAATTGACTTCTACTTTATGAGATTTTCGTTCCCCTGGATAAGTGACGTCACTACTCCTTCCCTAGCTCTCATATCGCTGGGCAGCTCCTCTCTAAATATCCCCTTCCCCAATTCTTTTTGGTCGAGTGACTTACAAAACCCAATTAAACTTGATTTACACAAAAATGGGTACAGTAATGCTGGATAAAAAGGAGAAAACTTTTCCCATAAATTGAAATCACACAATCCTCTTTTTATCCATCTTTCTCTATCTTTGTGTGTTTAAGCCATAACATTACCTTCACCAGTCCTAATAAAATTCTGAAAATCCAGACACATACCCCAGTCATTATACTGGCACTATACGTTTAACGAGGCAGTGTTCTTCAGGTATCTGTTTAACTGGTTGAATGCAGAGGACGAGATAACTCGTCATGATGAGCCAGTTAATGTGGCATTTAGACAATCTACATCGTCAGGCAGTTAATTCACTGTTAGACTGATACACTACAAGAAAGGCAATTTTTACATGCCACAAGTCTTGGAACTTGTGCCATGTGATTTTGCATGGCCTATAGCTTCTTCAATGAGCCACACAATGGAGGGGGAATTTATCATTGGGATTTTTGTCTATGTTTTGGCGCAGTTGTTGTACAAATGCTGTTTGCTAATGGTGGCACATGAACATAGGACACTGCAAAGTCACTGTAAAACAGACCCTACTTGCGCCAAATTCAATATTTGCTTAGACTAGTTTTCACAACACTTGAACTCAATTCATGATTTGCGATTTGGTGTAAATATTCATTTTGGCACAAAATTACTCCATTCAGCACCTGGCATAGAAATAGGACAAAAACCAATACCAACTTTATCAAGACCAATTACAATTGGCACAATAGTGGCCCAGACACTTCTTAAATACCTATGTAAGTCGCTTTCACCTGAAAGAATGTGCAAAGTCCGTCGAAATGTGGCGCAAAGCCCTTAGTAAATGTGCCCAAAGACTCACTGGATGAATTCAGATAAAACAAAGTTTTAAGGGGTTCGCCATCCTTTTATATACCTTGTGGATAAGTCCTGAATGTTCACCAAATGATTTGGCATTCCTGCTGCTTACTTTTGTACTGTGTGCAGACTCTCCATGTTTCTTTGTTTACACATTTGAGCTCTGCTAAATAGGAGGAGACGTAGCTGGAGAGTTATGAATCATCCTGCTCCCTCCAGTTCCCCTCTTGTTGTCTGTCTGTCATGTACAGTTGGAGAAGCCTTAAAGACAGCTTATAGCAGTGAGAAAGAGGACGCTGTGTATATATGCAAAGGGCAGCATGGTGAAGACAGGGAAAGGCTAAAGCTGTCAAAGACACAGGTACATATAAATGCAGAGACATGTCTAATGGAACAGATTTATTGAAAAGTGTCCAACCCCCTTTAAACAAGTTAGACTGGGTTCACACCTTGTTTTTTGCCCTACATTGTAAGGACAAATCAGGAGGATTCTGACGCATCCTTACCATGTATGACACAGATGTATGCCTATGCAGTAGGATAAGATGCCCAGGGATCCCCTCTCCCCCGAATATGGACAGTGACATCAACGGGTCCTTCATCATGCTGAGCGCATACATCCCTGTGGGGAGAGATGCAAAACACTTCATCCGCTCCCCATAGCCGTCCATTGCCTCCACTTGTGTTTCCATCCTGCATTTTTGGATGTACAGGATATTTAGGGGCCAGACAGAGGCAACAACTATGCCTCCGTCAGCCATTATTTCTCAATGTATATGCTAAGCGTATATGTCGGGTGCCACCCCAACGTATACGCTTAGCTTGTACATAAAACGTGATGTGAACGAAGCCTTAGACTGGCTGACAACACCATTTGAGGGCTTTTAACATCCTGCCCCTAATGGCCACAGCACCATTTCTATGGCCCTTGAAACATCATGGCAACAAATCCTCCAAAATCCTTGAAGAATGCTTTGGATTTCAACATCCTTTTGTTCTTAGGGGAGATGAACCACCTTCAGAGGCCATAGAAAAGTATGGGCAGGGCCAGCGCTGGGCATACATGGGCTAGTGTCAGGGCCCAGAACTGCTGGTGGGGCCCACATAAGGCTGAATTCACACGGACGTTCAGGGGATGTATATACGGCGACATATATACGTCCCCCATATTCCGGTGCGGTGCCGCATGCGCTGTGCGCCATATATTCCTTTGGAGAGGGGCGGGGGTGATCGTCGCTCACCTCCTCCTACTCTCCGCCGCCATGTGCCCGCCCTGCTATGGTACGGCCGTGTGTGTGCGCCCTAAGGCAGTGCATAAGGAATCCATGGGGGTGAGGAGGGGGCTGTATCTAATGAATCCATTGGGTGTGAGGGGGGGCTTATATAAAATAACCATGAGGGGGCTGTTTGGTATAAGAAACTAGGGAACAGGTTCAAAATTTTTAATGACACCACATGAGCTCACTGCAAAGGGGCCCACTGAGGCTCTGTCGCCCAGGGGCCCACTGAAACCTGGAGTCGACCCCGAGTAAGGGCATGTATGAGGTCTGGAGCCAAGTGGTAAAGCTGTCAACCCAACAAACTTAAAGTGTATGGACAGCCACCCATTATACACAGAAGCCATGTGAACCACTCACTGACCAATATAAAATCTCCCAAATTGCTCATAAATATAATAATTTAAGACTATCTTTAGAATATCTCAAAATCGCCTAAATATCTATCCAAAGGAAAACGCTCTCCATGAAAACGGACCCTTACACGGAGAATTATGTGTCATTGACCTCGGTCAGAGCATTGATTCTTAACTTTATTTCCTTCATTTATCCTACGCCAGTCTTTGTCTGTGTCACAGCGTCTCCGTTCCTCATCCAATCTCACCTCGTACTCACCCCTCCCTTCTTCTTGTGCACAGCTCCTGAATACTGAGCACCATCTCTAGGCAAACAATATACGTGAGGTGCCTCTTAAAAGCCTCCCAAGCTCAATGACCACGAGTCAGTGACAACATCAATCTCCCCGTTCCTCACTGTCTCCTTTTGTGCCGTTACTTTTTTTACTTCGTCTTGCTTCCCCTCATTATGCCAACTTATGTTAAGTGTTTGCCAGTCACCTCCATTTTCCTTTAATGTCTTGTTTAGCCACTTTAGTTCACATTTTCTAAATTCTGCTCTTACCGTTTTCTTCATTTCAATGTTTTTTTGCGTTCTTTAAAAAGAAATTTGGATTTTTAGCATTTTTATTTATTATTTTATTATTTTTATTTTATCATTATCTCAGGATGTCTCCTAGACAAAATACTGAGATGTCTGGATGTAGATTTATACATTTTTGATTTCTGAATCCCTCATCATTAGTTGAGATTGTAGAGATTGCAGTGGAAATAATCATTGGAAAATATAGATCATTTCAGTTGTAATAACAAACAATAGTGGCTCTTGGTCAGCACTACGACCTTTCACCACTAGGGGGTCTACATGGCGTTTGCATTTGTCTTTGTTTCTAAAAATAAGTAGCAAGAAAAGAAGTGGGGAAAGTTATACACCATGCATGAATTTTATGGTTCTACATATCAGGACATGATAAAAAAAAAAACAATTTCAGGTCCCAATAAGTTCTTCAAATTAGGTTCAATCTCAACATGCAACATCTTCAACAGTGTGTGAAAAATGAAGTAAAGCTTTCAGGAGCAGCTAATAAAATGCATTTGGTAAATTGATTGTCAGAAAGTGTGACCACCTCTATAAAAGCAGCAGTTTTAGTAGTTTTCTGGACTATCGTGCATGCTTTTTTAGACATTGTTAAGGAAAGATATCATTAATGATCTTAGAGTAGCATGTATTTCACTGCCAGTCAACCCAGGTTATAAAACTCATATACAAACTATTTGACGGCCATATTTCTGCAGTCGTAAAGATATGCTTGATGCAGCAGCCAGATGCAGCGCTACACAGATGCTGCCAGTATGTGCCAGTCACTGCACCGATTGGCCGTCTTCTTCCAAATACACTTTAAAATAATAACCCTCAACCACAAAGCTCTGCATAATGCTGCACCTACCTCTCATCTGAATCTATCGCCCAACCCATGTTCTTAGATCTGCCAGTGATGTTAGATTAATAAATAACTTAGGGACGGCTTTTTAAAAAATAATAAACGTGCACCTGCTCTGGCGCTGCTGATGTCCCGTGCCGTGGTCCGCCAGACCCGTGCCCCTGTTTGCTTACAGAAGCACAGAAGCCCAGGGAGCTTCTGGCCGGCCGAGGTGGCCAGCCACTCTCATCCGTCACTATCTCTCAGGATTGTAGGGCGGAAGCTCCCTGTGCGTGGCTTCTGTGCCCCTGTAAATGGACCGTGCCATGGGACATCAGCAGCACCAGGAGGTGCTTACACGTTTATTATTTCACCCCCAACCCAGCCCTAATTTATTTATTAATCTCGGATAACCCGTGCCACCTTATTTCGAATCTCTCACGCATGTGTTCCCAAGCTGAACCAATTCTCTTGAATGCCTTTCCCCAAACTATCAGACTAATAACAGATACCCCAAAGTTTCAAATGTGCCCTTAAAACTCATTTCTTAAGGCAGCCTATCACACTCTATAACAGCATGAAATTTCAACTCTCTCTTTACTAACCCATCCTGTGTCCTCCTCCAGTCTGTTATCCGGCAAACACCAGATATACACCAAGTTCCAGGCTTCTCTGCAGTCACATTGAATTTGGACTTTGTATATGAGATGGCGGCTGATGCATTTTTATTTATTACATTATTTTATTCTTTTCCCTTATAAAGAATGGCTAGACCATTATACAAGCTCTTAGACCTCTTGTGTCTCCCTTTCATCTTCGTAGACTGGAAGCTCTTGTGAGCTGGGCCCTGACCCCTATTGCTCCTCTTTGTATTCTGTAATGTCTTATTTTATTTAAATACGTCCCCTATAATTTCCAAAGCGCTATGGAATATGATGGTGCTATATCAATAAAGATTATTATTATTCACAAATGGAAAACGTTCAAGATAACTGACCAAACAGTAGACACCCCAACGAATAAACCTCCCAAAACTAACAAAGACAAAATATATGCATCTCAGACTTTACCGGCCTCAGTTAGCATGTTAAATGTTCAGGTTCATGAGACGTATGGCTTATGTGGAACAGTTCTGTAGTTGGTTCAGACCAAAAGTACATAATAGATGAAGACGTTATAGAATTCCATTGACTTCGGTAAGAGCTCTCATTATGCTTTATGAAATATATCTACATTTCGTTTCATGGAAGATGATGAGAAAGGGTCAAAAGGAACATGAAAGAGAAGGAGCATGATTTGCTTGATGATCTGGTTTGAAGAAAATTACATGTTCTGTAATTCTTTTTAAAGGGGTTGTATAACCAGCTCAATATTCATCAAAGGGAATCCGGGAATTGGCAGGTAATCAGTGAAAAATGGCTCTGCTACTTTAACAATTTTAGCAAGTTTAAAGGGAACCTGTCACTACATTTATCACTGTTGCAGATAGATAGGTTCCCTTTTAAATAAAGGGCACTTTTTTGACAAAAAATTCTGTCCTTTATATTCCCAGAAAATCAAGTTTGTAAACTTACCTGGGATACAGCCAGAACAAGCAGAGACTCAAAAGGGCGTATCTATCTCAGCCAAGTCCAATGACTCCTTCCGTCCTCCCCCCCTGCTACTCCTCCCCTCCAGCGACGTCATCCACCTTACCGCATGAATTGCCACGCCTGTGTACTGCTATGCATTTACATGTTGGGGTTGTGTACTGCTATCACTGCTTAGCAACGCTGGCAGAAAAGCCACATGTTCGCTTTGAGTGAGTAGAGGACGCAAACCCTCCGCCGCTCTCTGCACATGACATGTAAATGCAAAGTGGAGCGCAAGCGTGGGAATTCATGAAGCCAGGCGGATTATGTAACTGCAGGGGAGGAGTATTAGGGGAGTAAGGACTGGAGGGGTGGCTGGACATCGGCCAAGATAGATACACCCCCTCTGACTTGCTGTACGTTCTCGCTGTAAGCTTGGTAAGCTTACCCCTTCCCTGGGGATAAAAAGGACAGCATTTTTAGCCAAAAAAGGGTGCACTGTAGAGAAAAGGGTGCCATGGGAACCTGTCACTCACTGCAATAGTGAAAAATGTGGTGACAGGTTCCTTTTGATAAATTCCTCAAGATTTTGGTACTCCTAACTAGAAATGGGCAGACACGATGGGGGTCATTTACTAAGGGCCCGATTTGCGCTTTCCCGACGTGTTACCCGAATATTTCCGATTTGCGCCGATTGTACCTGAATTGCCCCGGGATTTTGGCGCACGCGATCGGATTGTGGCGCATCGATGCGCTGGCATGCACGCGACGGAAATCGGGGGGCGTGGCCGAACGAAAACCCGACGGATTCAGAAAAACCGCCGCATTTAAGAAAAAATATTTGTAGCGAAAATTACACTTACCTTCACCAGGTATAGGCCGGTGAATTTCAGGGCATTCCAGCGCGCCTCCGAGGAACTTCAGCGCAGCAGCGCCACCTGGTGGACGGCGGAGGAACTACCTTAGTGAATCCCGGCCGGACCTGAATCCACCGCAGAGAACGCGCCACTGGATCGCGAACGGACCGGGTAAGTAAATCTGCCCCGATATTTCAATTCAGATATGGGGTTCACGCAACCTGGGCATATTGCCGAAATGGCGGCCAGTCAAAGATATTGAAACCCCTAACGATTAGCCATGGCTATGATAGGCCAGGGAGAAATCGGATCAGTTTATCTCTACTCATAACCATTCTTTAGGTCATGAATACTCATACTGATAACCTATTTTATGGACATTCAATAAGGATAACTCATCACTATGGAAATCCAGATACACCCTTTAAAGGAAATCTACCATGAAATCTCCTCCAGATATGGGGTTCACGCAACCTGGGCATATTGCCGAAATGGCGGCCAATCAAAGATATTGAAACCCCTAACGATTAGCCATGGCTATGATAGGCCAGGGAGAAATCGGATCAGTTTATCTCTACTCATAACCTTTCTTTAGGTCATGAATACTCATACTGATAACCTATTTTATGGACATTCAATAAGGATAACTCATCACTATGGAAATCCAGATACACCCTTTAAAGGAAATCTACCATGAAATCTCCTCCGGCCTGCATCTGCCCTAATCTGTAATTTAATAATCCTGGAACCCTAACCTAATTTGTTAAAAACTTTACTTTAGTGATATGTAAAGTAGCTGCAGAGGCTACTGGGGTGTGGAGTAGCCTTAGGTCCCAGTGCCTGTCCAGGCTAGTACACGCCCCAGTAGCCTCTGCAGCTAATTTACATATTACTAAAATAAAATTTGTAACAAGTTAAATTAGTTCCCGGTATTATTAAATTACAGATTAGGGCAGATGCAGGCATCAGGAATCTACCATAAGATATTCTTCTGCTGGTAGATTCCTCATGGTAGGTTTCCTTTAAGTGTAATCTCTGGCACCTGCAAAAAAAATATTTTTTTTTTTTGCCCCAAGCTACTAAATAGCTGTCATAAATGAAAAAGCTGCAAATAACTTTTTTTTCGCAATAAGCTTATTACATAAGTTGTCACAATATGAGGAAAGGTGGTTCTCCAGGCATTATCATTCCGGCTACGTGAGTGTATTTATAGCATCCACCTTGCCCTTGTGGCTCTAAACTTGAGAATATACAATTGGAAAACTGTGCAGCAAAGACTTCTATTACCCAGCCAGCTCCCTCCCCTTAATTCCCTGTGAACCTCTTTGAAGTCTTCTCTCTTGGTAGAGATATAAAGTCGTCGGAGCTTCTGCCGTCTCCGTCCTTACAGCTTCTCGTTCGCTCTTTTAAGCCCCCGTTCTCATTATTGCTGCACTTTAATACTTCCGCCACAGTTCATACACCTGAAGGGGGGTGTACATTATGAAAATTGATTCTCTGCAGGATAGTCAATTGTAGAAGTACATTTAGCTCGCTGTGCGGCATAGGAGCATATAATGCCGGGAACAGTCATTCATCTCTTAAATCCCAGCCTAAGGAAAATCTCCTGGCTTGGGAAATCACATAGGGTGTGACGGAGCTCTGCTGCATTAGTGTTATTAGTGTGGTGCCACGTGAGGGCCCTGTGAAGACACGTAATTCTTCTCCTGTATTGCTAGGGCCGCAATGTGTATATAAAGTAGAACGACATGACAGAGAAAAGACAGAAATGGAAGGAAACTCCTGTGTTGCCCATAACAAACACCATATACACTACTTAAAGGGGCTTTGATTGTTACCCCTTATACTAAGGATAGGGGATTACAAACTGAAAGTAATCTTAGAACCACCACCAATCACAAGAATGGACTACTAAGAAGAATGGAGGTCCCAATCTAACTTAATGAATGAAATGGTGGTGCGTTTGTTCTGCTGCTCCATCCAAAATTGTAGGAGGGTTGGAAATTGCCAATCTCCAGCAATCACATAGACTGAATGGGGGAGATTTATCAGAAGTGTCTGAGAGCAGAACTGTTCTAGTTGGCCATGGCAACCAATCAGAGCTCAGCTTTCATTTTATAATTGGCTGTGGGAAAATGAAAGCTGAGCTCTGATTGGTTTCCATGGGCAACTTGAATAGTTTTACCTCAGACACTTCTGATAAATCTCCCCCAATGTGTGTATCAGCTCCATTAGTTTTGAATGGAACAGCCGGATACATGCTCCACCTACCACTTTATTCAATTAGTGTGAACAGGACCCCTGTTCTCGTGATCTGCAGAAGTCACAACAGTAGGAACCCCATCGATCAGAGTCGGAAACCCTCAAACAGATTATTAATCCATGGATAGGGAATAACAATTAAATTTAGTACTACCCCTTTAAGATTTTATAGGATAACTTTGACAGGGTTATCTCAGGAAACATAAGCACACTATTAAAATAAACTCCTACTTCTAATATATGATCACTTTCACTAAGGTTTCTTTAAACTAGTTCAAGGTTATGTGATGCAGAGAGGAGCATCACCGCGTGTACTAAGGGTCCGCGGAGCGCATTTTCATCGGGTTTCCCTACTATTTCCCATTTAACAGGGGTTTTCAGCGCACGCGATCGGATTTTGCCGCAATCGCGCTGACTTTCATGCGACACAAATCGGGGGGCGTGGCCGTCAGACAACCCGACGGATTCTGACTGAGCACGGAATTTAAAATTCTAATTGTGTCGCAAGATATGCACTCACATACACCGGGAAGAAGAAGGTGAACTCCAGCGGATCTCAGCTGGGAAGCGACACATGCAGGATCTCGGGCTCACGAGCTATGTGAATCGCGACGGACTTCATCTTCGTCGGACCGTTCGGATCGGGGATCGCGACAGGACCGGGAAAGTAAATGTGCCCACATGTCTCCACGTCTTGTGACAACGAAACAGAGTGAGAACTGTTCACTTCAGTGTCAGAAAATCACAGTCACATCACCAATCAAGGGGTAGCAAAAATTACCCACATAAAGGGGTTGTCCCAAATTAACAACTTATGAACCTATAGCAGTATAGGGCTCCCTGTTAACTTTTAAATACACACTCACGACATATCATGCATGAGGCCTAGTATTTGTAATGAGCCTGTTTAGAGCTATTGGCTCCTTGAAGATATATCTAATTGCTGTGAAAACAAGGTTTTATAAAATAGGCTAAGTATGTAGTAAGGGCCCAGCGGATGGGGCTAAGCCTGGCTGGCTGTCTTTAGTAATCCCTGCTCCATGCCATCCCCTTGGTTTTGATTGGCAGTTCTACCATGCCCCTCCCTCTGTCACTCAGAGCTAATGAGGATTAACTAAAGGGTTCTTGAGGAAGAATCTGTCAAACTTGGACCACCCACTAGGCACTTGCAACCTCATTTGCATATAGGCTCAACCCTCAAAGGTGTTAGAACATCTATTTCAGCCCACTACCCAGTATTGTAACTTGTTTAATGATGAACAAAAACTTCCTGGAAATCAACAAAAAAGTACAAAATGTTAGATGAAATAAATTATTTAAAGGAAATCTACCATGAAAAGTATGATAAACCAGGGGCACTTAGTATAATTTTCACGGTGCCTGGATTTATGAATAATAAGCCTGAAGGGCTCTGGGTGCATTACAGGCTGTTACACTTCTTACCCTCCCCCTGCCCAGTATTCTTCTCTCTCTCTGCCTGCTGAAATATCCCACAGTAGGAGGGGGAAGTGCTCCTTGCACTGTGTAACAGCTTGTGCAGCTACCACACCCCAGGAGCTCAGCTGGCTCATTAGCATAATTTACCAAGTTGATTTTAGAAGGAAGGAAGCCATGGATAACAAATTTAAGAAGATTATATTGAGTAAGTGTCCCTGGTTTATTATGATGGATTCTTATGATGATTTCTTTTAAAGGGTCTTTGCTGGAATCGAAAAAAAACCCCTAGGGGCTGCTACTTCCGGCTTTCTGTCCTGTGCACAGTTGGACGTCCCGGCTTTGGCTAATGAGCGGTCTGCTTGGACCAAAGAGCATCAGTTCTGTTTACCCATTTTTTCCCCTTGGTCCAAAGAGCCCAGTGGATGGAGAGAGCCCTGTCATCACCTGGATGGGCAAAGGCCAAAAGCCTGGAAGTACCAGAGCACCAGAGAGGAGGGTAAGTATAAATCCTTTTTAATATTCTGGCTCTCTTGAAGTTCTTCAGATTTCCCTGATCCATTTGGTTTTTGAGTTTTACAAAATCTGTCCACCTGTTAAAAATATATGGATCCCAGTATTTAGAGGTGAAGACGTCTATAATAGCTAAGTGGGTGGTACCTCTGGAAAGGTTACCACCCCCTTGACTAATATGAGATAAACACTTGTAAAAAATTTCAGGGGCCACATCTTTTTAAAAACAGTGGCTCAGTGGTTAGCATTACAGCCTTGCAGCTCTGGGGACCTAGGTTCAAGTCCCAGGATCAACATCTGCAAAGAGTTTGTATGTTCTTTCCGTGTTTGCGTCGGTTTCCTCCGGGTCCTCCAGTTTCCTCCCACACTCCAAAAAACATATTGGTAGGTTGATTAGATTCTGTCATTCTGCATTTTGTACTCGGTGACAGGTCTCCTTTAAAGGAGATGTCCACTAATGCTTCTTCTAGACAAGCCTTTGAAGTAAACATTTCTGCCTCTCAGAGATAAGTCTTATACAGGGAATAGAAGGCGCCTCTGTATTGCCATTCCATTTAATTCAATTATATAATCCCTCTAATTATGATGCTAGATTGCGGTAATGGGATGCTGCAGTGAGCATGCTCAGTAGTTGTATGTACGTGTGTTATCCATTCTATAGCACACATCCTTCTGTTCTCACACAGCAGAACTGCTAAGTGCGTCTTCATATCTGACATTTCGGAGAGCACCCTCCCCTCCCGCTTGCAGATTGTTGTGTCTCATGTTGGTACGCCTGAAGCATCGCTCTGGGTTCATGAATGCCCTCATTGCACATTCTGTTTGGGGGATCTCATTAGCGGCATTGGCTTCATGTATGAAGACTGCAGAGCCATTTATTAAGGTATACAATTATCTACAATGCGCTCAATATGGCAGCTTCTCTCTGGATCTCAATTACCTTTATATTATGCATAGAGCAGCGTATAGCCCTGCATCTGTTCAATCACTACAAGCTCCCAGGGGCGTCCTGTATGTAATGTAGCCAATGCCACAACTTTACACTTCATCGCCTTCATTTCATATGTGTGTATGAGCATCAGGCGTGGAGGTGCTGCAAGCGTTCACATGGGGCCCAGGGAGTAGAGGGATAATACATAAAGTGATGTCACAGTACAGGATAATACTCACAGTGATGGCACAGTACAGGGATAATACACACAGTGATGTCACAGTACGAGATAATCAGCCTCAGTGATGTCACAGTACAGGGTAATACCCAGTGGATGTCACTGTCACATAGATAAGACCCACAGTGAGGTCAACAGTACAGAGATAAGACAACAGTGATGGTCACAGTACAGTTATAATACACACAGGATGTCTCAGTAAAACAAGGGATAATACACACAGTGATGTCACAGTCAGGATAATACACCACAGGAGGTCACAGTACAGAGATAATACACACATGTTTGCACAGTACAAAGATAAAATACCCACAGCGATATCACGGTAAGAGATATACACACAGTGTTGTCACAGTACAGGGATATACACACAGTGATTGTCACATAACAGGGAAATACACTACAGTGATGTCACAGTACAGGGATAATACACACAGTGATGTCACAGTACAGAGCTAATACACAGTGATGTCACAGTACAGGATAATACACCAGTGAATGTCACAGTAAGAGATAATACACCGACAGTTATGTCACATACAGAGATAATACCCAGGATCCACAGTACAGAGATAAGTAACACACAATGGATGTCACATACAGGGATAATACACACAGTGGATGGTCACAGTACAGGGGCTAGATACACTGTAGTGTGAGGGTTAACACAGACATAGTCTGGGACATCAGCCCAGTGTGAGTTTGGCGCAGGAGCGGAGATAATACAACACACATATGTCACAGTAGAATCAAGTGAATAAGGACAGGACACAGTGTATACGACGGGGGGGTAGGCAAAGAGAAGATCGTGGGGGGTCGAAGGTATAACGTGCATACACAACCCACAAGATACAGAGTCACAGGGTTAGGTATACTCACTAGAGATACTGATCGAGCACAGTGATATCAAAACAGAAGTACAAAGATCGAGACAATACACTTCAGTGATGTCACTAACTACGGCTGAGTATCTCTGTACTAGTGTATATCACTGTGTATATCACACTACAAAGTACCGGAATAATGCACCAACCCGTGATTTCACAGGACAGGATAATTACAACAGTGACGGGTCAGCACAAATAAAACACTGTGTGACGTCACATTATCACAAGTACAATACATACAACAGAATCACTAGATAATCTCACACAGTTGATACGTACAAACAAACATCACAGTGAAGACCTGTACAGGGATAAGTAAGCATCACAGTGTGTACACAATACAGGATCATAACAGACAATTACACTAACACACATGATCACCGGTCACAGTACAGAGCAACTGAATACAGCATGTATTATCACAGGCGCCACGTAGTATCGTCTGCACAGCTCTTTACTAATCTCTGTAAATACAGGATAAAAATACAACACATTGATGCTCTTTAACTACTGTGATAATCCTCACCGACACAATGTGTAGTGATATATCTCATATACGCTCCTTCTGTACTGGCGCACACACTCACCCACCTACACGCAAGTAACTCACAAGTACAAGGTATAAGATCTGTAGTCTCAGTACGTAGGGCAGCTAATAGGAACGAAGAAACTAAAATACGAGCAACTCGAGGGTAGAAAACAAAAAGAGATAAAACCAATAATAAAACCGGGGAGCAGGGTGATAGTGAGGAGGGGGGGTCGAAGCGCAAGGGGGGAGGGATTAGACAGGGATAAAATAGAGCATCAACAAGGGTGTATGGCTGTCCAAAGCACTAGGTGGCAAGGAAGTGAATGAGCGGAGTGCACGGACAAGCAAAGGATAATGCTTGGGCGACTTGAGTCAAAACAGGGTATAAAGGGGAATTTAAAACAACGCGATGGGTCACAGTGATCAGGTGGGAAATGAGATGCACAAACGAAAGCTGGATCGATGTCACAGTAATACAGGGGGGATAACGATCACAGACACAGGTGGATGAAAGGGTCTAACAGGATACAGGATAATATACACAGCTATGTCACATACAGGAGATAATCACCAGTGTATCCCGAGAACAGGGTATAATACACAAGGTGATGTCACAGTAGTGGAATAATAACACACAGTAGTCTGTCACAAAGTACAGGGATAATCGACAGCGTGATGTTCAACAGTACAGGGGATATATAGCACACAGTGAAAAGTGATCACACAAGTCCGTGGAAATACCCACAGTGGACTGTCCAGATAAGGATAATAGCAGCACAGGATGAGGCGGCAGCACAGGGATATCGACACAAGCTGATGTCAACACTATCAGGATCATACACACATTGTCAATGTGCACAGTACAAAGGGCTTAAAATCACATGATGTCTACAGCACAGGGATAATACATACATCAGTGATGTACACATAGTACAGAGAATACAGCACAGTGATGTCACGCACAGGGTAATAGCCACAAAGTGAAGGTCACGAATACAGGATAATACACCCAGTGATGGTCACATAGGGGGGGGGGGCAAAAAAGGGTAATCACAAAACGTGATGTCACAGTACAGGATCTACACACAGTGATTTCATAGACAAATATAACACACAGTGATGTCACGTCACAGGGTTAATACACCTAATCACATCCGGGGATAATACACACAGTGATGTCACAGTACAGTGATATGACACACAAGTGATGTCACAGTACAGGAATCATATACAGCATGTTCACAGTACAGGGATAATCCACAGTGATGTCACAGTACAGGATAATACACAGTGATGTCCACAGTACAAATAATACACACTTGAGGTCACAGTACAGGGATAATCAACCAGTATGTGTCACAGTACAGGACATAATACACAGTGATGTCACAGTAAGAATCATATACACACGTGATTCACAGGTAACACAGATCATACACACAGTGATGTCACAGTACAGGGATAAACCCAGTGATTTCACTGAAGAGATAATACCCAGTGATGTCACAGTACAGGATAATACCCACAGTGATTCACAGTACAGAGATAATACACACAGTGATGTCACAGTACAGGGATAAATCAAGACACAGTGATGTCACAGTACAGGATAATGACACACAGTGATGTCACAGTACAGGAGATAATACCCATGATGTCACGACGGTATAATACACACAGGGAGTCACAGTACGTAATACACAGCGTGATGTCAGTACAGAGATAACACCGTGTGTCACAGTACAGGGATATACACACAGTGATGTCACAGTACAGGGATAATGACACACAGTGAATCACAGTACAGGATAATACACACCGTGATATCACAGTACAGAGATAATACACACAGTGATTCACAACAGGATAACACACTATAACACAACGAGATAATACCAGTGATGTCACAGTACAGGAATAAATACACACCGTGATGTCACAGTACGGGATAATACACACATTGACTCCACAGTACAGAGATAATACACACAGTGATATCACAGTACAGGGATAATACCACAGTGTATGTCACAAGACATGGATAATACACACAGTGAGGTCGACAGTACAAAGCAGATAATACACACAGTATGTCACAATACAGGGATAATACACACATGATGTCACAGTACAGGATATACACAAGTTATGTCACATACAGGATAACACAGTGATGCAGTACAGGGATATCCACAGTGATGCACAGTCAGGATAATAACACGCGATGTCACGATAGGGATATAACACAAGCAATGTCACAGTACAGGATAATACACACTGATTGTCACAGTAAACAGGGATAATATACACATCGATGTCACAGTAGCAGGTATAATACACAGTATGTGTCACGTACGGGATAATAACAAGTGATGTCCACAGTAAAGGGATATACACAAGTAGTCCGTACAGTGGATAATACACACTGGATGTCACAGTACAGTAGGGATAATAACCACATTGATGTCACAGTCAGGGATAATACCACAGTTATGTCCGTACAGGGATAATACACACAGTGATGTCACAGTACGGGGTATACACAGTGATGTCACAGTACAGGATTAACCACAGTGATGTCACAGCACAGGGATAATACACACAGTGTGTCACAACAGGGATAATACACGATTCAAGTACAGTGATGTCACAGTACAGGATATACACACAGTGATTCAACAGTACAGGATAATCACAGTGATGTCACAGTACAGGGAATAATAGCAGCACAGTGATGTACATAGTACAAAGTGAAGTACACACATGAATGTCACATACAGGGTTATACACAGTGTCACAATCATGTATCATATACAGGATTCCACAGTACCACAGATTATACCACAGTGATCACAATACAGGATAAACACAGTGAGGTCACAGTACAATAATACACCAGGATTCACAGCAGGGATATCACACAGTGATGTCACAGTACAGGAACCATATACACAGTGATGTCACAGTATAGGAATCATATACACAGTGATGTCACAGTACAAAGATCATACACACAGTGATATCACAGTACAGGGGATAATACACACAGTGATGTCACAGTACAGAGATAATACCCAGTGATGTCACAGTACAGGGATAATACACACAGTGATGTCAGCATACAGAGAAATCCACATACATAACAGTGATGTCCAGTACAGAGATAATACCACATAGATGTCACAGTACAGTGGATAATACACACAGTGATGTCACAGTCCAGGGATAATACCCATGATGTCACATCCAGGGAATACACTGATTCACAGTACGAGATGTACACACAGTGATGTCACAGTACAGGATAATACACACGTGATGTCACAGTACAGGATATAACACACAGTGGATGTCCAGGTACAGATAATACACCAGTGATGTCACAGTACAGAGATAATACACACAGTGATGTCAGGTAAACAGGGATATACACACAGTGATGTAACAGATAGAGGATATGATACCACACAGTGATGTCACAGTAAGGATATACACACAGTGATTCACAGTACGAGATAAATACACACAGTGAAGTCACGTACGAATAATACACCATGATGTCACATACAGGGATAATACACACCAGTTGGTGATCACAGTACGAGGGATATACACAGTGATGTCACGTAACAGGATAATACACACAGTGATGTCACAGTACAGGGATAATACACACAGTGATTGTCACAGTACAGGAGATAAGACTCACAGTGATTCACGTACAGGGGATAATACCACAGTGATGTTCACAGTACAGGGATAATACAACAGTGATGTCACAGTACAGGTGAATATACACAGTGATGTCACAGTACAGGAGAATATCACACAGTGATGTCACAGTCAGGGATAATCACACGTGATGTCACAGTACAGGATATAGATACAGTGATGTCACATACAGGATAATACACATGATGTCACAGTCCAGGTAATTCACACAGTGATGTCACAGTACAGGATAATACACACATTAGGTATGTTCACAGTACAGGGATAAACACACAGTGATTGTCACAGTACAGGGATATACACACAGTGATGTCACAGTACAGGGAATAACCGTGTCACACACAGGTGATACTAACACCACACGTGATGTCACAGTAAATAAACACACACAACAGTCGCAGAGATAATACACACAGTGATGTTCACATACAGGGATATACCAACATGATGTCACAGGGTAACACAAAGTGTGTACAGGCCACAGTGATCACAGTACAGGGATAATATGCACAGTGACGTTCACAGTACAGGATAATCACACAGTGATCATTGTACAGGATATCACACAGGATGTCACGTACAAGGTTTAAAAGTTCACAGTACTGGGATAATCACCAGTGTGCACAGTACGGGATAATATACACGCGTGGGTCACAGTACAGGATAATACCAAGTGATGTCACAGTACTGATAATACACACAGGTGATGTCACAGTAACACAGGGAATACACCATTGATGTCACATACAGGGGATAATCACCCTTGATGTCACAGACAGGGATAATACACACAGTGAGTCACAGTACAGGGATAACACACCAGTGATGTCACAGACAAGGGATAATACACACATGCTTTCACAAATACAGGGTATAATACACACAGTGAGTCACAGCACGGATAATACACACAGTGATGTCACAGTACAGGGATAATACACACGTGATGTCACGTACAGGAACTCTATACACATTGATGTCATAGTACAAAGATAATACACACAGTGATGTCACAGTACAGGGATACTACGCATGAGTCACAGTACAGGATAGTCCACACAGTGATTCACAGTACCTGGTATACACAGTGATGTCACATACAGGGATAATCACACATGATTCACAGCACGGATAATCAACACTGATTTCACAGTACGGAGAATCATATACACAGTGATTCACAGTATAGGATCATATACACAGTGATGTCACAGTACAAATATAGATCACCACAGTGATGTCACAGTCAGGGATAATACACACGTATGTCACAATACAGGGATATACAAACACAGTGGTTCACAAGACAGGGTATAGCACACAGTGATGTCCAGTACAGGATAAATATACACAGTGATGTCACCAGTACAGGATAATACCGGTGGTCACAGTACAGGATAATACACACAGTGATTCACAGTACAGGTTAATGCCACAGTGATCACAGTAAGGGATAATAACGGATGCACAGACAGGATAAACCAAGGCATGTACAGACAGGGATAATACACACGTTGATGTCCACAGTAAAGGGATAATACACATAAACAGTGATGTCCCAGTACAGATAATACACACGGTGATGTCACAGTACAGGGATAATACACCTGATGTCAGTACAAGGATATAACACACAGTGATGTCACAGTACAGGGTATAATACACACAGTGAGTTCACATACAGTGATAATACACCCGTGTGTCACAGTACAGAGATAATACCCAGTGATGTCCAGACAGGATATACACACAGTGATGTCACAGTACAGGGATTAATACACACAGTGATGTCACAGTACAAGATAATACACACAGTGATGTCACAGTCAGGATAATACACACGATGTCACAGTACAGGAAATACACACAGTGATGTCACAGTACAGAGATACACACACAGTGATGTCACAGTACAGAGATAATACACACAGTGATATCACATTACAGATATCAACCCACAGTGATGTCACAGTACAGAGATAATACACACACGTGATGTCACAGTACAGGGATATTCACACAGTGATGTCACCTACAGAGATAACACACAGTTACCGTCACAGTCCAGAGATTAATACCCAGTGATATCACGTACAGGGATAATACCCCAGTGATGTCACAGTACAGGAAATACACCACGTGATGTCACAGTACAGGATAATCACAAGTGACGTCACGTACAGAGATAATACCACGTAGATAATCACATGTACATACAGGATAATACACAAGTGATGTCACAGTAGAATATACACACAGTGATGTCACAGTACAGGGATAATACACACAGTGATGTCACAGTACAGAGATAATACACACAGTGATCACAGTACAGGGAAAAACACATGATGTCACATGTACAGGGATAATACACACAGGGATGTCACACACAGGTAATAACACAGTGATTCACGTACAGGATTATTCACACTGATGTCACAGTACTGGGATAATACACACATGAGTGTTCAGCAGTAATCAAGAATTCATAATACAGTATGTCACAGTACGATAATAACCAGTGATGTCACAGTACAGGATATATACACACAGTGATTCACAGTACAGGGATAATACACACAGTGATGTCCAGCTACAGGGATACGATACACACGTGATGTCACAATACAGGGGATAATACACACAGTGAGGTCACAGCACAGGGATAAACACACAAGTGATGTCACAGTACAGGATAATACACACAGTGATGTCACAGTACGATTTATACACAATATCTAGACAAAGATAATACCACAGTGAGTCACAGTACAGGGTTAATACACAGTATGTCACAATATAGGGATATACACACACAGTGATGTTACACCAGAGTGCAGAAGTGTGTCACAGTACAGGATGAATACACAGTGATCACAGTAAGGAATCATATACACAGTGAGTGTCACGTACCAAATAATACACACAGTGATGTCAGTACAGGATAATACACACAGTGATGTCACAATACAGGATAATACACACAGGATGTCCGAGTCAGATAATGCACATGATGTCACAGTACAGGAACATATACACCGTGATGTCACAGTATAGGAATCATATACCCATGCATGTCACAGTACAAGATTAATACACACAGTTATGTCACAGTACAGGGATAATACAGTGATGTCACAATCAGGGATTATACACACAGTGATGTCACAGCACGGATAATACACCACAGTGAGGTCACATACAGAATCATTACACAGGATGTCACAATAGAATCAATACACATGAGTCACAGTAAAGTATACAGCACGTGTTCACAGTACAGGGAAATACACAGTGATGTCACATACAGGATAATACACATATCACAGTCAGTGAGTCACACACAGGGAAATACACACAGTGATGTCACAGCACAGGATAATAACACCGTTGGATGTCACAGTACAGAATCTATACACAGTGATGTCACAGTACAAAGTAATACACACCAATGGCCCCGCAGTGGCTGCCATGCCTGATAACACTACTAGCTACACTTATGATTAAGGGGATAAAAGTTTCATGAAGCTACATTACATGTTAGTTGATTCTTTTGTGAGCACATTATATAGTCAGTATATATATATAGTATAATATAATAAGATAATAGGACAATGGCAACATGTGACAAATAGCACAATGGGGTGTAAGAAGCTATCTCTCACATCAGAGGAAATAGCCCCTTACACAACTTTTGTATTTCTTCTGCCTCCTTGGGTTACAAAATACTAGTATGGTCAATTAAATGCACTTATGTTTGCATTAGATGATTGGGTTGTTCACAACTAGCCGACACAAAGAGCCGGTTCATTGGTGCTCCACTAAACCTACCCCCATGACTCACCACGCCCTCTTAAACCTGATAAAATTGGAGTTAAAGTGGTGCGGTGTGGGATGACTGACTGGCTTGTAGCTCCCTATTATATATTTATGTGAGTCATTCAGGAGCCAGAAGAGCCGGCTCTTAGTGAGCGGAGCCTAATGAGCCAGCTCACTAAGAGATATCGAATTCCATCACTAGTTTGCATTAGGGATAGCAGTAGTGCATGTCATAGTACACATCGGATAACAGGAAGTGTAGTCATATTACATCGTGCGTGATAACAGGAGTGTATCCATATTTATACGGATGATAGCAGGAAGTGTCATCATATTACATACGTATAGCAGGAAGGTGTAGTCATATTACATAGGAACAGATGTAGTATAAGAACATACGTAAAGTGTAGTCATATTACATATACGCGAAACACAGAAGTGCAGTCATATTACATACGATAGACAGGAATGTAGTCATATTACATACTTGATCAGGAGTGAGTCACTTACATACGTGATAGCAGGAAGTGTAGTCATATACATATAGTATAACATGGAAGTCAGTCATATTACATACGTGATAACAGAAGTGTAGTCATATTACATACGTGATACAGGAAGTGTCGTCATATTACTCGTGATAGCAGGAAGTGTAGTCATATTAATAAATAGCAGATGTATAATACTGTATACGGAAGTAGTCCATAGTTGATACGATGGAAGGTAGAATATGGACAGAAGTGTAGTCATATTTAATGCAACAGGAGTGATCTGTAATACGATTTAACAAGACGTGTGTCATAGTTAATACGAGTAACAGAATGTGCTAGTCATATTACATACGTGATAACAGAAGTGAGGCATATTACATACGTTGAATAAAGGAATGTAGTCATATTACATACGTGATAACAGGAAGTGTAGTCATATTACATACGTGATAGCAGGAAGTGTAGTCATATTACATACGTGATAACAGGAAGTGTAGTCATATTACATACGTGATAACAGGAAGTGTAGTCATATTACATACGTGATAACAGGAAGTGCAGTCATATTACATACGTGATAACAAGAATGTATAAAAAAAATTAATAAAAATGATTTCATCTCTTAGAAGCTAATTCAATATTGATAATGAATATGTTTGCCACCTTGCTTACAATAACCACCACAATATTCAGACTAAGGCTAATATCAATGTCAGTAAAAGACCTACCGTATTTTTCGGACTATAAGGCGCACAAAAAATCCTTTGATTTTCTCAGAAATCAAAGGTGCGCCTTATAGTCCAGTGCGCCTTATATATGAACTGTACTTACAGACAACAGCTGCCTTGAACTGTGCACAGGTCTGCCACCTGCTGGTCGTTCATCCTTATAATCAGGTGCACCTTATAATCCGGTGCGCCTTATATATGAACCTAGATGTTTTAGCAGGCATTTATTGATGGTGCGCCTTATAATCAGGTGCACCTTATATATGAACCTAGATGTTTTAGCAGGCATTTATTGATTGTGCGCCTTATATTCTGGTGTGCCTTATAGTCCAAAAAATACAGTTTTTCTAGTTATTCACAATGCTTACAAACACATTTTTCAGTATAGCACAGGCTATCGGAACCTGTCACATGCTATAAATTACATTCCTGGTGATAGGTTCACTTTCAGACCTACTCATTTGAACAGCAGTGCTAGATATATTGGAGGGTGTTGTCTATATAAGGGGAGCAGGCTATGTTAATAGGGGGTGCTTCCTGGCTTCCAGGATTTTTCACGGATGCCTTACTGACCCATTCTTTTCAATGGGCTTTTTCACATTTCAGTTTTTTTCAATGATCAGTTGTTGTCAGTGATCAGAAAAAGAACAGGTTCTAAACTGATCACCGATCAGTGAAAAAACTGAAATGTGAAAAAGCCCATTGATAAGAATGGGTCAGTGGGATATCAGTGACAAATCACTGAAGCCGGGAAGAGAAAACCAATCTGTATGTGTCTATAAGCCAAAATGGGTTCAGTGAAAAATCCCCGATGGGAAAAAAAACGCCAATGTGAAAGAGCCCTTAGGGATGCTGGCTATATTAGGAGGTGCTGGCTATATTAGGAGGTGCTGGCTATATTAATTAGAAAGTGAGTGCTGACTATATTCATTGGTGCTGGATGTACTAGGGGGTTGCTGGATAAATTACAGATTACTGCAGCTAAATAAGTGCATAAGTGCACTACATATATTAGTGGGCTTTATATTCATGAATTAAGGGATATTTATTCTGTATTTTACTTAATTATGGGTATGCAGTGAATGATTTAATAAGTAGGTGCCATATATTATGTAAGAGGTGTGTGGTTAGGGTATAGCCATTAGTTTCCACAATAAATGGAGTCAAGGAGCAGCCAAACCAACGTAAAAACCCCCACTTGCCCCTCCAACTAAAGACACCCGCCCAAGCATTATTGTACTGCTATTACCTGTGTTACGCCTGTGTATGAATTTTTTTAGTGTACTTTAAATGCTGGAGCCATGTATATCACAATTTCCGCAGGGATCTATAAAGCTTAATTGTATTGTATATAACAATAAATTGGGGGTGTTTTTTTTTTATTATTAAGGTGGCCTCCAAATTGGTCTTTTTTTCTGGACTTCTGCGGTTCAGTATCGGGTTAAACCAGGGCCCACTGGAGGATCCTTTTGTACTCTGGTGGTCCAGTCCGACACTGGGTATAAATTCCTATTAGTAGTAAATTTTAAGTGGGCACAGTGTGGTCACTTGTGGAGTGAGGAGCATGTATTACCTAGGAGCATTTGTTGCAGAGAATGTAGATGGGAGTTAGAGGTAGAAGGCTGTATCTATGTACCATATTTTTTGGACTATAAGACGCACTTTTTAGCAAGAAAAAATCTTGCTAAAAAGCGCCCGCATCTTATAGGCCGACGGTCAGGAGAATCAGACCATCCTGACCGCTGTAATGGAGATCGGGTGATGCCCTGATATAGAGCTGCACCCTATCTCCCAGAGAGGAGAGGCTCCGCACTGCTCTCTCCCTCTGCCTACAGGACCTGCAGTGATGTCAGAATCATGTGACTGATCACATGCCTCTTACATTACCACATGCTGCCGAGAATGGGGACATGCTGCGCTGGGACAGGGTAAGAAGAAGAGGGGAAGGGGTTATGTGTGTGTATAGCAGAGCTGTGTGTGTCTTCATGTGTATAGTAGAGCTGTGTGTGTCTTCATGTGTATAGTAGAGATGTGTGTGTCTGCATGTGTATAGTAGAGCTGTGTGTGTAACTGTATGGATGAAGCAGAGCTGTGTGTGTAACTGTATGAATGAAGAAGATGTGTGTGTAAATGTATGGATGTAGCAGAGATGTGTGTATAGATGTATGGATGTAGCAGAGATGTGTGCGTAAATGTATGGATGTAGCAGAGCTGTGTGTGTAAATGTATGGATGTAGCAGAGCTGTGTGTGCTGTGCTTTAGTGCGACCAACAGGGATATTTTAATTGGTGTCAAATATATTTTTCCTTTTTTGGAAGCCTAAATCTGTGGTGCGTCCTATAGTAAGAAGCGTCTTATAGTCTGAAAAATACAGTTTTTAAAAACTCTAGACTGGATGGGGGCCCACAACCTCTATACAGCCCAGGGACTAAGGTAGTCTTAATCCGCCACTCTATCGTTATTGTATTTTTTGGTGTGTTTTTTTTTTTTCAGAGTATCCAATACATTTTACAAAACAGAGATACACACCAACAGAATATATAACAGATATTATCTATATTTCATGAAAACTATTAGGAAAGGGCATTTACAGCCAGGACTGCCCATTCTTACAACCAAACCAACACATCTACGTCCCTCTACTAGGTGCAACCTGTATGTAGCAAATGCAGAATTTTAGCACAGATGAAGATATGAAATATAGAAATGCAATACTCACGTGGTCTCGTCATTCTGGAATTCCACTTTCCCAGCAACTTCTAGGTAGTCTTCTCCAGCTTTTGCAGAGCCCTCACTGGTCCTATATGGTATTACGACTCTCCCTCTGGCACCTGAGCCTCTTACTACTTTGGCTCTCATAGTACCTATACTTTCACTCACTCTCATACTGCCTGACTCAAAGCTAAAGATACCTGCATGGTCATCATCAAATATAGTGACTGTGGCTCTCCTCCCTGTGCCTAGTCTTACTCGGCCAGGTCCATCTCTCACACCTCGCGCCCTGCGTGGGTTGCTTAGTTGGACATAGAAATGTTCATCTTCCTCAAAAACATCATCATCAATGATGCCGAGACGAAGTTCCTTTTTGCTTTCTCCAGGTTGGAAGATAAGACTTCCTTCTGCCAGCTCATAGTCTGACCCGGCATTGGCTGTTCCGTCCTCAGTCCTATAATCTACTTGGATTGCCCCTTCGCCTTCTGCTCTCTTACACAATACCCACACACTCACTGTGCCACAATTTTCAAAGCACTGGTAGTGCGTATGCTCAAATTCCACTTCCGTCCACAGCCCATCTTCCTCACTTCTAACTCCCCCCTCTTCTCTGTTCCCACCATCTGTCAAAGCCCTCCTCGCCTGATCGGCTGCATGTTTCTTTAGGACATTCCCTGCCCCGATCATCATCCTAGTAGCCTGAATCCTGTAAAATGCTCTGCTTTTTTGCTGTTGCACAAGGGCTTGGTAATTTGCTAATTCCATCAGTTGTTCCATGTCCTTTCCAGGGTAACGTTGACGCATGTCTTTAAACACTCTGGCCATATCTCTTCGTTCTTCTTCTTCTTCCTCTTCAAAGTCTATGGCACCACCAGCCATTCTCATTTCCCCTACATCCTCTTGTCCACCCGCGTCTTCTGCACCTACCAAAACTCCCCGGCTTTTACCAGCTCTATACTTTGCACGGCCTTCCCTTCGTCCCGAGTAACGGTAAAATAACAAACGCCTGTCTGCCAGCCAGGCCTGAAGAACACAAATGGGGAAAAAGAAGAATGTCAGTAATGCTTCCCAAACCTCCACTTCTCCAGGTGAGGACCATGACAAAATCAGGAAAAGCCACACGTAAGCAAAGACACTCCAAAATGCAGTCACTGCAAAGACACGTGGGTGCCGAATGCGACGACTCTCCCCATCAGGGACTACCGCAACGCAAATTCCAATAATCACTAACATGTTGAAGGCAGCTGAGCCAACGATAGTGCTGGGGCCCAAGTCACCTGCTTCAAAGCCTCGTCCAACCACCTCAATGATAGAAAGCAAAATTTCTGGGGCTGATGACCCCAGTGCCATCAGTGTAAGGTTTGAAACAGTTTCATTCCAGAGACGTACACTTGTCACTGTCACCTCTCCATTGGGCCTTCGAAATGTAATTCGCCGCTCTTGTGAAGTGATGACCTCAATAGATGCCATAAAGCGGTCAGCTATGATGGACATTCCAAGGAACATGTAGACGAGTGCCACAAAGTAGACAATGGCTCTTGCTGCACGGTCCCCAGTGGACGGAGGATGTGGCAGCCATGCAGGCAGCAGGACACCGTCTGTGCACACTTCATGCTGGCTTTGTCCACAAGTAGAAGCATTTGGAGAAGGAGTAGAAGCACCCAGTGATAAAGGAAAGAGCAGGAGGGAGAACAGGAATAAATACATGGTGGAGAAAGAAGGGAAAAGCGGGTCAAGGGAAAGCCGGATCACCTACAACAGAGAAACGAAAACATTGGTTATCAAGGGTTCCCAGCATACTAGGTAATCATCTAAAAATTATCTATCTGTCTATAAAGCCTCTTTTCAGCCGACTGATAATTTTTGAATCCATGTTTGGGTATTTTACTCTGTTTGCAACAGTTTGTAGTCCGGATCAAACCACTAAGTCTTGAGTTACCCCGTTCCACCAGAGTAAATTTTGGCCTTAAAATCTTCTACAAATGGGGAGGAGATTAATGTATAAAATATATGAGTCTTTTCCCAGTTTCTATGGCGATTACAGAAGTCAAACACAGCAAACTGATTCAGAGGAGATCCAAGGGTTGAGGAGTATGTACTATAGCTCATGTTGTAGATGTGAGGAGAAGATTTACTATAGAAGAGTGTCACAGAATTCCACAAGCTCCTGGGCTTCCAGCAGGACCTGAAACTTTTTGGTAACATAGACCTTAGACTTAGAATTGCAATTTTTTGGGATGTTGCTGCTATTTATGATAGTGGAAATTAAGGTGAACCTATTACTGCCAGTTTCCCCAAAATACCATCTGTAGAAGGCACTTCAGCTTTTTTTGTTTTGTTGGCCAGCGAAGTGCCCCCATGCATGTGGAAGTGTTATTCAGACTTTCCAGTATGTTAAATGCACCTTACCACTAAAAGTTCTCACCAGAGAGACTGTAACAGAGAACGCTAACCCTACTATCATTTGATCCTCTCTTCACGGCACAAGCCCCGAAGAGGTGTGGGAGGGTGGGTATAGACATTCTGCAGCCACAGTCCCAGCTGCCAAGCTCAGAGCACCCTATACTATACCCGCCTCTACAGAGCTCCAACCTACAATATGTCCCACTGGGTTGTTACATTGTGTAATGTCTAGAGAATTTTCAGGGCATTTCTTCAAAATGCAGGTTCACCGCTCTCCCCAGTCTCCTGTTCGTAAGAGGGGACAAAAAAAAAATCACAGGCAGGAGGCAGAGGAGACATGAACAAGAGCAGGTACGGTATATAAAAGCCAAATACAAGAATATATCAACTATAACTATTTTGTGTCTGTTAGCAAAGGTAAACCTGGACAACTGAAAGCGCATGTGAAAAACAGCTATGGTGACATCCCCAGTAGTCTGAGGTAAACTTAGACTACCGTAATTGAGTTATAATATATAAAATGTTTTGAAGAACACAAAGATGTAGTCGGCTCACCGCTTAACCGCCCTCCGTGTGCACTTGATCCATCCAGAGAGGATGGAAAAAAAGGAAAAGATTCCAGCACTCATCGAATGGCTTGTACTTAAAATGTTCAATCCTTTATTAGAAAACGCTGTGGTGGACGGAATACCAATGCATTTCAACCTTTGAGGTCTTAATCTTGGTCCACATGGTCTTCCATTTTTTTAATGCGATTGAACATTTTAAGTACAAGCCATTACATGAGTGTTGGATCGTTTTCCATAAAAAAAAGTTGTGGTAACATTCCAGGTGGACTTAAAAATCGAATTAAAAATAACTTTCCCGTTGGACTTGAGTTAAAGTCTGTACATGCGCAGTAGCTCCGGTTTTGCAGACAAGCGCAGCTACGTCTCTGCGCTGAAGAGGACCTGTTAGGCAGAGTCGATACAGGTTACTGGGGCGTGGAGTAGCCTGTACTCCCGCTCCACGGCGTGGCTACTCCATGTCCCAGTTATGCTCATTTACATGAACCCTAAAAATTACAATTTTAAGGGGCTACAATTTATTAAATGATTAATTAAAAATTATTAATGTTATGGCATAAACCTACTATGGGATCTATCTTATTAGGTAGATGACTTATGGTAGGTTTCCTTTAACAATAGCATCCCTGGTGGTCTTTAGTCCCTTACAAATGCTATGTACAGTGTAAGCAGTGAGGACTAGGAGCAGGATATCTTAATAAACCACCTTTGGCCATTGGGGACAGCTATTCCTTTGTCTATTAGGGTATCTATAACCATTAACAGACTTAGTCTATTAGTTGAGCTCTACTTTCCCTTCGACTCTTGATCAAATTGGCTCTGGCACATGCTCCAAGCTGGCAGTAACAGGAAGAAGCTGTAGTCGATTAATTGTCAATGTCATTTTATACCGTGCGTAATATCTGACAATGGGAAAGAAAACATTGCGCTTCTTCTATTCACTGAATTCTGAATAATGCATGTGGGATCCTATGTACAGACAGGTTGTGCTGCAGAAGATACACATTGCCCAGGTTATAACAATGACAGGTGGAGAAAATCCCTAATCTTGGAGCAGCAATATACCTGACATCTTATTCCTGACAATTACATACTAGAGGAATCCCCTGGGAGCAGTTACCGGGTGTGTATGGACCCTAATATAGGGGATTCTGCAGCTGAATGCATTGTAACAAATAATGAGACATTATACATTTTTATGGTGTTATCTGTACATTTTATACTGTGCAGATACTGGCTGTACCAATACAATACGATTCAGAGCGCCCTGGATGAGACTAACACTACCAAGGCAGGCGTGAGAGAACATAAGGATACATAGCGCACATCCTATTATCCTAATTTAACCTCCCCTATTCTTGGCTGTTGTGCTGCAGACACCATGTCACTTTTATATACGTACGTCGTTAAACCAATATGAAGTTCATGACACAAGCAGAACTACAAGAGCTCCGTATCTTCAGTACGCGATGCCAAACAATTTCATTTTCTCACCATCAACATTTCCGATCTGAGTCTGCAAACGTTATAAGCACAGGCCGTACAGGTCATTAGTTCCCGATGCGTCTAAATAATCTACTTCATTAAACTCTATTTTGCTAGCTCTCTAACTGTAGTCCATCAAAATTTAGGTGATTGTCCACGGTGCCCAAGAGAGTCTCTCAACTCTCATGAAACATTGACACTATCCAAGGACTATAAGCAATGGGGATTCTTTAGTTTAGATGGGAAAAGGGTGTCCTATAGTCCGAAGGTGTGAAACTATTCCAAAGAGTCAAAAGTTCTGGTTCTTCTAGAGATGAGTGAACCTGATGTATGGGTTTGGTGGGGCTTTAATTTGCCGAATTGACAGCTTGGCCACCAATCCAGCAATATGTCTTTGTGAGGGAGCTGAAGCCGACCATCAGGTCTGCTCATCTCTATTCTTGACCTGTAGATACGTAGGTCATCAATATCATGAAGATAGAAAGCTGGGGTTGTAAGACCGGGTCTACTCAGGATCAGGTGCTATAAACAAATCTGTCTAAAATTTTACATAGAGCTTACGTAGAGTACAAGTACAAATACAAGTACAAATGTCAGTAGGGGGATAAAACCGGGAATTTGGAGAGCCAGCGTGCCTCCCGATGAGCTTTTCGGAAGAAACTCCCTCGTCTTGGGTTTTTACGGAGTCCTAGGAGAAAACTTACTTCCCGACCCTAGTCACAAGCTTCTCACTCAAGCAAACCAGTTACCTACACTGTACTGAAGAAACCCAACCAGGTGGAAACAGTGCTGTCTAGAGTTGGGAGTCTGTTTCTACTGGAATAGATATACTGGTCTGATTTTAATCAAGCATCATGTCATAAGGCTTCCTGAAGGTCATGCTTGATGTCAAGGGAGCTGCCTAACGGTAGCTAAAAGAGGCGTGGTTTTCCTTATCCCAACCTGGAAAACTTATTTGCATGTTTTCCCCAAATCCCCTAGTGGAGCATCCATGGCTATAAGTCTCCAGATGACTACAAGGCGGCCTTAATTGGCAGTCTCCTTAAGGTGAACTCTTACTTCCCAACCTTCAATATTTTGGTGCATTTGTCTCCAACAATGTTTCTAATCTTCCCACCATTCCACCCTTTGAAATGATTATTATCCATGGTAGAAACTTACAGTATAACCTGACATTCTGCGTCATGAACTGCTGCAACGTAAAATGACTATTTCATTCATCTACCTAGAGCAGAATAACCACCGGCAAGTCGACGGAGGCCAACCTGCCATGAGGATCTTATCATTAGGCTTCTAATTCCTTCACTAGAGTAGCATTAGTGAGTCCTCTTGTATCGATTGATTTCTAGATGTCCATATGGCAGGCCACAGAGACCGGTTATTCCAGCTTTTTAATTCCATCGCTTTCCTCAGCCTCTTCCACTGGAGCTCCATGTTTCTTAGAATAATTCACACTTAGTATTCCGACATAATCCCTCTGCACAGGGAACCTGGCCGCTCTCTCCACATAAGGACTGTTTAATATATTCTGTATGCACAGAAGCTCAGACACACTGGGCTATTGTGCGAAAATGTTCACACCATTTCCCAGAATCGAGAATCCTACAGGATTTTAACGGCTGTTCTGTCATTGAATTGTGAAGCCTTCACCCCAACCATCCTGATACTCACTGTCTACACTATTAGAATAGAAATCCAGGATACTAGAGGATTTTAGGTTTTATTTTATTAAATTGCAATAAAACGCTCATTTTGATCCTCGCAAAAATTAACACATTAAATAAAATTACAGTTTTGGCTTACAAAATCTATTACATTATTGGCCTGCATCTTATAAGAATTATCTAATATGTTGCTATGATCTGTATTTCTCCATTTTTGCAAACAGGAGGAATCTAGTAATAAAGATGCAGCGTTGCTAGGAATTGTAATTGCCCACTGCAGCTCTGTGTATCCACAGCTAGTCTGTGACCTAGTAGTCATCTGATGAGGAAGCCATAGTGTATAATGGGTGCACATCCTCCACTATTTACTGTCAGGCTGGATGACGGGGCCCCCTGACACTGTGGGCCCCATAGCGGCCACTATGGCTGCTACCACTGTAGTTACACCCCTGGGTCCAACACCAACTAGCAATAATTATGATTATTTTCCCATTCACTTTATCTCCATACCAAGTGGGCATGAAGGGGGAGTTGCGGCACAGGTGCACTAGCTAGTTTTAGCAGCCGGCACAGCCATCAAACACCGGTGTTTTAAAAAATCTTCCCAATGAGCTTGAACCTTTGGTTCACTGTGGAATTTATAATAGTATAAATCTAAAACATTGCCTTTAATTGGGTTGGACCTGTCTTGAGACTGCAATTTTTAAAGGCTTTTCTATGAGAAACTGATAGAGGCTCAAGGTCAAAGACTCCTCCGATATATTTCAGTATTGTGTTGGATTTCCCTTTAATATATTTTTGCTACATTACAAGAATACTTAAAGGGGTATACTATTGAAGACTAGATTCCTAAATAAACGCAGGAATACAAAACAACACATTCATTAAAGGGAACCTGTCACCAGGAGACCCATTTTTAGCACTCCCCCAGTCCCCACAGAGCATAGTACATACACTGCCAACGTGTTTTTGTATTAAAAATTGTTTTTACAGAAAAAAAGATATGTTATATTGTACCTTTCATTAGAATCTGCTGTGTGACTGGGCAGTTCCCAAATGGGAGGGACTGGAAAGGAGCAGTTCCCCACCCCCACCCTTCTCCAGCTTCTCCATTCATATATTTTCAAATATATGAAAACACCCATCATTGGGCTTAGCCACGCCCCCTGCTCCTATACAGCCAATCCCGAGTGTGGGGAGTTATTCATATATTTGAAAAGGTCACATGTTTCCCAAGGGTGGGGGGGGGGACTGCTCCTTTCCAGCCCCTCCCATTAGGCAACTGCCTAGTCACACAGCACATGCTAATGAAAGGTACAATATAACATATCTTTTTTTCTGTAAAACCAATTTTTAATACAAAAACACTTTGGCAGTGTATGTACTATGCTCTGTGGGGACTGGGGGAGTGCTAAAAATGGGTCTCCTGGTGACAGGTTCCCTTTAATTCAATGTAATTAACGAAAACATAGTATTTTGCAGATATAATTCCAACCTGTCTCTATCAGTCCTGGTGCTTTCATTTTGGTTGTCCCTGGATACAACCATACACTCCTGACTATGGCCAGGCAGTTTCCTCTGGCATGAATGGCTTCTCTTATACTGCAAGGGGAGGGTCAGGACCAGAGAGCACTACAGAAACAGGCACTTCCTGTCCAGCAATGTGTAGTAGAGACAAGAGCAGCTCTACAGGTAAGATAAGCTCTGGATCTGAGAGGCATAGGGGTGCTACTGCGTGTTTTATTGATTAAGTGAGGTAGCAGAGCTGAGTGTGTCATTGGGGCACATTTACTTACCCGTCCCGTTGACGCCGCCAATCCAGAATGTCTTACGAGGATTCGGAGCTGCCGTGATTCACTAAGATCGTGCGTCCAATTTCCTGCATATGTCGCTTCCCCGCTGAGGTCCGCCGGAGATCACCTTCTTGTTCCCGGTATATGTGAGTGCTGATTTGGTTTTTAAATTCTGTGGTTTGCCCGAATCAGTTGGGTTGTCCGACGTCCATGCCCTCGATTTGTGTTGCATGAAAGCCGGCGTTGATGCGCCACAATCCGATCGTGTCCACCAAACAACCAGGGCAATTCAGGGCAAATCGGAAAAAATTGCGAAACCCGAGGGAAAAGCGTCCGACGGACCCTTAGTAAATGTGCCCCAACGGGGCACATTTACTTACCCGGTCCATTCGTGATCCAGCGTCCGTCGAGGATTCGGGTCCGGCTGGGATTCACTAAGGTAGTGCGCCCGATGTCCACCAGGTGTCGCTGCTGTGCTGAAGTTCGTCGGAATGCATGGAAGTTCACCATCCGTTGCTGGGTGCAGGTAAGCGCATGTCAAGCGACACATTTTTTTCTAAATACGGCGATTTTTCCGACTGCCACGGGTTTCCCGATGGCCACGCTCCCCGATTTTGGTCGTGTACATGCCGGCGCCGATGCGCCACAATCCAATCGCGTGTGCCAAAAACCTGGGGCAATTTGGCGCAATTCATAATTTTTGGAAAACCCGGTGAAAAAAACGCGATTCGGGCCCTTAGTAAATGACCCCCATCTCATGACTCTGATCTTTCTTTTTCTGTGACAATTACCAGTAGAATGTTTAGAAGCTAAAAGAAAGTGTAGATAAACTCTATACTTTGATAATCTAAGCACATTGTCAGCACACAGCATCTCGTAGCGCAGAGGAATCATGAAGCGTCTGCTCAGCTAGTCCCCACCCACACTGGCGAATCTTACACTAACCATCACTGAGTGATAGGAGCACAAACAGCAAGAAAACTGCGTAAAATTGTAAAGTAAGGGATTACAAAGGATCTTTAATCCGTAAACGTCAATAAGGAATTTGAGAACTTTCTTTCATGGGCAAACCCCTTTAACAGCGTTGTCCCTTGATTGTTATTCCCTATCCAGGGAATCAGTGTGGGTTCCACCCTTTCCCTACCTCGTGAACTGCAGGGACCCTTTCTCATAATAAGTGGGTGTCCCAGCACTTAGCCCCCCCACCAATCATATGTTATTCCTCTATCAAACTTGGGACAACCCCTTTATAGTATGTTCAAGTGTCAAAAATACACATCAGATAAATCTTGTCTGCAGCAGATATCCAAAGCTTAGATTTCTATCACGGCTTGACTGCCACGGTTCGGCCCCACTAAATAGGACTAATCAATGGGGGGGGCTCCCATCATAGTTTTGAAACAGCAAGATAACAAGGGGTACAGTTTGATCTGGATTACAACCAGTGCGTTGAAAATTCTGCACAGAATGTTGAAATACAACATGGATTACCACAGAAAAAAAGAAGAAAACACCTTTGATCGGCCTAGAGATGGAGTAAAGAAACTCACATAACAATTCACTTCCCTGCAGCAAATGTACGTTCCTGCTTTTTAGATGAGCTCTGGTAAAGGAAATCTATCATCAAAATCCATCATGGTGAACCAGGGACACTTACTCATACATTGGGGCACATTTACTAAGGGTCAGAATCACGTTTTCCTGACGGGTTTCCAGAATTTTTCCGATCTGAATTGCCCCGGGATATTGGCGCACGCGATCGCTTTCATGCTACAGAAATCGGGGGCGTGGCCGTCGGAAAACCTGCCGGATTCGGAAAAACTGCAGAATTTTTTTTAAAAAAATCGTGTCGCAAAAATAGCACTCACATACACCGAGACAGAGGAGGTGAATTCCGGCACCTAGTGGACATCGGGGGCACGACCTTAGTCGGGCAGAACCCGAATCAGCGTCGGAGAACGCGCCGCTGAATCGCGACAGGACCGGGTAAGTAAATCTGCCCCATTGAGCCACCGCGACTGAGCTAATCTTCTTATATTTGTTATCCATGGCCTCCTTCCTTCTAAAATCAACTTTAAAAATGATGCTAATTAGTCAGAAAGGCTCTGGGTGGAAGCATGAGACACCTCCTGCCTCATGATTGGTTCAGACTGATACTCTCTCCCTCCCTCTTTCCTCCTCTGTAGAGCTGGATTATAGTACAGTAAGGGCAGAATGATATATACATATAATACATATATACATATATCTAAGGTACAGTATTTTTCGGACTATAAGGTGCACCGGATTATAAGGCGCACCATCAATAAATGCCTGCTAAAACGTCTAGGTTCATAAATAAGGAACATCGGATTATAAGGCGCACCTGATTATAAGGATGAATGACCAGCAGGTGGCAGACCTGTGCACAGTTCAAGGCAGCTGTTGTCTGTAAGTATGGTTCATATACAAGGCGCACTGGACCATAAGGCACACCTTTGATTTCTGAGAAAATCAAAGGATTTTTTGTGCGACTTATAGTCCGAAAAATACGGTATATATCAGGTAATTGGCACACATAATGAGGGATATGAGCCTTAGCAAGGGGCTGCTCTCTGACACTGTCAGCATTATCCCTGCTGCATTTATGACAACCGTCTTCTGTATATACTATCCACTTACAGCAGATCCCATCAGGGGAAAGGTTTTCCTGCTACGTTTGCATCCTCTCCGGTTTTGCACATAAGGAGCTAACACTGATTGAAAATACAGTCTCCCTAATGCCCCCCTCCTCGTAGTGCTCCATAAGAGATTAGTGTAAATGGTATATAGCAGAGATGAGCCGTAAATGCCGTTCGCTAACATATCACTTGAAGTGGTTTCAATTAAGAGCGTCAATGAAGTGCTGTCAGGCTGCTTTAACATTGCACATTTGAAGGAATTTGAGTAATGGGGGCTCATTGCTTTAAAGATTTTTGGCGGGTGAGCGTATAGATCAATAGTCAAGCAGCTATTATTTCATCTGTCCAAAATCTAGGGGCAGAAATTAAATAGAAAGAACAAACGCAAGCAGTGTCGGCTCCAGGTTTCAGCAGGCCCCCGGGCGGCAGAGCCTCAGTGGGCCCCTTTGCAGTGGACTCATGTGGTGGCATTAAAAATTCAGAAACTAAAATAGTTTCCTGTTCCCTAAAATATTCTATAGTTTATCATCCCAAACCACCCCTCATGGTTATTTTATATAAAGCCTATGGATTCATCAGATACAGTCCCTTCACCCCCATGGATTCCTTATGTTCAGCCTTATATGGGCCCCCCCAGCAGCTCTGGGCCCAGGCACTTGCCCAGGTATGCCCAGTGCTGACGTCGGTCCTGAACACAAGTGCTAGGGAACAGCAGTCAGCTTCCTTCCTCTCTCCTGTCTGTGCCCATGGTTAATGTGTCCGAGACCAATCCCAATACACCGCTGGTTAAAAAAGTCACCTTCCTTCACAGGAAGTTGACTGAGCGTCATAGGTCCCACAATGATCTTCTGTCCTGCTATTGACAGCAGACCCAATCCTGACCCCAACCTGTGCATGACTCTGTCTCTATTCCAATTTCTGCCTATTGACTCCTGAAGCTGTGTATTCGTGTCCACAGTTGCACCAGCCATGAGGCAAGTTGAGCCACTCGCCTTAGGAAGCAGCACCAGCAGTCAGGTTAGTGGGTGGCATGAGGGGTGCTGTTACCTGCTAAAAAGTAGGACCTGACACTTAATATGGGGCAGATTTATCAAGCTGTATAAAAGTAAGAATGTTCTTAGTTGCCCATGGCAACCAATTACAGCTCCACTTTAAAATATTCATGAGCACTGAAAGCTGAGCTGTAACTGGTTGCTATGGGCAACTAAGAACATTCTTACTTTTAGACAGCTTGATAAATCTGCCCCATTGTATGAAGTGTCCTTTTTAGAATTCTGTCTTTTATGTGAAATTCACCTATGAAAAAATTCCCTCCAAAGGCATGTAAAATGAGCAGAGAAGAGTGAGATTTTACCCAAAATGGGTCATGTTTAGACTTTTCAGGAGGAGCGTCCTTTCAGATGCCCCCATCTCTGGTTCTTAGTACATAGGACAAGGGCCAGATTGAGTTTGGTGGGGGCCCCTGGGCGCAAAATATGATGGGGGCCCTCATTGAATGTAGTCCAGGTAGGGAACAGCAATCGCTATATACCACTCCCCAGCAATAACCATATACAGCCTCCCCAGTATTCGCTATATATACAGCTCCCCCATCTACTACTATATACAGCCCCCAGTAATCACTATATACAGCTCCCCCAGGAACCACTATATACAGCTCCCACAGCAATCACTATATACAGCTCCCCCAGCTTTCACTGTATACAGCCCCCCAGGAATCACTATATACAGCTCCCCCAGCAATCACTGTATACAGCTCCCCCAGGAACCGCTATATACAGCCACCCAGCAACCACTATATACAGCTCCCCCAGCAATCACTATATACAGACTCCCCAGGAACCGCTATATACAGCCACCCAGCAACCACTATATACAGCCACCCAGCAACCACTATATACAGCTCCCCCAGCAACCACTATATACAGACTCCCCAGCAACCACTATATACAGCTCCCCCAGCAATCACTATATACAGCTCCCCCAGCAATCACTATATACAGACTCCCCAGCAACCAATATATACAGACTCCCCAGCAATCACTATATACAGACTCCCCAGCAACCACTATATACAGACTCCCCAGCAACCACTATATACAGCTCCCCCAGCAATCACTATATACAGCTCCCCCATCAACCACTATATATACCTCCCCCAGCAATTACTATATACAGTTCCCCTAACAATCACTATATACATCTCCCCCAGCAACCACTAAATACAGATCCCCCAGTAATCAATATATACAGCTCCCACAGCTATCACTATATACAGCTCCCCGAGCAATCACTATTTACAGTTCCCCCAGGAATCACTATATACAGGTCCCCCAGCAACCACTATATACAGCCCCCCAGCAACCACTATATACAGCCCCCCAGTAATCACTATGTATAGCCCCCCAGCAATAACTATATACATCCCCCAACATTACCTATATACAGTACCATTTACTATATTGAGCCCCCTATAACTATATAGATCCCCCTATAATAACTATATGCAGCCCCCTATAATAACTATATAGTCCCCCTATAATAACTATACACAGTCTTGCAACCGCCCGAATCGGCCACCTTTGGTGGGGGCCCCCTTTAAGGGCAAAGTGATGGGGGCCCTGGGGCCCGCGTCCTGTGCGCCCCCTCCCTATAATCCGGCCCTGCCTAAGACAATGCTTTTGTTTTCATATTAAAAGGAAAAAAAACTTATCTTTTACATTGCATTAGACCTCTGGAAGTTGAAAATGTGAGCTGGAAATAAAAATTCCCTTTCCACCAATAGTTTTAACTGCTTCTATATCTGAATTTTTTTTGGTTCCCAGAAACACAAGCCAGATGTTATCTATAATATGACACCAGAATCATGTTCACAGGTACTATAGAACTGAAGATAGGGGCATCTAAATTGACACGCCCCCTGCAGCCTCTAAACTTGACTCATGTCAGGCAAAAAGCGACTCTTCTCTGCTCGTTTTCATAAGAAATGTGAAAGAGAATTTTTTAAATAGGTAAATTTAAAAATGAGAATAATTTATTGAAAGAGTAATTTATTGGGGTAAAATTTGGTGACTGAGCACCTTTAAAAGTTGAAAACCAATCAGATCTCTATGGCAGTATCTGGTTGGGTGGCACAATGGGGCTTATTTACTAAGGGTCCTGCAGGCGCATTTTCGTCTGGTTTCCCGACTTTTCGGGGATCGCGCCGGGGATTGTGTCGCAGGCAACCAGATTGTGCCGGCTTTCCCGCGACAGAAATCGGGGGGCGGTGCCGTTGGACAATCCGACTAATTCGGACTGAGTGCTGGATTTAACATTTAAATTGTGTCGCAAGCTCAAGCACATACATGCACCAGGAAGAAGAAGGTGAACTGTCGGACCTGAGCGGGGAAGCGACACATGCAGGATATCGGGCGCGTGCTGGTAGTGAATCGCGGCACAGTGCATTCTCGTCGGGGAACGCGCAGGGACTGGTAAGTTTATTTTCCCCAATGGGTCCACAACCCACTGCATGTTACAGGGATATAGCGGTAATGTGACAATGTTATATGCTGAGACATTAGGTGTTGCTTTTTTCTTATACTACAGATGCCGATTTTTATGCTCTGACAGTTCATGTGACTTCTGCTTAAAAAAACACACATCCATTGAGGTCTATGTGACACGAGAAGCTGAGATAACATTGAGTCCCTTGGAGCAGAGTCCTTCTTCCCAGATGCTGCATGATTTAGAAAGCTCCTTTTTCGTTTTGCTGCATGGCTTTCCCCTCACAGCAGTTCGCCGTTCATTAGTGTGGAGAAAAAGCTTTTGTGTAGATGCATTTAAAATGCTAACGCAAAAAAAAAAAATTCTGACGGGCGCTATTTTTATCAGCACTACCGACCCTGTAGCTGAAGCTTCTCACCAGGGCTAGATTCTTAAAGGGGTTGTTCACTTTAATATATGTTTTCTTTAATGTATGGTATTTGGTCATTTACCAATATACATCTAATAAAAGTCCTGCACTGTTTTCTTGAAATGTAAAAGTAAAACCCCTGGTTCAGAATATATTTTACCTCATCATGAGACAACCCTGTCCATAAAATGGCCGCAGATGGAGGGTCATGTGATCCTAACTGATCAATGACCAATCTACCTTATGATTTTATTCATAATAATAATAATAATAACCTGCTACAAAAAAACAAAAAAGATGAAGTGGCCAACCCCTTTAATATATTGGAAATGTCACTCTGATATAATCCCTGGCCAACATTGGGCACAGGGTTGGTCCACCCACCAATCAGTGCTCATTCAAATTAGGGCTTATTCAAACTTGTTGGCAGCAAAGCCCTTTAAAGGAGGGGCCAATGACTTCTTATATTGATAGTCATTACTTTTAATGAACCTGAATTAGCTCAAGTCAAAGAAAGCTTAAAGGGAACCTGTCATCACATTTTTCACAAATGCAGCTAGTGACAGGTTCCTATAGAGCCCTATTTACTAGCTGACACTCTTATTTAAGCTAAACTTTGTTTCCCTCACATCCCCATAAATCAAATTTTTCTTACTTGCCATCACAGGGGGCATGTCCTGCTTGTTCAACCCCTCCCATCTACTCCTCCCCATGTCTTCTCCATTCAGCACTTCAAGTCATGTGACCAGGATGATGTCATCTAAGGTCTATTGAAAAATTTACCCCATGTATGCATCTTATCACATGAAATCACAGCATGCCTCCATGGACTTCTACTTCTTCCCATGCTTTAATGGAGGCATGCTGTGATTTCATGTGATCAGATTTTGCAAATGTTACATGGTAAAGGACCTTAGATGACATCACCCTGATCACATGAAGTGCTGAATGATGTAACAGAACTCTCTTTGTAAAACATTTCACACAGTATTATTTTCTACCCCTAATAATACCCATCGTATATACTCTAGCATAACCCCACAAGAGTATAAGCCGGGGTACCTAATTTTAACACAAAAAAACTGGAAAAAACTATTGACTCGAGTATAAGCCAAGGGTATGAAATGCAATGGTCCCAGTCTGCCCCCAGTATACAGCCAGCCACTGCATGCCCCCATTATACAGCCTGCAGCTCCTGCCTCCCAAATATATAACCTGCAGCCCTTGCCCCCCAGTATATAGCCTGCAGCCCCTACCCCCCAGTATACAGCCTGCAGCCCCTGCCCCCAGTACACAGCCTGAAGCCTCTGCCCCCAGTATACATCCTACAGCCCCTGCCCCTAGTATACAACCTGCTGCCTCTGCACCCAGTATACAGCCTGCAGCCCCTACCCCCCAGTATGCAGCCTGCAGCCCCTGACCCCCAGTATGCAGCCTGCAGCCCCTGTCCTCAGTATACAGCCTGCATCCCCTGAGTATACAGCCAGCAGCCCCCTGTCCCTAGTATACAGCCAGCAGGCCCCTGTCCATAGTATGCAGCCAGCAGCCCCTTGTCCCTAGTATACAGCCAGCAGGCCCCTGTCCATAGTATGCAGCCAGCAGGCCCCTGTCCCTAGTATATAGCCAGCAGCTCCCTGTTCCTAGTATACAGCCCCTCACGAGGAATGCCCAGCCTATAAGAAAAAAAAAAAGTGTACTCACTGGCTGACGCCCCCCCGGGAGGTCCTCTTCTGTCCATCGGTGTTCCGGCTCCCTCTCTCCGCGCGGTACCTCGCGCTGATGTCAGCGAACCGCTGATGTCACAGCTCGAGCGACAACACCACACGGAGCCGGAACATCGATGGTCAGAAAAGGACCTCCTGGGGGGGAGGCGTCGGGAGATGAGTACACTTTTTTTGTTTAAATAGTCTCGAGTAGAAGCCGAGTTAGGGTTTTTCAGCACATTTTTTGTGCTGAATATCTCGGCTTATACTCGAGTATATACGGTAATAATAAGTAAACAGAGCTGTAGATGTCTGCTGTTGAATACTGGCAGATGGCCCCTGATTACTAGTTCAATACAGCAGCATGTTTTACCAATGAGACCTGTCAATCAGGAACAAGTAGGCAAGGCAATGTAAATAAAATTTAATATGCAGGACCCCATTAATATCATTGGACTCACCTCAGGCTTTAAACCTCTTTTTCGAGTGATTGCCAGATGAGAATTTTCCAATAGAAAGAGTCATGGAAAGCATTAGGTAACTTTATTATACCGACTACAAGAAATTCTTATTTGTACTGTATTGTCCAAAACTCTCAGCTCTACTTGGTCATCACCAGCTATGTCACCAGCGCCATAAAGCGGTGCCGCATGTGGAAGCCCAACTGTATGGTACCCAACCAAATCTACCAAGTACTATGTATTGGAATAAGAACTTTCGACTTCAGCTAATTATTTAAAGGCCATGTAACACAAGCTCAGTGTTGATTTAGAATGGATCTGCTCTAGCAACAATGCATGGAGTATCTTCAAAGTATATCAATGCAACATAGACATCAATGCTTCAACCCTTACTAAGAGAAGTGGCAGTCCTGAAGTAATGAGCTCCTCTCTATCCAATGACTGAACCTGCCTTCATCATACAGTCATGACAATGAGAAGCAAGAATATCCCTATCCAAATACCTGGTGGGAACATATGGACAACATCCTAGCTCAAGTCTTAAATAAATTCATCACTAATGCACCCGGTGCCAGATTGACATTTCATTACTCAGAGAAGACTTGTCACTGCTCCTGACATTTCTAACTTCGTACATACTTCTATTTTCCATGGAATATCAATTCCGGACATATTACTTTCTAAAAATCAGTATTATTTCTCAAAAGAAATATGACTAAAATGACAGTCGAGGGTGTGTCCATTTATACTACACCTCTATCCAATCAGCATTGACAGTATTGGTCTGTATAAGGACACACCCCCAATTGGAAACACCCAGTTTTTAGAAAATACAGTTGAGGGTTGACAGTGTGTCCCTTTATACTACAACTCTATCCAATCAGCATTGACAGCATCGGTCTGTATTAGGACACACACCCCCAATTGGAAACACACAGTTTTTAGAAAATACACTCCAAAATTATTATGCGTAAAACACATATTTACATAAGTAAAGACATGACTGTTTAAAATCTAGACCCCATCTTGATAAACCGACTCCAGTATATGATATAGTGTGGTAAAAATATCAAATCCCTAAAATGTATCTAGTAGTGGAAATAGTCACTTTAAAAGCATGAGAAAACCAATCATAAGAGCCCGGGGAATTTATAATCCGCCCCCCTTAGATCTACTGTCATCCTGTGACAAGAGTGCATTTGGCTGATGAATTCCCCAAGCAACACTGACGAATATGAATTTCCCGTAGCCCCAAAGGCTTATTATCAGGAAGCGCAATTTCCCATAAAAAAACGTTGATCGGGTAATTACTGTTTATGTAATTCCCTAATCATTTAGCAGAAGACAAGGAGGAAGCTTTGACATTCAACTCCAGGAAACCTCTGCTCCGGTGTCACTTTGGATAGGTAAAAAGTAAGTATGTCATTTGCCTAGTTATGACACATTCACTGAGCCTGTGCCTTTAACTAATAAACTGATCCATCAAGAGAGCCCGGGATCTTTTTAGGAATTATTCATGCACCACAGTCACACTCCTAATACTCCTTGAAAGCTGTTCATTATGACATCGGCGTCTTGATTGGCACCTGTCATCGTACCCGATATCCTAAAATAATTCCTGTCTTGTGCCGTGAAAACCTGAGCTACGGTGTTTGGATTGGAGCGAGATCTTCTCCTCCACATTAGAAAATTTCCATCCTTTAACTTTACGCAGTGTAATTGACTTTAGGCCTTTTTTTTTTTCTCCTTTTCATTTGTGGTTGTGTTCCTCCTCTGAATGATAATAATAAATCCTCTAATCCTCTCCATTCCGTTGTGTCCTATATCTGAGGTATAAGTTGTTTCCTTCCTACCCATCTTCCCTTCTCTGCCTTCTTCTTAGTTGATGATGTTCCCTGAGGCTATTATCTCGTGCTGGGTCTCATACCCCCCTGCTAATGCCCCTATTCTTCCTGACCCACACTCTCCGTAGCCCAGCTAGTTGTGTACTCCGCTCATGTCCATCAACCCTCCCTCAACCCATTCGCTTCCACCTTTCATGTGTAATAGCCAATTGCCCTCTCTCACCTTTTTCCTTTCCGATCTCGAGTCCTGTGGATGCACCTGCCTTTCTTCCACGCTGCTATTCCCATAATACCGGGGGCTTATTGATTCACTTTCCCCTCTCCACTCATTCTACTGCAGACCTCCTCCCTACCCTTTCCACTCTCCCCTCACCCCCCAAATTTGCAAAAAGAGTCGTCACCTTGCGAATCCACCGTTGTGCATCTTCCTTTCAGCTGCACGGCAAGCTGGCGTGTGTGAGAACACGCATGTGTGAAAACATAAGTCTGCTGGCATGTGAACAGGCATGAGTGTGTGCGCGGCTGCTGTGGCAATGCTTGCACGAAAAAAAAAAAATCTCTCTATGTCCCTGTATACTGCAGCTATAAGCATATACACACTGCACTGTGATGGGAGAGCGAGAGGAGGAGGGGGATGTGTGAGATAGAGGAGTGTAGAGAGGCAATGAAAGAGACAGAATATATATGTGTGCGAAACAAGAGGTGGGGGGGGGGGGTGCGAAGGGAGACTGGATATACGAGAAAAAGAGGCGAGCGTGGGAAAAAAGAGTAACACTGGATGCATGTTGTCAGCTAAGATGCGGATACAACATGAGATAAGTCCACTATATACACACAGACCTAATACTAAACATATGCAGACTAATACACCCCTTATAGTCCATAAGCACTAAGCAAAAAAATTTTCCAATCCAGCTTATAAACGAGAGCTTTTTCCAATGATAGCGACTGTAAAAAGCGTGACGGGATTTATATCCGACGTTAATCCCATGCTGCCGGAGCATCACTTAACCTTTCACCTTCCAGAACACGACTTAACCTCTCACCTACCACCATTAGGATTGCATCTCGCACCTAACCCATTGACAAGTAACCCCCCCCCCATACTGTACATAGCATTAACATACCGAGACTGGGATTATATAATACAATCGCTGAGGAGTGATCATATTAGAGGGGTGTGATGCAGTAGGTTGTGGTACTATGGGCAGCGACCGGGAAGTGCCAAGGGAGTTATAAATAATGCTGAATGAGCCACATGTCCAGCTGTGATCTGTGTGCCCAGGAGAGAAGCGGGAGAGAGATGCTGCAGATATATAAATATGCAGTAAAAAGCATGAAAAACAAGGAATAATACTTCAAGAAGCCTTTAAGTGCTAGAATTTAGACTGAAGTGCATTCCAGAGTTCAGGTGCAGCACGGGAGAAATGTTAAAATTTTCCGTAGCAAAACTATATTAAAAATATTACCAAAATTTCATTGGGGTTTGCCCAGAATTAGAATACAATGAATAGGAGGGAGCTGCTTTTAGGGATACAAATTGTGAACAGATGAGGCACAGGGCTTTTTTTTTTTTTTAATTTGGAGTAAACAACCCTACTTTTTTAATCTTGGAAGGTGACTATAGACATAAACATACCAATAAATTACGGCTACTTTAACCATAAGCAATGTTCTATGGTAATTAAATGATGACAATACATCACCATCACCCCTTCGGACCTCGAGGGATATGCCCATTACAAGGGTTTTCAGGCTCCCTGTGCATTTTGACACTGATGACCTTTGCTCAGGTTAAAGGAAACCTACCACTTGAAGTGGCAGGTTTCAGATGGAAATACCGAGCACCAGCTTTTTTTTTTGTTAGTGTTTTAAACCGCGGTATCGCGCGGACGGTCGCGCGCATGGTAAGCGCCGAGCGCGTATCTCCCTGCGCCGGCTAAACAGTTTAAAAAGTGTTTTAAACCGTGATACCGCGGTTTAAAACACTAGCAAAAATAAGCACCGGCACCAGCTCAGCCTGAGCTGGTGCTCGGTATTTCCATCTGAAACCTGCCACTTCAAGTGGTAGGTTTCCTTTAAGTCATCAAAATGTGATCATTAGGGTCTATGAGATAGTATGAGCGAATATACACAAAAAACAGGGGATATTGTTGGGTAATTAACCCCTTAAGGATGCAGACATTTTGTAGCTTAACGCTCAGCCCGATTTTGAATGAAATTTTACATATTTAGCATCAAAACCCCCTATATAATCAACCCCAAGTTCAGCACTTGCATAGGCTGGCACTGTGCCAGTAAGATGACGTCATAGACGCCATCTTACCGGCAGTTTTTGCAGGCAACACTGGGGTCCAGATCGGACCCCAGAGATGCCATAGCAGCGATCGGCGCACACTGAAAACGGTCCGAGGGGCCCAGATCGTGGGGGAAAGACCCCCAGAAGCATGTTAGATGCCACGGTTGCGCTGATCTCTGAGCCCACTCCGTGGATGTTACACTGGGGTGCCGGCTATCAGTCACAGCCGGCACCCTGTGTTTCCCGATGCCGCTTCTGCTCAGATCTTGAGCTGAACCGGCATCGGCTCAGCATCCGATATATCGGACGCTGAGCGCTAAGTCACCGCGCTCAGCGTCCAATATATCGGACGCTGAGCGTTAAGCGGTTAAGGAGGTAACCAGGTTGAAGGGGGAGAAAACCCCACCAGAATCCCAAAACCTTTGTTTGTAAGAATACAATATATATGGTATACATTGATATAGATAAACCCAGTGTAAACTTCAAGGAATTTTCCATGTAATACCATGCATATTTTCCTAATTATCAGGAATTTTGGTTTTACTTTAGGATTACTTTGTATACAATGGGGCACATTTACTAAGGGCCATGTTTGGACTTTTCTGTTTGGACTTTGCAAGTTCTTTCTAGTGTAAACTGCTTGCACAGGTATTTAAGAAGTGTCTGCACCACAAATGTGCCACACGTGACCCGTGACCCCAGGTGACACAAATTTCTGCACTGAAGTGGGCATTTCGTTGCTCAGTCGGACCGTGCACCAGATTTAACATGCAAGGTCCGTCAGAAGTGTTGCACGCTCGATGTAAAAGGTGCACCAAAAAAGTAGTACACTCTGTCGGAGCAGTGCAGGGGCGCCAGATTCATGCAGAACGTGGGCCAGAAATCCTGCATCTAGCGCCCTCTGCACACTACACAGGCAAACTGCACATACTGCAAAAATTATTATTTTTGAACTATGTTCTTAATAGTGAATCGCCGGTAATTCTGATCATTTTCTCCTTTGCACCTCCTCCACGCCAAGGGGGCGTAGAAAAGGCGTGATACAGGGGAGCGGCTGATGGTGGAATGGGCTAGAACTCGCACCCGCACCGCACCCGCAGCTGAACCATCACTGGTTAGTAGAGCAATGTTATGCCAATTGTATGCCAGCACTGACTCATGATGTATAGGGCAATGTCTGAGGGGCAGAGTTTCATCATGCATGGGGACACAAATTTCCCCCACTGTGTTTTGGCTGCACATTCCAGTCTTTGGCAGTACCGTGGGACTGGAAGCCTCCAAGTGGCCACAGCTGGACGCAGTGACTTCAGGGATACATAGGACATTACGAAATGGATTCAGACAACCACAGATCACCAAAACCTAACACTTAGAGGGCAGGTCCATAACAATTGCCAGAAATCCATAACAGCATAATAGAAACTGCCCTAGTTTGTTTAAGATGCCCTTATTATTGTGAGCAGGTCTTTTGGAACTAGATCCGCTCAAATTTTTTTCCAAAAATAATCTTTTATAGCTGGTAGACATATTAAACTACATATACTTACCCACACTCCTCTTGATGTTGATCCTGGCGGTGTCCTTTTTTAAGTTTGACAAGCTGGGATCACCTAGAAAAAACGTATAATTAGCAGCCTAGAGCACGGGGACGAGATGTCTGGCACTCCGGGCTGGTAATTATGCACGCCCCTTGTGTGACGTCACCTCTTTCTCCAACTTGGAAAAGGGAGGCATCTGTCAAGCAGGAGGCGTGAATTCACGCCTCTTGAGTGACATCACCTCCCTCTCCCAGCAGGCGTGCATAATTAGTAGTCCAGAGCACCGAACATCTCGTTCCCACCCTCGGGAAGCTTAGAGAAGGAAAGTGCTGAGATCAACATCAAGAGGAGCGTAGGTAAGTATTTGTACTTTAATATGTCTACCAGCTAGTGGTAGATTTCCTTAAAGGGGTGGGAATATAATTCGGGAGGGGTTCTCAAATGGGTGGTCTTCTGGAGAGGTTTCACTGTACTTTTCCCTTGATTGATAAACCTTTCAAATATTACTTTGTTAAATTAGGGATTTTACTGAATCGGTTCTTCCTATTCTAAAGGAGCATTTTTTACTTTGTATAATTTACCGTAAGTATAAAAAGCTGAGATCAGTCCTCTAGGGCCTTGGGATTTGGAAAGACTCTGAATCAATAACCCAATCAATGGGTAAATTAAAAAGGAGGAGGGAATTTGACTGATTGGGAAACATTCCAAATATTTTTGTAGCAAATCCATGTAGAGGTGTTTTGAATAAATATGCCTTTACATATGGTCTTGTATACGGAAGTGGAGGTAGGTTTTGGTTATTCCAGAGGGACATACCTGCTATAATGTAATACAAATTTGGATATAATATTAGCTTTATTTCACAGATGTGATGCACCTGAGGAGAAATCTCAAGCCCCACCTATCATGTGCCATAATAAAACTGGTGTCTTCTTATATTGAACAGGAGTATTTGGGTCCATTAAGTCTCAAAGAGTCCCCAAAAAGCTGCAAACATTTTTCCTACACCTGGCAAGAACAGGTATGGTTTTGTAACTATTTTGCAACTTTTTGCAAAAGGTCTCAACTCTGGAATCAGATGATAACTCAGAGCACACTGGAGAAAATTAGACAACTGCAAACTTTGAAGGGAGGTTGTCTTAGGTGTAAAAAAAAAAAAAAATTGCAAAAGTTAACATGTGCCATAAAATGTTGCAAAAAAAGCTGAAAAATCCTCGCCATAGGTACATGTGCCCTTCTGTGTATTAGCTTCTGAGAGCATGAAGTAAGAGTTCTCCTTATGGAGCCCTTGCAGGCGTGTGGAGACTTACAGCCATTAATGCTAGGGGATTCTGGGAAAAATGCTAATAAGTTTTCCAGGATGTGACAAGGAAAGCAATGCCTCTTTTCCAGAGATGTAACTGCTGCCTGTGGCCTTCGTGAGACCCAGATGCTGCCAACATCATTGCCTAGGCGACGGTGCCTGGGTCATAGAGAGGAGAATGTGACGCCCGGGACAATCCGCCGGCATGGAAGTGAGGAGGAGTCTGCAGGGAGCGTGGGTAGGTGAGTATTTATTCTTTTTGTTTCTGTGCTGCATATATACAGGAGGACATGTGCTTGGTCTACCTATATAGAGGGAGCATGTGCTGGGGCTATCTTTATACAGTGGGCATGTTCTGGGGCTATATTTATACAGAGGGCCATCTACGGGGACTAGGGGACTACCTATATACTGGGGGCAATGTTCTGGGGCTAGATATATATGTACAGGGGCCATGTTCTAGGGCTTTCTATATAGGAAGGGCCATGTTCTGGGCCATATATACATATAGCAGTTGGCCTCTTTCTTATGGTTTTTAAATTAGGGGGTATATTTTAATTTTTTTGTTTCTCGTTTTCATGCACGTTTTAATGTTTCTTAAAGTTATATGAAACAATTTTAATTGGATGAATCAAGCGATTTCCATGGTGATTCTTATTATGATTGGACACCATTACATTTCTATGTTAGTATCTACGGTATGAAATCATCTCATACATTCACATTAGAACAGAATCTTCTGCATCTCTGGTCTCACAGCTGCATAAAACGGAACTTATACCCTAATAATCTCTGTCCAAGACCTGAGAAAACATCTAACCAAGACAGTAAAGTCCATAAGAGACAAACCGGAAGACCAAGTACCATGGTAGAAGGTTTACAGCAAACTTTCATGTTCTCCAACTCCTGGTCCTGCTTTAAGTGGTTTCTTAGAATCCTTATTGAGACGATATTATTATTTATTGATAGAACACCATTAATTCCGTGGTGCTGTACATTACATTAAGACAAAAACAAATGCAAAAACTACAGAGATCTACAGAGATACCTGTGAGAGCTCACAATCTATGTGGTAGGATAGATGGAGACATGAGGTGAGGGAGCGGAGCAGTGCAGTTATTGTGTGTTGTAGGTGATCCTGAACAGATGGGCTTTCAGATTATGTTTAAAGGTCTGGAAAGTGGGGGACAGTCTGACACATTTTGGTAAAGTTCAAGAGTATGGGAGATGCACGGGAGAAGTCCTGGAAATGGTTGTCGGAAGAGCCAATGGTGATAGAGTGAAACAGAAGGTCCTGTGAGGAATGGAGATTACGTGTGGGATACGTGTGAATTCAGAGATATATGGAGGGGACAGGTTGTGGACAGCTTTGTAAGCCATGGTTAATATTTTATACCTAATTATCTTTGTTATGGGTAATCAGTGGAGAGACTGGCAGAGAGGAGAGACAGAGGAGACCGATGGATTAGCCGGGTAGCAGAGTAGAGGATGGATTGAGGGGATGTTAGGAAGCTTGCTGGGAACCACAGAGAAGAATATAGTCCAAGCTGGAGAAGATGAGGGCATGGACAATCAATTTTTTTAGACTTTAGGGAACGGAAAGAGTGTGGAGCCATGAATTGTTAGGGTTAGGTCTGGTGGGAGGGATGTGTTAGATGGAGGAAAGATTATGAGTCCATGTTAACTTTTAAAAAATGAGAAGAGAAGAAAAAGGAGACGGCTGATAGACACTCTGGTATTCTAGCTAGAAGAGAGCAGATATCTGACCGACATTGTATACAGCGTTTTCTAAGCTCACTGATCACCTTTCAGGTTGGATTTGCATTTTCCATTTTCAACCTTCTCTACTATGTCAATCTTTTTGATTTTTCAAAAGCGCCTTCATAGACATTGGGGCAGATTTACTTACCTGGGCCATTCGCGATCCAGCGGCGCGTTCTCTGCAGTGGATTCGGGTCTTCCGGCGATTCACTAAGGCAGTTCCTCTGACGTCCACCAGGTGTCGCTGCTGCGCTGAAGTCCGCCGAGGTCCGCCGGAGTTCACGATCCTATTCTTGGTGAAGGTAAGCGCGTGTCCAGCGACACTTTTTTTTTTTTTTTTTTTAAATGCAACGGTTTCTCCGAATGCGCCGGGTTTTCATTCGGCCATGTCCCCCGATTTCCGTTGCGTGCATGCTGGCGCCGATGCGCCACAATCTGATCGCGTGCACCAAAAACCCGTGGCAATTCAGGAAAAATCGCCGCAAATCGGAAATATTCGGGTAACACGTCAGGAAAACGCGAATCGGGCCCTTAGTAAATGACCCCCATTGTGTTCAAATGATCCCTGGGTTGGCCTTGGCTGCAAAGGACACAGTTTGCCGCCTAAGGCTCAGACTATAAGTGGTGTCAGACTATAAGTGGTGCATGGAAGCAACAATCAGGACTGTAAACCAAGGATGAGATGGAGAAAAAGACTAAGAAAGTTATGCTTATGATGTAGAACAATTGGATCCTTTCTTTCAAAAACAGTGCCACACGTATCCACAGGTGATGTGTAATATTGCAGCTGAGACCAAGCTTGTAACTAATACTCAGAGCCCAGGCCAAAAGTTTAGGAATGGGACCCAAAACAATTTTTCCCAATGCTCATCAGGACCTTTTAGCAGCTCATATGACTTATTGATGCAACTATTAGCCAGGCAAATTGCCAGGAAAGCTCAAAGATATGTTTCCACCCTGAAAGGCATCAATAATATATTTTTTCTAACAAGATAGCTTAGATACAGCAGCTCAGCTCTATGTATGGTAGACATAGATTGTATGAGAGGTGATTATTCTGTCCTCTCTGAACATAGTGAGAATGGAGTAAAAGGAGAATACTGTAACCCCATCAACTGCATATTTCTCAGTTACTTCCTTACTGACCTACCGCTTCTTCTAAGGGGGTGGGTACATTTCTGGCTGCTTGTGTCATAAATCTCATTGTACAGAATAAGAAAAAAAGGTATTTATGATGCTTTAATTGCAAGACTTCAAAAGAGATGAAAGTGTTATCCAGTACCTAGTGCCCCCTTGGCTTATAGACCTTGTCTCAACTGCGACCTCTATAGATATGTCACTGACTCAAAACTATTTACTGCACAACCGGTCACAACCCAAAGGCAGTTTTTTTTTTCTAATTCCGGACAAAAGTTTTATAGATAAAGTGTTTTATTTTCTATTTTCAAATACAGACTCCTCTCTATCTGCTCATCCACATTAGAACTATTGTGGCTCCTATAAAACACCCCAAACTAATACCCTGCTCCAGAGCAGCTGCGATTGATGTTTAGTGCTGAACGTGTAAATGCTGACTCTGCAGTCTTAGATACATATTTATGTGCTACAGGAGACTGATAAATAAGACCAATAATGCAGGGCCCCCGGGGCCGAATACATAGCAGAGCGTTTGTAACGTGCAAGTAGAAAGCTTAGTAATTTATAGTTTGTGGGTGGGAAAATCTTCCACTTCTACATCGGCTGCCATGTCAGTTGTCTAGAACAAGCCGTAATAAAGCTCTGTGATGTTTCTTAGTAACAAGGATTCTACTTAAAACCTGTTACCTGGTTGCGGTGCCAACCATCGAATCATGTAATGTGCTACATGTGGATATATCCAGCCCTCATCTTGCAGAACATCACAGGGTCATGTATATATTCTATATATAGAAATGTTCATGTAACTGTTATACCCTTTAGAGTACAGAACTAGGTATAAAAACTCGGACCACCATGTCTATCCATGTCCATCTATGTCCACCACTGCAACCAATCACTGGCCTCTGCACCCATATGCCATAGCCACCCAGAGGTGACCACCGAGGCCAGAGGGGGCGGCTGCAGTGGTTCTCCTGGCTCTCGGAGGGTTTTCCAGGATTCTGCTTTCAGTATTGCAGGTTCCAGCCCTTATTATATGTTTACGAGAAGCCATAGATTGGTATGGAGGGCCACCCAATCACATACGGCAAAGATAATCACAGCTAAGGGCACGTTAGGAATTGGTGATATAACAATGTACCATAGCTCTATATGCTGATGACGCGCCATTATTTCTCTCAGATGCAAGACAGGCGATACCGGTGGTAGAAAATACTTTCTCCGGGTTTGGAGACTATTCCGGACTGCGTATTAATTGGGCAAAGTCTGTGGTGTTGCCCCTATCCTCTACTGCACATTCACAGGTACAGGGAAGGGGTATTCCAGTAGTAGATAAAATCACATACCTTCGGCTACACATTACTCGGACAGTTACGGATTTTATTGAGATTAATTTAGCACGTCTATTACATGACATGCGGGTGCGTATAGGGGTTTGGAATAAGTTGCATCTATCTGCACTGGGTCGCACTAGCCTAATTAAAAATGGTTCTGATGCCTCAACAACTATACGCTTTAGATAATGCACCTGTTTGGATCCCCATATACTGGTTCCGTAGACTTCGCCTTTAGAGCGAAGTTCTTCCAATTCTTACAAATAAGACACGCGATTCAGACTCAGTTTGGGGAACAGGATGTGGAATTCTCCTTTGTAGGGGTGATGTCAGGAGTGGTGAAGGCGAAAAATATGCGCAGACTGATTTCATTGGTGTAGAAAGTGGTGTTTTACAATCTGAAAATGCAGTAATTAAAAATGGCCCAAAAACGGACTAAAAACGCCATGTGTGACATCACCCTAAGGATGTCAAGTTCTGCATTTTTGGGATGTGGCAGGACTGTGTAGCCTCCACATGTGGATGACACCTTTTATGTGGATGACACCTACAGGAAAATGCATGACCCCTACAGTAAGTGGGGAGATAAGGGTGATGGCAGATGTGCCGTCTTGGCTGCGTTTGTAAACGCAAACGCAGACCAAGCCGCACCCACCGGGGCGGGCCCAAACACCAACGGCTCATTCCCGATCGCAGTCGTTCCCATAGAAACACTGACGTGATCGGGCCGTGGCCACGTCTGACATCACCCTAAGAAATGAAATCGGAACATTCCTCCTGCTTTCTGGGACAAAAGAACCGATCGTGGGTTTACATGCAGAATTCAAATTATGGTGGTACACGTGCACTGCCACATTGAAATGAATTGTCTCCATGGTGTCACCGGGGGGCTGCGGGGTTGGGGCCAGCACTGGGCATCCCAGGGTTGGGAGGGCCCACATAAGGAATACATAGGGGTAAGGGGGCTGTATCTAATGAATCCATCGGGTGTGAGGGGGATTATATAAAAATAATCAGGGGGGGGGGGGCTGTTTGAAATAATAAACTAGGGAATATTTTAGGGAACACGAGACTGTTTTAGTTTCTGAATTTTGCCGGGTGGGTTCACTGCAAAGGGGCCCACTGAGGCTCTGTAAAACCTGAAGCGGACAGTGGGGGGCGCCAATCAGTTTTTGTGTTGAGTTCAAATCCCCTTTTCCCTAGAAAGCAAATCATAAAATTAACATGGTTTCGTCATGTTCCAAAATGTCCAATCTATCAAAATATGAAACGCCATAGTGGAATGTAGCCAAATCTATACTTTTTTGCCATAAAAAGTTTGCACATTCCCCAAAATGGTAGCAAAGCAAACGTCAGCTCATCCAGCAAAAATTATACTTTACACAGCTCTGTAACAGCTCTCTATGAAAAAGTAATTGGCATGAAAACTACATTAATTTGGTATCACCTTGATAGGACCCAGAGGCGGATTAGGATTGCCATGGGCCCTGGGCTGTATGATATTATCGCCCCTACAAGTCTGGAATCACTTCCTACATCTGGTACCAGAATCACCTTCTTGGGGAATGGAGGATGTGTCCCTTCTGCTGTTTTCAATCTGCGGTTCCAGGACCTTTGGAGGACCTTCTAAGGTCCTGTAATGGCTCTTGTGTACATGTGTATTGAGAGCAGGAACAGATGTGCAAGGATTTCCTGGGTAAAGGTCCTTTTCAGTATAAATATGGTGGTTTAACGCATGAGTTTTATGACGGACTGCTTAAAAACGGGCCAAAAGCGCGTTCAAAACACCACGTGTGCCATCACCCTGAAAAGGGCCGTCGGCAAGAAGGGGGTTAATAGATTTTTATCTAATTTTGCTTCATATTTGTTCGGTATGAACAGAAAAACTAACAAAAATGGCGCCACAGGATCTGTCAGCAAATTTGTGCCACCACTATAGACGCTAATTAGATCCACCAGGATTCTTTTTTTTTTTCGGTTTTTGACCAAATCTGCAACAGGGCTGCCAATACAGGTGTGAACAGGATCTAATAAGTGAGAGCAGGATCGGGTTTCTTCTAGCAACTATACATCTGAGCTATATTTTTATACATATATCTATAAATATCCTGTGTAGGAGTCATTATAAGCTTCTGACAATGTCTGTGAGTGAGGTGCTGGCGTCTCTCACCTCAGCACGAACGGCCCTGAGTTTACCCGCCAAGATTATAACTAAGTTACGCACCACAAAGGGTTAAACAAGCGGCAAAGCGCACAGCTCCGCCCAGAGGCGGCTTCTGCTGAGACGTCACGCTCAACGAGGGCGGGGCTTGGACGGCTCGGCCCCGCCCCGGCCATGTGACTGTCTTGTGTACTGCAGAGATGGAGGAGCGGGGCGGTAGGTACTGGGGGAGACAGCATGGAGCCGGGGAATAGCTGCAGTGTGCGCAGAGCTCCGGGATGGGGCCGGCACCGGGTGTGTAAGAGAGTAGGGAGCTGGTAATAGATTCGGGATTTTACAGAGCTGGATAGCATCCTGAACCAGGTATATGTATAGTGTAGGAAGTGTATATACAGGACTATGGGGTAGCTGGTTATTGATAGGGATCTGTATAGAGGTATTACATAGCTGGATATCATCCTAATCCAGGTACATGTAGAGTATAGGAAGTGTATATACAAGACTATGGGGGAGCCTGTAACAGTGGGGGGCACAGCAGGGAGGTGTTATCAGGATAGGAAAATGGCGCTGACCTCAGGACCTGTTAGACCAGAATAGGTAGAGGGAATTTGAGCTACACCTGAATACGGGTGTAGGAGGAAAAGTAAGGCGAGGGATGGGTAATACGTAATATAATAGGGAGGGGTTTCAGTATTAAGAGTCACTATTGGCTCCCTGGTTGTTATGTCAAGTCCTTGAAAATGCCATTAGACTCCATGTACATTTCAAATTGGGAGCAGCGCACATCCCTGACCCCCATTCTCCCAATATACGCCAAAAAGAGTGCGTCTGTACATATTATGGATCATTATAAGTTGTCAATTACCAAAACTTCTGACTCAGAGTGACAATGGTAATAATAATTATTTATATAGCGCCTACAGAGCTTGCAAAATCAGTCCCTGTCCCCAATGGGGCTCACAATCTAATCATCGTACCAGTATGTTTTGAAGTGTGGGAGGAAACTGGAGGAAACCCACGCAAACACCGAGATTTGCTTATTGCAGATGTCAATAAGCCCCAGTTTACACTGAACTGAAATGTGTAAAATGTCTAAATGGAAAATATAATCCCAAATTATAAAATTGATTCTTGCTGATCCATCGTGGAGGTGGGGACTGTATATAAAACTATCTACCGTGACCTGCAGTACTGCGTCGTTAGAGGGGTCACCTGTTCCTATACTACTGAGCCGCTAGTTTTTTGGAGTAAAAACCCCAACATAATTGCGGTCCCTTGCGAATGCTGGGAATTACGATTATTATTACCTTTATGGCGATTCCACACCAAGTGGGCACAAAGAGTTCAAGCACCCAGCTGCGGAGTAGGGTAACACACTGACTGCACCCATTCAAGCATGATTATTGGGTTGACCCCCTACACCCATTGTATTGGTATTGGACTCTAGCGCAGCCAGCTACCAAATACAGGCATGAAGTACTGGCATATGATAGATTTCCCCCAGAGAATTTCCCTTGAATAATAATCTATCCTGCTATTAAAAACTAAACCTGATGCAATGGGGGTAGGCGAATTGGGGGAATTTTTGTACAGTTCTGTATATTCTTTGTTGATATTTTGTTACTCATGTATTTCTGTGTACGACAAAAAATGTTACAAAACCACAATAAAAATGTTTTGATAAAAAAAAAAAGAAGGCAAAATCCAATAAAATAATCAGGCAAAAAAAAATTGTATATCCCAAATCGGCATGGTAAAAAGAAAAAAATAAAATTATGCAATTTTTGTTTATCTCACCTCCTAAAAACACTATACAAAAAAATAAGCAAAAAGTTGCATGCAGTCCAAATATTCCCAATGAAAAATGACAGCTCCTACAACAAAAAACAAACCCACTTAGAGAAAAAAAATGTATATTATATATATCTTAACCACTGAAATCCAAATAAATGTATGGGTTTTTTTTAAAATAAAACCTATAAATTGTGTTAATTTATTTTGTGGTACCCCCTCCATTACTTTGGGGTGTCTGCAGATGTTGTAGTAATACATGGGATGCTATGGAAAAGATCTTGACTTTTTATAGATTGTGACTTCTCTTTTTGTCGTCTGCAGTTCAACCTCACTCAGTGACTCTCAATAATGGGGTGACCATGCCCCTCCTTGGCCTGGGGACGTTCCGTATGAGGGGACTAGAGAACATCATCCAGGCTGTAGATGCCGCGTTGGAGTGTGGATACCGCTCATTTGATACGGCCGCAGTTTATCGTAACGAGAGGGATCTTGGCCAGGCGCTGCGCCAACTATTGCCTAAATATGGCCTCAGTCGCTCTGACGTCTTCATTACCAGCAAGCTATCCCCTGCCGATTTAGGCCCAGAAGCTCGAGATGCTTGCTTGAAGAGTCTGGCTGAGTTGGGCCTCGACTACTTGGACCTCTACCTCATTCATTGGCCGGGGAAGCAAGGCTGGCGCAGTGACGACTCCCGAAACCAAGCCGTCAGAGAAGAAAGCTGGAAGGCCTTAGAAGAGCTCTATCACACTGGCGCCATTAAGGCACTGGGGGTGTCTAACTATACAGAGGCCCACATGACACAGCTGTTCGGCTCCTGCACAGTGCCCCCTGCTGTGTTACAGGTAGAATTTCACCCGCAACTCCCACAAACCGCACTTCTCCGTTGGTGCGAAAAAAATGGCGTCCACCTACAAGCATACTCCTCCCTGGGCTGTGGGCATCTCCTGGAAAACATAGAAGTGGGCAAAGTGGCAAATGTACACGGGCGAACCCCCTCCCAGGTGTTACTCAGGTGGGCACTACAGCAAGGGGTTGGGGTTATTCCTAAAGCTTCTTTTCCTTTGAGAATAAAAGAGAATTTTAATGTCTGGGATTTCGAGCTGAGTAATGAAGAGACCGAACTGCTAAAAGGCGATGGCACCGAGAAAAAATACTGCTGGGATCCTACTGGGGTGGCCTAGCGTCGTCCAAATGGCACAGAAAGGTTTCAGGAGATTTTTTTACCTCATACTTACAATGGGACTTGGTGCTGGGTTTTGTAAGGTCAAATTGTCACTTGAATTACCAAGATCAAAATGTTTTTTGGTTTTTTTTTTGTTATTGAGGGTTAAAGGAGTTTTCCATAAATAAATATGTGCATTGGATTGGAAAAAAAAGTACAGATACTTACCGTTCTTTGCTCTTGCTCCTGGTTGCCGCTTCGCTGCGGTATTGAGTCTCCCCCTGACTTGAAACTGACAGGAACGCTTCATCCAACGCGTGGTCTCCTACCACACAAAGTAAGTGAAGTCCTGTGGCCAAAGAAGGCCACTCCTTGGATGAAACACGTCCCACCACCCCCCAGGAACTTCCCGGTGAGCAACAACCCGAAAACCAGAACTATTGGAACAGGTTAACTACCGTATATGTTTCTTTATTCTTTGACCATATACATGGAAATACCCTTTAAATTACAGACTTTACCTACATTCTAATGCTTTTACTCCTTAAAGGGGTTTCAATAGGATAGGTCAGCGATGGCGAACCTATGGCACGGGTGCCAGAGGTGGCACTCAGAGCCCTTTCTGTGGGCACCCGGGCCATCACCCAAGCACACTAGACAGGACTCAAAGAATCTTCCTGCAGTTCCAAGCAACTTAAAAAATGCTGCTTTCATTCATATATTTAAGTGATACTTACTTCGCTACTTGGGAATGTAGGAAGAGGGAGAATGAGTAGACGGGGCCGAATTATCTTTGGAGGATTTCTGCGGGCCCTACGATTCTCTGTGTACAGAGGGACACTAGAAAGAAGCTAAAATGATGCAATTTTTCCAACTTGTGCTCAGGAGGCCAATATGATTGAACGTTGTTGAAGAACAGAGAGCAATAAGTTACTGCTTTCATTTTTGGTTGGCACCTCACAATAAATAAGGGGGTATTGGGTTGCAGTTTGGGCACTCGGCCGCTAAAAGGTTCGCCATCACTGGGATAGGTCTTCGATATGAATTATTTGGAAAACCATTGTAGACGAGGAACAAACAGGACGGGATGTCTTCGGTTTCTTGCATGGCAAATTCTGCATTTTAAATTCACAGCAGTAATAGGAGGTGGACTCTAGTGATGGGATCACTATGCTCACTCATAAAAAGAGCCGGCTCTTCTGGCTTCTGAACAGCTCCCTAATTAAATGTATAATAGGGAGCCTCAGTCCAGTCAGTCAACCCCCTCCACGCCACTTTTAATCCGTTTTATTAGGTTAAAGGGGGTGTGGTTACCCGATTAGAGGCGGGTTAAGTGAGTTATCGGCAGGGAGCCAACTCTTATCGTTCACATAAAAGCCAGCGCGTTTCAGAACAACATATCACTATGGTGGACTCTTCGGACCACTATACCAATTAATAGCATTGAGCTGCATAATAAATTTAAATTTATTGTACTATCCGTTTTAATGATTATGTGGCAGTTCCTCTGCTCCCATCCTGTCTGTAAACCGGAAACAAGTTTGGAGTCTACGTTGCGTTCGTTATGCTTCGGTAGTCTGTGACACCCCTTCCCTTTCATGAATGTACTAGTCCAGATTAAGGGGGGAGTGCCCTAGACTACCAAAGCATTGTGTACATGGAACGGACTGAGAAGCTGGGGCTCAGAAATGAGTAGGGGACACCATACCAGATTGAGGGGGTATATAGAAACGTTACTGAACCTTATGAAGACCTTATTATAGATTTTTGTTATACACGAGAGGGTGGAATTAACCACAAAGTACATCACCATCTAAACAATTGTCTAAACCTGTGAGATTATATAAACTGCAATTGTATGTGGTAATGGATTTAATTAAAGATAATTTCTAGTTGTGATCTCTCTTGTTCTGGTGTCTCTCTCGTTCACACTTTGTAATTATGTCATCTTGGAAATTGTAGCAAAAAAAAAAATTTCCAGAGATCAAAAATAGTGGATGTAACGCGACCCCGTGCTGGGAACCCAAAGGTGAAGATTATCCATTTGTGAGAATTTAGAATCGGGTCCACTTACTATTATATTATAACGGATGGCAGAGGGACCTGAGCTGGACATGTATGTTATATAAGCCGCAATGGATGAAGCTGTGGTATTGGGTGTGGAGGTAAACCAAGTCTTGAGAACAGTGAAGCTAAATGTCAGATCACCCCTTTTTTAAAGGGAACCTGTTACCAGAATTTACCCCATTATACTACCAACCCCTCAGACGATGAGATTTCCTTTATAGAATTCCCGTCTTTAAGTGATATCTCACCCAAAGTCATGTGAAAATGAACAGAGAAGAGTCATATTTTGCATGAGATTAGTCAAGTTTAGAAGCTGCAGGGGGAGAGTCACTTCCGAGTCCCTTTAAAAGGCCTTTCACAAAATGGGGAAGATTTATCGTACACTGCCGGATACATCAGGAGGATCTGGCCTCTGGTAGTACTCAGCGGGGCGGCTACACCACTTGCACTATTAGCCAGTGACCGCTTAGCTTGTACAGTTGCAGGCTATTGTGAGTGTTAGACACGGTGCAAGAACGCCACACAGCGTACATATTAGTATAGCAAACTCTAATACTGGAAAGAATCTTCCACACAAACTTGTGCATTTTGTGGGTCACAATCATTGAGCCATGTGCCGTTGTTTGTAGGACCTGACCGGGCTGTATAGTTTGGCAAGAATAGGATGCGCGGTGCATGCACCGTACATGTATCCAATAGAATGTGGCCATGCAGGGTAGGCTCCAGGTTTCAGTAGGTCCCTGGGTGACAGAGCCTCAGTAGGCCCCTTTGCACTGAACTAACATGGTGGCATTAAAATTCAGAAACTAAAACAGTCTCCTGTTCCCTAGTTTATCCTACCAAACAGCCACCTCATGGTTATTTTATATAAGCCCCCCTCACACCCTATGGTTTCATTAGATACAGCCCCCTCACACCCATTAATTCATTATGTACAACCTTATGTGGGCCTCTGACACTTGCCCAGGTAAGCCCAATGTTGGCGCTGGCCCTGTGACCATGAGTTAGCCGCTGTTTGTGCAACTAGCTAAAGGCCAAAGAGACCAAAGACAAATTTAGGTAATTTTAATAAACTTTGTGATGGACATAGAGGCGGTAAGAAAAAAATTCTTAAAATCTATGCTCTGGAAAGATAGGAGCCTGCCAGTGCATGACATGGGAGAATAGGCTTCCAGCACCCACGTGGCAGATATGGCCGTCTGGTCAGGTTTGTTATTTCCACCCTCAGCACCATCACAAGTGCCATATCAGTGGAGTTGCCAAACTCCTGACATGATAGATCCTGAATGACCTCGTTGACTGTGAAGGGGTCCACCAAATTTCAGTCATGGGGCCCAGCATGTCGCTCTATTATGACATAATATATAACTGAGGCCTAGTTTTCTTTTTCTCTTCACTACGATATAAAATCTGATAAAATACATCAATGGCTTAAAAGCCGATGTAAAAATAGAGCGCCGTCTCCAGAGAAGAAGAAAGACTTGGCTTTTTATTTCCTCTGTCTGTTTTCACTCCCACCAGTAAATTATAATACACATATGTGTCCGCACATTGTCACTGTCTTGGTCGGCTTGTCACTTTTTGAAGGGCTGAGCAGGCAGCAGATGTCTCTGGTGTCTATGCCCAGATCTCCCAGTGCTCTGCTCCTGGGCACGTAAGCGCTGTGGTATTCAGACTACTACTGCGTGGCATATGTGTATCCTGGCGGGTGCAGGGCGCCGGTCTTCCGTCTATAATACTAGTAATACTACAAAACTTTTTATTAAATTCATTGTTAGTGTGGAGAAGTTGGTAAGGCTCTGTTCACACAGCATGAGTTGAACTTTTCAGTCCCAATACTTTTGCCTATATTATTCCTTCCCGTACTGTTCCATATATTTACTGACTACAAAAAAAAATCCTTTTCTGACAAGAATCTTTTATACTTTAGCCACATTTATTAAAGGGGTTGTCCACTTTCAGCAAATAATTGATATAATGAAAAGTTCTACAATTTTCCAATATACTTTGTGTATTCATTTCTGTTTTCTAGATCTCGGCTTCATTCGGCTGTCATTCTAGAGGAGCCTTCATTGTTTACTTAGGTTAGCATGTACCGCTTTCATTATGGTGATCAGCGCAATGAAAGAGAAAGGGGGTTTGCAATGGGCCGATCACATATGCCTTTCTATGGACCCATTGGGGCTCATTTACTAAGGGTCCGCGGACCGCACAAACGTTGGATATTATGACAATTACCGATTTGCAACGTATTTAAAAGGGCATTGTGGCGCACGCGATTGGATTTTGCCGCAATCATGCTGGGTTTCATGCGACACAAATCAGGGTCGTGCCATCGGACGATCCGACGGATTCGGACTGTGCGCGGGATTTAACATTTAAATTGTGTCGCAAGACATACACTTACATGCACCAGGAAAAAGAAGGTGAACTTCGGCGGACCTGAGCGGGGAAGCAACACAGGATCTACGTGAATTGCATTCATCCTCATTGGACTTTCCGGATCGGGGATCGCACCAGGGACCGGTAAGTAACTGCGCCCCATTGTCTTCTATTGTTTAAACGCAAGACACTGGATGCTGGTTACCAATCACATGCATTTCCACAGAGACCTATATGCGATCGAGTAGTGGTACAACCCTGTACCCTTACAATGCACTTCTAAACACCATGAACGCAAAACATGTTACTGCACCCTAAATAGCGGTCCCTGGTCAGGTGATGCCACAAAGATGCATGGCTTGTTATACCCCTGGTCATGTGATGTCACACAGGTGCACAGCTCGTTATACCCCCGGTCATGTGATGACACAGGTGCACGGCTCGTTATACCCTTGGTCATGTGATGTCACACAGGTACACGGCTCATTATATCTTTGGTCATATGATGTCACACAGGTCCACAGCTCATTATATAACACAGCTCTAAATACTCTCTGTGATATAACCAGCCGTGCACCTGTGTGACATCACATGACCGGGGATATAATGAGCGCAACACACAGTCAATGATTCACAGGCCGACGGCAGCCATGGGTCGCTGGCGTTAGTGAGTGTGAAATAGAGAAGGACAGAGGTGAGTAATGGCACTGCAGAATACTCTGGTGCGGATAATGTAACATGAATAATTAAACACATCAGGACTATAGAGATCTATGGACACATCTGATGCTTCGCTTATCCCCAGTGTTTACGCTGCACAGTAGACACAACCGCATTGCAAAGAACTGACATTTCCATCTACGGAGGAACATAGAATATACATTGTGCTGCCGATCAAAGGTCCATCAGCTGACATCTCATCATGGTCTTCAATACAGATGCATGCCCGACTCTACTAAGCATGCACATGGTCTGAATAGGCAATAAAATCCCAATTACTCATATCCCTCCATACAACATACAGCCAATGGGCAACATTTATTGTAAGTCAGCGCACTGTGCGTCGGTTTATGATGTAATCCCGCCCCTTCACCACGCTGGATACAGTAACTGGCGGCCCCCTACGCTGGCGTACAATTCTACGTCAGGCCCAATTCTACATGTCCTATCTTTTCCCGATGCAGTACCGTACCGCTCAGTGCGCCCATTGCTAGTATATGGGGAACGTATACACGGCCGTCGTTTTTCCGTCCCCCAACGGTTGTGCAACAGTAGTGTGAATGCGGCCTAAGGTGAATGCACAGGTGCAAGGCAGGAACACCCCGTGTCAGGTCCACTTCACGCCCATTTGGTGTGGAGGTGGTGTAAAGGGGAAAATAATTATTATGTCTGTCGTTCACTAGGCATTGTGATTATTTCAGGGCATGTACGCCAAAAAAATGGAATACAAACCCTGATAAACTTATCCCACTTAGAGGTGAGCAGACCTGACATTTCCGATGGGGTTTGGCCATGCGACCCTGACGTTTTGCCACCCGAACAGCCAATCCGCCAACTTGACGCTAGTAAAAACTCCCCCTGGCCAGTCATAGCCATGGCTAGTTACTAGAGGCGTCCATTTACCGCCTTTTTCGCTGTCAATGTGTCCATGTCACATGGCCGAACGGCAGCGCCAGGTCCGCTCATCTTTACTCCAAATGTGTATGTGAACGCTTAAAGGCGTTCTCTGGGATTTTTTTTTTTTTTATTGATCTGCTTGAGCAACCCCACTGATCAGCTATAAGGCTATATGCTTGATAATGCAGCTGCCTTGAAGACCATACAACAAATGGACATGACCGCACTCAAGAGAAATGAGGGCTCACATAAGGGCTGTAATCGCTTCAAAACAGCTCATCTATATTTATCTCCTATCGTAGGTATAGATAATCAATAAAAAAACAAATCCCTGGAGAGCTTCTTGATCCAGCCACTAGGTGGCAGTGTGGTGGCATAATCAATACCTAATCCACCTATCACTCACAATGACCTGATTATTGTCCATTTGCAGATTATTAAAGAACACACAATTCAGGTTTTCCTGAACCTCTGTAGCCTGATCTAGTGTCAGGCTGTGGTTTTAATGAACCATTTCCACCGCTATCACAAGTAGCTTATTGCAGTCATTTACTCTGAACAGTTTTCAGCTCATAAATCGGAATTGTGCAGATTTTGTTTTTCTTAATAGTACAAATGAAGCCGCCAAGATGACAGTCACAACCTAATTCATATGCAAGTGTTAAGCTCGGGATCTGCCATGAATATCTGAATGCGGAATATGTCAGATCTCGTTAATGTCTGCCAATAGAGCTGTGATCTATACGTCCAATTACTGTAAAGTTACAGCACATTTTATAATGGGTTAAAGAATTGTGGCAAGACTATCATCTATCTACAGTAAAGGTTTATAATTTGTTACTGCCTGTAGCTCACAGAACAACAAATCTGATGCAGTGTTGAGAACGCTGAGTTTCTTGTCTTTAATATGACACCAGCAGCACGTTTGTAGGTGCTACAGAACCTACAGATAGAACTTGCAGCCTCTAAACAGGTAAAATATGACTCTTCTTTTCACACAACTTTTTTTTTTATAGGTAAATGGGTGAAATTTCACATAAAAAAGAGAATTCTAGACAGGACATTTCATCCCCTACCTGAGGGGGTTAGTAGAATAATGGGGTAAAATCTGGTGACATGTTCCCTTTAAATAAGCACGGTGTTATTGTGGAAGAAATGCAGATGTATGAGAAGAATATAAATGCAAGCGGTCAGTCTCCAGCACATCGGAGAAGGATGGAAAGTGCTCCTAATGAAATAACAGGTTATTGATATATAAATTACCATAGAATATTTCCAATTAGTTTGGTGGAAATATACATTCAGCCAGCAAGTCATAACTTGGCAACAGGACACGGATAAAACCTTTAACCGTGTTGATGTAAAGTAAGTGAACCCTTTTAGTCACATTAGATACACTAAGAGCCCCTTTACATGATGATTGGGAGCAAGTGTTCACAAATTCATTACCGTATATACTCGAGTATAAGCTGACCCGAGTATAAGCCGAGACCCCCCTAATTTTACCACCAAAAACTGGGAAAAACTATTGACTCGAGTATAAGCCGAGGGTGGGAAATGCATTGGTCACAGCCTCCCCCCAGTATATAGCCAGCAAGCCCCCTCTAGTATACAGCCAGACAGCCCCTAGTGGTATACAGTCTGCCCCCCCAGCACTTAACTTATAAACACACCCAACAATGCCGGCGCGTCCCGTCTTCTTTCTTCCCCGCAACTCTTCTTTCTTCTGTCATGTACACGGCCATGTTTTCTTCCAGCAGGCGCATACTATGTCACGGCCGCTGCTGACGCCATAGTATGTGGGGCTTATTTACTAAGGGTCCATCGAACGCACTTTCGTCCGGTTTCCCGATGATTTCCGTTTTGCCCCGGGATTTTGGTGCACGTGATCGGATTTTGGCGCATTAGCGCCGGCTTGCACGCAACAGAAATTGGGGGGCGGGCCGTCGGACAAACCGCAGAATTTAAAAAAACGCGATCAAGCACTCACATGTACCGGGAAGAAGCAGGTGAACTCCGGCGGACCTCAGTGCAGCAGCGACACATGCAGGAACTCGGGCGAACAGTCTTCAAGAATCGTGCCGGACCAGAATCCTCGTCGGACAACGCGCCACGGGATCGCGACAGGACCGGGTAAGTAAATCTGCCCCACAATGTGCATTAAGGGCATTTATAAAAGTCATAACAGTGTACAACTTTAAACGGCTATACCTCCTGAACCCTGGCACCTAGAAACGCAATTCTAGTGTCATATTGAACAGAATCTACCCTACAACAGAACAGAGCTATCAACTCTTAAAGTTGTAGTAAAAAATAAATATATTTTTATATAAATCTTTCTATTTCTGAGATGTCCTTGATATATGGACTGTCTGTGAAGCTTCCATACACAGTCCATATATCATACGGAAGGGGGGATTCTCCTGTTTTATATGACAGAATTGTGTATCAAGGTGGCAGGGTTTGGGAGATATTGGCATTTGAAATTTGCCCCCATCCAGCCGGTCAGCTGAAGGCAGAATGTAGAAGGAGCTGCAGGAAAGACTTAGCTTATAGTTTGTAGAATTGCAGAAGTACACGCATCCTCTGCACCTGTAGCCGAACTTGGGGAAAGGGCGACAAAATGATGGTGTCCATATTCATAACATATTTTGGTAAAAGTTTAATTGGAAAAATGACACAAAAATTTTTTTTTCACAATTTTATAAAGAAAACAATATGTAATTAATAAAACTATCCTATGAAGTTAAACTCTCACGTCATGAAAAAAAAGAAAACATAGTAAAAACTGTTTTGATCTGTAAAGCATTTCCAAAGATATCGTCATTTGAAGAAGCGCATGGCAGAACGTCAAAACTTGACTAGGACATTCAGGCCTCACGAAGAGGTTAAGCTCAATTGTGCATCAGGTTTGCCATTGATTGATTAAATGGTAAAATTCTGGCTGCTGGGATACACCACTAGGTGGCACTCATTACATATTGCTGTATTATTTCCCTGCTTTCTCCGCTGCAGCACAATATCACTCATGTTCTGCCACAATCGCTTTGACAGGTGTTATATTCCCTTTAAATAATGAAAAAAAAAAAACCCCTACACAATCTAAACAAACGTGATTATTTTATTTGATGCAAATTTGAGTAAAGCAGCACAATGAGCACCAGTTCATGGATTCAAGGGAAAATGTCTTCTTCTAATGTTGTAACGACCCCATCCTTACCGGCGTTATACGAGGAGTTCAGAGGTCGCACGCGACACATTAAATCTCATTGTTCTGTGCTCTCTCCCGTAAAAAATGGTTTGTTCGTTAAAATATTTTTGTTTTTTTTAAAATGAAATATACATAGTGGCACATTAGGCATCTTCAGAGTCTTCATGCAGATGAGTTCATCTCAGTAGTTTCAGTCCATTGTCCGGTTATTATAATCTAGCTGCTGCTGTCCCCGATGTAGTGGAGAGGAGCGCGGTCACCAGCGTCACAGCTGCAAGAAGAGACACTGCATGAGAATATGATGGTTCTGTCAATAGTCCATTTCAGACAATGTCCCTTATAACACCAACATGTGGTGCAGCAATGTACTGAGGCTATACACAGTCTAGCTTCCATTTCGCAGATCTACATTACACTAAGGCTACATTCACACGATGTATGCCCGCCGTATTGTAGTACGGCGGGCATACATCGGCCCCGGGAAGAGGAATAGGGGATGAGCGCTGCACACAGCGTTGTATTCCATTGAAACATAGGTAAAGATAGATAAAAATTGGTTTCCCTTACATCCCCATAAATCAACTTTATATTATATTCCCTGCATCAGAGGGGGAGTGTCCTGTTCAGCCGTTCCCTACCATTTACTCATACCCATATTCCTCTTCTCAGCATGTCACGTGACCAGGGTGACATCATCTGAGGTCCTGTTACATTTGCAACATCTACTCCACGTGTGTATCTGATCACATGAAATCACAGCAGCGTCCATGAACTTCTTCTCCACCCTACCCTTCATGAGGCGATATAGAGATAGCAAATGTAACAGGACCTAGTAATCCTTGTCAAATGACTAAGTGCCCAATAATGTAACAGAGCTCTCTCTCAATGTTCCACACAGCAGCGCGTCTTAGCAGTGAGACCTGTCATGTAGGAACAAGGTGGCAGGACAGTGCAAGTAAAGTTTAATATACAGAACTCACATAGTGTGAGTCGCATATAAGTTTACAAATTGATTTTTGTAATATTGCAGCCATGGAAAGGAACCATTTAGGGATAATGGCAATATTTTTTAATCATAGTTTTTAATAATGTCTTTATTTTTGGTTGAGTTCATTTGCATGACAGGTTGTAATCCAGCAAGATGGGGAAGAGACTGAGCAGGTCCCGGTCTCTAAGACAGCTATAAGACTAGTAAAAGGAGAACTATCCTTTGGTCTTTGCTTGCGATTATGACACTGGTTAATGATTGCTTTTTGTCCATATCCAGGTATCCTCATTACACAACCTCACAGTTGATGCTGCATCTACAAGTTTGAAGCTCACAGGTGAGTAAAGAGCTGACTCAGCAGGAGCTGGTCAATTTCTAGGAGGCTGCGTTCACACATTCCATCTTGATTACGTTTCAAAACTCTATGCAAACGGAATATGGATGGAATCCTCCCAATCGCATATGCGTTTCAATCAGTAACTGGCACCCAACGCACAAATGCGACCGGACCAAGCCCCACCTCTCCCCCCGTTCCGTCTGTATTGCATTTTGAAACACACGGAGCGTGTGAACTAAGCCTGAATATCCTCATCCACCACACTGTTGACTCTATGCTCTCTATATAACGTGACAATACTATGAAGCTCTGAAACTTTGCTATGCGGCACCCCTCCATCAGTCTTTAGTAGGAGATGGGTTTCTCTGGAAACGCATATGCGATAAGGCCGAGTCCCGCCCCCTGTGCGGTCGATTCGCGTTATGAACGCAATGCTAGCAGAACGTGGCCTAAGTATCAATACAGAAGTGGTGTTACCTTACCTTGCTCCTCCGCAGACAGTCTAATTCTTCTCACTCTCGGACTCGCTCTTGTCTTTGCTTTTCCATCGTATTAAACCGAGAAGCATTTCCCGTATTCCCTTGTTTCCGGCCATCTGAGAGGCTGCACTTGCACTTTTAGGGCGAGGAAGACCCTGGAGACAATTTTTAGAATGAAAGATTTAGAGACCCAATTGACTACAGATACAAGTCACAGCCATGTCCTGACAAACTGTAAGTAATAGTCGCCAGGAGATATTGTTTTATCCCGGTTACTATTCTATTCTTAAAGAGGAACTCCCCCCTCCCTCCCTAGTGAATACTAGTCCAATGCATCAAGTAACTCCTGTATGAGCTCTTCAGAAGTGTCGGGACCATCTCTCCAAGTCTATAGATTTGTCAAACTTTCAACACTTTTATATTTGACCTGCACAAGATATAGGAGTAGCCCATTTCCTATTACTAGGGATCTGTTTAGATACAGTTAAAACATTTTTTTTGGCCTACACTTTATTTGCTCCTAGATAAAAACCCCCCATGAGTGAGACACTGGAATATCTTTCTCAATTAATGATGATGGGATGTTGCAAAGAAATTTACTGTGATATTACCAATATACTATTTCTGAGAAATTCTCAGTTTAATCCATATGCTAATGAATCAGTTGGTGCACCCGGGTTGCTTCCTTAGTAGCTGGAGCACTGCTGTTCCTCCCTTGATCACTACCCTCCCCATTAAATAGGAGATATGTCTTGTGAGAAGCATAGGGAGACACTGGGAGGAAAAGGACATCATTTAGGAAGGATAAGCAGTGCTCTGGGTGCTGAGGACCCATCCAAAGTGACCAAATGCCTAATCTTTAGCATAAAGATTAAAATGGGAATTTTTCAAAAATGGTTTAATAGACAGAAATTATAAAGGTACAATAGAAATCATTGAGCACAGCTTATAATGGTGAAGGTGGAAGTCCCTTTAATGGTGAAAATAACAGCCTGTGGTGATGGATGCCAAAGTATGGAGATTATCCACCAATGCAAATATGGATGTTACTGTGCTGGTGCCACCCTGTAACAAATCAGGTTTGTCCTACTCAGGAGGTTTGAGACTGTCCATGTACGAGGCTGCAGGTGTATGCCTTGCATACTGCGCCATTCCAGCTTAGTAAGGGACTGTATAGACTCTATACTATAGAGGATGGATCCCATAATATGCTTATACAGTGGGACACTGTAAACGACTGTAAACGTATACGACTGTTTGTGACCCATTTCAGCACACGTTCATGTGCAAGTGTCCAATGATTGGCAGAAGCGGGTCTCGTAACCCCTGGTAACCTGCCATGACCGCTATGGGACTTTTCAGAATTCCTGGAAACTCCCTTTAAATGATGTGTTTACATCAGGAGTTCTCCAGTGTATATACCTATGATGGAAGACACAACATTTACGTGTACCAAGTAAACACAGGCTTAGGATCAATGTTTTCCTCAGATTACCTGGACACTACTGCCTGAGGGGGCTCCAAGTACAAGGGGGGGGGGGGGGGGGGTAGGTTATGGGGTAGGTAGCTTAAATTACACTCCTGTCTGTGTGGCTTTCAAAGCATAAACTCTGCATTTTAGCCAAATCGATAATTACCGTGAAGCTTTTGTCAAATTCATCGCTCATTCTCCTGAGCTCTCGGCCATAGCGAGCAGCGACCATAAGGGAAGATGGAGCAGAGCGGGAACGTGAACGGAACTGGTTCAGCTCGCCCACGTGATCCGTCTCCACGGCCTCCGAAGCAGATTCCGTCCGAGCGCGAGGTTCTTTTCCTGGAAAAGGGGGACAATGGCGTGACTATAATAACTGAAATATAGAACGTACAGATATATAGATGTACATATAGATGTATAGGTAGGAGAAAAGACAGTATACTGTATCCCTAACTGATAAATGTCCATTGGATTGTAGGAGTAATCAGGCAATGTCTATGGAAGTACCAGGTGGAAAAGGCTGGCCATATACATATCTCCCGACCCCACATATACAGACTTGACTCATGTGAGCATACATGTCCACACAATATCAAGAATGGAATTACCCATTGCTAGATAACAAAAGCATTGGGCCATATCCTCATCTTTTCCAATATCAGTGGAGAATCAGGAATCTACTGCATAGCGGATGATACTGGAAGCAGCTGAGAGAAGCTGCCAGATGTTGGCCTCCCATCAAAATTTGTAACTCTCTACTTTCGTAGAAGAATCCATCCAATCGTTACAGTAAGTTGGCAGTATCTAAACCTACCCTGCATTTAAATTGCGTTTAGAAACACAATTCAAGCGCAGCAGGAAAGAGACCTTCTCACAATCACAGATACGTTCAGACTTAGGGTGGTGGTACACATGCCGTTTTGAACCCGTTTTTAGGCAGTTCGATAAAAAACATGTGAGCTTTAAAAACACATTATCATAATTGGGAAAAACTGACAAAACCGGAAAAAATGCATGCGTTTTTTTAACGGACTGCTTAAAAATGGGTTTAAAACACCACATGTGCCACCACCCTTAAGGGTGTTGTCACACGCAGCACTTTGATTCCATTTAGAAGCAGAAAAAGCGCATGCGATCAGTAACCAGCACCCGGTGTCCTGTAATATTTAAATGCCAGACACTGGGTGCGATTTACCAATCACATGCGTTGCCATAGAGATGCATATACGATTGGGCCGTGGCACCCCCTGTGCACTTTTTTCCCCCCGCTTTTAAAATGAAATCAAAGTGGAACATGTGATCGCACCCTAAGCGCTTGCATTTGGGAAGGAGCAACACGTTATGCCAGTTAACAATGGAAAACACGCGTTGCTCTTTCCTGATCGTAAACATTAAAGGGAACCTGTCACCAGGAGACCCATTTTTAGCACTCCCCCAGTCCCCACAGAGCATAGTACATACACTGCCAAAGTGTTTTTGTATAAAAAAAAAAATAGGTTTTACAGAAAAAAAAGATATGTTATATTGTACCTTTCATTAGCATCTGCTGTGTGACTAGGAAGTTGCCAATTGGGAGGGGCTGGAAAGGAGCAGTTCCCCCCCAGCCTTGGGAAACAGCTACTCCATGTGACCTTTTCAAATATATGAAAACACCCATCACTGGGCTTAGCGACGCCCCCTGCTCCTCTACAGCCAATCCCGAGTGTTGGGAATTATTCATATATTTGAAAAGGTCACCTGTTTCCCAAGGGTGGGGGGGAACTGCTCCTTTCCAGCCCCTCCAATTGGCAATTTCCTAGTCACACAGCAGATGCTAATAAAAGGTACAATATAACATATCTTTTTTTCTGTAAAACCTATTTTTTTTAATACAAAAACACGTTGGCAGTGTATGTACTGTGCTCTGTGGGGACTGGGGGAGTGCTAAAAACGGGTCTCCTGGTGACAGGTTCCCTTTAAAGGGGTCTTCCACAGGTACGGGCTAACTAGCTGATCAGCGGGGGTCTCAGTGCCAAGACCCCCACAGATTGTGAGAACAGACAGATCCTTCTCCATTCCTCCAACTAATGGAGCAGACGGCCACGCATGATCGTTCTGCTCCATTAATCTCTATGGAGCTGACGCTTGGCAATTTCAGTCAGCTCTATAGAGATTAAATGATCAGCACTGAGACCCCACTGATCAGCAAGTTAGGCCGGTGGCACACGGTCGTCTTGAACCTGCTTTTGACCCGTTTTAATTAAGATAATTGGTAAAACTGGTCAAAAACGGATGCGTTTTTTAACGAACTGCTTAAAAACGGCCCAAAACGTGTGCCAACGGCCTAAGGGTGCATTCAAACATGGCGTTTTGGATGCGTCAGAATGCATGCATTTTAAGTGTTACGTTGTGTTTGGCTACTCTGGAAGCGTTTTTCTTCATTGCTGCAAGTGTAAGCAGATGTGTAAATGTATGCGTCCCGACACATGCTCCCTGATGGATGCGTCCAAAACGCCACGTGTGAATGCACCCTCACGCTTAGATTATAGCAGGTTATATTACAGCGCAACGTTACCTCGGAGGCGTCTCAGGTTAGGAGAACTCCTGTTATCTTTTGCTCTTCTGTTGGATGGAGGATCTGTTCCTGGGAGAGCGGCTCCTTGTTCGTTCGGTGGAAACTCTGCTATGGAAAACATGGAGGATGGAGGAGAGTCTGCCATCTGTGTTACCAGAAACAAAACCAAAAATTTTGGGTGAAATATTTCCTTATAGGATACAGAAAGCTGGAACAGATCTTTGTGGGACATATAAATGTAATTGTTCAAGGAGGAGGAGCATCATATGAGATATAGTTACCCCCCCATACACAGGTCCTACGTAACTTGCAGCTGATGGGTCGCAGTGCAAAGTCTGTGCCAGGCCCCCGGCTATAATGTATGGCAGTAGCGTAACTAGGAGAGACGAGGCCCCATAGCAGATTTCCCCCTACCTCCTCAGAAAATATACATATCTGTATAGTCACACATACTCACATTTATATACTCTTACACATGTTTATACACTCATGTGCACTGATACATACACTTACACAGATCAGTCCCTGTAGCTGCTAACCTTATCAGGGAAGAGATCAGAGATCCCTAGTCCTATCGTCCTGCTGTCCCCTTCCTCTCCCCCGACATTTCATGCTATATACTGGGGAGGCTGTGAACTGTTATATACATATTATGATGTACAATATGCAGCATAATATGTATATAATGGTGCACATTCTCTACTCTTTAGTGTGTCAGGCCTGATGCCGGGGCCACCCAACACAGTGGGCCCCATAGCAGCTGCTAAGGCTGCTACCCCTGTAGTTACGCCCCTGATGTATAGGTTATAGCACTATACTATCATATAGGAAAGTGACAATTTACGGGCCCCCTAGGCCTCTTTGGCCCAGCTGCGACCGCACCCCCTGAAGTTACGCCTTTCCAGCCCCTAATCTCATGACCCCCACACCTGAAACGTGTCCCTCATCTCCGCTCCGGTGCATAAAATCAGTCCTGCACAATAGGATCTGGGGAGAATATAACAACGGTGATCTCTGCACTTAAAGGGATGGTCCAGGATTACAATAACACCATGGAAGTGGAGGAGTTGTGTACAGTATTATAGTCTTGGGCTGCAGTACTACACATGACCTGCGCACAGTGGGGCGCTGTGTTGTGGAAAAAGCAGCCATGTTATTCTCACCCTTAGACAACCTCTCCTGTATAACCAGTACATGATCAGCGCAGGGTTATGGCTCCTATAGACTAGTCCTGCGCTGTGAGGTACATATGTATGTAATACGGAGCGTCTGTCAGTCAGGATCCGTATTATCCCAGATTTTCTAGCAGATGGTGACATCTAGTAATGGCTGCCCCGGGCCGTACCTCCTGCGCTCCTGTGTTGCGGTGTCTCCGGTACCAGCACGGGCTCCCGGTCTCTCTCTCCGTCTAACTGTAGCTCCACCCACAATCCATGTTTACTTCCCCCCCTTCCTTCCGGGTTCCTCGCGCGGGCCCCGCCCTCTGCCTCTGTTTCCCGGGGATTTTTTCTGCCTCAAACCAATCGCTGTTCGGAAATGGCATTAAGCGCCGCCCACAAGCTGCGCGTAGCCGTGACACGTGACAGGTAAACAGCCGGTCACTATGGGGACAGGGCAACGCGCGGAATGCAGACGGTTAAATGAGGTCATGTGATCAGAGCGGGACAGAATAACAGAGCGGAGACATGGAGCAGCGCTCATTGTTGTCTATACACAGGATTGTCCAGTGCCAGCAAATAATGGATATTACTTGTGTAATGAAAAGTTCTACAATTCTCCAATGTACTTTCTGGTTTCATGTTTTTCTAGATCTCTGCTTGCTGTCAATCTATAGGAAGCAACATTGTTATTTATAGTGGATAAAAACCCATTCCCTTGTCATGTGATGTCACACAGGTGCACAGCTCGCTATATCCCTGGTCATGTGATGTCACACAGGTGCACGGCTCGTTATATCCCTGGTCATGTGATGTCACACAGGTGCACGGTTTGTTATATCCTGGGTCGTGTGATGTCACACAGGTGTATGGTTCGTTATATCCCTGGCCATGTGATGTCATACAGGTGTACAGCTTATTATATCCCGGGTCATGTGATGTCACACAGGTGCACGGCTCGTTATATCCCTGGTCATGTGATGTCACACAGGTGCACGGTTCATTATATCCCTGGTCATGTGATGTCACACAGGTGCACAGTTCATTATATCCCTGGTCATGTGATGTCACACAGGTGCACGGCTCATTATATCCCTAACCATGTGATGTCATACAGTTGCATAACTCATTATATCCCTGCTGATGTGATGTCACACAGGTACCTGGATTGTTGTATTCCTGGTCATGTGATGTCACACAGGTGCACGGCTTGTTATATCCCTGGTCATGTGATGTCACACAGGTGCACGGCTCGTTATATCCCTGGTCATGTGATGTCACACAGGAGCACGGCTCGTTATATCCCTGGTCTTGTAATGTCACACAGGTGCACAGCTTGTTATATCCCTGATTATGTGATGTCACAAAGGTTCACAAATGTTATGGCACACAGGTGCATGGTTTGTTTTATCCCTGGTCATGTGATTTCACACAGGTTGACGGTTGTGGATCCAGTCGATTACGTGTCTAATTGTCTCGACGGATTGTAGCCTCTCAGATTTGGGAGGTTGACACTTCCTTCTGACTTATGCAACATCAATATTTTTGGCTGCTATCCAGGGTCTCTTCCCTCTCCATATGAAGGTCTGGAAGACCTTCACCAGCTTATCTACATCTGTATGTTTCAACAGCACGGGTATGGTCTGCATCTGTATAACATTTTGGGGAAAGTAATCATTTTAATTAAATGGAATCTCTCGAGCATCATTTTTTTTATAATCGGGGGGGGGGGGATAGCAGGGTCGACTCCAGGTTTCAGGCGACAGAGCCTCAGTAGGCCCCTTTGCAGTAAACTCACGTGGCGGCGTTCACAATTCCTATTCGCTAGTTTATCCTACCAAAGAGCCCCATCATGGTTATTTTATATGAAGCCCCCCATGGATTCCTTATGTACAGATTTATGTGGGCCCCCCAAGCAGCTCTGGGCCCCGGAACTTGCCCAGGATGCCCAGTGTTGCAGCCGGCCCTGGGGGATAGTTTGGTGCATAAATTGATACTGGCTAGCAACCCATGTGAATACCTAGGTAAGTTAGATACAATGCCCATTGAAGAACCCGACTGATTCGGACAAACCGCGGAATTTAAAAATCAAATTGTGTCGCAAGATCAGCACTCACATGCACCGGGAAGAAGATGGTGAACTCCAGCGGACCTCAGCGGCTAAGCAACACATGCAGGAAATTGGACGCACGATCTTAGTGATCCTCGTCGGACATTCGGGAACGGCGGCGTCAATGTGACGGGTAAGTAAATGTGCCCCATTACGTCCATCGATCACGTGGTCTGTTTGCAGTGCAGTGATTAAGGCTGAGCTACACTACAATATTCTCAGTAGATATCGTTGACCTATACTTCACTATTTTACTCCTCCAATAGGGTTGTCTGTGATTAGCAAATTTTCGGGCAGGGATTGTTGTTTTCACTTACCCCTCAGTCTAGTTCAGTCTTCAGACTATGTCTGTTTCGGTTTGTATGCAGACGCTGTAGTGGTGACGTCAGGTCACAGCAGAATACGGGAGGTAAATATAAGTTCCATTGTTGCTTCACAACACCTTCTGCTGCTGACCCAGAAATTTGTTGATCCCTCTAATGAGGACCTGTCACGATCTTCACACTTGCTAAACCATAGACAGCAACCATAGAGACCCAACAGCAAGTATGTAACATATCGGCTGGGAACAGGGGACAAGTCATAAGGGAGCTCATTTCTGGCTTTTCCCTGTTTGGTTCTGCCAGGTAGATGGATCTCTTTGCATTGGTAAACACGTAAATGGTCGGCCATATATATAATAAAATGTTTACCAGGCTAAGTACAAAACCTTTTATACAGTGGGTACGGAAAGTATTCAGACCTCTTTACATTTTTCACTTGTTTCATTGCGACCAATTGATAAAATCAAAAATGTTTTTTTTGCTCAATAATCTGTACTCTGCACCCCAACTTCACAAAAAAATGAAATGTAGATATTTTTTGATAATTTATTAAACAAGAAAAGCTTTAATATCACATGGTGATAAGTATTCAGCCCCTCTGCTCAGTATTGAGTAGAAGCAGCTTTGGAGCTGGTGCAGCCAGGAGTCTTCTTGGGAATGATGATACAAGTTTTTCCCACCTGGATTTGGGGATCCTCTGCCTCTTCCTTGAAGATCCTCTCCAGTTCCCTCAGGTTGGATGGTGAACGTTGGTGGAAGTCAATTTCTCTCCAGAGTTGCACAGTTGGGTTTGGGTCCGGGCTCTGGCTGGGCCAGTCAGAGATTTCATATGTCTTGCACTGAGGAGAAGCTCCCTACAGCATCTCTGGGCCTCAGCCACAGTGATCTTGGGGTTCTACTTTACCTCTCTCTTCCATTTAAAGGAAACCTACCATTTCATTCCATGCATTATAAACCAAACATACCTTGAGGATGCTGTAGCTACACTGATGCAGAAACATATCTTGTTAGTCCATGTGCTGAGTGGTTTTGCTGAAAAAACAATTATGTTTTTTTTTCTTATGCTGATGGTGGGCAGCTGAACTTACCCTGGTAAACCATTCTATATGTTGCCAATGCCTTTAAGTCAGCCTTTAAGAATAGTTAACCTATCTGGGACTGCCCACTTCATGGTGGCACTCATATAAACCCCAACACTTACATGTCAGATGAAATAAATTGGACTTATACACAAACAGGAAGAGCATTTTAGTTTTATGGGGTTGGTGAGGAATAATGTGCTCCACAACCTTCTAGTTGTACTGTGTCATTTTTACTCTAAGCCATGATATCCTTAAAGGGGCAATATCACCATATTTTACCCCACTGAACTACTAGCCCTGTCAGGTCGGGTATGAAATGTCCTTTCTAGAATTCCTAGAATTTGTTTTTAGCTACATGTAACTCTGGTTTTGTAGCTCACTGAACCACAAACCTGATGTGAACTGAAAGCTGATATTTTTATGATTCTAGTTACTATGGAACTGAAGATAGAGGAGTCTGAACTGACACTCCTGCAGCCTCTAAACGTGACTCAGATCTGGTAAAATATGACTCTTCTCTGCTCATTCTCTGACTTTTTTTATAGTTTCACATGAAAGAGGGAATTCTAGAAAGGACATTTCATCCCCTATGTGAGGGGGGATAGTAGTTTGATGAGGTAAAATCTGCTGACTGAGTAATGAAGACACAGTGCAGCTAGAAGGATGAGGCGCACACTATACCATTATATCATTTGTGACCATTAGTTCGGGCAGGGTTGCTAGGCAGCTCACATTTCTGATCTGCTTTATGGCAGCGACCATATAGTCCTGTTGTGTTAGCATCTCATACACTCGGAATGAAGACGAGATGATCATCAGACTTCCAGGATTTACATAAATTATGCTTTTAGCTACTGCTTGTCCCTTTGATGAAGACAGATCAGCCAGCCCCAAGGACTTTTAGTGGAAATCTGTGATAAGGAGAGTGTCAGCAGCATTTCACATCCATTGCAGCGGCGGAGCATGCAGATGTCAGCCCTGAAAATATGATTAATATATTGTTGTAGTAGCCTGGCGAAAAGAGGTTATTTTGAGAGATACTGAGGCATCCATCATGATAAGATCCTGTGAACAGTTCAGTCATTCGGTAACATTATATCAATGCTTTTTTTATGGTGCTTTTATGGCAATGGCTGTCAGAAGTATACGTTGGGAGGATATCCTGACCAGGGGCGGCGGCAGTATCCGCCATACCTGGGCAAGTGCCAGGGCCCAGAGCCACTGGAGGGGACCACATAGCCCATTCTCAGTCCCCGGCAGACTATGTGGCTTGATATAAAATAAACCATGAGGGGGCTAATTTCTCCAAACATAGGTTTTGCGCGTGTATGCATCTCAAAGAGCTTGGTATTAGTCCAATATTGGAAAATATAGGAAAAAATCGTACAGATGGAGGCCTTAAGACCTAGACCTAGAATTGTTAAATGGTTTGGCCACCCATTGTACTGTGTAGGGGACAGGATATTAGGTAACAAATATACATTTCTTAAAAATTCTGTATGACATAGAAAAAAAAAAAAAAAAGCCTCTTTAGTGCCTGGGTTAGTGGTGACCCCAACGCTATGCTTGGGTCTGCCAGACACGTCGATATGCCACCATGTTCTCTCCGGAAAGGATGGTAAGACGTGGTGCACCCCAATTTGAAGTAAGTCCAGAGAGTCGGGATCTGCAGAGAAGAAATTCAGGTTTAACCCCTTTCTGACATGTGACATAATAGTACATCCCACGTCGGGTGCATGAAGAGGGCTCAGGGGCTGAGCCCTCTACATAGCCGGTAAGTCTTTGCTGCATATCGGTTATCCCGTCGATCGCTGCCGGCTTCAAAAAAATGGCGATGCATCTTGGTGAGGATCGTAGCACCCCATGATGTCACCGGGGGGGGGGGGGGGGAGGTTGTGGCGATCCGTTCTTTGGGTCTTCTCGTTTTAACCCTTTCATTACAATGTGCAATGTTTATAGGATGTCTGGATGTTGCTGACTGTCATTGGCCTATAGGTTTCTGACATGTGAGATTTGAGTAGGAATAAACTTTGCCCAGCAAGAGAGATCATAGTCAGAAAATTGGAAAGTATAATTGCTAAAAAAAAAATGGCCGTAGTTTAAATCAGGGCTGTTTTTGTTATTTGTGAAAGTCATCATCTGAAAGGCAGAAAAATAGATATAGGAGCTCGATTGGGGATGTCACAGGATAGGAAATTGAAAAGCCTAGAAACAAAGTGGACCAGGAACTGGTGGGGTGAACCAGGGGTACAGTAAACAACAACCACTTGTAAGCAAAATTGGTAAGATTTGGTAAGATTCTCACGCCATGGACTTTAAAAGAAGGTAATAGAGCAGTGGTGGCGAACCTATGGCACGGTTGGGCACCCAAGCCATCAATATAGCACACGACATACAACTCAAAGAATCATCCTGCAGTCCCAGGCGACTCAAGAAATGCTGCTCTCAGTGCTATTTTAAAGCAACACATTCTTGATTGCTTGGGATTGCAGGAAGAGGTAGAACTCCTCTAGGCTTCTTCTTGTACAGGGCGACCATAGCAAGATGCTACAACAATAGTCCAAATTTGCCCTTCTTCTTTCAACTGTTTTGTTGTCCTCTAGAGGCTGATGTGATTAAAAGTTGTCGTAGAACAGGTAGCAATAAATAACTACTTAAATTGCCGTGCTGGCACTTTGCAATAAATAAGTGGGTTTTGGTTGTAGTTTGGGCACCCGGTCTCTAAAAGGTTCTCCATCACTGTAATAGAGTATACTGGGTAATGATCTGGTAACTGTGATGTGGTGGTAGAAGTATACCTACCTCTCTACTCCATCTATACCCAAATCCAAACAACATATGCCAAAGCTTCTATTAGTTTCTGACAAGACCCTAAAAGTTTATCCAAAAATCTTTGATGATGTAGCTATCTCCATCTCTGTTAGGAACAGGTTGCTGTCAAGGCGAGCATCACCATGACCCTAACCTTATGTGAAAATCATCATGGCGTCAATGCTATGGAGGTTGGAAGTGTATGGACATGCTGGGGCAGATTTATCAAGTTGTCTGAAAGTCAGATTATTATTCTTTGCCCATGGCAACCAATCCCCTTTAAAATATTCATGAGCACTGGTAAAAATAAAGCTGAGCTGTAATATTAACAAAGAGTTAAACTGAGGTTCTCTCCTCGTGGTTTTCCAGTAAGGAATCGGAGAATGCAAAAAAAAAAATTGGTGTTCATAAGACGACTGCCAATAAAGTCAGTCACGTGTAACTGTTCTGCCTCCTGCCATAGTGGTAACATGATGGCCTACGGTTGCCAATCTACCGTGACACCAGAGCACCGTGCCATAGGAACAGGGAGGCGGAGGTAGATAAGTACTTTTCCCCATTCCTACGTACCTGTATGTTTGAGCTGTACAGAAATCCAAGTAAAATTGCCGATGAAATGGTAATTTCAGGGTGAAATACTGTAAAATGATGGATTATTCTACATTGTGTGCCTGACACTGAATAAGCTGCTCTTATGTGATGCCTCTAGGCTCCTCGGCTTTGTAGGTGTGTGTTTACATTGTACAATAAATTCTTTCACGGAATGACTCGCTGTAATGTTTTTTGCAGTTCTTTCCATATTGCTGCCAACTCTTTGCTTTGTTTGATGCGGTCGTGTATAATCACTTCTCGTGTCAATTGTGGTAGCTGCCATTGCCGCTTGGCCAGGATAGTGTCTGCCGATTCCAAGTCAGTATGAATCATAATAAAACTTCAATCAGTTTCATAATGTGCAGTCCGGAGAGCTCCCCGAGCCATTCTCTTCTCAATTACTTGCTTATTTAGCACACATTGCACTATACATCATGTTGTGGTCCAGAATTTACAATACACAGAGTATAAGTCAGCCTGTCTGCTAATGTACATCATGGGGCACATTTACTTACCCATCCCATCGCGATCCCAGAGGTACGTTGTCCGACGAGGATTCAGATTTCCTGCATGTGTCGCTTCCCCGCTCAGGTCCGCCGGAGTTCACCATCTTCTTCCTGGTACATGCAAGTGCATGGCTTGTGACACAATTTTGAATGTTAAATCCCGCGCTTAGTGCGAATCAGTCTGGTTGTCCGATGGCCACGCCCCCCGATTTGTGTAGCATGAAAGTTTGCACCAAAATCTGATCACGTGTGCCAAAAGTAAATGTGCCCCCATGTTTCATATTCAGAGTTATGATATCACGTATAGAATGATAAGAACAATGAACAATACAAATAACGGATAAACATAAAGGGGTACCCAAAAGTCTTATGCTAAAGACTTGTCTTCACTGTTGGATTAATATCCTATCAGAGTTAATTCTTCTTACTCCAATTATCAGGCTCTTTTCTCCTCCTACCTTCAGCCTTAACTGATATTCATTTTAAAATCTCCGCTGAAATCTGTCTTGGTCTCCGTTAATCAAGAATTCTGTACCTCCTGGGAGAGCGGAGCCTGCGCAGCTGGGCGTAGAGCGGGCATGACAGGCTTGGCAGGGAGGTACATATAATACATGGGTGGAATTCTATTGGGGGAGGAGAATAACAGTGTTAGGGATAGGGGGAATTTAAAATGGGGGGTGGAGTTAGAGGTTATTTAGGCAGGGGCAGGAAGAGTTGGCCTCATTCCGGCCAGAAAAAATTGTCCCACCCACCCTCCCTTTAGTTTGTTTTGTATAGGGAACACATGTGTGTTTTTGGGGAGTTGGGATACAAGTAGCAAAAAGATTCTTGTAAGGGTCTTTTAGGTTAGGGAGTGAGGAGGCATGTTTTGCAAGGTGGCGGGTTCTTGGCAACAGCCAGTGATACACTTAAAGTGTGGTTACGAAAAAGATAGCCACAAAGTATCGGTAAGGTGAGGTTATTGATGTGAGGTTGGTGGTTTTTTCCCCTTGGGATCGGTATCAAGGTGGAATGTTGGTTTTCATTGTCTCCGAGTTGGTTTGGTCTAGGGCCACATCTTCGTTTGCCATTTTGCTAGGAGGTTGGCAGCAAAGTGGAGCTGGGGGTGTGGTTCTCGTGCGCTGAGTGTGCATTTTTATGGTTTATGGAGACAATGAGGTAAAACGGTGGTTTTGGTTACGTTTTTATCTCATGCTAATTAGGGTTGTTGCCAAGAACTTTGCCGTCATTTTTTATGTTGATGTATTTTATTATTATGTTAACAAATGTTTCCTGTTTTTCAGATTGACATCCATTTGCAATAAAAGCTGTGACCATTCACCTTTCCCACTAATAAATGTGTCTGTGTTTTATTTGTAGCTAGGTGGTGGTCAGGCTAGGGGGTATTGTGGGTCCTTCCCTGGGTGCCGAACTCGGCCATTGCCTGGTCATGGATTTCATGGACCGACCACAGTGCAGTGATGTATGATGTTCAGAGACCCATCCTCTTCACTGTGGTTGCTCCATGATTCTCAGACCTATCATGGTCATGTGCAGTAAAGCTATGTTGGAAAGCCACATCCAGATTAGCCCTAATTAGGCATTATTTCTATGTGGATTGAGACATTATGGGAACTACTCTCCACCTACCTGCTCAGAGAGAACTGAACATGAGAGATAGATCTTTCAGGGGGAGATCTGATAAAAAATGCAGGATATAATCATGTATCTTAGTCATATAATGTCCAAAAGCATATTCTGGAAAGTCATCAGGTAAGGTATACTTTATTTTTCCTGCAGTCTAAAGTTTGCTCCTACAGGTCCTGTGTTTCCCTCTGGAGAGGTAGTGAAATGTAAGGAAACAGATGCTGGAACTGATCCCAGTTTATTTAGTAGGATACTTCTGTTCCATTAGTTTTGATGGTGGATTTTGCTCTGAGAGAAATACATTGTGTGCAATGTTTTTATGTTCCGCTATAGACCTTACATGTTGCAAAGAGTTTACCAAAATGTTATTAGATATATCCAACAACAGACCTGACACGACTAGAGATGAGCGAGCACTAAAATGCTCGGGTACTCGTTATTCGAGACGAACTTTTCCCGATGCTCGAGTGCTCGTCTCGAATAACGAGCCCTTTAATCATGGTCGACTCGAGCATTTTTCAAGGGACCAAGGCTCTGCCACAGGAAGCTTGGCCAAACACCTGGGAACCTCAGAAAAGGATGGAAACACACACGGAAATGGACAGGAAACAGCAGGGGCAGCATGCATGGATGCCTCTGAGGCTGCTTAATCGCACCATTATGCAAAATTATGGGCAACCAGCATATGGCCATGACAGAGTGACCGAATGAGGCTAGATAGCATCTAAAACATGCAATAATTGACCCTGACACTACAGGGGACGGGGCATGCAGAGCAGCGGCAGCAGTGGCAGGCTACAGAGTTCTCATGGGACATACCCTAATGGACTCAGGTGTACCAAAGGAGGTGAACTGATTTCCTATGTGAACAAAAGGTTGACGGTATATTTATCGATAACACAGCATGGTGGCGACATAGTGACCAAGTTCCATAACGTATCTGGTGAAACACCCGAAAAATGAGCCTGACACAGCTCTTTGATAAGGGGACGACATGTGGAGGCAGCCATGGAGACGACTTCCATGATTAAGAGCGAACGTATGGGCCATTCATATTGTGCTGCTATGATTGCAACTCAGGTCTCCAGCATGGCGCGACAGATGGGCCGAGTTCCACTATGTATCTGGTGAAACACCTGAAAATTCTTGCCTGACCAGCTCGTTGTGATAAGGGGAGGATGTGCTGCATATCCTCTCGTGCTCCAGCGTCTGGGTGTAGAGATAGTTGAAATGAGACATTGGTGGACGCTGTGGAGGATCGTGGAGGCAAAATGGACAGAAACAAGCAGGGGCAGCATGCATGGATGCCTCTGAGGCTGCCTAATCTTGGGATGGAGCTGGCTGTCCACTGACAGGCGAGCTTTCGCCTGTCCAAGCCCCTGTCTCTCGGCTCCTCCCCACCCAAAATGGGCCTGGGGGCCAGAAGCGTTTACTTTGAAAAAATTATAATTTCAAATCAGGCCGGTCGTTTGAATATTTCACCTGGAATAATGGAATAGCAGAGTGTTCTATTTTATATTGTTTTTACGGAAATGGTTCCATGATTAAGAGCGCAGTATGGGCATCCATATTGCACTGCTATGATTGCAACTTCAGGTCTCCAGCATGGGCGGCGACAGATGGGCCGAGTTCCACTACGTATCTGGTGAAACACCTGAAAATTTAGCCTGACACAGCTCGTTTGATAAGGGACGATGTATGGAGGGCATGTGAACTAGTAGTAGATTAAAGGTGCTGCAGTTAAAACTATGTTAGTTGGATCTTGAGATGGAGCTGGCGCTCCGCTGCCAGGCGAGCTTTCGCCAATCCAAGCCCCTGTCTCTAGGCTACTCCCAAACAGCACTTCTAAGAACCTTTTGTATAAGATCAAGTGTAGTAGCTTTCTTATAAGTTTGGGATATGGCGGGTGAGGGGAATGTAAACAAAGTGCGCAAGAAGCGCTGAAATAATATCGGTAAATGATAAAAGTTTGCCAGTATAGTTTTGTGATTACACAGCAGGGTGGCGACAAAGTTAACAAGTTTGATGTGGAATCCATGAAAACAACCCAAAATTCTGCCTGACACAGTTCGTTTGATAAGGAGGACATGTATGGAGGCAGCTATATGGACGACTTTTGGAGGCAGCTATGGCGATGACGTGTGGAGGTAGCAATGGAGACAAGTGTGGAGCCAGCTAAAAAGACGACATGTGGAGGCTGCTATGGAGACAATTTAATTGGATAGTGCTGTATGTGGCAGTCCAAAAAAGTTTTCAAACCAAGAGAGTAGGTGGTCCTCCAGAAAATTAAATAAATTGAGTGCCTGTATGTGGCAGTCCAAAAAATTTTCAAACCAGAGAAGCAGGTAGGTGGTCCTCCAGAAAAAATTAAATAGATGAGTGCCTGTATGTGGCACTCCCAAAAATTGCTTAAAACAGAGGACGGGTAGGTGGCCCTCCAGAAAATTAAATACATAGATATATAGCTAGAGCCAGTGTGGCCCTGGCAAAAAATAGCCAGTTTCCTATCTTTAGTGTACAAAGAGGAGGAGAAGGAGGACAATGAGGAGGAGGGGTGCATACATTATTCAGGTTGAGCTTTTTCACCTGGTGGAGAATGAAAAATCCGGAGAAATCCAGGCTTATTCATCTTGATAAGCGTCAGCCTGTCAGCGCTGTCAGTCGACAGGCGTGTACGCTATCGGTGATGATGCCACCAGCTGCACTGAAAACCCGCTCGGACAACACGCTAGCGGCAGGCAGGAAAGACTCCAGGCGACAGCGCCAGTTCGTGCCACATGTCCAGCTTTGAAACCCAGTATTTGTAGGGAGCTGTGTGATCATTTAGGACGATGGTATGGTCAGCTACGTACTCCCTCACCATCTTTCTGTAAAGATCAGCCTTACTCTGCCGAGGACTGGGGACAGGTGACAGTGTCTTGCTGGGGTGACATAAAATGGCAAAGGCTTGTAAAGCGACCCCTGCCAGTGCGGAAAAGCTGCTGCTCGCCTACTCCCCTCGCTACTTGTCCCGCAGAATACGCACTCTGCGCTCAGCGCTGTCAGAAGGGAAATACTGTTTCAGCTTGTGCACCAGGGCCTGCTGGTATTCATGTATTCTCACACTCCTTCCTCTCCAGGGATGAGAGTGGAAAGATTTTGCTTGTACCGTGGGTCCAGGAGAGTGAATACCCAGTAATCGTGTGGAATAATTCTTTGAATGCGAGGGTCACGGGATAGGCAGCCTAGCATGAAATCTGCCATATGTGCCAAGCCCAACGCAAGAATTCACTCATCCCCTCACTGGCTGACTGCCCATTTCCTCCTCCTCCAACTCCTCACTCCTCTTCTTCTGCCCATACACGCTGAACAGTGAAGGACTGAACAATGGTCCCCTCTTCTGTCTCGCCAACATTCTCCTCCTCTTCCTCCTCATCCTCCTCCACCTCACCTCCTCCGATATGCGCTGAGAAACAGACCTGAGGCTGTGGCTATCAACAAGGGAATCTTCTTCCCCCGTCTCTTGTGACGAGTGCAAAGCTTCCGACTTCATGCTGACCAGAGAGTTTTTCAACAGGCCAAGCAGCGGGATGGTGAGGTGATGATGGCGGCATCGCCATGACCATCTGTGTTGACTCTCAAAGTTACTCAGCACTGACCGATATCAGACATCCACGTCCACTCCTCATTGTAGACTTGAGGAAGCTGACTGACCTGACTACCAGTTTGGTGGAAGTTGACATCTGGCAGTCTACAATGCTCTGCGGCTGCGGTAAACTCTGGATAACATGGTTAATGTTGAATTCCACCTGCGTGGGCACGTCGCACAACAGTCGGTGAGCGGGCAGTTGGAGGCGGCGCTGCGCTGCCCTGAGAGTGGCGCATCTGTGCTGGACTTCCTGAAATGGCCACAGATGCGGCCACCTTGTGAGCAAATCAGACAGATTGGGGATATGTCTTGAGGAAACCTGAACTATGAGATTAACATGGGCCAGGCATGGCACATGTGTCAGTCTGCCGAGTTGCAGAGCCGGCACCAGGTACGACCATTGTCACACACAACCATGCCTGGCTTCAGGTTCAGCGGTGCCAGCCACAGATCAATCTGCGCCATGATGCCCTGTAATAGCTTCTGGGGCGGTGTGCCAGCAGGTTTGAGCACCGCCTGCTGTCGCTTAGCGATGGCACTGCTGCTGTGCCTAGAGCTACGACTGATGGCGCCATGCCCACGGATGGTAATTCGGAGGAGGAGGAGGTGGGAGTGGGGGAGGAGGAGGAACATAGTAGGCCTTTGAGACCTGACCGAGGTAGGCCCCGCAATCCTCGGCGTCGGCAGTGTATGAGCAGCTCCAGGGTCAGACTCGGTCCCAGCCTCCACCAAGTTAACCCAATGTGCCGTCAGCGATATATAGTGGCCCTGCCCGGCAGCACTCTTCACACGTGTTTCGTGGTCAGGTGGACCTTGTCAGAAAACGGCGTTGGTCAGGGCACGGATGATGTCTCTGACACGTGCTTGTGCAGGGCTGGGACGGCACATCGGGAAAAGTTGTGGCGGCTGGGGACCGCATACCGAGGGGGCGGCCGCCGCCATGAGGTTTCGAAGGGCCTCGGTCTCTACCAGCCTATAGGGCAGCATCTCCAGGCTAAGCAACTTGGAGATGTGGACGTTGAGGGCTTGGGCGTGTGGGTGTGTTGCGCTATACACTCACCGGCCACTTTATTAGGTACACCATGCTAGTAACGGGTTGGACCCCCTTTTGCCTTCAGAACTGCCTCAATTCTTCCTGGCATAGATTCAACAAGGTGCTGGAAGCATTCCTCAGAGATTTTGGTCCATATTGACATGATGGCATCACACAGTTGCCGCAGATTTGTCGGCTGCACATCCATGATGCGAATCTCCCGTTCCACCACACCAAAGATGCTCATTGGATGAGATCTGGTGACTGTGAGGTCATTTGAGTACAGTGACCTCATTGTCATGTTCAAGAAACCGCGCTGAGATGATCCAGCTTTATGAAATGGCGCATTATCGCCTGAAAGTAGTGCCTTTTATCACCTAGGCTCAGCAGTTTGAGCACCGCCTGCTGTAGCTTAGCGATGGCACTGCTGCTGTGCCTAGAGCTACCGACTGATGGCGCCATGCCCAGGGATGGTAATTCGGAGGAGGAGGAGGTGGAGGAGGGGTGAGAGGAGGAGGAGGCATAGTAGGCCTTTGAGACCTGGACCGAGGTAGGCCCCGCAATCCTCGGCGTCGGCAGTGTATGAGCAGCCCCAGGGTCAGACTCGGTCCCAGCCTCCACCAAGTTAACCCAATGTGCCGTCAGCGATATATAGTGGCCCTGCCGGCAGCACTCGTCCGTGGTCAGGTGGACCTTGTCAGAAACGGCGTTGGTCAGGGCACGGATGATGTTCTCTGACACGTGCTTGTGCAGGGCTGGGACGGCACATCGGGAAAAGTAGTGGTGGCTGGGGTCTGAATACCGAGGGGCGGCCGCCGCCATGAGGTTTTGAAAGGCCTCGGTCTCTACCAGCCTACAGGGCAGCATCTCCAGGCTAAGCAACTTGTAGATGTGGACGCGGGCGAAGTATTCGTCCGAGCAACGAGCAGTTTCGAGTACCCTAATGCTCGAACGAGCATCAAGCTCGGACGAGTATGTTCGCTCATCTCTAGACACGACAGATGTAAGGTCCAAATCTCCTGTTGGACTAGAACCAACTTGATTAGAGCCCTTTACAAGACCCGACTTTTACATCAAGAGCTGCTACACGGAAAAAAATCTCCCTAATGTTGCCCATCAACCTAGTATGCCCATATTGTGAAGCCCCCACTTACTAACTCAAAAGTTTCTTAAAGAGGACCTGTCACCCCAACCCGCCCCCTCATGAATACTTTGGACAGCTTTGCAAGCGGTCCGATGATAACATTGTACCCCACCGGTAACGTTATCCTTCTAACACTGGGGCGTTTGTTCAAGCACTAGGAAGCAGCTCCTAGTGCCCAAAATTTGGGTGACAGGTCCTCTTTGAGCCTTAAAGATGTTGTCTGGGATTTTTGTTCAATTTTTTTATTAATTAGTGGCCTTTGTTGGGGGTAAGAAAATGAAATAACCAAATAAAACTAAATAACGAATATTTATCTATTGTCTTCGTTTTGGTCCTGCATGGACTGAGAGGTAGGTATTGGTTTTTTTTTTACTGCACCAAATATCCTAGATCACCAACTCATGGCTGGGTCCCACAAAATGCTGAATCCTCCTCTACTCATACTACCGATGTCTGGATGGGCACACATAGGGAAGGAGCTATTACATATCCTAGTCTCCCTGCCCAGTCTTGTGGAAAGAAAGGATCTCAGGTCAGATTAGTTCCACCATCAGAATATGTTTTCCCAGCAATGTCAGAGCGCTCCATCAGCCAGGTCCAGGACTATGGGTAATAACACGCGGGGGCTCGTGAAGCTGTGATACTAACATCCATGCATGACATTAAAGAGCATCCCTCCATTTACATATCAGTCGTGCCACCTTGCTGACAGCTCGTGTCTACTGCTTGCCAATCTCGGCCTTCAGCGTCCCTAGCTGGAGCTTGACAGGTTGGCGAAGCATGACTCCCCCATGCTGCAACGGCAGATCTACTTTTTTTTTCATACCCATTGTGCTAAAACTGCAGGACCGAGCACTAAAAAGTGTCACAAATCTTCTTTTCTCATATGATCGTAGATGTTAGGGGGTTATTAGTATACCTCTAATGTGCCGTCAGTATCACCCCTTCTACTGTATATACAAGTAGCGACCACCCAGGCCTGGATATTAAACACACAGCTTTACAGCTATGGAGCACCAATATATTTTCATATGTAGGATGTAAGTCTGTCTTACCCGTCTAAACTGTCATCAGTTGTGTCCAGCAAAAAAAAATGTTCACACACCTTCACAGAAGAAGCTTTCTATACTTAGGCTACATGCACACAAGACCACCTGTGCATTCTGTGGTGGATCTGTATTTGGCGGGCCATTCAGGGGTGTTAATACAGCTGCTATGGGGCCCGCAGTGAAAGGGGGCCTTGGAAACCCACCACACCAAAGAATGGAGGATGTGCACCAATATATACATATTATGCTGCACATCTTACACAGAACTCAGTATGAATTGGCAGCTCATAAAAGAAATTACAGCAAAACGATAGGACTCTAATTTCTGCCGTCTACTTCCTCCATGCGGTCAGCAGCTACTGGGACAGATCTGTGTAAGTGTATAAATGTATAAATAGTGTATAAATGTGTAAGTATACAAATATGGATATTTTCTGAGGGGATAAGAGGGCCCCATTCAGAAGTCTGCTATGGGGCCCTGCCTCTCCTAGATGTGCCCCTAGGCTTCGGGCTCCTACTGCCCTACTGAGTTTTTCTCTTTTGCAACTGTTTATAATTCCACCATTTTAATGCCCTGTCTTTATTAGGTTTCATTTTCTTTGGGATCCTCAAATTTTTTTTTGCTGTGAAAAAGTAAAAAAAAGAGAGAGTCATCTTTCCCAGTTCCACCACAGCAGTCTCCGCTGTAATCTTCTCTGGCGCTGCTATAGGCAGCTCTGAAGCTGATAGGGACAATGACATCATCTCATCACATCTGCCGCACGCAGCAGCTGCATTACATTCAGTACAGTTGTATATTGTATATAGTTGTACATAAATGGACTCGAAAATCTGGGGCTATCCGGCTCAACCAGGAATAATTGGTATGGAATTATTAAGAGGACCCTTACCCAGCCAGCAGTTATTTTCTATGCCGAATAGAACCCTTCACCCATGAATTCCTTGTACATCTGTTCCTGCACTCAATTACAGGACCTTTGTAGGTCATCCAAAGGTCCTGAAACCACAAATAGAAAGCAGCAGAAGGGTCACATCCTCCATTCCCCAAGAAGCTGATTCTAGTATGTAGGAAGTGATTCCAGACTTGTAGGGGCTATAATATTCATACAGGGTCCATGGTGGTCTTAAACCACCCCTGGTTCCCCCTTAACAACCCTCCACGCTCACATGGAGGTGGCATAAAGAGGGGAAAACCCCAATTACTGGTGGTTTCCTGGTAATTGCGATTGTTTCAGGGCTTACCGTATATACTTGAGTATAAGCCGACCCAAGTATAAGCCGAGGCCACTAATTTTACCACAAAAACCTGGTAAAACCTATATATGTTTTACTCGAGTATAAGCCGAGTTTGGGTTTTCAGCCTAGGAAAAACTAGACTTATACTCGAGTATCTATCTATCTATCTATCTATCTATCTATCTATCTATCTATCTATCTATCTATCTATCTATCTATCTAATATATATATATATATATATCCTCCATAAAGTTTTGTGATGCTTTTTTAGCCAACCAAAAAAAAAAAGAAAAAGTATAAAGCAAAATCTAATACTTCCCTTTTCTTCTGCAAATATTCCTGCGTCGTTTTCAGTCTCTTCTTTTTCTTAAAATTTTCAGCAGCATTTCAGAATCATTTCAGGTCATATCCTACATTTTGTTGCATTTAGAAGAAAGTCGCTCCAGTACACCTTTAAGAGAGATTAAGTAGCTCATTTTCAGCTAAATTGGTTTTCATACATGTTTTATGTGAAAAACGGTGCCCCATTTATTAACCAATTATGTCCAGTGCCTGAGGGGAGGTAGTGGCGTCTTACTTATTCTGCATTGCAGCGCCATCTGCTGGCTAACAGTTGTGATAGTTCACATGTGAGCGAATGTGAATGATCCAATATTCCCGGGATTAATCAATTTTCCTTTTCTTTTCTCTCTCCAGTGATCCCTGAAGATTACTACGTGGGACTGCAGACAAGATCCCTATAGGGTCTCTCTATACTAATATACGCTGTGTGATGTAGACAGCATTCTGCAGTGTCTGGTTATCCAAATCACTGAGTATAACATTATTACAACCTGAATGGCCTTTCATGTAACCAAGAGCGGCTCCAGGTGTCAGTAGGCCACTGGGCGACAGAGCCTCAGTGGGCCCCTTTGCAGTGAATTCAAGTGGAGGCATTAAACATTCAGTGACTAGAACAGTCTCCTGTTCCCTAAAATATTCCATAGATTATAATCCCAAACAGCCCCCTCACCCCATGGCTTCCCATGTACAGCCTTATGTCGACCCTCTCCATATGCTACACATGGGCCGTATTCACACAGTATTGAGGTTCTCTTTTAATAGGGACTTAAATAAAGATATGTGGACCCTCTATCACATCTTCCTGCAATTTCAGAAGATTTTAGACTTTTATGTTTTTGGACTATTTTCACCATCTGGTTTTAGTTACAGAAAATATCTGGGCCCCTTTATTATTTAATATTGATATATGTAGAATGGGGCGGACGAGGCATTTTGGGGGCTGGACTGTGTTAAGTCCAGCCTTGTTGTCTTGCTGACACACTCCCTATAACCATGATATAAAGTTGTACCTCACATCATGTTTCATAATATCATAGTTGATACGGTTGAAAAAAGACACCTGTCCATCAAGTTCAACCAAGGAAGGGAAGGGATTGGACGAGGAAGGGATTTAGGGGAAACAATTCTATATAACAGTGATGGCAAACCTTTTAGAGGCCGAGTGCCCAAACTACAACAAAGACCAGTTTATTTATCGCAAAGTGCCAACACAGAATTGTAATTAGTGATTTATTCTCCCTTCTCTGTCACAGCTTTCATTGATACCAGCAGCCTGAGGACACCAATAAAGCAGAAAATAGTCCCAGGTACAGCTGTCACTTTAAAATATCTCTGTGCACAGCAAGTCCTGGGATGTCTGGGACTGCAGGAAGATCCCTGGAGTCCTCTCTGGTGATGGCCTGAGTGCCCACAGAAAGGGCTCTGAGTGCCACCTCTGGCACCCGTGCCATAGGTTAGCCATCACTGCTATATAACATAACCATCAATGTTTATTTAGGTGTAAAAAGGCATCTAGACCCTTCTTGAAGCTCTCTGATGTCCCTGCTGTGACCAGCGCCTGAGGCAGGCTATTCCACAGATTAACAGTTCTCATAGTAAAAAAGCCCTGTCGCCTCTGGTGATGAAACCTTGTTTTCTCCAGACGGAGACAGTGCCCCCTTGTCTTTTGATTTGATCTAATCTGAAACAATTTACCACCATATTTTTTGTATGGACCATTCATATATTTATATAAATTAATCATGTCCCCTCATAGTCGTCTCTTTTCTTCACTTATCTATCATGAAACATTTGTAATGACTGGATTACACTTGTACAATTCTTTTTTTAGGTCAGAACTAAACTAGAACAGAACAATCCAGGAATAATGTCATATTAGTCTTCCTCCCCAAAAATAGATTGAGGAGTTTGATTAAAATGGGATGTGCTACTAATGATACTTATCCCCAAATTTACTTTAAAATGTCCACATATTAGGCCACAACCTCAAAGGGGTAAATAACACACTTGTTATTTGTAATGTGTATGTAAGATATTAGGTAATTTACCAATATACATCAATTACAAGTTTTGATCCTCTCTCTTGATATGTAAAGTGAAGCCTTCCGTGTGCCCCTTTTTCAGAGGAGTTGGAAAACTGCCTAAAAATGGTCTAAAACCTTCTATAAATGAATTTCAGGTGCAAATTACTCAAGTTATCTGACGTAGACAGATTGATACTGTGTGGGTTTGGAATCAATAGTAAGTAATGTTGATCAGGACGTAGATGCCTTTCAAAAATGTGTTTGTTAATTCAGGGAGCCAAATATAGCAGAGGATCAGTTAACGACCGATGCACCTGTGTGACCTCACATGACCAGGGATATAACAAGACCTACACCTGTGTGATATTGCATGACCAGAGATTTAATGAGCCGTGCACCTGTGTGACATCACATGACTAGGGATATAACGACCCCTGCACCTGTGTGACATCACATGATTAGGGATATAACGACCCCTGCACCTGTGTTACACGACATCACATGAACAGGGATATAATGAGCCAGGTGCAACATCCCCCACCGGGGCCTAGTCTTTTCTCGGGGCTTGGGGGAAGCCAGGGCCCAGAATACACGAGTGGCTGGCTATTGCGGCCTGGGGCGTGCTGATGTCATGGTGCCTGGTATGGGGTCTGTCCTACAGCCTGAGTCCCTGGATAATGGATGGGGAAGCCCGTGGTGGTAACAGCCATATCCAGGGATCAGACAGAGGCAACTTTGTGCAAATCATTTCAAATTGTCATGCGGTTCTTTATTAAACAACAGGTAGCAGGCAACGGGCCAAAATGGTCAAACAGCAGATTCGGATTCTGGTACTGAAGTGGTCATGGAGAGTGGTCAGCAGGAATAGTGCACCAGCCTGGTAGTAGATTTCAGCTGGGAGAATTGAGATGGAGCTGTGTCCAAACTGTGGAAGCTGCAGCTCTGGATTAGAGTCTTCTGACTCAGTTCCTGGGATTGGTTTCTGTGACAGCACTAAAGGTGTGCTCCACACTATAACTCTCTCTTCACTCAGTCCATGTGCTCAAAGACTCTGAAGACTGGACTAGCCCTTCTCCCTGCATTATCCTCTGTGTGAGTTGCGCAGGCTCACCAGATGGATCCTGACAGGTAGAGGGCCCTATTCGCAAATACCCCCTTTCCTATACATTGGCAGGGGTGTTGCACATGCACCTGTGTGACATCACATGACCAGAAATCGGTGTTTAACCACAGGAAGTAAACAATGAAGCTTCCTATAAAATGACAGGAGAAACCATGAGGAACTTATACAGAAAGTATAGAATGATATAACTTTTCATTATACAAACAATAACAAATATTTAGGGAAAACTGGACAGCCCCTTTAACACATAAGAAAACCTATATAAAAATGAGATCTCAGTGAATGCACTGACCCGAAGAATAAAGGGGATGTGTCATTTGAAGCCCTAAAAACACAGCCTATTTTCTGCTTCTTAGTAGATTGTGTCGATATTAAATGGTTCCACTACAAAGCAGAACTGTATATAAAAAAAAAAGTTATAGTATATAATAAGATAGTATAAATTGCAATTTTTGCGTCCTTATTGGGATAAAAGTAAGACTCACTTATGTGTTGCGTATGTAACATAGAGAACGCACTTTTTCCATTTGAGGCAGCTTTGGTGTGTTTTTGATGGCACAGTCTGAATACGCGCTAAGGGTAAACTCAGGACAAGGTGTATCTGTATAAGGAGTGCTGACAGATAAGCATTTAATGCATAATGTATCTCTCTCCACTTAGCCCTCAGACCCACACTATTACTTATAGGCAGAGTGTGCATGTTCTCTCTGATGGAAAACTGACCATAAGGATTCTAGGGAGCGTTTATATGTTTGATCCAATATTTCATGTTACCTTACGCTGTTGGTAACATTCCTGGTGGCTCGTGTGTAATTTAAAACTTTCCTGGCGAACCTATGGCACGGATGCCAGAGATGGAAAACTCAGAGCCCTTTCTGTGGGGACCATGACTTCACCCCAAACAGGGGCAGATTTATTACCCGGCCCATCTCGCGATCGCGGCGTTCTTGAACAGGATCGGTCCAGACGGGATTTATGAAGTAGTTCCTCCGCCGTCCACCAGGTGGCGCTGCTACGCTGATGAAAATCAACTGAAAGGCGGAATACACCGAGCGGACCAGGTGAAGGTAAGCGCTGTCCCAGGACCACAATTGCGGTTTTTAAATGCGGCGGTTTTTCCGAATACGTCGGGTTTTTCGTTCGGCCACAGCCCCCCGATTTCCGTCACGTGCAGCCAGCGCCGATGTGCCACAATCCGATCGCGTGCGCCAAAATCCGGGGCAATTCAGGTACAATCGGCGCAAACGGAAATATTCGGGTGTACACGGCGGGAAAACGCGAATCGGGCCTTAGTAAGACCCCCACAGAGTTTGCCAGATATGACTCCTGTGGTCCAATACAGCCCAGACATGCCATGCTCCGTCTCTATTTTAAAGCACATCCTTGGTGTGCCAGGACACAGAGAAGCGAGAAGGTGTGGATAAGATGGTTTGTTCATTGAGATCCTGCTCTGGGTCCCCTGACTTCCTCTTCAGGGGACCTGGAGGGAGAATACAATACAAATTTCTTCCATTCAACTTTATTGTATTGTGAACTCAGGACGCCAATCGATTAAAACCTGTGATAGAGCAGGGATCAATAAGTACTGCTAAACTGTTCATGTTGGCACTTTGCGACATACAAGTGGCTTATTGGTTGTAGCTTTGGCATGTCTCCAAAGGTTCACCTCTCACTGGTCTAGGGTATTTAAGGGGGTAGGTTGTTATTTGAGGTACCGTAGTATCTCACCTTCTAGGTCTTCATAGCCTGTGCATTACACTATACACTTTTTTTTTACAATTAAACGCGGAGACACCTTATTGTGTTGTGATCAGCATAACCCAGCTTCCAAAACTTCTACTATCACCTAGATAGACATATATCACAGTCAGTTCCTTGTCCCCGTTTTAGATCTTGCTTTCAAGTAAAATAACATTTTTGAGCCTCATTTTTAGAAGGTTGATGTGCCTCATCCCTGTTATTCTCCTGGAAAATGTATGATGACAACTGGACGTTGCTCATTCCACAGATCTATAGGGGCGTCTCTGATAGTGTCATTTTGAAAATACTGTATAGGGAGCAATAATGGGGTATAAATAAGTATTTGGGGGGGTAACCCGTGCCCCCAGTCTTTAGGGAGGCCCAATGGCTCAAACACCCACCACGTTTTATACTGGGAGGAGCTTCACCCATGAAATCTTATAATCTGTTCCTGCTCTCAATACACATGTCACAAGAGCTATTTAAGGACCTTTGAAGGTCTCCAAAGGTCCTGAAACCACAGATTGAAGGCAGAAGGGACACTCCTCCATTCCCCAAGAAGCTGATGCCGTACCATATGTAGGAAGTGATTCCAGACTGTTAGGGGGGATAATATTCATATAGACCCAGGGCCCATGGAAGTCTACTCTGCTCTGGTAGGGCCACACCCCTATGACAAGAGGAACAGTAATGCCCTGTAGCCAAATATTTATGCACTTCACTGAGGAATAACGAGAGACCACACAGTAACAATATATGTTAATTCACAAGACACTCAGCACGGTGACAGTTTTCTTTTCAACACCATTTTGACCACTCTGGGGTCATTTTTTACTAAGCCCAAACGCGTTTTCCCAACAGTTACCACGAATATTTCCGATTGGCCAATTATTCTCTGTGTTGCCCGGGATTTGGCACACGCGATCGGATGTGCCGCATCGGCGCCGGCATGCACACGACAGAAAATCGGGGGGCGTGGCCGAGGGAAAAACAGACGGATTCGGAAAAAACGCCGCATTTTAAAACAATAAAAGTGTCGCTGGGACGCGCTTCACTTCAATTGGTCCGGATCGGTGAAGTTGAGTGCGTCAGATGCTTTCAGCGCAGTAGCGTCACTGGGGGACAGCGGAAGGAACTACTTGATGACTCCCGGCCGGACCCGAATATCACGCAGAGAACGCGCCGCTGGATTGCGAACAGGACCGGGTAAGTAAATCTGCCCTCTGAGTCTTGTCCGGAATATTAGTATCACGATAATTTTCCATAATTGATGAGTGTGAGTGATATATGGAGGCAGCCATAACGTAGCTGAATGCGTGCTGTCATCCTCTTCTTGTTCCTCCTTCCTCTACAAGACGTGACATCGTCTTTAATGACACAAAGACAGATGAATCTGAGAGATGAATCTTGGTACAATGGATTCTGACCACATGTTCTCGCTCTTAAGAGACAAATCATTTGCTCCGAATAATGTTTTTTTTTTGCCCAGAAAAACCATCAACAAATGAATTGGAATTTAAACAGCAGTGCCAATTCTATTCGGCTTTAATTACAGTGCCTTCTAGTGGTCTGAAAATAATTTGCTCGATACGCGACAGGATCAAGAGTAGAGGAGTGAGTATTTTCAGGGTTTTTTGTTTAATTTTTTTTTTCAAATGGTTGATTTCTAAAAAGCAAGGTGTATCTCCAAAAAAAATACCTAACCCCTTAAGGACAGAGCTTTTTTATTCATTTTGCTCCCCACCTTTAAAACTTTTTTTCATTTTTTCCCATGTGTGGACTTATTTTTTGCGTAACAAATGCACTTGCGTGTTGGTATTTATTATTCCATGCCTTTGACAAAATTTTTCATCTTCTGATGCTAATAACTTTTTTCATACTTGTACAGTGTACGGAGCTGAGTAAGGCTACATTCACACAACATTGGGGAGTAAATACAGCGCAGATAATACGCCCCCATTGGCTGGCAATGGCACAGGAGGGTACGGTTGCGCACAGTGGGCCATGCATCTCTATGGAGGGGGCAGGGGCGAGCAGCGCTCTCCCCCTCTTCCTCTCCCGGACGCCGACATGTGCCCGCGCGCTACGCTACGGCGGGAACCGTTTGTGTGATTCGTCCTATGTGTTATTTTTTGTGGCCACAGAGAGCTAACATTTTCATGCTACCATTTTGAGGATGTGAGAAGTGGCATTTCGGACATTGGGACGCTTATTTTCTGTTACGGGGTTCAACGCCAGGATATATTGATAGACTGACATTTGGGACATGGTGATACCTAAAATGTTTATGATTTGCTTGTTATTATTTTTATATCAGTTCTAGGGAAAGGGGGTGGTTTTAATTTTAGGTTTATTATAATTTTTGAAAATTTTTTTTTTTTACTATTTTTGGACACCCCCTATCGGTACTTAAACCCTAGATTTTCTTATTGATCCTGCCTATACTCTGCCATAAGACATTATAGAAGTATGTATGTGTTTTCCTCATCATCTACTTACAATGTGCAAATTTTCTGAAGGGCGTGCGGTCTTGGAGACGGGGGGCGTGCGCTGGCTTCAGAAATGTAAAGGGCAGCGCTGGCCATTTCTATATAAACCAGCCAAACCTGCACCACCTGCCTTGGAAGCTTTGTCCATGCCCTACGCTGTTATTGTAATTTCCCATTGTGACCCGGTTCTGTTCCTGACTCGCTCTTCTTCTGCTGCCTTGACCTGATGTACGTTTTGCACTTGTAATTGATTCCATTATAAAAAAGGCTTACCTCTAGTACAACATTCCGCTTGTCAAACACTAACAAACAATATATTGCGGGGATAGTTAGTTTACAGTTCATTCCAATAGAGGGGAGGAGATTGGTTCAGGGGCTACGCTAAGAGAACTCTATGGATATTCATAGCGGAGAGATCGGGGAATAGGAGATGGGGTACAGGTAAGAGGCTCTGGCGCTCACTGCGAATATGAGTGAAAGGTGAGCACCGAGCAACCGCCACGACCTCCCCCCCCCCACTTTGGCCTCCCCCTATGCTTGGGCTGGAGAATTCTCCGCAGGAGCTCATGTCCAGGATATTGTCCCTAGGTTCTCAGAACTCTCCTCCGAACTGAACTCCTTTCAGTCGACGAATTGAGTCACTTCCCTCTGCCATCTTCATATTAAGGATGTTTCAACCTTCTATGTGTCAGTAGGATGCTTGCTTCCAGAAGCAGGTAGGAATACTCTGGGGAAGAAGCGATTCAGGCACAACGGTTCAGCAGGGAAGTGAAGGAGTTCGGGATGCAATGGTGGGCGAAGCGGGGCTTGTAAGCCACAGGATAATCGTTTTTAATACCTCGACGTGCCCGCGAAGTGAGGACCGAAGCTTGTGCTGGGATCTTCACCGGACATACCTTGGATGACAGCCACCATATTTATCCTCTGGGAGAAAATCACAGGGGTTCCTGCGCTTTTTGGCGAACCTTGTTTTGTGTTGTCGGGCAGATGGCCTGAAGAAGGGAGAGTCTGTTCGCAGATAGACATAAGATCTCTGACCTATCCCTCCACAGCAGGGAACTATTGGCAAGTCACCGACGACGGTACACAAGAAAGTGGACGAGTGAGACTGACCATAGCACAAGAAGAAGGAGACAGAGTCGGCAGATTAGAATCCAGGAATTATAGGAGAATTCTGACCAAGTCAACAGAGTGGAACCCAGTCGTCCTGACGGGCAGTACAACAATCATGGGTGGTTACATCCCACACTTGATTGAATCAAAGAAATTAAAAGTAAAAGAAGAGTGACCATTGGGCATTGCGTGGGTTGAGGCGCTGAGCAGTCTGGAGGCTTTATGATCTGATAACACAGACCTGATGGTGGTTTCCATCAGAAGATAACGCCATTCTGTCTAGAGCAGTTATACTGGCTGTAGGATCTCTGTTTACTATGGAGTATATTCCTCGTCTACGGAGAGAAAGTCCTTAAAGAAAAACCCGCGAAGTTAGAGTTCGACCTTGGGGCCCTTTCTGGGTAAGCACCAACCTAGCTACACTTGAGGAGGCTCTAACTTCCGTGGAAAGTCTTCTACTGGTACCAGTTTGTGGAGAAACTGGGGCCGAGGGCAAAAGCACGACTTTAATTTAGAGAAGGCACTTCAGCTTGGCCTGAGTCGGGATTGGCACCCTTCTTGGTGAGTGCCCAGAAACCTCTGTATTGCACGTAGTCTCTGTGGCGGCCTTTGAAAGAGAAGAACCGCATTCATTTGGAAGGATACCATCTGAGACACGATAGGGGATATGTCTAGTTTACATGTCATTCCAATAGAGGGGAGGAGATTGGTTCAGGGAGCTACGCTAAAGAGAATCCTATTAGATATTATAGCGGGAGGATCGGGAATAGGAGAGGGGACAGGTAAGAGGCGCTGGCGGCTCGCTTGCGAATACTGAGGGGACAGGTGAGCACCCGTGACAGTACCCCCCCACTTTGGCCTCCCCCTCTGCTTGGGCTGGAGAATTCTCCGCAGGAGCTCATGGTCCAGGATATTGTCCTCAGGTTCTCAGGACCTCTCCTCCGAACTGAACTCCTTTCAGTCGACGAGATTGAGTCACTTCCCTCTGCCATCTTCATATTAAGGACTTCTTTCACCTCTATGAAGTCAGTAGGATCTGCTTCAGAAGCAGGAGGAGATACTTGCTGGGAGAAGCGATTCAGGACAACAGGTTTCAGCAGGGAGACGTGGAAGGAATTCGGGATGCTAATGGTGGGCGGAAGACGGGGCTTGTAAGCCACAGGATTAATGCATTTTAATACCTCGAACGGGCCCAGGAAGCGAGGACCGAGTTTGTAGCTGGGAATCTTCAGCCGGACATACTTGGATGACAGCCACACTTTATCCTCTGGAGAGAAAATCAAAGGGGTCCTGTGCTTTTTGGCGACCTGTGTTTTGGTTCGGGCAGACGCCTGAAGAAGGGAGAGACGAGTCTGTTCCCAGATAGATATAAGATCTCTGACCATCTCCTCCACAGCAGGAACATTGGAAGTCACCGACAGCGGTATGGTGGATGAGGAGACTGACCATAGACAATGAAGAAGGAGGCGGAGTCGGCAGATTAGGAATCCAAGGAATTATAGGAGAATTCTGACCAAGGCAACAGAGTGGACCAGTCGTCCTGACGGGCAGACACAAAATCATGGTGGTTACATCCCAGACGGTTATATGAATCAAGAAATTAAAACGTGAAAAGAAGAGTGACCAGCGGGCTTGCTGTGGGTTGAGGCGCTGAGCAGTCTGGAGGCTTTTATGATCTGTATACACACAGACCGGATGGTGAGTCTTGATAGAAAGCTTTGAGACCCTCCAGATGCTTGGAGACCACAGAAGAGACCATGACAGGTGGAGGAGGAGGAACCACCATGCAGCGAGACTGGCAACCCCCAACAAAGAATCTCCCCCATCTTCCAGTTAAGCACAGGTGCGTGTAGCTGCAACCACGGAAGACCCAACAGGAGGGAAGATGTGGACCGGGGTAGCACATAGAAAGACAGTCTCTCTTTGTGTAGTGCTCAAACTTGCAGGAACAAAGGCTCAGTGCGGTACTGGACTGGACTTAATTTACCAGAGGCTTCTCAAGGCGGACCACAGGGAAGTGCTGCATGGAGACCAGAGTAGCATCCACGAAGTTTCCTGCAAAACCGGAGTCCAAGAAGGCAGAAACCTGGAACTGAGCACCTGTCCATGAGCTCAGGTTCAGAAGCTTTGTTCTCACCTAGGGACACTTCTCACAAGAACCCTAGGTGTGAGCATTTCCCAGACGCTGAGGATGGAGAGGACAGGTCTGGAGGAAGCTTTCCGGGCTGGCACAATAGAGGAAGAGGTTCTCAAAGCGTCGCCTGGAACGTTCCTGAAAAGATAGCTGAGTTCTCTCCACCTGCATTGGTTCCTCTGCAGCTGTCACGGCAGGAGGCTAAACCGGTCTTTGGAAGGCCGGAGCCAAGCGAGGCAACCGTCAAACCTGGACTTGTTCGCTTGTTCAAGATGTTGCTCCTCAGTGTGCTCCATTAAGCAGATATCAATCCGAGTGGCCAGAGAGATGAGCTTACTCAGAGTAGATGGCAGGTCACGCGCACGTCTTTAACTTGTCCTGAAAGTCCCTTTTTAAAGGTCACAGTCAGGGCTGCATTGTTCCAGGCTAGCTCAGAGTACAGAAACGATTTGCATAGTCTCAGCTGATGATGCCCGTGCAGGTTCCTCAAAGACAGACCGAAGAAGGAGGCGATGTCAGCTTTAACCGGGTCTTTTCTGTCCCAGCGAGGAGCAGCCCAAGCAAGGGCCTTCCCGGAGAGGAGGCTGATGATGAATGCCACCTTGGAGCGTTCCGTGATGAATTGAGTCTGCATGGAGCACTGTGTATCATCATACTTTGACAACATATAGAGCAGTGGTGGCGAACCTATGGCACGGGTGCCAGAGGTGGCACTCGGATCCCTGTCTGTGGGCACCCAGGCCATCACCAAAGAGGACACAAGGGATCTTCGTGGATTCCCATACAGCCCAGGACTTGCTGTGCTCAGCGCAGTCTTAAAGTGACAGTGCTGCCTGAGACTACAGGATGAATGGGAAGGTGTGGGCAGATGTGGATTATCATTGTAGCTTCAGCTCCAGGCCCGAAAATTCTTCCTATTCAGGGGAACCCAAATTTGTCACCCTTTCTTTCTACTGTATTGGTGTTCTTTGATACTGATACGATTGAAAGCTATAACAGAGAAGGGAGCAAGAAGTTACTGCTTAAATTGTACTTAAAATGTTGACACTTTGGGATAAATAAGTGGGTTTTGGTTGTAGTCGGGGCACTCTGTGTCCAAAAGGTTCGCCATCACTGATATAGAGTCTCGGTCTAGGTTCAGTGGCAGGCAGGCTAACCAGAGTAACAGGAGATGCCCCAGGCGCTTGACGCTGTTGCTGAGTATCAGTTGCTGCAACATGGCGGTGACTTAACCAAGCTGTTCACCTTGCGCGGCAATCTGCTGGGACTGCTGGACCTCAATGGTGGTAGGATCAGCCAGTTTAGACACTGTGACCTTGGTGGGGTCCATGGCCGGATCTTACTGTCAGGCTTCAGGGGTAGTGGACCCACTGGACCACCGCGGACGATGATGTAAGTCGACACCTGGGACCGGAATCTAAGTCGTACCCGGTTTTCACCAGAGCCCGCCGCAAAGCGGGTTGGACTTGCTGTGGCGTGGTACCACCAGGTCGTTCCACAGGTGCGACTTTGTCTGCGGTGGCAACCAAGAGGAGTTACAGTGACGTTGAGCAGAATCATAGTCAGGGACAGGCAGGAGGTCAGGATGGGAAGGACGGGATCGGGTCGGGATCATAGCAATAGGTCAAGGCAGGCAGCAGAGGAGCGTAGTCAGGAACAGAACCGGGGCTACAACGGGAAATCTCAATAACAGTGCATGGCATCAGACAAAGCTTTCTCTAAGGCAAAAGGCACGAAGATCCGGCAGAATGTGCAGGGAGAGGCAGGTTTATACAGATTCTGGGAAATGGCCAGCGCCAATTAAAGGTGAGGCTGATGATGAATGCCACCTTGGAGCGTTCCGTGATGAATTGAGTCTGCATGGAGCACTGGGTATCATCATACTTTGACTGCATATAGAGCAGTGGTGGCGAACCTATGGCACGGGTGCCAGAGGTGGCACTCGGATCCCTGTCTGTGGGCACCCAGGCCACCACCAAAGAGGACACAAGGGATCTTCGTGGATTCCCATACAGCCCAGGACTTGCTGCGCTCAGTGCAGTCTTAAAGCGACAGTGCTGCCTGAGACTACAGGAGGAATGGGAAGGTGTGGGCAGATGTGGATTATCATTGTAGTTTCAGCTCCAGGCCCGAAAATTCTTCCTATTCAGGGGAACCCAAATTTGTCACCCTTTCTTTCTACTGTATTGGTGTTCTTTGGTACTGATACGATTGAAAGCTATAACAGAGAAGGGAGCAAGAAGTTACTGCTTAAATTGTACTTAAAATGTTGACACTTTGGGATAAATAAGTGGGTTTTGGTTGTAGTCGGGGCACTCCGTGTCCAAAAGGTTCGCCATCACTGATATAGAGTCTCACTCTAGGTTCAGTGGCAGGCAGGCTAACCAGAGTAACAGGAGATGCCCCAGGCACTTGACGCTGTTGCTGAGTATCCATCAGTTGCTGCAACATGGCGGTGACTTAACCAAGCTGTTCACCTTGTGCGGCAATCTGCTGGGACTGCTGGACCTCAACGGTGGTAGGATCAGCCAGTTTAGACACTGTGACCTTGGTGGGGTCCATGGCCGGATCTTACTGTCAGGCTTCAGGGGTAGTGGACCCACTGGACCACCGCGGACTATGATGTAAGCCGTCACCTGGGACCGGAATCTAAGTCGTACCCGGTTTTCACCAGAGCCCGCCGCAAAGCGGGTTGGACTTGCTGTGGCGTGGTACCACCAGGTCGTTCCACAGGTGCGACTTTGTCTGTGGTGGCAACCAAAAGGAGTTACAGTGACGTTGAGCAGAATCATAGTCAGGAACAGGCAGGAGGTCAGGATTGGCAGGACGGGATTGGGTAGGGATCATAGCAATAGGTCAAGGCAGGCAGCAGAGGACCGTAGTCAGGAACGGAACCGGGGCTACAACGGGAAATCTCAATAACAGCGCATGGCATCAGACAAAGCTTTCTCTAAGGCAAAAGGCACGAATATCCAGCAGGATGTGCAGGGAGAGGCAGGTTTATACAGATTCTGGGAAATGGCCAGCGCCAATTAAAGGTGCGCTGTCCCTTGAAATTTTCTGAAGCCAGCGCGCGCCCTAGTAGACGGGGCCGTACTACGCGGCGGGAGGATCAGGCACAGGTAAGAGGCGCAGGCGGCGCACTTGCGAATATGGAGGGTCGCGTGAAATAGAACTTGATAACTTGCGCCAAAAAAGGGTCTGAGAAACCGGAAGAACAGGAAAAGTGTTGGGATTCACAAGTTGACAAAAAATTTGTCATTGAATTGTGGCACCAACAAATAAATAAGGCAGACATGGTGCAGCAGCCAAAAAAAAGTGGCCTAATCCACCTGGTGGATATATTTTAATAAATGACCCCCCCTGGAGGTGAAAACTTTCCCCTAGTAGTGTTAAGTTTTTATTTACATGACTGTTGCTCAGTTCTATTGTTCGTCCCCGTCTTAGGATCTATTATATGATGGACATCGGAGGCACCTGGGTCTGTGAATTGTTTATTGTGAATATGAACACCTCCAGAACATGATGGGGGACATTAATCATAGTGGGTCTCAGGTTCACCTATTTTTGCGCCTGGTTTGTTTGTTTTTTTTTTTGGCTTGTGATTTATGATGTCTCTAGTTCTGCCTTAGTAAATGCGTTTTGGAATTGTCGCATGTCCGATTCATTAGCGCCTAATTTTGAGTAAATTTGAGTAAATTTTAGTAAAAAGTAGATCTCATTTGAGAATAATAATGGAACAAGATTCAAAAAAGGTGAAAGAACGTTCAGGGCTTTATTTTTACTCAAACAGTCTCATTGTGATGCAAATGCAGGGATTAAAAGTTACAGATATGTTAAAAAAAATTCTTGCTCAAATAAGTCTTTGCCTTTTTTATTATAATGTACAGGAAATGGAGTCTGATAATATCATATCTGTACAATAAGACAATAATCACTCACAGAGATGATCCTATTTTGTTTACCTATTTTAAAACTGCTCCGAAGTATTTTCCATGTTGCATAGAGATCATTTTTAATTTGGCAAACGAAAAGCTTTGTTTTTAGTAATGAAAGTGAAGTTTTTTTGAAGTGCAACTGCTCAGAGTAGGTGCATTTTTACGCCTTTTTTGCAACTTTTTAGGTGCAGAATTAGTGATAGATGCCGTGCAAACATCTGTATAGCAGCCGCTCACTATGTCAGATAAGGCGCAGGGACTGAAACCACTAAGTGCTGAACCTTGACGTGTGCCTGAAAATGCCACAAAAATTCCCCAAATCAAATAACTGCACTGTGTTTTAGCGGAAAAAAACCCCACCAAAAACGCCAACAAACTATGATCAAAGTCCCCCGATAGGATCTTTAGTAGTTTCTGACCAAAGCATCTTGTAGTAGATTTAAATTCTAGAATATTCAATTTTTGACAAGTAGATTCAGATTTAAAAATTGGGCCTAATAAGGCTCAAAAATGGCTAGCATTTGACAAAGAGCCAAAACGACAAAGACAAATGAGGGCCACAAAATAGACTCACAAAAGGCGTTAAAAGAGCTCAGAGAAGGGGAAATAAGACAAATGAGACCCTATGTATACCATGGGCCAGATGTATCACTGTTCCGCGTTTAAGTGCAGTTGTTGTGCCTTAATTCTGGTGCATTGTTGCGCCAGAATTATCACAAGCTACAACCACCTGTGACGAGTTGAGTTCCTGCCACTTATTATTAATCAGTTTACTTTAGGCGAAATATTATATTTGGGCACCTACATAAGATCCTGCTACAAACTCCTCTCTGCTTCTCTCCTGCACCCTAGTGTGGAATAACCCTCACAGCAGAGCCCAGGTGTGTGGCACCCTGCACCCAGTGATCCTCCTCAGCAGGGGCTTCTCCTGGAGGGGATCCCCCAGTGCATATCTCCTGCTGCCCCCTGTAATTCTGGCCTGTATTTTCCTCAGACACCAGTGTGGTCATCCTGCTACACTTCTCTGTCCTGTCTGCAGCTCCCACTCACTTCTCTTCTGTCCTGCTCTGAGCTGCTGCTTTTGTAGATTGTTTGTAAATAGAAGGTAAACAGAGGCTGCAGGTAGTATCTGTAGTGTCTGCTGAGCTCTGCTGCTGGGGATACATGTCTCTGCACAAGAGCTCAGTGTTGCTTCTCAGTTTACGCCACCTTCAGGCTGGAGTGTTTTTGTGCCTAAATTGGGCCTAAATGAACAAGTCTGGATTGGTAGGATAACGTGTTTTTTTCTGCTGTGCGGCTAGTTTGGTGTTTAGTTGCAAAACTCAAAAATAGTGCGACAACATGAGAAGGCGCAAAAACAACAGAAAAAACAAGTGATACATCTATTTATGTTTTATTACCCATTTATCTATTGACTACATATCAATCTCATATCTATCCATCTATTGGATATCTATGCATACACACTCATCTCATATAAATCTATATAATATCCTATCTATCTATCTATCTATCTATCTATCTATCTATCCATCTACTATTTCATATCTGTATATTTATCTACAACTCATATCTATTTTCTATCTCCGTCGTAAGTACATGTGTAAATATCAGGAAAGTTAATCACCTGTATATTAAAGTATATCAATCTCCACTGATAATAAGGCTATTGATCTCTATTGACAGTGATCAATTATTTTTCTTTTTCTATCTATCCATTTCTCTAGCTGCAATGGGTGAATAAAGCCATCACTATATTTCACCATATTCATCATAGTGCTGCTACAGATCTACTATCTGTCTATGTACCATCTCATCTCTATCTATCTATCTACAGTATCTATCTATCTATCTATCTATCTATCTATCTATCTATCTATCTCATATCTATCTATCTATCTATCAGTGCATATGTAAATATCAGGATACCTATGTAATAAAGTATATTGCCTGTCCCTAGACACTCCCTGCTGATAATATGGCTATTGATCGCTATTGACTGTGATCCTTTATCTGGAAACGCTGATGGGGCAGGGACGTGGGTTAACCCTCCAAATACCGCGGGTCAGCTGAGAACCGTCATTGGTGCTGCCTATTCTCTCTGTGAGCTGGGAGTAGATTTTGGGAAGTGGTATTGGTAAAGTTGGGCAGGACACTTCCACCATTGATCTACTTTTGCAGGATAGACTAGATCTGTATGGCCATGTGCAGAATGGAGTCCAGCAGGAGTGAGGTTAATCCAGTGAGCAGAGTACTGTCTATATAGACTAGGAAGATGTTTTAGGAATACGGTAAAGCCCTGCGCAGGTAGGAAAGGGGTTAAGGCTGCCCTCAGCACTATGATATTATATATTATGCTCTGTGTCTGTCCGTCTGTGTCCGAGAGAAAGCAGAGCATCGCAGAGAGTGCACAGCCTGCGCAGGGGACCGCACAGCAGCACAGAGCAAGTGAGCACTCCCTGTCACTCCCCTCCTCGCCTTTACTACCTCTTCCCACTCTAATTGATTAACTTTCTTGCTGACTTTCTTTCCCACCATTGTTTTCGCCTATCTCCTTTATTACACCTATAGACATAGCAGGGCTGAGTGTGTGAGATGTAGCGGAGCTGAGTGTGTCAGATGTAGTAGGGCTGAGTGTGTCAGATGTAGCAGAGTTGAGCAAGTCAGATGTAGCAGGGCTGAGCGTGTCAGATGTAGCAGAGCTGAGTTTACCCCTTTCATCTCATGATTTATAGGGTAAACCTTATGCATTATCTTATAAGTGTTATATTTTACAACGAACCCCCAATGTGTGCATTAGCCGCTTCAGCCCTGCTACATCGGGGTACAGCTGTCAGCAAGAGCAAGCGTTGTAGACGCTACTATTTCTTGTATCTCCATGTAAAACAGATATTAGATCTATATGAGACATGATGTTTCATCCTAGTCGTCCTCCTTGACTCTTAGGAATGTTCAGGTTTTTGATGTCATATTATAACAGGGAAGAAGATATATTGGATCAGTGATATTTCTCCTCCTAATACTTTTTTGTTTTGGCTCCCAAAACTGCAACAAAAAAAATGAAATGTGGATATCCTCGAAATGGACAAGGGGGTTGGGAAGTATTGGGGTGGAGGTGTTCAGTAATGGTGTATATATGTTATATGGAGAGATCTATTCAGATTATTAGCAACACACCAAAAGATCACTACTTTACGAATAATAATAATTCCTTATTTATATAGCGCCTACAGATTACGCAGCGCTGCACAGAGCTTGTCAAAGCGGTCCCTGTCCCCATGGGGCTCATAATCTAATCATACAACGCCATCAAATATTATGTATACAAGTGCTATGGATAAAAATTATCATAGTAGTTCATACGGTTGAAAAAAAGACACATGTCCATCAAGTTCAACCAAGGAAGGGAAGGGATTTAGGGGAGAGGAGGGGATTTAGGGGATAAAGAAATTAATTTTGGTTTATGGACATAAGGTGTGGCCACCCAGCACGAGCCATCCCCAACCGTGCCATATACTTATTCTGTACCATATATGGTGGAAACCACGTTAATTAGGATTGTTTTGTATCTTCATAGAACTGAGGAGCCTATGTTGCCTTTGTAGACTCCCATTATGACACCTTATAGGAAGTCTAGTAACTCACAATTAACCCCACAAGTAAAATAAGCATTATATAAGGCTCTTTATAAGCTTTCCGTAATCAATCTGTCAATTTAGAGAAAATTATGATTGCCTATTCATGCAAATTAGCTTCTCGGTGCACCAGGAGCGGAGTCATGTCCGCCGTCGTAACTGTTTTCTACTTTCTACGCCTTCTTTCTGCAAAGAATAGAAATTATTCCATAAAAAGCAGAAAACAGATGCACCCACTAGCCCTGTCCCGCCTATTGCATCTATAAGCTAATTTGCATAAAGATAAAAAAAATGATGGTATGCCTGGAGAGCTTAGATAGTTCTCTGTACAATGTTACTTGTACTTGTTTTGGTGATTTGGTAGATGCTAGACCTTTAATAGAAACCTGATAGACTCAATGGGGTCCGTCTGATGACATAGGATTTCCTTTATCTTAAGGTTTATTTACTTTTTTCTGTAATTTCTATAATAGAAATGGAAGAGAATGGGACCTTACAGGAGCAGTGAATCTATATTATATTCTGTTTGATGTTTATGTGAATTTAAACAATTTACGCTATTGCTTCCTGTTATCAGCCAATCAGGGGAACCAATCTGTTTGTCAGTCTATCTATTTCACTAGAACTTTGAGAAAGACTCAACACTAGAGCTGAACCGTTGCTGCTAACATGGAATAAATCTACCTGATCACTTTACATCCTTGGAGTGCTGCTATTTTTTTAATTTTTCTTAAATCTGGAGAACCTGTTGCCTGGCTTTCAATAATAAAAATAAAAATAATAATTCTTTATTTATATAGCGCACACAGATTACGCAGTGCTGCACAAAGCATGACAAATTGGTCCCTGTCCCCATGGGGCTCACAATCTCACAATGGGGGTCATTTACTAAGGGCCCGAATCGTGCGATTCCGTCGGGTATCCCAATGATTTCCGATTTGCGCCGAATTCCGCCGGGATTTTGGCCCACGCGATCGGATTTCGGAGCCAGGTTGCATGCGACGGAAATCGGGGGCATGGCCGTTGGAGAACCCGACGGATTTGGAAAAAACGCTGAATTTTTTTTTAAAAAAGCGCTGCTTGACACGCACTTACCTGCACCAAGTAATAGAAGGTGAACTCTGGTGAACTCCAGCGGACTTCAGCGCAGCAGCGACACCTGGTGGATATCGGCGCATGGACCCTAGTGAATCCCGGCAGAACTCGAATCAGCTTCGGAGAACCCACCGCTGGATCGCGAATGGACCAGGTAAGTAAATCTGCCCCAGTAAGTTTTGGAGTATGGGAGGAAACCGATTGACCCGGAGAAAACCCACGCAAACACGGAGAGAACAAACAAACTCTTTGCAGATGTTGATATATCGTGCACCTACCATTTTCTTGCATCTATTTGTGCTGGTGAAGATTTTTATTTTGTATTTTTTTCACTATCTATATATAAACTTTATCATCAAGTTTCTGAGGTAAAACTGTTCTAGTTGCCCATGGAAACCAATCAGAGCTCAGCTTTAATTTTATAAACAGCTGTTGGAAAATGAAAGCTAAGCTCTGATTGGTTGCCATGAACAACTAGAACAGTTCTGCTCTAAGAGACTTATAATAAATCTTTCTCTAGTCAGTTCAAATCTATGTATACTATACCTATTAATCAATTCAAAAAAGGAAGCACACCCTCAGCAATCCACACTCAGTGGACACTCTAATGTTTCCTTAAAACCACTTTTCTTTATTCCGATATGCAAAAAGAGACAACAACATGATACACTGGCAGATCAGCGCTTTTCGACATTTCATGTCTTAATAATAATTCCTTTATTTATATAGCACACACACATTATGCAGTGCTGCACAGAGCTTGTCAAATCACTCCCTGTCCCCAATGGGGCTCACAATCTAATCAACCTGCCAGTATGTTTTTGGAGTGTGGGAGGAAATCAAAGGACCCAGAGGAAACCCACACAAACACAGAGAGAACATACGTCTTATTCATGATCCTACATGTAAATGGAATACACAGACATTTAACTCTTCCGGGTAGATATAAATGTCAGTGTACGGAGGATGCATGTAAGATGCTCAGCTTCTGGGATGACTCTATGGTTGTCCTCCAGTCACTGACTGACATGGGCCTCGTTTATCAGCTCCATGATTTTTGCTTTTGTCAACTGTGACTGGTCCATGTTTGTGTCTGGTTGGGTTTGGATTCCCAGGTTAACAGGGAGCCCCTGCTGCTGCTGACAGGCTTTATGGTGGAAGGGCTGCTGCTCTGTGGGTGAGCCAGGAATAATAGCGCCCTCTTCTGGACTGTAATATGTAAAGGGAATTTGCACAGTTCTCCTCTTCAGGCGCTGTTGGAAGTGCTCCTATCTATAGATCGATCAATCTATCTCAAACTGTACTGTGTATACCTATTTATTGAGTGTAATTTTACATGCACATTAATCCTAAAGTATATTTCATCTCCTAATTCTGTGGATTTAAACATACTCTTATGCTCCCTGTTATCAGCCAGTCAAGTGGAAATGCTGACTGTAAAGATTAGGTTTATTTCCCATTACTTACACAATGGAAATGTATTCCTTGGCGCTGTACAAAGATATTTTTACTCTACCTTGACATTATATTGAGGAGAAAAATCCCCACATCATCCTATATATTTTCAGCTCTTAAAGGGAAACAGACATATCCGTGTTTGCGTGGGTTTCCTCCGGTTTCCTCCCTCACTCCAAAAACATACTGGTAGGTTGATTAGATTGTGAGCCCCAGTGGGGACAGGGACTGATTTGGTAAGCTCTGTGCATCACTGTGTAATATGTGTGCGCTATATAAATAACAGAATTATTATTATTGTGTGCTACACCTTGAGGGAGAATATGACGGCTTGTAAATTAGGTTTCATTCGGGGCTTCATCCCTTTGAAAAAAAAAATTGCAATCATGTACTAAGATCATTGCATACATAGATAGGCATTGCCCCGGATGCTGCATTAAAGACATGAATTATATTCTACCAGAACTCTGCAGCCCATACATCTCAATGTTTTGGGATGCCCATCCTGTGAAAGGGTTAAGCAGTGAGGTTAAGTGGCAGGTAGTACTGGGAATGATCCTTATCGATTGCCATCATCATTTCTGTGTGCTGAGCTGCTAGGGTACAATGAAGCATTAACCCCCTCACTGCCAGAGTGGGAGGGGTGAGGTGACACTGCAGGTCTGGAGCTACGAGGATGCTATGAGGATTTTGGCAAGAATGGGTGGGGCTGTTATGCAACGCTGCCTAGTCTTAGTTGGTGATGCTTTGCAGTGGACGCAATCTATTTGATGCTATGGGGTTAAGAGAGGGGCTAAAGTTTTTTCGGGGGTCTACTCTTTTCATACATGGAGTAGTAGTGGCCCAGTCTGGCAGGATCATCTTCAATGATCTGCAGGGGTGGGGTGGCAAAAATGCTTTCAGAAGTGGAATTATGGTGGCTGAGCTATACATGGCGATGGTGGTCAATTAAGTGCTGGAAGGGTTAATCGATTGCCTTCGCTGCAAGTGCAGGGTAAGCGGAGATCTTCACGATTGTGGTAAGTTACACTGGCAAAGCACTGGTTAATGAGTCTGTACGCTTTTAGAGCATTATTGCACCCTCCTTCATTCTCCTCCGCTATATCTCTGTCTCGCTCATTGTTTTTCCATCTCCTCCAATCCCTCTACATCTCCATCCCCGTCTGTCTTCATCTTTTTCTCCTGATGTCTCGATGTCTGTGTTTTATTTCACTCCTTCTTCCCTTATTCACTCCCTCTTTCCACGCCCATGCAGTGTGTGGATAGGAGGGAGGATTCAGTGTGGGGATCACTTTCCTTTGGGCATCAGATAGAAGGGGTGAGCTGCGGGCCCCGCTGGTGAGGGGGTGACGTGTCTGAGTGTGCAGGTGTCTATTGGACTCTACGTTCTGGTGAGACCCCGCACTTTGCTTACTTTTGCTGACGCTGCTGCTTGCGTGTATGTTTTGCTGGCTGTATATAAAGTTATCATTTATCTGTTCAATCTACATATTACTAAATATTGTATAATTCTGGCACCTTCTGACACCCACCTATACCACACTATTCTCCTTAATATAACGAACCAATACTCACAATTGCTTCCATTTTATTACCCTGTAAATAAGCGACAATCGATATAGGTGACAGTTGGATTCTTAGCCTTCTTACTTCACTTAAAACTTGATTTACAAGTCACGGTATTTCAGTGATAAAGAAGGCGATGCTATCTATTAGGATCATTGCTCCCAAGGTGTAGTAATTAATTCAATGGATAATGGGATCTGCATGTTCCAAGTCAGAAAATTGTTGCATAGTCAGTGATATATCATATAAGATATATGAAGTTTGGAAAAGCTGGGCATAAAACATAAATTTGGAATCTCCTGACCTGTGTCTTACCATGACATTATAGTTTGGAAAATTCTTCTTAAAGGGTGATGACTTGCCATATTCTTAGATGGGTTAGATGGGCACACTCCCTCTTCCCACGTCTTAAGGTGTTCACACACATAAAGGAAAAATAATCCAAACTGGACAGTTTCGTCAGGACCAGTTCCTATCTTATGTTTGTGGGGCAATGAAGGGCTCTAGGTTAAAGAAAGATTGGGGATGTTTCTCCCTCAAACATCTGGCAGTGACCTATTTTCCTCTTATTATTAAAAAGACACGCTAGCTTGATCTGAGCATACATGTCTATGGGGGTGTTGAGAGGAATAGCTGTTAGCCAGAAGAACATTCCCCCAACAGCTATTGAAAGTGTATCAAGCCTCTAGTTGCCTCCTTACATAAGAGAAAGACACCTTGTGGTCTATACGATCACTCATGAATGTGTCTACTACTAGACACATAGGGGCACATTTACTTACCCGGTCCAGTCGCGATCCCATGGTGTGTTGTCCGACGAGGATTCGGGTCTGGCGGCATTCACTAAGATCGTGCGTCCGATATCCAACAGGTGTCACTGCTGGGCCGAGGTCCGCCTGAGTTCACCTTCTTCTTCCCGGTGCATGTGAGTGCTTGATCATGCGACACAAATCGCTTTTTAAATTCTGCAGTTTTTCCGAATCCGTCGGGTTGTCCGATGGCCACGCCCCCCGATTTCTGTTGCGTGAAAGCCGGCGCCGGTGCGCCACAATCAAAGCCGGTGCGCCGGGCAAATCAGCACAAATCGGAAATATTCGGGAAACCCAACGAAAGTGCGGCGTCCGAACCCTTAGTAAATGAGCCCCATAGACTGTTACGCAGTATGATGTGACACACGGTTTGGCTATTGATCAGTAATCTGTAAGTAGTCATCCTCTCTACATTATTACTCTCTACATTATTACTTTCAGTACTAGAAGTTTGTTTCTGTCTCCCTCTTCTCTATAGTGTCTTGCCACTCTCCAGTAGGCGGTCTACCCGGAGGCTTTCTGTATCCACTGACTTGCTCTTCCCAAGATTCAATACTTCTTGGAGACCAGGTCGGGGTTGAGGAGGAGGCAGTACAGAATAAAAACGTCATGAAGAAGAAGACTGTGTTGGCCTTGCTTGGTGTAGTCCTTGGCTACCTAGTGACTGGGGCAGTGGTCTTCCAGATGCTTGAGCAACCCTATGAGACTCAGCAACAGAACCTTCTGATGGAACAACGGAGAAGGTTCCTAGAGGAGAACATGTGTGTACAGGAGGACGTTCTCGACACCTTTGTGCTGGTGAGACCATACATACTTGAGTGAAGAGTGAAGAACAGACATAGGTTGTAAGAAAAAATCTAAGTACCAGATATTTGTTGTAATGAATTGTCTTGACTTATCACATTGCATACATTTCACCATAAAATATTTCATAGAAGGTCTATTACATTGATATGTCTATAGAGGGAATAGCAATTCTTACCCTCTCCTCCAACTATTTACAATTTTTTGCATCCTTTATTTAAGGGTCACTACTGTTTCAGCACCTCGTATGCCAATCAGGCTCTAATCTGTAAAGTTGGGAGTTCCAGAAGGTCCAGGACAAAAGCAAACCTGAATATTATATTGGGTGCCAAAACTGATTACTTGTAGGCATCTGACTGTGATGACTGAGATAGAAACCCATTGATATCCTGAGATTTAAATTTGGGATATTGGGTTTGAGAGTTTTACTGTGACAGCCCAACACCAATTATGTCATAAAAAAGTGTATAATCTGACTGAAATTGTAGCTAACTCTAATTTAGCAAGGAAACCCAGTGCACTACAGGAACTTATTAGTGAGGGCCACATAGTGCCATAATGGTACCAACTGATTGCAGAATTGTATATATTTCGCAAATGTTCTGATTACCATGCAGGACAGGGAAAGTGTTAACTGTCGGACCACCCCAGATGTTACCATAATCTTCTCTTATAAATGACCCCGAGCTATGGTAAATCAAGGAAAACAACAAACTTCTATGCGGTGAATGAGGACATAGATTATGGATGAGATGTTCCATAGGAGTTAACATCTGTACTTTTATCAATGTTACTGTCATGTGATAATTGTATGATGTGATGTTTACAATGGTACAGGTAACTTATAGATGTTTTATTATCACTCCCCTGCTTACAATATACCGCTGTGGAATAAGTTTGTTCTGATCCCAGAGGACTACAGACAGTTTCACGACTTAAGGGATGACCCTAGTTACAGACGGACCTCTGTGACCTTGGTGAAGCAACCTCTGGATGTTACTTTAGTCCCAGACTGCAATGATCAGCTTGTTAAGGTGTTCTGTAATGAAGTTTATCGATAAATCCTTGTTACTGTGACAAAAATATGAAAATCCAGTTTGGCACTGGGACAAAAATACATTTGTCTGGAGTTACAATTATAAAATATACAGTGTCCATTTACATACAAACTTAACTTAATAACAACCTAAAGAAACCTATCTTGATGTAACCTGGGGACGCCTGTATAGGATACTATAGGTAACTTAGTTGTAAGAATCATATCCGCTTATTAAAGTGTCTCTGGAACAAGAAAAAGTTTAAATTATGTAATGTAGATGCAGTACCCATACATGGCCACTACACAACGTTTGGAGCTTTGTCTGGTTCCAGACAGCTATGATCCTGTAAACCAGTTTATTCTAGCGTGGATGACTTAAAACAGTAATACTAGAGTTCTAGAAAACCCCTTAAGGGGCTTTGTCACCAGATTCACCCATTAACTTCTAACCTCCTCGAGTATGCGATGAAATATCTTTTTTATAAGAATTTCCTCTTTTATGTGAAATCTCACTTATTTACCTACAAAAATCTCCTCCAATTACGTGACAATGAGCTGAGAAAGAGTTTAGAGACTGCCAGAGGAGGGTCACTTCAGACGCCCCTACCATTGGTTCTATAGTACTAGAAACATAACTGGTGTCATATTAAAGATAAGAATCTCATCTTTAGATTGCACCAGGCTTGTGTTCTGTGATCAACAAACCCTAGATACACTACTGGTAGTTCCCTTTCAAGGAAATCTTCCATTGAAATCCATCATGATAACCAGGGACACTTACTCAAAGATCCAGGCACCGTGACTGTGGTAATCTCTTATTTTGTATCCATGACCTCCTTCCTTCTAAAATCAACTTTTAAAATTATGATAATGATCCAGAAGTGCCATTTTTTTTGTTACCATTTACAGTCGTAGAAACTGTACTAAAGACAAAAACACACACAAAACTGATGCTATATTATATTTCAATTTTCTTCTAGAGACACTTCTGAAATTATCAGTTTAATGCTGGCACTTAGACAGGAAGAGTTATTCGTTAGGGTTATTACATTATTATATATAAAGTGCTGCTACACATGTTTCTGTAATATCAGACAACTCCTTACAAGGTCCGATCCAACAATAATGGTACACAGGGGAGATTTATTAGGGCTGTGCCAGTTTAGCCTATGCTAAATGTTTGTCTGTACATACGTCATATCTTTCCTTTACATGTTAACTGTATTGTTTATTACTAGTTCATAGATCGATCATTCAAATGTGGGACACATTACAAGGACCATACAGTGTAAAGCAAGCAATGGAATAGACGAGCTCAGGCGCTGGTCACAGCAGGGACAGCAAGGAGCTTCAAGAAGGGCCTAGATGCACTCTTTGCATCAAAATAACATGATGATTATGTTAAAATATTGAAATGTTTCCCTTACATCCATTCACATCCAATCCTTCCCTTCCTTGGTTGAACTTGGATGGACATGTGTCTTTTTTCACCATATTAACTATGTAACTATGTCATGACCGCTATTTGGATCATTGTAGTAAAACTAATAAACTAAGACTAGATGCACATGGCCATTGCAAACAACGAGCTTGGTAATGTGGTGTTCCCCGGTTGACACAGGAAGGGTGAGCTAATGTCCATGCAAAGTAGTACCAGGGAAAGGACCGTCTGTATCATTTTGTGGTGCTGCACGGTCACGTGGCTCTGATACAAGGCGGCCTCACTAGTCCTGCCCATGCATATAGAAGTACGAAGTCGATAGGGGCCGTGCGCTAGCCACAATTTTTTTGACACAATTTGGCCCCATTAACAGTCGTGTGCTTGCCTCATATAAGGTAACACTTCCAATTTATGGAGGTGTCCTAAGAGCAAACAGAATTAAGTTGCTCGTGGCAACCAATAAGAACCAGCTTTCATTTTAAAACTGCTGTGGGAAATTAAAGCTGAGCTCTGATTGGTTGTTCATGAGCAACTTAAACAGTCTTGCTTCAGACATATATATGGAGGTATATACGGTAGTATATATACAGTCCTACAAGTAGTATTCAACCCCCTGCAGATTAGCAGGTTTTGATAAGAAGCAAATAAGTTAGAGCCTTCAAACTTCAACAAGAGCAGAATTTATTAACAGATGCATAAATCTTACCAAACAAAAGTATTGCAAACAACGAGCTTGGTAAGTGGTGTCCCGGCTGACACAGGAAGGGTGAGCTAATGTCCATGCAAGTACCCAGGGAAAGGACCTGCTGTACAATTTTGTGCTGCACGGTAACGTGGCTCTGATACAGGCGGCTCATACGTCCTGCCCATGATAATAGAAGTATAGAAGTCGATAGGGGCCGTGCGCTAGCCAAATTTTTTGACACAATTTGGCTCCCATTAACAGTCGTGTGCTTGCCTCATATAAGGTAACACTTCCAATTTATTGAGGTGTCTAAGAGCAAACAGAATTAAGTTGCTCGTGGCAACCAATAAGAACTCAGCTTTCATTTAAAAACTGCTGTGGGAAAATTAAAGCTGAGCTCTGATTGGTTGTCATGAGCAACTTAAACAGTCTTGCTCTCAGAACATATATAGGAAGGTATATACGTAGTTATATACAGTGCCTACAAGTAGTATTCAACCCCCTGCAGATTTAGCAGGTTTGTAAGAAGCAAATAGTTAGAGCCTTCAAACTTCAACAAGAGCAGAATTTATTAACAGATGCATAAATCTTACAAACCAAAAAGTAATTTTGCCCAGTTAATTTAATAAATTAAACATAAAAGTATGGGTCAATTATTTTCAACCCCTCAAACCACCAGAAGTCGTTTGGTTCCCCTACAGTATTAAGAAGTTAGTTCAGGCACAAAGAACAATGAGCTTTACATGTTTGGATTAATATCTTTTTTTCCAGCCTTTTCTGACTATTTAAAAAACCCTAACTTCTATTTAACAGCCCATCCCGATCCCCAAATGTGAACAGCACTCATACATGGTCAACTGGGAAAGACAAAGGACATTCAAGGCCATTAGAGACAAGATCGTGGAGGATCACAAGGCTGGCAAGGGTACAAAACCCTTTCCAAGGAGTTGGCCTACCTGTCTCCACTGTTGGAGAATCATCCGGAAGGGAAGGCTTATGGAACTACTGTTAGGCTTTCCACGGCTGGGACAGGCCTTGAAGTTTCCTCCCGTGCCGAGGCCAGGCTTGTCCGAAGAGTCAAGGCTAACCCAAGGACAACAAGGAAGGAGCTCCGGGAAATCTCATGGCGTGGGCGAATTGGTTTCAGTCAAACCATAGTAACGTACTCCACCACAATGGTCTCCGTTCCAGACAAGCATGTAAGGACTTTACTTTCAAAGCGTCGTGTCAAGGCGTTTACAGTTTGCTCATGATCACTTGAGGACTCTGAGGACAGACTGGTTCAAGGTTCTCTGGTCTGATGAGACCAAGATCGAGATCTTTGGTGCAACCACACACGTGACGTTTGGACGACTGATCAACTCAGTACGCACCACTGCATCACACCACACTCGAAAACCAAATACATCCTACAGTCAAGCAGGTGTGGCAGCATCATGCTGGGGCTGCTTCTCAGCCAAGGTGCCTGGCCATCGGTCCGCATCCATGGGAAGATGTATAGACTGCCTACTTGAGATTTTGGCCTCCGCTCCTCCATCAAGGATCTTAAGATCGTCGTCATTTCATCTTCAAACAAGACAACGACCAAAGCACACAGCCAAGAAAAACCAAGGGCCTGTTCAATGAGGAAAAATCAAGGTGTTGCAGTGGCCTAGTCAGTCTCTTTGACCTTAACCCAATTGAAACTTGTGGAAGGAGCCAAGAAGATTAGTCCACATGAGACACCCAAAGAACCTAGAGAACTTGGAGAAGATCTGCATGGAGGAGTGGCCAAGATTAACTCCAGAGACCTTTGCCGGCCTGATCAGGTCTTATAAAAGACGATTATTAGCTGTAATTGCAACAAGGGTTATTCCACAAATATTAAACCTAGGGGTTGAATAAAATTGACCACACTTTTATGTTTAAATGTATTAAAATTAACTAAGCAACATAACTTTTGTTTTGTAAGTAAGTTTATGCATCTTGTAATAAATCCTGCTCTTGTTTAAAGTTTGAAGGCTCTAACTTATTTGCTTCTTATCAAACCTGTAAATCTGCAGGGGGTGGAATATACTTGTAGGCACTGTATATATATATTATATATTTTATATAGTTTTTTCTTGTCCCACAGTAGAACATTTAATTGCATATTCCTTACCAGACTTCCTGGCTTTTAAGATTCTGCACACCTAAAAAGGGGACTTGCAAGGCTATCTTCATAGCAGAATGAATCCCTTTCTGACTACGTCGATGGCCTCTCACCTAGCTGAACTAGTTTCCTATTCTTCACTGATGAGATGCAATGACACAGAAACAGAGCTGTGTACAATTGGGTCTCTATTGATTTGGCTACTAAAGAGTAAAAAATAAAACAGTACGAACCTGAACTTTGCGTTTCGGTCCACATTGCGAGTTAATCGAGAAATTCTTTATTAAAACGATCTCGGTGCACCGGGGAGTGGCCTATCTGCAGGTTGCACTTATATATGCAGGCCAGCACGCATCCATGTGATAGATTTTCTTTAGAAACACCCAACTTTCGACTACAACCCTAGTAACAAATGAACCTCCTGCCCACTTGACCTCTGGTGAAGCTCTGAACTTTAGGCCCAAGCTGCAATGATATACTGTAAGGTGTCTGCCATGAAGCTTTATTATCATCTGTTTACTTGTGGAACCAAAATGTTTAAAATCCAATTGTCACAGGGACAAAAATGATTTGTCTGGAGCTACACTTACTTAGTATGCATGGTCTGATTTACATACAAATTCATCTTAACAAACCTATAGAATCTATCTGGTACATAACCCAGGACTGCCTACAACAAAATACCTACATTTTTATTATTGGCATAAAGCATCCAAAAAAATCTTAGGGAGACCTGTGATGAATGACTTTTTTATATTATTTTTTTTAACGCCTTAGCCACCAACCTCAATGAGAAGACAATGGGGCTCCCAAGGCCACGCCCCCGATTTCTGTTGCTTGAAAGCTGTGCACCGATGCGCCACAATCCGATCGTTTGCGGCAAAATCCCGGGCAATTTGGCGCAAATTGGAAATATTCGGGAAACCCACGAAAGTGCGGCGTTCGGACCCTTAGTAAATGAGCCCCATTCTGTTCCTCCATATAAAAGAAAAATTAAAGGAAACCTACCTTGAGGATCTACATCAAGTAGATGTGATGTAGATTCCTCCTGCCTGCATCTGCCCTAATCTGTCATTTAATAATCCTGGATGTAACCTAACTTGTTAAAAAAACTTTATTGTAGTAATATGAAATTAACGCCAGAGGCTACTGGGTGGTACTGCCATAGCTCCCAGTGCTAGTACACGCCCCAGTAGCACCTGCAGTTTAATTTACATAATACTAAAATAAAGTTTCAGGTTCCAGGTTTATTAAACTACAGATTAGGGCAGAATCAGGAGGAGGAATCTACCATCACATCTACTGATGTAGATTCCTCAGGTAGGTTTCCTTAAGTAAAAACCTGACGGACACCTTTCATCCCAATGATGAAGTCTGTCATTTTATCTGAAAATTTGGTAAGTTGCGGGGACTTTGTTTATTTTCATAGATTTTCTCCCACTGGCCCCTCACAACATCTCCAATACAGATGTGAACATAAAAATAGAAGTAATGTTATAAAATTGATAAAATTGATGGCATTGGATTGTTTTCCATAGAAATTAATGGGATCCTTTGTATGATCTGCCACAAATAAGCTGCAAAAAAAAAAAAAGGTGTGGACAGCCGGTTCAGTTTCCCTGACAGTGTCCTACAACTAGTAGTTGCCTATTACAGCAGAACTTCCCACATTTAGCTTATGTTACATTATGATATGATTGGAAACTAAACTGTATCTCTGCCATTACAGCAGGTGAAGGAAGCCTTGGGTTCTGGGGGGATATTGCAACGAATGGCACCAATGCCAGCACAAAGTGGGACATCGGGAGTTGTTTCTTTTTTGCAGGCAACAGTCATCACTACAATCGGTAATGGTCTTCCTAATCTCTCTCCGGCTGGGGGTGGAAACCAAACTTTCTGTAATAGCATACCACATTCAAGGGTTATCCACTTTCACTAAATAATTGCTATTGTGTGGAATGAAAAATTATACAATTTTCCAATATACTTTCTGTATCATTCTTCACGGTTTTCTAGATTGTCGCTTTCTGTCATTGAAAGGGAACCTGTCAGCAGGATGTCATTTTAGCTGGTAACAGATTCAATAGCATAAGCTATGCTGGCTTTAAAATACCTTTATCAGATTCTGAATACTACCACTACTTCATAAACTTTTCTAGACATACCTGCTTGCTGCCGCAGGTGTGGTGATTTCCGGGAGGCTGAAGCTCAATCCCCCTCCCTCTCTTCGTGTGCATTGAGCAGGCAGGAGATGGTGTAGAGTAGAGGATGTATGCATGAGGAGACTGAGACACAGGTATACAGGCTGCAGCTGCCCCATTATCCTTGGACTCACCTGCTGTTGGCAGGGTGCCAGGTAATGTGAATACATTTTGTAAAGTACTGAAATGATTCAGAACGCGACAAAAAAGCATTTTTATCATCAGATAGCATAGGATATTGGAACCTGTCACCAGTTAAAAATTACATTCCTGGTGACAGGTTCATTTAAACGGACAGCTTCATTGTTTTCTTCTGTGGATAAAACACTAGTCCCTGGTCAGTGATGTACACAGGTGCACGACTCGTTATACCCAGAGAGTAATTATGCTGGTGTTTATAATGAGCGTTGACATGGAAGATTTTTATCCATATGAAGTAAACGATGAAGCTTCCTTAAAATGACAGCAAGCAGAGATCTAGAAAAACCGTGAGGAATCAAAACAGAAGTATATTGGCAAAATGTATAACTGTTAATATTTGGGGAGTAAGAAAGAAATTCTGATATTGATATTATTTGAATCTCCTCACGATTTGATATATTACGGATTGGTACAACGCTCCTAAACAGAAGGTGGACGAGATTCTGTATTTTCTACGCACTTTTTGCATCCTCTTTTTGGTTATCCTGTTGGCTGGAGTTGGTGACCATTTGGGATCTGCTCTGCGCAAGGGCATTGGGAAAGTGGAAATGATATTCTTGGTAAGAACAAAATCTCTTATAATATAAATTATATATATGCTGTAGATATGACTTACAATCTTTACATCTGAAACTGAGATTTACTAAGTTAGATCAAAGCGTTTAATGCTCAACAATAAATTTTAAATTTAGACCATATCTCTAGTTCTGTAGCTCACAAAACCATAAGTCTGATGCAGTTTGAAAGATGAGATTCTTATCTTTAATATGACACCATGTTTCTAGGCACTATAGAGCCACAGCTAGAGAAGTCTGAAGTGACACTCATTCTGTAGCTTCTAAAGTGACTCATATCGAGCAAAATCTGACTTTTCTCTGCTCATTTTCACATGACTTTGGGGAACTTTTATAGGTAATGGGTGAAATGTCACATAAAGAGGAAATTCTAGAAAGGACATTTCATACCCAAGAGGGGCTAGTAGTTAAGTGGGTGACTGGTGCCACTGCAGATTTTGTACCAGACTAAGTTCATATATCCATTAGGATCCTCCACTGCAAATTGATCATGAGACATTTTTTAATGTTGGATGTTTTTGGTCTGACACATGAAAGGCTGCCCAACAGATAGTCCAAAGGGATATGTGACCTGCTATGGGGGGTATAGTTTGGGTCATTACGTCAAGTTGATGTGAACGTTGGGGAGATATGAGAAGTGTCTGAGGTAAAACAGTTCTAGTTGCCCATGGAAACCAATGAGAGCTCAGCTTTACTTCTATAAAGGCTATGGAAAATGAAAGCTGAGCTCTGATTGGTCGCCATAGGTAACTGAACAGTTTTGCTCTCAGACACTTCTGATAAATCTCCCCTATAGATCTATATGTCTAGTCACTGCTGGATCCAATAGCGAACATTTTTAAAAACGCATTGAGTTAAAACAAACCTTTGTGTATACAAAAAGTTGCAGGTGCCTTATAACTGTATCATAATTCCTAAAAAAAACTAATTCTACTCTGCTTCATCGTAACCGAAGTACTGTGTGCAGTGTGGATGAAGACAACCCAGACAGTCATTGCCCACTAGGCTCTTTCCAAAAAAATTTTATACCCTTATGGTTTAAAGGGCAATCCCATCGGCCTCCTCACAATCAATCCCTCTGTCTGGTATCTCTGAATCATACCACTGCCAGTAATTCCCTATGATTAGAGATACAGTACACCTGGCCGAAGGTGAGGGACGAGCGTCCACACTTCTCCTCTCCCTCCCCGTGTCTCCTGGGGTACTTCTATAGAGATACATTAACTCAACCTTGTCTCAGGAAGAGCTCCTCTATCGACTCGGCAATGTGAAATTCAATTTTTTGTGCTTTTGAAATTAGATTTTGACTTGGTTTGTTTGTGCAGACGAAAATCACATGAGACAAAGTGCAAAGTAGTCTGTTAGTATATTAACTGACCAGAGCCATATTGGCTATAGAGACATAGAGCAGAGACAGACAGATTATTCCATTTATGGCAAAAACTGTATACAAATATTGTACACAGCATTATGTTTTTCTCATAGTTTTTTATTATTGACCAAAGAGACCATGGAGATAAAGCCACTTGCCCGGAACTATTGCTGGATTGGCGGACGAACTAACCATGGCCACCCCATGGCCAATCATAGTCATGGCTTGGTCGCCTACAAGAGTCATTTTTCCATTTTGGATGTTGGCTGCCCATCCAAGCAATATGTCGGACATGTAGCCGACTCCGAACCGACCATTGGGTTACATCATCTCTATTCCTGGGGTCCTGTTCCATAAAACTTAGCTCCTCCTTCATAACTGTTTCACAGTTGAAATCCCTGTTTCTTGCTTGACAACTGACAACTGGGTGAGACACGTGCGCGCTACACACACTGCCAGCGTCCAGTCATCATGTAACATACGTACAGCCTAAGATATCTGTAAAAAAAATCTTTGGTAGGACGAGTTGCCCACAAACCGAGTGTCAAATAGACCGATTTTGATCCGAATTTAGTCAGAATTAGTCAATCCTTGTACAATTTTTCTAGTCCTAATCTCAAGTTCGAAATAGCCCAATCGAGGAGAAAACATTTTAAAAACTTGCAAGTTTGTATTTCCATATAAGCCTTCTTGATCCAGCATGGGACATTGGTGCCAGTGTATGATTAAATCATACCTCCCAACTTTTGGGCTCGAGAAGTGGGTCAAAAAGCCCCTCTTTTTTTTTTTTTTTACTAAACCCACCCATTGTCCGCCCCTTGTCTCACCTCCAAACATAGTATAATATCGACTTAATGGCTCCCAATAGTATAGCCCTTTCTGTGACACCTATAACATGGTGCCCATATAACACTCCCTAATGCAACTCAACACAACATATATATTCTTGCTTTTATACTCCCCAAACTTATAATGCCCGAGCTTTCTGTACTCAGGCTCCCTCCACTCTCTCCTCATATTGCGGCATCCTGCCTGCATCCTCTCATAATTGTAGCCCTTGTCCTCCATCTCCCTCATTTGTGGCTCCTGCCTCCATCCTCTTTCATATTGTAGCTCTTGTCCTCCATCCTCTCACATATTATGCCCTTGTGTCCTCCATCTTTCTCATATGTGCCCTCACTCCTCCATGCTCTCTCATATTATGACCTCCTGTTCTCCATACTCCTCATATTGTGGTCCCTGTACTCCATCTCCTCCATATTGTGGTGCCCCTGTCTTCCATCCCCCTCATAATTGTGGCCACATCACTATACTCCTTTACTGTGGCCTTCTATTCTCCATCCAAAAATACAGTTGCCTCCTGCCCCCATCTCCCTCTATGTAGCTTTCTTCCTTGATCCCTCTCATATTGTAGGCTCATGTCCCACAATCCCTCTCATATTGTGGTCCCTACCCTCATATTGTGGCCCCCTGTCATCCATCCCCCCTCATACTGTGCTCCTGTACTCACTCCATCAAATGTGGTCCTCTGTCCTCCGTCATTCTCATATTGTTTCCCCATGTTATCCACCTCCCCTTCGGGATTTCCTCTTTGTTTGGCCCATAGGAGCCGTGAATCGACCTACTGTCCGACCTATGAGTTGTGCACGATAAAGCAAAATAAAGCTGATATACACTCACCGGCCACTTTATAGGTACACCTGTCCAACTGCTCGTTAACACTTAATTTCTAATCAGCCAATCACATGCGGCAACCTCAGTGCATTTAGGCATGTAGACTGGTCAAGAGACAATATCCTGCAGTTCAACCGAGCATCAGTATGGGGAAGAAAGGGTGATTTGATGCCTTTGAACGTGGCATGGTTGTTGGTGCCAGAAGGGCTGGTCTGAGTATTTCAGAAACTGCTGATCTACTGGATTTCACCACAACCATTTAGGGTTTAAAGATGGTCCGAAAGCGAAAAAACATCCAGGTAGCGGCAGTTCTGGGGGGCGGAAAGCATTGTGATGGCCGGAAGGTCTGAGGAGAATTGGGCAACTGGTCGGATCTGTAGGAAAGGCACGAGTGACTCACCCCCCTTTTATCGCCACCCGTTCAACCAAGGTAGGCAAGAAAAGCATATCTGAAACAGCCAGTACGTCGAACTTTGAGGCAGATGGGGCTACAGCAGCAGAAAAGACCACACCGGGTGCATCACTTTAAGCTAGGAACGGAAATAGGGCACATTTCACAAGTCTCATCGAAATTGGACCGTGAAGATGGAAAAACGTTGCCTGAGTCTGTGAGTCCGATTTCTGCGCACATTCGATGGTAGGGTCAGATTTGGCGTCAACAACATGAAACCTGGAATCCATCTGCTTAGGGTATCAACGGTTCGGCTGGTGGTGGTGATGTCATGTTTGGTGGGACAATTTTCTTGCACTCTTTTGGGCCCTTGGTACCCAAATTAGCCTCGTTGCAACCGCCACAGAGCCTACCTAGTATTGTTGTCTGCCATGTCCATCCCTTTTGACCACAATGTACCCGTACCATCTGATGGCATACTTCAGCAGGATAACGGCGCACAGTCCATGAAAGATGGAATCATCCTCAGACTGTTTCTTGACAGACATTAAGGCTCCTTACTCAAATGGACGTACACAGTCCAGATCTCATCCAATAGAGCATCTTGGGATGTGGTGGAACGGAAGATCTCGCATCTATATGTGCAGGCCGACAAAATCTGCGGCAACTGTGTGATGCCATCATGTCAATATGGACCAAATCTCTGAGGATCTGTCCAGCACGTTGATGAATCTATCAACAGAAGAATTGAGGCAGTGTCTGAAGCCAAAGAGGGTTCCAACCGTTACTAGCATGGTGTACCTCATAAATGCCGGTGAGTGTAAATTTCTAGCGTATATCAAGTTGTTGTTCATATTTTGACCCAATAAGCACCCGTAAAAATGTGAAAAAATCCTCTTTTTGGGGGGGGGTCTTTTCTCGGGGAGGGTGAGGGAGGACGGACAAAAAAAGGGGGGCAGGGGGAACGGGGGGGGAACGGGGGTCGGGGGGGGGGGGGGGGGGGGGACCACGGGGGGCGAGCAACCAACGAGGGGTGGGGGGTCACAAAAAGGGGAAATGAAACAAAGGATAAAGAGGGGGATGGGGGGGGGGGGGGAGGAGGGAGGGGACACAGAAGGGGGGGGGGGGGGGGGGGGGAAGGGGGGGGGGGACAAAAAACGAAGGGGAAAAAAAAAGCGGGGGGGGGGGCGGTGGGGGGGGGGAAGGGGGGACGGGGGGGGGGGGGGAGGGGGGAGAGAGGGAAGGAAGGGAGAAAGAGGGCAAGACAAAAAGACAGGTAAACAAAAAATGGGGGGGGGAGGGGAGGGGGGGGGGGAACTGGGGAGGGGCGAGGGGGGGGGAAGGAGGGCGGGGAGGGGGGAGTTGGGGGATGGGGGGGGGGGAAGATTTGGGGAAGGAAAAAGGGGGGTCCCCCTGGGGGGAGGGGCGTGGGGGGGTTGGGGGGTGGGGATGGGGGGCAACTTTGTTTGTTGTCCACCCCCCCCTTTCTTTTTAGTCAGAGTTGGACGCCCCCCTTCTTTCTTCCTTTTCTTTTTTCCTGCTGCTAAAACAGAAGGGGGCACTATTTGCATCTTATTAAATCTAACTAAATTTATTTGTAGGAACAACCCCTTTAGAACATTTAACAAATAACTATTGTACTTTTTCTTTCCATTAAAGACTTGATACCTCGCTGAAATATGAGATTTTTACGATTGACAGCAGGAGGTGTGATGTCGGACACAACTTTATATTAGATTGACACCATAGATTGATTTCATCTCTTCCGTCAGACTTGAGTTTAAGTGTGCTTTCGGATTGACAGGTTGCTGAAATGGAAGCGCGAATCCTGACGTATCACAGAGCCAATTTTTTCAGAGATAAGAAACTTCAGCCTGAAGAGAGGAGTTCACATCCATCAATACATGGCTGGCGAGTCAATCACTGGCCTCAATGGTTATGTGTACAAATCGGGAAGAAACAGATGAGCGGGACGGCTATGAGGTTCACATGAATGATGGATGTGAACACACCAAGAACTGGGAATTTAAATGGTGATTAAGGTGAGTTTAGAAGATACTTACCTTGGCTGTGTGAAAATAGTATTATCAAATAGAAACATACGACAGCTGTTGCCATTGTACCAGGGATTCAAATTAACCTATCACACAAGCTCCCCCACATTGAATTTGTTATTACCCCACGCTTACATTTAATACCCCCGCCATCACCTCAGGCTCACCGTTCGTGTTATCTCCGACTCATCCACTCGCTTTCCCCTTTCCTAGCGAATTCTTTCCCTTCTCTTTTTACTGCCCTTCCAATTCTCACAGGTTACCTAAAAAAACAATTCTTCCTCTGAAGGTCATGTAAAAAATGAGCAGAGAAGCGTCGATTTTTCCTAAGAGATTCAAGGTTAGAGGGCTACAGGGGAATTTTATTTCAGACGCCCATATATTCAGTTCATAGTACTTGTAACCAGACTTTGAGTCATATTAATGAATTTATGGTTTGGAATCGGGCTTGTTGGTGGTTCTGTGATTACAGAACAGAACTAGAATATAGGGCAGAAATGGATCTGCAGCTGGCATTTCAACTATGTTTTTAATTAAATATACCATCCAAATACACTATGATAAACCAGGGGACTTACTAGTGCAAATAAGCCAGAAGGGTGCTGTTACCAGAGCCCTTAGTACTTTAGCTTACAGACTGTTACAATGAGCAGAGCAAGTCTCCCCTCCCCTTGAATTGACTGTTTTTGTTGCAGGATACACAGGAGGAGATAGAGGGAAGAGAGAGGATCCCGGCTGCAGTAGTAGTTTCACAGGTACTATTCATGTGAGGAGCATGTCTCCCCCTCATGTCTTGATCTTCTGCCTTCCCCCATCCATCTGCCTACGTAATCTCACACAGAGGAAAATGTGCGCAAATTGACATTTTTTCACCATTTCACTGCATTTGACGGTTGGAAGGGAAAATGTAAACACCAAAAAATGAAAAAGAGCCACGACGTTAAAGGCCGTTAAGAACTAGTAGCTTTACAATTAAAATTTTAGGAAACAGATAAGGATCTTAATTCCTGATGCCGTACCTGACCCCAAATGAGAAATGGTAGAGGTAGAACAGATGGAACAATTTGGAGAGAGTAGGTACGATCGGGTCGGAAAGTAAGAAAACATGGGGAGGCAGTAAAGAAAGAGAAATTAGACAAAGCTTAAGATATGGTGATCCGGGGATGAGCACCTACAAAGATAGACTAAAGTGGCAGATTTTGGGCATACCTTTTAAGGGAAAAAAAATAAAGGAGACCCTAAAAGGCACGACGACAATAAAAGAAGAAGAGGAATGAAAGACCTACAAAGGTAAAACCACAAGCTACCAGATATCTGTGCCCAAAGCATGAACCGCTTCACAAGATTCAATGGTTACTTTCATACTTCGATAAGAGTAGAATCATTCAGAATAATAATGTAGCATGTAATAAATGAGATTGGTTAGAGAAGCCCAAGTAGGCAAGGACAAACGAAACAAGGCAGGAGACTAACAAGTCACAAGCTGCTCTTCTGTGTTGCCACCACAGAGAAAGACACCTTTCCTGCCTAAATTAAGCACGGTGGATCAAAGCAAATGCACTCCATAAAGAAGAAGAATATTACTGAAGAAATACCCAGAATTCCGACTACTGGAGGTCTGGAAACCAATAAGTGAGCGCTTAAAACAATGTATAGTCAAATTCGACCAGAGGAGGGGAGACAAAGACTCATACAGATGCACACACAAGAGAAATAAAGAACGTAGCTCTCACCGAGACTATAAGTGTTAACTCTCCACCTCCCGTGATTAATAAAAAAGTGGAATTATCACACCTTCAAATGTTGATTTTCATGGATGATGCCCACCACTCTGGCGCCCATGAATAGAGGGAAACATGAGAAAACATAAAATAGAAGGTGTACAGTGATTTGGAACAATAACCCCATATACCCACAGGGTAATAGTAGTGGTTTAGGTTAGGCCAAACAAAATAGACTTAAATTAACTAAGCAAGTGCTCTTATTGGAACCACCACAATGCGTTGATAAACCTGAAGGCATCTTTTTCTAAAATAGCCAATTGGCTGACACATAACTAGCCTTACAGTCATACGAGGCAGCACTGAGTACATGTGTGGCTATGAATCAAACGGAATGTTCTCTATACATAATGCTAATACAATAGTATCTTGACTGATGTTCTTTAAAACAATGGAAATATCTTCACAAAAAATAAATCAAGATTTTGGGGTTTTTTAGCTGACTAAACAGAAGGCTGATTATTCTGCATGATGACGAACAACATAGATCTATCCTCCAATCTTAGAAGTAGAGTGAAGCTGAACGAGTATTCATTCCTCAGTGACTCAGTTGGATTGCGACGCAGACTCGAATGATTATAGGTAAATACGGATTTCTATAAACCTCATGGACACACAAGTGAAGTGTTACATGTTTCGGCTCACGGTGGATATTGCTCTCTACCATTGAAAAAGAGCTGTGCTCGCTAACAGCGTGGCCAAAACACACGAACTCAAACAAATAGTTTTGCCGTGGCGGAAGTGGTCAGCCAGCAGCTGTTATGGTGAATGATGAAGCCCATAACTGTTGCTAAATACATCGTCAAACCATATGCACGCCCCTTAGTGCAAGAGGTCACTACGTGGAAAGTCCGTATGAAATTACTGAGTCAAAAAGGAGGGCTTAAATACACAGAATTTACGTTATAAATAGATGTGTGAGTGAAAACGTGCAGACCACATGTTTGTGGCTATCAAAACAGGAAAGGGTCCCTCATATGGAACGGTCTGTGATGGGAAAGACGGGGTCCTCAGTTGGGCCCCTTCTGCAAGGGGGGACTCAATGCATGGGAACATTAAAACTACAGACAGCAAGAAAAACACGCAGTCCTCATACTTTCCCAGAACATATTCACCACTACGCATTTTATATCCCCAAACGGACGCCCTTCAGGTGATATTTAGTAAGCACCCCCTCACCGTATATGGTTCATTGGATACAGCCCTTCTCAACCCTTTATGTATTCCTATGTACAGCCTTATGAGGCTACCCTCCCCTCAGCTCTGGGCCCCGGCCCCACTTGCCCAGGGTATGCCCAGTTTTTTTTTTTTGGATGACGGCCGGGCCCTGAGTGGAAAGAATCATCATTTGGCTTGTGTGTGATCCCTTATAATTCTTATATGGATGGAAATTGATATGAAGTTTGTCTTCAACCATTACCTAAAAAATTCTTGATAGGTAATGGCTTTCCTGCAGTTAGGTGAATAAAGAGGGGGGGAAAATCTCACCGGATTCCAATAGGTCATCCGTTGGTTTTGGTCTCAGAAGAGTGGCGTGTCTCACCGACCATTGTGCGGTTATCTCAGCGTACTCTCATCTGGTGGGTGCCTACTCTTCGTTTCTCATTTCCCACTTAGTCTTCCAAGATAATCGAGGAGTGGACATTGCTAGAGGCCATTTACTTTGTCGGTCACATCCCCTTCAACACAACCATGGCTGGGACTATGTTGGCAGGTTAGATCATGGTTTTATTGTGTGATTTTACAACTGAAAGTTTCTAAATCATTTCTTAAAGTGGGTTGTCCAATACTTGAAAGGTCATGTTTATCTTATCAATCACATGCAGTTCCTGTTTCCTAAGTCACAACAAGTAGTCCCTGTCGTACGATTCCCGTCCAGTAAGAAGTAAGAATGTCCCAACGCCAGAATGTGACTGCTGCATCCAATCACTGACCACAGCCTTGTCTTTAGGGGTATTGTCTGCCTCAGCCAGTGAGCGGTGGGCAGTAAAACATCCATGTGTGAGAGAAGGAAGTACTAATGAGTCGTTTGGAAGGAGCAGAACTCCTCTATGGTGAACAAAACATGAAATTGAATTGGCTCTTATTGTCAGCTGCTCCTTCCATGTCAGAGTAACTACCAGGAATATGGAAATAAGGGCTGAAGTGCTTTGGGGAGCATAGAACAGCACTCGGGCTTCGGGCTCCACAGCAATTACAAGTCCCTCCAGGACCTGCTTCTCATGGCCCTTTCTCCTTATCTCCGTCATTTATGGGTGCAGAGAATGTGGGTTCTGGAGCTCTGTAATGCATTTCAGCTAGATGTGGCTTCTACTAAATGTGAATTTTGGCCATAGGGGGACAATAGTCGCTTGAAAATAATATTACGGGTGGAATATGGGTGGCATGTGTAGCCATATCCCCTACCGTAAATCATTTTGCTGGGTCCCTTTACAGGTCACCCTAAGCTGCCGGGTCCATTATCCTTGTGCTGAATGGAAAATCTACACAGCTCTGGCGAGTACTAAACGTCCTCTTCCCTATACCGGACTGGACAAAACCCTTCCTATTTCTTGTTGTTATAGCTCTCTGAGGACAAGGGGTTCTGGCACTATCCACGGGCCTGGGGACATTGAATGTTTGGAAGTTTAATTTGTTTTCTGAACATATTGCCTATTCATAGAAAGCTTAAAGGGAAACGTCATCAAGATTTTTTCATATGAACCTAATGAAAGGTTCCCATGAGGCTTTAATACTAATCCCAATCTTCTTTCATAATTTACAGTTTAGTTTCTTTCCTTTTAGGATATGACTCAAGAAACAAAGCGTAAAAAGTGAAATACTGAATACACTCTCAGCCCCTCCAACCTGACCAGCCACAACAATGAGGAGCCTTGAGGTGTCTGGCTATAATCATCTCCTGCACGTTTCCCCTCCAAATCCCTCCTCCCCCATCCCTCATGTAGGAAGTGTCAGCTGACCCTGTCTGCTGCAAGCAATCTAAGTCTCACTTATGTCTGCATGAGGGAAGTGGCGGAGGACCGGACACGAGGAAAGCAGAAGAAAAGAGAAAGCGAAGGGAGGGAGAGCTGGCCAGCAGCGCTGGACGCAAATAATAACATATTATAAGGATTTTTAATAAAAGACTGATATCTCACTTTGAATTACAGAATGGAATTGAGAATTGTACGATTTATAACACAAAGATTAGTAATTGCTTCAAAAGCCTATGGGAAGGGAACCTGTATTAGTCAAAATGTGAGACCCTGTGATGACTGGCTCCTGCCACAGACTGATAGTTGGATCTACACCTCTGTGAACACAGGATATTCTATTTTGCTTTCAATTTCCTGCGTGATGTATTATATAAAATATAGATGCTGCAGTAATAAATAGATTTAACCATTTTCGGGTCAAACAGTGGTCGATTAATAAAATGTCACATCAGTTAATCTTCCTAAAAAGGTATTACTTTGTTGGCGATTTATGGGTCAGGGTTGGATGCAATTGTGGGATGTCAGACAGTGTTTATCAATTACAATGGTTTAATGGAAATGCGAATGCATCTCCAGTGCGGCTTGGGCTTGGCATTTGCAACGCTTTTCCGTCCAGATGTGGTATATGACGTAGAATATAACAGGTAGGACAGCTTTCAAAAGGCATCTGAAATAATTTACATTTAACAGAATCGACGAGAAAAGAAGCACGCCTGGGAAAATAATAAAGTCCAATACGTGACGCGACTGTCACTGCGGGTAAGTTAACACGGCTGATCCAGGCGCCCCAATGTTTACAGGTCGGTAGCTAAGGTAATTACTCCCAAACATCGCTGGGCCAGATTACCACAGTGACGCTAAAGGTAGGTAGGCGTCCATGGACCAGTAAGACCGATGGATATGATATCAAGTGACCAGATTTTTATTGAACTTCTTTACCCTTCTCATAGACCTGTAAAATAAACGGTTTTAAGGCATCTAATAGCCATGGGATGTTACGGGTTGTCACCCGATAACTATTAAGCGTGTTGTTCCTCATGTACTCTTCTTCTCTTCTGGGTCTTATGTTAATAGGATTATGGCTTCTACATTGTCACCACTCAGATTTATATGTGACATATTCACTATATGTACCACTTATATTTTCCCTGTCAATGTGCGTCTTCTTGACGTGCCAATGAAAACACCAAGGACATTTCCTCCAAAGATCCGATATGAATAGTAGCTTTATTAGTTTCTTTTCACTGCCCAAAACTAGAAGATTTTGGGACAACACTGTAAACATGCCAGGCAGGGGACATTAAGAATTAGGGGGGAGGGGGGGCATAGGTGTAATCTCTAGTGATTTTGGAGTCTGTGAGTCCAGATTCTGTCAGGACACATCACTGCAATAATAAAACAAACATTATAAATAGGACAGGTAGGTGAAGGTCCCCACTAACAATTTATTTGGACCATGGAGCTTGATGATACACCCTATGGCCCAGGCAAAGTGGGGTTTGCGTAAACCAGAGAGGACCAGCCCCCAGGGTTACGTACAAGAGAGGTTCTTTAGGTTTGGTTCTTAAGTTGATGTTGTGTATATTTTACATTTTTGTTAGATCTAAGACAAAATTTTTTGATCCAGGGACAATTGGATTTTTTACATTTTTAATAATGGGCCCAAGAATATTTAATAAAACTTCATTAAAGACACCTCCATCTGATCATTGCAATCGGGACTATAGTAAACATTACCCAGAGAGCTTCGCCAGATCCAGTCACAGTGGGCACATAGAGGTCGTCTGCTGTAACTAGGGGTCTCTGTAAGTAAGTGGTCTGGGTGACCTTAATAAGGGGACCAAGTGTCATTTGTACACATTATGGGCTGTTCTTTTGTTGAATTTTCACTTTAATGTTTCTCTTAGATAGTTGATTATATGGCCAGTTAGCTGATGGTCATGAAATTGGACAATAATTCCATTTATGAACTCACCATAGGAAGACTCCATCTCTCCTGCTGTCTTCTAGGTGATAGTGCTGGACAATGAGCACACCTGGTATAAGCCGCTGGTCTGGTTCTGGATAGTTATTGCTGGTCTGGCCCCTACTTGCCTTCCATTCTCCAATGATCGGAGAAAACTGGTTGAGGTTGAGAGTTCTGTAGAGAAAAACCCAGAGCAGAGTAAGTCACACAGCCTAACTATTAGGAACGAGAGCTAATGTTCTGGTAATGAAGAAGTCAAAACTGGTGTGAAATGTCACACTCTTGGTCTTAGGTATTCATAAATTATACAGTATTTTCCTGATGATAAGGCGCCCAGACTATAAGGTGCATTATGAATAAAAAGGACGGGTTCCATCTATAGTTCCAATATAAGGCGCACGGACTATAAGGGGCAGCGCGTGAGGAAGGAGGTCCCGAGGCGTGGTTGGATGCCAGGCTGGAGAGCGGTCGCAATCCAGCTAGTAAAAGCGAATCTCCACAGACGCGGCAACTGTCAGCAACCCCGAATATCAGCAGAGGGTGAGTGGTCACACAGGGAGATTGGTGGGGGGGTCTGTCCGGTGGAGGAGGCAGCGGACCATATTACATAGGTCCCCGTTTACCGGAGACCCTTGCAGCACATCTCCCGCTGCAGATCTGCCGTCAAGGGTCTAGGGCGGGGGACCTATGTTGTAAGTAGGGTCGCTGCCCTCCTCCAGTCATTGCTGAGTCCCCCTTGTTTCATATATAAGACGCACCGACTATACGGCACAAACTTGGGAATTTCTAAGGAAAAACTCTTAGGTTTTTATGGCCGCTTCTAGTCAGGAAAACTACGGGTACGGAATTTAGCCTAATGCTTCATCAAAAGCCATAATTTGAGAACAAAAAGCCAAGAAGGACTTCCAGTGACTGGCAATGAAGAAAAAGGCTCCCGATCCATCCTGGATCCCTGATAAAACAGGTAGGATAACGAACAAAAAAAAAGGCACAAAGACATAACAGGATTTGTAAATTTATACTTTCTTAAAAGGCCTATCCCTGAATTCATCACCTATGAAATGTCGTGGGATAATATTTTTGAGGAAAATTTTAGCACGGTTCTGAAAATGTACATGTCCTGATGATATTGATTACAGCCATATGATGCTTGATGATCATTTTCTGGGATCACGGCAGAGATGAAGTCTTTTTTTACAGTTTGGCAACCAATTGAATTGACATAGTGGAAATAAGACTACGACAGTTAGAATGTAAAAACTACAGGAATTAACAAAATTAACTTCTGGCCCAGGCCGGTGATGATGGAATTATAGCACTGTAGTAATACTATTTACTTTGTTAGCTCCAAATTTTGGCTACAATTTGAGTGAGTTTTCCAGGTTCAACACAATGAGCCAGCCTTTGCGTGAGGTTGACCCCTGGCCTCCAGGCTGTGAGATAAGTTGTGATACACCGCCACTACTATGTTGATGGTGCTTAGGTAGATTAAAGGGGTTTTGCAAAAGATAGGGTCTAACTTGTCATGGTGGGGTCTCAGTCGATGGGACACCCCCCCAGAGATGATCACAAAAATGAGGGCTGATGGAGGCTCCACGTACCTAAGTCGGTGTACCCCTCAACCCTCCGTCAGATTAAAGGAGCAGACGGCCGCTATGACAATATAATCTCCATTGAGATTAAGGGAGCGGAAAGTCATGCTGAGGCGTGCTGCATACTATAATGGAGAAGACAAGGGGTCCGATGGCTAGGCAGCAGTGAGACCCCACCCCAATCAGCAATTTTCCCTATGTGGATAGGGCGACTTGTGGTGGTTGAAGCCCCTTTAATTGTGACCCTAAAAAAGCCAGTAGCAGATACCAGGAGTCAGACACCCTCCAACATTTTATAAATTACCTATCCTGAGAAGGTACATCAACAGAAAAACCTTCTTAAAGGGGTTGACAAGAAGTCGACTCACCTTGACTCCTTTCTTTTATAAACATCTGCTCTCCTCAAAGAGTAGTATGTCTGATATTGCATCTAAAGTCCATTCATCTCTACACAGCGAGCTTGCAATACGGCACTAAACCATGGAACAGAGAGAGGAGCTGTTATCAAACTACAATCAACCTTTAAGCAGCAGGGATGATGAATGATGAAAGAAACAGGCTGAGTCAAAAGTTCTGGATGGAACATTTTAATACACAGCAAGATGGTTGAGGTAGGTCTATTGTCTATGATAACGTCGGGGACCATGGACACCATCTTAAAATTGACACAGAACCCCACGACATTGAGCATTTATACAGGGAAGTTTTTCCAATGGGAGGGGAGGAAGGTATGTACCATATGAACAGCTTTTGAACCACTAAAATCTTAAAAATCTGATTAGCAGCAATCATTTCTAAGACAGTCTGGTCTTCTTTGATAGGCACGTCGATGACCCACTTCCTATTGGAAAAACATATCATTTATGGTGGCCTTTAAGACGCCAGCCACCGTTCCAGACATTTGCCTAAACGGCCCCTCCCACCATTCATTCGGATATAGGCCTTCCTTTTCAGATCTGAAATAAAGAGGGTCCTGGACTTTGATTCCTCCTGTTTCTCTCACTTTTTTGAAAAATATTATCACGTGGGCCCCAGTCATATTTGTATATTGTCCAATATTGTCTGCGTTCAGGGGGAAATTTGTTTCTTCTATATGTGTTTTTTAAGACATGTCTCAGCTACTTATCCCTAAATTGCCATATACCTACAGATCACTTCGGGTTCTAATGCCAAAACCAATGAACAACCCCCCCACTTATAACTAAAAATGGGGTCTTAATTCCCCCAGTTCTATACACTACTTGCCGCAATCATTGCGAGGGGTTTTGGCAAGGTCTATTACATTGATATGTCTATAGAGGGAATAACAATTCTTACCCTCTCCACCAACTCTAACTATTTGCTTCCTTTAATGGGTGTCATCACACTTTTTTGCAACCTTTATTAAGGGTCACCACTGTTTCAGCACCTAATAAGGTTAGGCTCTTATCTGTGGGGTTGGCAGTTCCAGACTTCACCCCTGACAAAAGCAAACCTGAATATTATATTGGGTGCCAAAACTGATTACTTGTTGTCATCTGACTGTGATAGAAACCCCTTTCATATCCTGAATTTTAAATGTGGGATATTGGGTTTGAGAGTTTTACTGTGACAGCCCAACACCCAATTATGTCATAAAAAGGTATAATCTGCTGAAATTGTAGCTAACTCTAAATTTAGCAAGGAAGACCCAGTGCCCTACAGGAACTTATTAGTGAGGGCCACATAGTGCCATAATGGTACAACTGATTGCAGAATTGTATATATTTCGCAATGTTCTATTACCATGCAGGACAGGAAAGTGTTAACTGTCTGGACCACCCCAGATGTTACCATCATTCTCTTATAAATGCCCCGAGCTATGGTAAAATCATAGAAAACACAACAACTTCTATGCGGTGAATGAGGACATAGATTATGGATGAGATGTTCCATAGGAGTTAACATCTGTTACTTTATCAATTGTTACTTGTCATGTGATACATTGTGTATGATGTGATGTTTACAATGTATACAGGTAAATTATAGATGTTTTATTAATCACTCCCCTGCTTACAATATACCGCTGTCGGAATAGAGTTTGTTCTGATCCCCAGAGGACTACAGACAGTTCACGACTTAAGGATGACCCCTAGTTACAGACGGACCTCTGTGACCTATGGTGAAGCAACCTCTGGATGTTACTTTAGTCCCAGACTGCAATGATCAGCTGTAAGGTGTCTGTAATGAAGTTTTATCGATAAATCCTTGTTACTGTGACAAAAAATAATGAAAATCCAGTTGGCACTGGGACAAAAAATACATTTTTCTGGAGTTACAATTATAAAATATACAGTTTCCATTTACATACAAACTTAACTTAATAACAAACCTAAAGAACCTATCTTGTACGTAACCTGGGGACAGCCTGTATATCTATAGGTAACTTAGTTGTAAAGAATCAGATCCGCTTATTAAAGTGTCTCTGGAACAAGAAAAAAGTTTATATTATGTAATGTAGATGCAGTACCATACATGGCCACTACACAACGTTTGGAGCTTTGTCTGGTTCCAGACAGCTATGATCCTGTAAACCAGTTTATCTAGCGTGGATGACTTAAAAACAGTAATAACTAGAGTTCTAGAAAACCCCTTAAAGGGGCTTTGTCACCAGATTTCAACCCATTTAACTTCTAACCTCCTCAGGTATGCGATGAAATATCTTTTTATAGAATTTCCTCTTTTATGTGAAATCTCACTTATTTACCTACAAAAATCTCCTCCAAATTTACGTGACAATGAGCTGAGAAAGAGTTTAGAGACTGCAGAGGGAGGGTCACTTCAGACGCCCCTACCATTGGTTCTATAGTACCTAGAAACATAACTGGTGTCATATTAAAGATAAGAATCTCATCTTTCAGATTGCACCAGGCTTGTGTTCTGTGATCAACAGAACCCTAGATACACTACCTGGTAGTTTCCCTTTCAAGGAAATCTTCCATTGAAATCCATCATGATAAACCAGGGACACTTACTCAAAGATCCAGGCACCGTGACTGTGGTAATCTTCTTATATTTGTTATCCATGACCTCCTTCCTTCTAAAATCAACTTTTAAAATTATGATAATGATCCAGAAGTGCCATTTTGTTTTGTTACCATTTACAGTCTGTAGAAACTGTACTAAAGACAAAAAAACACACAAAAACTGATGCTATATTATATTTCAATTTTCTTATAGAGACACTTCTGGAAATTCATCAGTTTAATGCTGCACTTAGACAGGAAGAGTTATTGTAGGGTTATTACATTATTATATATAAAGTGCTGCTACACATGTTTCTGTAATATCAGACAACTCCTTACAAGGTCCGATCCAACAATAATGGTACACAGGGGGAGATTTATTAGGGCTTGTATGCCAGTTTAGCCTATGCTAAATGTTTGTCTGTACATACGTCATATCTTTCCTATTACACTGTTAACTGTTATTGTTTATTACTAGTTCATAGATCGATCAGTCAAAATGTGGGACCATTACCAAGGACCATACAGTGTAAAGCAAGCATGATGGAATAGCCGAGCTCAGGCGCTGGTCACAGCAGGGACAGCAGAGAGCTTCAAGAAGGGCCTAGATGCATCTTTGCATCAAAATAACATTGATGATTATGTTAAAATATTGAAATGTTTCCCTTACATCCATTCACATCCAATCCCTTCCCTTCCTTGGTTGAACTTGATGGACATGTGTCTTTTTTCAACCATATTAACTATGTAACTATGTCATGACCGCTATTTGGATCATTATTTAGCTAAAACTAAATAAACTAAGACTAGATGCACATGGCCATGTGCAAACAACGAGCTTGGTAATGTTGGTGTCCCGGCTGACACGGGAGGGGTGAGCTACATGTCCATCGACAAAGTACCCGGGGAAGGACCTGCCTGTATATTTTGTGGTGCTGCACGGTCAGTCTCGATACAGGAGGGCCTCCACTGTCCTGCCCATGCATATAGAAGTATCGAAGTCGATAGGGCCGTGCGCTCACAATTTTTTGACCACAATTTGGCTCCCATTAACAGTCGTGTGCTTGCCTCATATAAGTAAACACTTCCAATTTATGGAGGTGTCTAAGAGCAAACAGAATTAAGTTGCTCTGGCAACCAATAAGAACTCAGCTTTCATTTTAAAAACTGCTAGTGGGAAAATTAAAGCTGAGCTCTGAGTTGTCATGACAACTTAAACAGTCTTGCTCTCAGACAGTATATAGGGAGGTAATACGTAGTATATATATACAGTCCTACAAGTAGTATTCAACCCCCTGCAGATTTAGCAGTTTGATAAGAAGCAAATAAGTTAGAGCCTTCAAACTTCAACAAGAGCAGAATTTATTAACAGATGCATAAATCTTACAAACGACAAAGTTTAAATTGCAAACATCACGGAGCTTGGTAATGTTGGTGTCCCGGCTGACACAGGAAGGGTGAGCTAATGTCCATGCAAAGTACCCAGGGAAAGGACCTGCTGTATAATTTGTGGTGCTGCACGGTCACGTGGCTCTGATACAAGGCGGCCTCACTACGTCCTGCCCATGCATAATAGAAGTATAGAAGTCGATAGGGGCCGTGCGCTAGCCACAATTTTTTGACACAATTTTGGCTCCCATTAACAGTCGTGTGCTTGCCTCATATAAGGTAACACTTCCAATTTATTGGAGGTGTCTAAGAGCAAACAGAATTAAGTTGCTCGTGGCAACCAATAAGAACTCAGCTTTCATTTTAAAAACTGCTGTGGGAAAATTAAAGCTGAGCTCTGATTGGTTGTCATGAGCAACTTAAACAGTCTTGCTCTCAGACATATATATGGAAGGTATATACGGTAGTTATATATACAGTGCCTACAAGTAGTATTCAACCCCCTGCAGATTTAGCAGGTTTGATAAGAAGCAAATAAGTTAGAGCCTTCAAACTTCAAACAAGAGCAGAATTTATTAACAGATGCATAAATCTTACAAACCAAAAAGTAATTTTAAACATAACAGTATGGGGCATATTTCAACCCCCAAACCACCAGAATTCTTTTGGTTCCCCTAAGTATTAAGAAGTTAGTTCAGGCACAAAGAACAATGAGCGCTTTACGTGTTGGATTAATCTGTTTTTCCAGCCTTTTCTGACTATTTAAGACCCTCCCCAAACTTATGACCAGCCTCATACATGGTCAACATGGGAAAGACAAAGGAGCATTCCAAGGCCATTAGAGACAAGATCGTGGAGGATCACAAGGCTGGCAAGGGGTACAAAACCCTTTCCAAGGAGTTGGGCCTACCTGTCTCCACTGTTGGGAGCATCATCCGGAAGTGGAAGGCTTATGGAACTACTGTTAGGCTTCCACGGCCTGGACAGCCTTTGAAAGTTTCCTCCCGTGCCGAGGCCAGGCTTGTCCGAAGAGTCAAGGCTAACCCAAGGACAACAAGGAAGGAGCTCCGGGAAGATCTCATGGCAGTGGGGACATTGGTTTCAGTCAATACCATAAGTAACGTACTCCACCACAATGGTCTCCGTTCCAGACAAGCATGTAAGGTACCTTTACTTTCAAAGCGTCGTGTCAAGGCTCGTTTACAGTTTGCTCATGATCACTTGGAGGACTCTGAGACAGACTGGTTCAAGGTTCTCTGGTCTGATGAGACCAAGATCGAGATCTTTGGTGCCAACCACACACGTGACGTTTGGAGACTGGATGGCACTGCATACGACCCCAAGAATACCATCCCTACAGTCAAGCATGGTGGTGGCAGCATCATGCTGTGGGGCTGCTTCTCAGCCAAGGGGCCTGGCCATCTGGTCCGCATCCATGGGAAGATGTATAGCACTGCCTACTTGGAGATTTTGGCCTCCGCTCCTCCATCAAGGATCTTAAGATGCGTCGTCATTTCATCTTCCAACAAGACAACGACCCAAAGCACACAGCCAAGAAAACCAAGGCCTGGTTCAAGAGGGAAAAAATCAAGGTGTTGCAGTGGCCTAGTCAGTCTCTTGACCTTAACCCAATTGAAAACTTGTGGAAGGAGCCCAAGATTAAAGTCCACATGAGACACCCAAAGAACCTAGAGAACTTGGAGAAGATCTGCATGGAGGAGTGGGCCAAGATAACTCCAGAGACCTGTGCCGGCCTGATCAGGTCTTATAAAAGACGATTATTAGCTGTAATTGCAAACAAGGGTTATTCCACAAAATATTAAACCTAGGGGTTGAATAATAATTGACCCACACTTTTATGTTTAAAATGTATTAAAATATAACTAAGCAACATAACTTTTTGGTTTGTAAGATTTATGCATCTGTTAATAAATCCTGCTCTTGTTTAAAGTTTGAAGGCTCTAACTTATTTGCTTCTTATCAAACCTGCTAAATCTGCAGGGGGTGGAATACTACTTGTAGGCACTGTATATATATATATATATATTTTATATAGTTTTTCTTGTCCCACAGTAGAACATTTAATTGCATATTCCTTACCCAGACTTCCTGGCTTTTAAGATTCTGCACACCTAAAAAGGGGACTTGCAAAGGCTATCTTCATAGCAGAATGAATCCCTTTCTGACCTACGTCGATGGCCTCTCACCTAGCTGAACTAGTTTCCTATTCTTCACTGATGAGATGCAATGACACAGAAACAGAGCTGTGTACAATTGGGTCTCTATTGATTTGGCTACTAAAGAGTAAAAAAATAAAACAGTACGAACCTGAACTTTGCGTTTCCGGTCCACATTGCGATTAATCGAGAAAATTCTTTATGGAAACGATCTCGGTGCACCAGGGGAGTGGCCTATCCTGCAGGTGCACTTATATATTCAGGCCAGCACTGCATCCATGTGATAGATTTTCTTTAAGCACACCCAACTTTCAGACCTACAACCCTAGTAACAAATGAACCTCCTGCCCACTGTGACCTCTGGTGAAGCTCTGAACTTTAGGCCCAAGCTGCAATGATATACTGTAAGGTGTCTGCAATGAAGCTTTATTATTCATCCTTGTTTACTTGTGGAACCAAAATGTTTAAAATCCAATTGTCACAGGGACAAAAATGATTTGTCTGGAGCTACACTTACTTAGTATGCATGGTCTGATTTACATACAAATTCATCTTAACAAACCTATAGAATCTATCTGGTACATAACCCAGGGACTGCCTACAACAAAAATACCTACATTTTTATTCTTGGCTTAAAAGCATCCAAAAATATCTTAGGGAGACCTGATGATGAATTGACTTTTTTATATTATTTTTTTTTTAACGCCTTAGCCACCAACCTCAATGATAAAGACAATGGGGCTCCCAAGGCCACGCCCCCGATTTCTGTTGCTTGAAAGCTGGCACCGATGCGCCACAATCCGATCGTGTGCGGCAAAATCCCGGGGCAATTTGGCGCAAATTGGAAATATTCGGGAAACCCGACGAAAGTGCGGCGTTCGGACCCTTAGTAAATGAGCCCCATTCTGTTCCTCCATATAAACAGAAAAATTAAAGGAAACCTACCTTGAGGAATCTACATCAAGTAGATGTGATGTAGATTCCTCCTGCCTGCATCTGCCCTAATCTGTCATTTAATAATCCTGGAATGTAACCTAACTTGTTAAAAAACTTTATTGTAGTAATATGTAAATTAACTGCAGAGGCTACTGGGGTGTGTACTAGCCATAGCTCCCAGTGCTAGTACACGCCCCAGTAGCACCTGCAGTTAATTTACATAATACTAAAATAAAGTTTCAGGTTCCAGGTTTATTAAACTACAGATTAGGGCAGAATCAGGCAGGAGGAATCTACCATCACATCTACTTGATGTAGATTCCTCATGGTAGGTTTCCTTTAAGTAAAACCTGACAGACACCTTTCATCCCACTATGATGAAGTCATTTTATCTGATAAATTTGCAAAGTTTGCAGGATTTTGTTTTTATTGTAATAGATTTTCTCCCATTGGCCCCTCACAACATCTCCAATACAGATGTGAACATAAAACATAGAAGAATGTTATAAAATTGATAAAAATTGATGGCATTGGATTGTTTTCCATAGAAATTAATGGGATCCTTTGTATGATCTGCCACAAATAAGCTGCAAAAAAAAAAAAAAGGTGTGGACACAGTTCAGTTTCCCTGACAGTGTCCTATCACTAGTAGTGCCTATTACAGCAGAACTTCCCCACATTTAGCTTATGTTACATTATTATAATGAATGGAAACTAACTGTATCTCTGCCATTACAGCAGGTGAAGGAAGCCTTGGGTTCTGGGGCGGATATTGCAACGAATGGCACCAATGCCAGCACAAAGTGGGACATCGGGAGTTGCTTCTTTTTTGCAGGCACAGTCATCACTACAATCGGTAATGGTCTTCCTAATCTCTCTCCGGCTGGGGGTGGTAACCAAACTTTCTGTAATAGCATACCACTTCAAGGGGTTATCCACTTTCACTAAATAATTGCTATTGTTTGTGTAATGAAAAATTATACAATTTTCCAATATACTTTCTGTATCAATTCTTCACGGTTTTCTAGATTTCTGCTTTCTGTCATTGAAAGGGAACCTGTCAGCAGGAATGTCATTTTTAGCTGGTAACAGATTCCAATAGCCTAAGCTATGCTGGCTTTAAAAATACCTTTATCAGCATTCTGAATACTACCACTACTTCATAAAACTTTTCTAGACATTACCTGGCTTGCTGCCAGCAGGGTGTGGTGATTTCCGGGAGGCTGAAGCTCCAACTCCCCCTCCCTCTTTTCTGTCGTGTGCATTGAGCAGGCAGGAGATGGTGTAGAGTAGAGGATGTATGCATGAGGAGACTGAGACACAGGTATACAGGCTGCAGCTGCCCATTATCCTTGGACTCACCTGCTGTTGGCAGGGTGCCAGGTAATGTGAAATACATTTTTGTAAAGTAGTGAAATGATTCAGAACGCTGACAAAAGCATTTTTATCAATCAGGATAGCATAGGATATTGGAACCTGTCACCAGTTAAAAATTACATTCCTGGTGACAGGTTCATTTTAACAGGAAGCTTCATTGTTTTCTTCCTGTGGATAAAACCTAGTCCCTGGTCATGTGATGTCACACAGGTGCACGACTCGTTATACCCCAGAGAGTAATTAGTGCTGTGTGTTATAATGAGCGTTGACATGGAAAGATTTTTATCCATATGAAGTAAACGATGAAGCTTCCTTTAAAATGACAGCAAGCAGAGATCTAGAAAACCGTGAGGAATCAAAACAGAAAGTATATTGGCAAAATGTATAACTGTTAATATTTGGGGAGTAAGAAAGAAATTCTGATATTGATATTATTTGAATACTCCTCACGATTTGATATATTACAGGATTTGGTAACAACGCTCCTAAAACAGAAGGTGGACGGATGTTCTGTATTTTCTACGCACTTTTTGGCATTCCTCTTTTTGGTATCCTGTTGGCTGGAGTTGGTGACCATTTGGGATCTGCTCTGCGCAAGGGCATTGGGAAAGTGGAAATGATATTCTTGGTAAGAACACAAATCTCTTATAATATAAATTATATATATGCTGTAGATATGACTTACAATCTTTACATCTGAAACTGAGATTTACTAAAGTTAGATCTAAAGTGTTTAATGCTCAACAATAAATATTTTTAAATTTAGACCATATCTCTAGTTCTGTAGCTCACAAAACCATAAGTCTGATGCAGTTTGAAAGATGAGATTCTTATCTTTAATATGACACCATGTTTCTAGGCATTATAGAGCCACAGATAGAGAAGTCTGAAGTGACACTCCTTCTGTAGCTTCTAAAAGTGACTCATATCGAGCAAAATCTGACTTTTCTCTGCTCATTTTCACATGACTTTGGAGGAGACTTTTTATAGGTAAATGGGTGAAATGTCACATAAAAGAGGAAATTCTAGAAAGGACATTTCATACCCTACCTGAGGGGCTAGTAGTTAAGTGGGTGACTGGTGACACTGCAGATTTTGTACCAGACTAAGTTCATATATCCATTAGGATCCTCCACTGCAAATTCTGATCAATGAGAACATTTTTTAATGTTGGATGTTTTTGGTCTGACACATGAAAGGCTGCCCAACAGATAGTCAAAGGGATATGTGACCCTGCTATGGGGGGTATATTTTGGGTTCTATTCCGTCAAGTCTGATGTGAACGTTGGGGGAGATTTATGAGAAGTGTCTGAGGTAAAACAGTTCTAGTTGCCCATGGAAACCAATGAGAGCTCAGCTTTACTTCTATAAAAGGCTATGGAAAAATGAAAGCTGAGCTCTGATTGGTCGCCATAGGTAACTGGAACAGTTTTGCTCTCAGACACTTCTGATAAATCTCCCCCTATAGATCTATATGTCTAGTCACTGCTGGATCCAATAGCGAACATTTTTAAAAACTGCATTGAGTTAAAAACTAAACTTTGTGTATACAAAAAAGTTGCAGGTGCCTTATAACTGTATCATAATTCCTAAAAAAAACTAATTCTACTCTGCTTCATCTGTAAACCGAAGTACTGTGTGCAGTGTGGATGAAGACAACCCAGACAGTCCATTTGCCCACTAGGCTCTTTCCAAAAAATTTTTATACCCTTATTGGTTTATAAGGGCAATCCCATCGGCCTCACAATCAATCCCTCTGTCTGAGTATCTCTGAATCATACCACTGCCAGTAATTCCCTATGATTCAGAGATACAGTACACCTGGCCGAAGGTGAGGGGACGAGCTCCACACTTCTCCTTCTCCCTCCCGCTGTCTCCTGGGGTACTTCTATAGAGATACATTAACTCAACCTTGTCTCAGGAAGAGCTCCTCTATCGATCTGCAATGTGAAATTCAATTTTTTGTGCTTTTGAAATTAGATTTTGACTTGAGTTTGGTGCAGACAGAAAATCACATGAGACAAAGTGCAAGTAGTCTGTTAGTATATTAACTGACCAGAGCCATATTGGCTATAGAGACATAGAGCAGGAGACAGACAGATTATTCCATTTATGGCAAAGAACTGTATACAGAATATTGTACACAGCATTATATGTTTTTCTCATAGTTTATTATTATTATTGACCATAAGATGACCATGGGCAGAAATAAGCCACTTGCCCCGGACTATTGCTGGATTGGCGGACGAACTAACCATGGCCACCCCATGGCCAATCATAGTCATGGCTTGGTCGCTACAAGAGTCATTTTTCCATTTTTGGATGTTTGGCTGCCCATCCAGCAATATGTCCGGGACATGTAGCCGAACCCGAACCCGACCATTGGGTACACTCATCTCTATTCCTGGGTCCTGTTCCATAAAACTTAGGCTCCTCCTTCCTATACTGTTTACACAGTTGAAATCCTGTTTCTTTGCTGACAACTGACAACTGGGTGAGACCACTGTGCCGCTACACACTGCCAGCGTCCAGTCATCATGTAACATACGGTACAGCCTAAGATATCTGTAAAAAAATATCTTTGTAGGACGAGTTGCCCACAAACCGAGTGTCAAATAGACCGATTTTGATCCGAATTTAGTCAGAATTAGTCAATCCTTGTACAATTTGTCTAGTCCTAATCTCAAGTTCAGAAATAGCCCAATCGAGGAGAAAACATTTTAAAAACTTGCAAGTTTGTATTTCCATATAAGCCTTCTTGATCCCATGCACTGGAGCATTGTGTGCCAGTGTATGATTAAATCATACCTCCCAACTTTTGGGCTCGAGAAAGTGGGTCAAAAAGCCCCTCTCTTTTTTTTTTTTTTTACTAAACCCCACCCATTGTCCGCCCCTTGTCTCACCTCCAAACATAGTATAATATCGACTTTAATGGCTCCCAATTAGTATAATGCCCTTTCTGTGACCACCTATAACACTGGTGGCCCATATAACACTCCCTAATGCAACTCAACAACATATAATATTCTTGCTTTTATCTCCCCAAACTTATAATGCCCGAGCTTTCTGTACTCGGGCTCCCCTCCACTCTCTCCCTCATATTGCGGCATCCTGCCCTGCATCCTCTCATATATTGTAGACTCTTGTCCTCCATCTCCCTCATATTGTGGCCTCCTGTCCTCCATCCTCTCTCATATTGTAGCCTCTTGTCCTCCATCCTCTCACATATTATGCCCTTGTGTCCTCCATCCTTTCTCATATTGTGGCCTCCTATCCTCCATGCTCTCTCATATTATGACCTCCTGTTCTCCATACTCCTCATATTGTGGTCCCCTGTACTCCATCTCCCTCATATTGTGGTGCCCTGTCTTCCATCCCCCTCATATTGTGGCCATCTATCACTATCCTCCTTTTACTGTGGCCTTCTATTCTCCATCCAAAAAATACAGTTGCCTCCTGTCTTCCTTGATCTCCCTCATATTGTAGCCTCCTGTCTTCCTTGATCCCTCTCATATTGTAGGCTCATGTCCTCCACAATCCCTCTCATATTGTGGCTCCCTACCCTCATATTGTGGCCCCCTGTCCTCCATCCCCCTCATACTGTGGCATCCTGTACTCCATCTCCATCAAATTGTGGTCCTCTGTCCTCCGTCATTCTCATATTGTTTCCCCATGTTATCCACCTCCCTCTCTCGGGATTTCCTCTTTGTTTGGCCCATAAGGAGCCGTGACATCGACCTACTGTCCGACCTATGAGTTGTGCACAGATAAAGCAAAATAAAGCTGATATACACTCACCGGCCACTTTATTAGGTACACCTGTCCAACTGCTCGTTAACACTTAATTTCTAATCAGCCAATCACATGGCGGCAACTCAGTGCATTTAGGCATGTAGATATGGTCAAGACAATCTCCTGCAGTTCAAACCGAGCATCAGTATGGGGAAGAAAGGTGATTTGATGCCTTTGAACGTGGCATGGTTGTTGGTGCCAGAAGGGCTGGTCTGAGTATTTCAGAAACTGCTGATCTACTGGGATTTTCACGCACAACCATCTCTAGGGTTTACAGAGAATGGTCCGAAAAAGAAAAAACATCCAGTGAGCGGCAGTTCTGTGGGCGGAAATGCCTTGTTGATGCCAGAGGTCAGAGGAGAATGGGCAGACTGGTTCGAGCTGATAGAAAGGCAACAGTGACTCAAATCGCCACCCGTTACAACCAAGGTAGGCAGAAGAGCATCTCTGAACGCACAGTACGTCGAACTTTGAGGCAGATGGGCTACAGCAGCAGAAGACCACACCGGGTGCCACTCCTTTCAGCTAAGAACAGGAAACTGAGGCTACAATTTGCACAAGCTCATCGAAATTGGACAGTAGAAGATTGGAAAAACGTTGCCTGGTCTGATGAGTCTCGATTTCTGCTGCGACATTCGGATGGTAGGGTCAGAATTTGGCGTCAACAACATGAAAGCATGGATCCATCCTGCCTTGTATCAACGGTTCAGGCTGGTGGTGGTGGTGTCATGGTGTGGGGAATATTTTCTTGGCACTCTTTGGGCCCCTTGGTACCAATTGAGCATCGTTGCAACGCCACAGCCTACCTGAGTATTGTTGCTGACCATGTCCATCCCTTTATGACCACAATGTACCCAACATCTGATGGCTACTTTCAGCAGGATAATGCGCCATGTCATAAAGCTGGAATCATCTCAGACTGGTTTCTTGAACATGACAATGAGTTCACTGTACTCAAATGGCCTCCACAGTCACCAGATCTCAATCCAATAGAGCATCTTTGGGATGTGGTGGAACGGGAGATTCGCATCATGGATGTGCAGCCGACAAATCTGCGGCAACTGTGTGATGCCATCATGTCAATATGGACCAAAATCTCTGAGGAATGCTTCCAGCACCTTGATGAATCTATGCCACGAAGAATTGAGGCAGTTCTGAAGGCAAAAGGGGGTCCAACCCGTTACTAGCATGGTGTACCTAATAAAGTGGCCGGTGAGTGTAAATTTCTAGCGTAATCCAAGTTGTGTCAGATTTTCGCACCAATAAGCTACTTCCTTAAAAATGTGAATAAAATCCTGCTGTAAAACAGCAGGGGGCACTATTTTGCAATCTCTATTCAAATCTAACTAAATTTATTTGTAGGACAACCCCTTTAGAACATTTTTAACAAATAGCTATTGTACTCTTTCCATTAAAAGACTTGATACCTCTGTGAAATATGAGATTTTTACGATTTGACAGCAGAGAGTGTGATGTCGGACACAACTTTATATTAGATTGACACCATAGATGATTTGCATCTCCTCAGTCAGACTTGAGTTTAAGTGATGCTTTCGGATTGACAGGTTGCTGAAATGGAAGCGCGAATCACTGACGTATCACAGAGCCATTTCAGAGATAAGCAAACTTCAGGCCTGAAGAGATGGAGTCACATCCATCATATACATGGCTGGCGAGTCAATCACTGGCCTCACTGGTTATGTGTACAAAATCGGGAAGTAACAGATGAGGCCTGTGACTGGCTATGAGGTCACATGAATGATGGATGTGACATCACCAAGAACTGGAATTTAACTGGTGATGTAAGGTGATGTTTAGAAGATACTTACCTTGGCTGTGTGAAAATGAAAAAATAAAATAGCAGCTAGCCCCTTTAAAGGGAACCTATCACCAAATTTAACCCCACTTAAACTACCAGCCCCCTCAGGTAGGGTATGAAATGTCCTTTCTAGAATTCCCTCTTTTATGTTAATTCTCACTCATTTACCTAAAAAAAAATTCTCCTCTGAAGTCATGTAAAAATGAGCAGAGAAGAGTCAGATTTTTCCTAAGATGATTCAAGTTTAGAGGCTACAGGGGAATTTTTATTTCAGACGCCCCTATATTCAGTTCTATAGTACTTAGTAACATACTTTTGATGTCATATTAATGAATTTTATGTTTGGAATCGGGCTTGTGGTTCTGTGATCTACAGAACTAGAAATATAGGCAGAAACTGGATCTGCAGCTTGCATTTCCAACTATGTTTTTAAATTAAATATACCATCAAAATACACTATGATAAACCAGGGGCACTTACTTAGATGCAAATAAGCCAGAAGGGTGCTGTTACCAGAGCCCCTTAGTACTTTAGCTTCACAGACTGTTACAATGAGCAGAGCAAGTCTCCCCTCCCCTTGAACTTCCTGTTGTTGCAGGATTACACAGGAGGAGATTAGAGGGAGAGAGAGGATCCCTGAGTGCAGTAGTTTCACAGGTTACTATTCATGTGCAGGAGCATGTCTCCCCCTCACTCTTGATCTTCTGCACTTCCCCCTCCATCTGCCTACTGTAATCTCACACAGTGGAAAATGGCGCAAATGCATTTTTTCACCAATTTCACTGCATTTGAAGGTTGGAAGGGAAAATGTAAACACAAAAATGAAAAAGAGCCAAGACGTTAAAGGGTTAAGAACTAGTAGCTTACAATTAAAACTTTAGGTTAACAGATAAGATTCTTAATGTCCCTTGTATGTTACCTGACCATAGTAACAGGAAGGCAGGACTTATATGGTCTGGTGACCTAAAACCAGTTTGGGAACCTTAAAGGGAACCTGGCAGCAAAAATAGACCTAATAAACCACTACCAGTATTTTTCCAAGCATCTGAACAGCTTCCAGATCATGTTACTTTCATTACTCTGTGATGACATCATTCAGAAAATCATTAGATGTAAATTGGTTTTATAAAGTCAAGGAGGCGGAGACTAAAGTCAAGCTCTCTCTTCCCCAGAAAGTCACCTTCTCTGTAATTTATGGTCCTGCATCCAGAGAAATTACTAACCAGATCTACTGAAGTCTGATGCATGATGTCAATCACAGAGGAGGAGGCATTCAGTGCTCTCCACCTTGACTTCAGTGTTAAACTCTCCACCTCCTTGACTTAATAAAAAGTGGATTTTCTCACTTCAATGTTGATTTTCTGGATGATGCCACCACTCTGGGCCATGAAAGAAACATAAACTAGAAGGTGTTACAGTGTTTGACAATATACCGGTAGTGGTTTATTAGGCCAAAAAAAGACTACAATCTACTAAGCAGTGTTTTTGGACACATTGGTGATAAATGAGGCTCTTCTAAAAGCAATGTGACCATAGCCTTACATGTATACAGAGCACTGAGTACATTGTGTGCTATAATCACCGGAATGTTCTGTATACATAATTCTAATACAATGTATCTTGCTGATGTTCTTCACACATGGAAATATCTTCACAAATAATTAATCAAGTATTTTGGTTTAGCTGACCGGGCGATATCTGCTTTGATGAGACATAGATCTTTCCTATAGAAGTAGAGTGAGCTGCAGATATTCATTCCTCAGTGACTCAGTTGGATTTGCGCAGTCTTTGGTAATACGGATCTATAACCTCATGACACACAGTGATGTACATGTTTGGCTCAGTGATTGCTCTACCATGAAAGCTGTGCTCGATACGCGTGCCAAAAAACGAACCAAATTTTGGTGCATTGGGTCAGCACAGCTGTTATGGTGAAGCCATAACTGTGCTAAACATGTAAACCATATGGCACGGCCCCTTAGTGCTAAGTCACGTCCCGTATTGTCATACTGGTCAAAAAGGGGCTTAAATCCAAATTTAAGTTATAAATAGATTGGTGAATCTGCTCCACCGTGTTGTGGCTATCCACACAGGGATTGCTCCTTATGGAGGTCTGTGATGGAAAGACGGGTCCTCAGTGGGCCCCTTTGCAGTGACCTCATATGGTGCATTAAAAATTCAGAAGCTAAAACAGTCTCCTCTTTCCTAGAATATTCCCTAGTTTATCATCCCAAACGGCCCTTCAAGGTTATTTTATATAAGCCCCCCTCACCGTATATGGATTCATTGGATACAGCCCTTCTCACCCTTATGGATTCCTTATGTACAGCCTTATGAGGCTCCCCTCCCCAGCAGCTCTGGGCCCCGGCACTTGCCCAGGTATGCCCAGTGCTGACGCCGGCCCTGATGTGAAGAATCATCATTTTGGCTTGTGGTGATCCTATAAATTATTATTATGGTGAAATTGATTATGAAGTTGTCCTTCAACATTACTCAAAAATTCTGATTAGGTAATGGCTGCAGTTAGTGAATAAAGAGAAATCTCACCGGATTCCAATATGTCATCTCGGTTTGTTTTGTGTCCTCAGAAGTGGCGTGTCTCACCGACCATTGTGCGGGTTATCTCAGCTGTACTCTTCATCCTGGTTGGGTGCCTACTCTTCGTTCTCATTCCCACCTTAGTCTTCCAAGAAATCGAGGAGTGGACATTGCTAGAGGCCATTTACTTTGTGGTCATCACCCTTACCACCATTGGCTTTGGTGACTATGTGGCAGGTAGATCATGGTTTTATTGTGTTATTTACAACTGAAATGTTTCTAAATCATTTCTTAAAGGGGTTGTCCAATACTTGAAAGTCATGTTTATCTTATCAATCACATGCAGTTCCTGTCCTAAGTCCACAAGTAGTCCCTGTAGTAGTTCCCGCTCCAGTAAGAATGTCCCAACGCAGACATGTGACTGCTGCATCCAATCACTGACCACAGCCTTGTCTTTAGGGTTATTGTCTACCTCGGCCAGTGATCGGTGGTGCAGTAAAACATCCATGTTGTGAGAAGGAAGTACTAATGAGTCGTTTGGAAGGAGCCGACTCCTTATGGTGAACAACATGAATTGGCTCTTATTTTCAAGCTGCTCCTTCCATGTCAAGAGTTAACTACAGGAATATGGAAATAAGGCTGAAGTGCTTTGGGGAGCATAAGCACAGCACCTCAGGGCTTCGGCTCCACAGCAATTACAACGTCCCCTCCAGGACCTGCTCTCATGCTTTCTCCTTCATCTACGTCATTTATGGGTGCAGAGAAATGTGGTTCTGGAGCTCTGCTAATGCATTTCAGCTTAATTTGCTTTCTACTAAAGTGAAATTTTGGCATAGGGGGAGTCGCTTGAAAATAAAGATACGGGTGGCATATGGGTGGCATGTGTAGCCATATCCCTACGTAAATCATTTTGATGGAGTCCCTTTACAGACTCACACTAAGCTGCCTGGGTCCATTATCTTGTGCTTGAATGGAAATCTACACAGCTCTGGCAGTACTACACTTCCTCTCCCTCTACCGGCCTGGCACAACCCTTCCTATTCTTGTGTATAGCCTCTCGAGACAAGGTTCTGGCACTATCCACTGGCCTGGGGACATTGAATGTTTGGAATGTTCTAATTTTGTTTTCTGAACATATGCCTATTCATAGAAAGCTTAAAGGGAAACTGTCATCAAGATTTTTCATATGAACCTAATGACAGGTTCCCATAGGCTTTTTAATACTAATTCCCAATCTTCTTTCATAATTTCACATTTTTAGTTTCTTTTCATTTTAAAAGTATGTAAAACTATACCTTGCTCCCTGCCAGCAAAGAGGGCTTGAGGTGTCTGGTATAATCATCCCTGCGTTTCCCTCCAACTCCCTCCTCCCCCATCCCTCATGTAGATGTCAGCTGACCCTGTGCTGCAAGCAAATCTAAGTTCACTTATGTCTGCATGAGGGAGGGGGGAGGAGGGAAAGCAGGAAGAAAGCGAAGGGAGGGAGAGCTGGCAGAGCTGTGACGACAAATAATAACATATTATAAGGATTATAACAGACTTTTATTTACTTTTAATACAGAATGGAATTGAGAATTTTAATTATAACACAAAAGATTAGTAATTAGTATTAAAAAGCCTATGGGAAGGGAACCTGTCATTAGGTCAAAATGTGAAATCCTGATGACTGGCTCCTGCCACAGACTGATAATTGGATCTACACCTCTGGGACAAAGGATATTCTATTTTGCTTTTCAATTTCCTGCGTTATGTATTATATAACTATAGATGTGCAGTACATAATTAAGATTTAAACCCATTTTCTGGTCAAACAGTGGTCGATTAATAAAATTTCACATCAGTTAATCTTCCTAAAAAGGTATTTACTTTGTTGGCTATTTATGGGGTCAGGGTTGGATGAAATGTGATGTCTTTTTATCAATCTTACTATGGTTTTAATGGAAATGAGAATGCATCTTCCAAGTGCCGGCTTGTGGCTTGGCATGCAACGCTTTCCATCCAGAAGAAGACTTTAGTATAACAGCGTAGGACAGTTTCAAAAGCATCTGAAATAATTTTCCATTTAACAAATCGAGAGAATGCAATAAAATAATAAAATACAATACGTGACGCGAATCAGTCTAACACGGCTGATCCAGTGCGCCCCAATGTTTACAGGTCTGTAGCTAAGTAATATACTTGCCAACATCGCTGGGCCGTTACCACAGGAAGTAGGTAGGAGTCATGGACCATAAGACCGATGGATGATGATATCAGTACCAGACTTTTTATTGACTTTACCTTCTCATTAGACCTAAAATAAAACGTTTAAGGCATCTAATAGCCATGGAGATGTTACTGGGTTGTCACCCGATAACTATAAGGTGTTGTTCCTGTACTCTTCTTCTCTTCTGGGTCTTATGTTTAATAGGATTATGGCTTCTACATTGTCACCACTCATATTTATATGTGACATATTCATATATGTCACCACTTATATTTTCCCTGTCAATGTTCTTCTTCTTGACTTGGCCAATGAAACCCACCAAGGACATTTCTCTCCAAAGATCAGATATGAATAAGTAGCTTTTATAGTTTCTTTTCACTGCCCAAAACTAGAAGATTTTGGGACAACACTGTAAACATGCCAAGGCAGGGGCATAGCTATAGGGAGGGCATAGGTAGTAATCTCTACGTGATTTTGGAGTCTGTAGAGTCCCAAGATTCTTCGGCATCATAATATAAAACCAACATTATAAATAGGACATGGTAGTTGAAGGTCCCACTACAATTTATTTAGGACCATGGAGCTTGATGATACACCCTATGGGCCCAGGCAAGTGGGTTTGGTAAACCAGTAGAGGCAGCCCCCAGGTTACGTACAAGATAGGTTCTTTAGGTTTGTTCTTAAGTTGAATTTGTATATTTTACAATTGTAGATCCAGACAAAATTTTTTGTATCCCAGTGACAATTGGATTTTTTACATTTTTTTCTATAATGGGACCAAGAATTATTAATAAAACTTCATTACAGACACCTTACATCTGATCATTGCAATCTGGGACTATAGTAACATCCAGAGAGCTTCGCCAGAGGTCACAGTGGGCATAGAGGTCTGTCTGTAACTAGGGGTCGTCTGTAAGTTGGGTGACCTTAATAAGGGGACCACGTGTACACATTTATGTGCTGTTCTTTTGTGAATTTTCACTTTCAATGTTTCTCTTTAGTAGTTATTATATGGCCAGTACTGATGTAAATGACAATAATTCCATTATATCCCATAGGAATTACTCATCTCTCCTGCTGTCTTCTAGGTGATAGTGCTGGAAATGAGCACACCTGGTATAAGCCGCTGGTCTGGTTCTGGATATTGCTTGGTCTGGCCTACTTTGCTTCCATTCTCACAATGATCGGAAACTGGTTGAGAGTTCTGTCGAGAAAAACCAGAGCAGAGGTAAGTCACAAAGCCTAACTATTAGGACTAGGAGCTAATGTTCTGGTAATGAAGAAGTCAAACTGGTGAATGTCCAACTATTGGTCTTAGGTATTCATATACCGTATTTTCCTGATGATAAGGCGCACCAGACTATAAGGTGCATTATGAATAAAGGCCGGGTTCCATATATAGTTCCATATATAAGGCGCACCGGACTATAAGGCGCAGGGTTAGAAGGAGGTCCCGAGGCGTGGTTTGGATGCCAGGCGGAGAGGTCGCAACCAGCTCTGTTAAAGCGACTCTCCACAGACGCGGCAACTGTCAGCAACCCCGAATATCCGCAGAGGTGAGTGGTCACACAGGGAATGGTGAAGGGGGTCTGTTCAGGTGGAGGGGGGCAGCGGACCCTACTTACATAGTCCCCGTGAAGAGTGAATAGCGCCAGCGCCGAATCCCCGCTCGTGCGGGCAGCGTGGGACATGTGGCGTACGGAGACCGGACCCCCCTCGCTGCTTCTGAGGGCCCAGTCCTTCTAAATCGAGGCCCTCCCGCGGAGGGTGTAGGCCGTTAGCGGCCCCCCGGCGCGACGGGACCCGGTCCTGCCTCGGCGTCGGGTTTGTTTGTGAATGCAGCCCAAATCGGGTGGTAACTCCACCTAAGGCTAAAATACCGGTCGCTAGACCGCTAATCACACAGTCCGTAAGGGAAAGTTGAAAATAATTTGACGAGAGAGTTCAGAGGGCGTGAACCGCTAAGGTAAACGGGTGGGGTCGCGCAGGCCGCCCGGAGGATTTTCACCCGGCTGCGGTCGACGGCCCGGGCTCCATGCGACTCCCCACACGTACCCGTCCGGCGGACCCCTTCGCGGGGCCCTCGCCTTCCGCTGTCCGGTGGGACTTTTCCTCGGACTATTCCTCCGTGCCGCGGCAGGGCGACTTCCTCCGCGGCGGTGCCCGCGACCGGCTCCGGGGCCGGCTGTTAAAGCTTTCAGGTGGAAGGTGTCCGGGATGGGCGCCCTTGGCTTCCGGGCCGTCGGGCTCACGTCCGCCCGGTCGTTACAGCCCCCTCTCGGCCCTATGCACGCCGTAGATCCCGGGCCGAGGAAGACGATCTCCTCCGCGCCTCCCTCCGAACGCTCCGTCCGCCAATCTCTCCCGCTCCCCCCCCGTTCTCTTCTTCGTGGAGTGCCGGAGGGTTCCCTCGGGGGAAGCGGGGTCCCACGGGGAAAGGGCCGGGACCCCCGCCTCTCGGCTCGGCGTCGACCGGGGCGGACTCACTCATTTCGCCCCGACAGCGCCGCGCCCCAGCGGCGGGGGCAGTCCACGTCTTCTCTCCCGTCAAAGGAGAGAATAGGGGTAACAGCGCCAGGGGTCGGCGGCGATGTCGGTGACCCCCCCCGACCTGTCTTGAAACACGGACCAAGAGTCTAACTCAGTCCGCCCGCGAGTCCATAAGGGCTCGAGCGAACCCGTGGGCTCATGAAAGTGACGGACCGGGCTTGTCCCCGGCCGAGGTGGATCCCGCCGCCCGCGACCCTGTCAACCGGGCGGGCAGCCCCCGGCCCGTCTCGCCCGTCTCCGTCGGGAGGTGGAGCAGAAGCGCGCGCGATAGGACCCAAAGATGTGACTATGCCTTGGCAGGGCGAAGCCAGAGGAAACTCTGTGGAGGTCCGCATCGGTCCTTACGTGCAAATCGGTCGTCTTTCCGACTGGGTATGGGCGAAAAGACTAATCGAACCATCTAGTAGCTGTTCCCCTCCGAATTTCCCTCAGATATCTGGCGCTCACTCTTCCACACGCAGTTTTATCCGGTAAAAGCGAATGATTAGAGGTCTTGGCCGAAACGAATCTCAACCATTCTCAAACTTTTAATGGTAAGAAGCCCGTGTCCCCTGGCTTGGAACCCGCGCCTGGAATGCGCGCCGCCTATGTGGGACACGTTTTGTACGCAGAATGGCGCTGCGGGATGAACCGAACGCTGGTTTAAGGCGCCGATGCCGACGCTCATCAGACCCCAAAAAGGTGTTTTGGTTAGATACGCAGGACGGTGGCCAGGAAGTTCGAACCCTCTAGGAGTGTGTAACAATCTCCCTGCTAATCAACTAGCCTGAAACTGGATGGCGCTGAGCTCGGGCCCTACACCTGCCGTCGCCGGCACACAAGCGGGTGCTTTTCCGAGACCTACTCCGCGACGAGTAGGAGGGCGCCGCGGTAGAAGCGCGAAGCCCAGGCGATGGCCCGGGCGAGCCGCCGGGTGCAGATCTTGGTGGTATTAGGCACATATTCAAACGATGAACTTTGAAGGCCCGAGTGGAGAGGGGTTCCATGTGAACATCCAGTGAAACATGGGTCCTCCGGTCCTTAAGAGATAGGCGAGCGCCGTTCCGAAGGGACGGGCGATGTGCCTCCCCGTCGCCCTCGTCCTATCGAAATGATCGGGTTCAGATCCCCGAACCCGGAGCGGCGGAGACGGGGCCCGTCACAGGCGTTTCCAGTGCGGCTGAGCAACAGATCCCGGAGACAGCCGGCGGGAGCCCCGGTCAGTCTCTTTTCTTTGTGAATGCATGCGCCCAGGGCGTAGAAAAAATTGGGGGGTCTTCCCCGAGAGAGGGGCCCGGCCTTGGAAAGCGTCGCGTTACCGGCGGCGCGGTGAGCCTCTCGCTGCCCGTGAAATCCGGGTAGATGTTTGTAAATCTCCGCGCCGGGCCTACCCATATCCGCAGCAGGTCTCCAAGGTGACCAGCCTCTGGCATGTTAGAACAATGTAGGTAAGGAGTCGCAAGTCAGATCCGTAACTTCGGGATAGGATTGGCTCTGAGGGCTGGGTCGGTCGGTCTGGGCGCGAAGCGGTGGCTGGGCTCGTGCCGGCGGCTGGACTAGGCGGCCGCTTCCGCTCCCTCGGCGTTCTTTTCTCGCCCCCGTCCCCTCGCTCCGCCCGGCTCGCCTCGCCTCCGTAAGGCCCCCGTCCGCCGCGCCGCGGCGAGCGTCCCTTCGCCGGGGCGCTCGTTCCGCGGGCGCGCCGCGGGCGGGGAGCCGCCGGCGGCAGGGCTGGCCGTCACGGCGCGAGGGGGCGGCTGATCCCGAGTGGCCGGCGGGTCTGCGTCTGCGAATCTGGACGCGCCGCGGGCCCTTCCCGTGGATCGCCCCAGCTCGGCGGGTGCCTCTCCCCCCGTCCGCGCTACCGTCGCCCCTCGCCGGTCCGCTGGCTTGGAGCCGGTGGCCGGCGCCATCGCCTCGGCCGTGCGCCTGCACATGACTCAGAACTGGTTTCGACCATGGGAATCCGTATGTTAATTAAAACAAAAGCTTCGCGAAAGCCGCGCGGCGGGTGTTTGACGCGATGTGATTTCTCTGCCCAGTGCTCCTGAATGTCAAGTGAAGAAATTAAAATGAAGCCGGTAAACGGCGGGAGTAACTTGACTCTCGTAGGTAGCAAATGCCTCGTCATCTACTTGTGACGCTTCATGAATGGACTGCGAGATCCACTGTCGCCTACCCTCTATCTAGCGAAACCACGCCAAGGGAACGGGCTGGCGAATCCGCGGGGAAAGAAGGACCCCGTTGATGCTGACTCTAGTCTGCAACGGTGAAAGACACTGTGTGTGAATAGGGGCGGCCCCCCGTCGCTCCGGGCGGGCCGCGTCGCGAGCGCGGTCCCGGCATGCAAGGGACGCCCGCACGGTGAAATACCACTACCCATATCGTTTTTTCACTACCGGTGATGCGGATGGCGTCCGCCCCGAGCATGGGGGTCACGCTGCTGTCCCAAGCCCCTCCGGTCTTGCCCTCCACGCGGGGGCGCCGGGGGCGAACCCGCTCCGGGGCCAGTTTGGGCCAAAAAAAAAACGGTGGGGAGTTGACTGGTGCGTACAAACCTTTCAAACCTTGAACGCAGGTGTCCTAAGGCAGCTCAGTGGAGGAACCGAAACCTCCCGTAGAGCGAATGGCACAAGCTCGCTTGTCTTGATTTTCATATAATACAGACCGTGAAGCGGGCCTCACGATCCTTCTGACTTTTGTGTTGGGTTTTAAGCAAGGCGGTCAGAAAAGTTACCACACGGGATAACTGGCTTGTGGCGGCCAAGCGTTTTCATAGCGACAGGGTCGCTTTTTGATCCTTCTGATGATCGGCCTGCTTCCTATCATTGCGAAGCAGATTCCGTTCGCCACGTTTGATTGTTCACCCACAATAGGAACGTGAGCTGGGTTTAGACCGTCGTGAGACAGGTTAGTTTTAACCCTACTGATGATGTGTTGGTCGCATAGTAATCCTGCTCAGTACGAGTAGGAACCGCAGGTTCAGCATTTGGTGTATGTTGCTTGGCTGAGGAGCCAATGTGCGAATCGAAACCATCCTTGGGATTATGACTGAACGCCTCTCAGTCAATCCCCCCTAGACGGTCGACGATACCGCAGCTCCGATGATCCCGGGTTGGCCTGGGATATCCGGGGGCCGGGGGGCAATCGTCTCCCACCCCCTGGTGAGGCAGCAGCCTGCACGCCACTGGGCGGAGCGCGGCCGGATGCAGAGCCGCTCTCTCCGCAGTGAACGCATGTTCTAAGACGGAACCCGGTGCTAAATCATTCGTATACGACCTGCTTCTGGTTCAGGGTTTCGTGCGTCAGCAGAGCCGCCTACCTCGCTGCGATCATTGAAAGTCTCCATCCCCCTGAACCAAGCTTTTGTCTTCTCTCCCAGAGATAGAGACACCTCTCCTCCCCGTGCGGTGGTGCCCGCCGCGCTCCCCGCACTTCACCAACGCGCCGCTGGCGGCTTCGCGGCCGAGGAAGGACGGACCCGCCGCTCTCGACACCAGCCTCCCGGCAGCCACGATGAGCATCGATCCGCCGAGTGGAGGGGCCTTTCTCGCTCCCCTGCGGGCGGCTTCATCGTGGCCGAGGAAGGACGGAGTCCCTCGCTCTCGCACCACCTCCGGCAGCCACGATGAGCCATCGATCCGTCGGTGGAGTGACACTGTCCCGCCCCCTGACCGGGCGGCTTCAGCTGCCGATAGGACGGAGTCCCTCCGCCTCGACACAGCCTCCGCAGCCACGATTGAGGCCATCGATCCGTCTAGTGAGGGACACCTGTCTCAGACTCCCTCCGGGCGGGTTCCAGCGGGCGAGGAGACCGGATTCCCTCCGCTCTCGACACCACCCTCCTGGCAGCCAGATGAGCCCATCGATCCGTCGAGTGAGGGCACTGTCCTCGCTCCCCTGCCGGCGGTCTTCAGCGGGCCGAGGAAGGACGGATCCTCCGCTCTCGACAAACACCAGCCTCCGGGCAGCCAACGATTAAGCCATCCGATCCGCGATTGGAGGGACACGTCTCGCTCCCCTGCCTTCGGCTTCAGCGGGCCGAGGAGACGGAGTCCCTCCGCTCTCGAACACCCACCCATGCCTCCGGGCAGCCACGATGAGCCATGATCCGTCGATGGAGGGACACTGGTCTCGCTCCCCTGCCGGGCGGCCTTCATCGGTCCGAGGAGGGACTGATCCCCTCCGCTCTCGACCCAGCCTCCGGCAGCCAACGATGAGCCATCGATACCGGTCGGTGGAGGGGACACTGTCCTCGCTCCCCTGCCGGGCGTCTTCAGCGGGCCGAGGAAGGACGGAGTCCCTCCGCTCTCCGACACCAGCCTCCGGGCAGCCACGACGATCCATCGATCCTCCGATTGGAGGAACTCTGTCTCGCCCCCCTGCCGGGAGCAACCCCCAGGTGGGGGACGGTCTTGAGAGACTCGTCTTGAACACGGTTGACTGTCCCTGGATTAAGAGAGTGTCGGAGCGGGACGTTTGCCGCCGCCGGCGGCGCCCCCCCCCCCCCCTCCCCCACACCCCCCCCCCTTCTCTAATACCTCGAGTGGTGCATTACTACTCGTCGGATGGGCTTACTTTCGGGGGTGGGCTTAATTTTCGGGGGCGGGCTTAATGCTCGGGGGGCGGGCTTAATTCGGGGGGCGGGCTTAAGTCTGGTGGTGTTGTCGGAAGGTGACCCAGACGGCAGTGGAGCTGCCGATTGAGGAGCAGGGGCTTTCCTGCGTGGTAGCGTGTAGCGAGCGCCGTATTGGCCGGTGAAGGGGGCGCGCGTGTGCCGGCCATGCCCCGAGAGCGAGAGCCGAGAGAGCAGTGTGCCTCCGTCATTGCGAGAGCCAGCATGGCGCGGCAGCCACAAAGCAGAAGTCATGGATCATTGGCAGGCGGGCGAGTGATGCAGAGTGATACATTGAGTGCCGTGCAGTGGCAGACATAAGCCGCGTAAGAACGTAGGCGCGGAGCAGAGGCCGGAGGATGTCAAAGAGTGTGGCCGGCGAGTGGTGCACCTCTGCGGGCATGCCTTTCCACGTCTAGCCCCCCGTTGGTCACGGGGGTTCGGCCAAGCAACGCGCCGCAGGCCCCGCAAGAGCTGGTTCTCGCCTGGAGTGTCGAGCTTGCCCCGAGCATGGACTTCCGAAGTGATGACGTCAGCGGGAGGCAGCCGCTCGGCCGTAATCCGGCCGCATGTCACTGTCCCCCGGCCAGACTTGGCGGCAATCCCGGGTGCGGGGCCAAGCCCCTGAAAGTAGGGCCTCAGCGGGAGCAGCCACTTGGCCTATCCGGCCACATGTCACTGTCCCCCGGCCAGACTTGGCGGAGAGTCCCGGGGAGGAACAAGCCCATGGAAGTAGGAGCTCCTACTTCCAAGTGATGACGTCAGCGGGAGCAGCCGCTCGGCCGTATCCAGCCGCATTTCCTGTTCCCCGCCATACTTGGCGGCAAGTCCCGGGGAGCGGCAAGCCCATGGAAGTAGGAGCGCAGCGGGAGCAGCCAGTTGGCCTATCCACTCGGCCCACATGCTCACTGTCCCCCGGCCAGACTTGGCGTGTCAAGTCCCGGAGGAACAAGGCCCATGGAAGTCTGAGCCTACTTCCAAAGTGATGACGTCAGCGGGAGCAGCCGATCGGCGTATCCGCGCAATGTCACTGTCCCCCCGGCCAGAACTTGGCGGCAAGTCCCGGGAGGAACAAGCCCATGGAAGTAGGAGCTCAGCGGGAGCAGCCAGTTGGCCTATCCGGCCACATGTGGCACTGTCCCCCCCGGCCAGACTGCGCGTCCCGGGAGGAACAAGCCCTGGACGTAGGAGCTCCTTACTTCCAAGTGATGACGTCAGCGGGATACATCCCGCTCGCGTAATCCGGCGGCATGTCACTGTTCCCCGGCCAGACTTGGCGGCAAGTCCCGGGGGGGCAAGCCCATGGAAGTAGGAGTCAGCGGGAGCAGCCGTTGCCTATCCGGCCACATGTCACTGTCCCCCGGCCAGACTTGGCTGCAAGTCCCCCGGGAGGCACAAGCCCATTGAAGTAAGGGAGCTCCTACGTCCAAAGTGGATGACTTTCAGCGGGAGCAGCCGCTCGGCCGTATCCGTCCCGATGCCTGTTCCCCGGCCAGACTTGGCGGCAGTCCCGGGGAGGAATAATGCCCATGGAGTGGAGCTCCTACTTCCAAAGGGGCCACGTCACGCGGGAGAGCCACTTCGCCTACCCGGCCAAGTGTCACATGTCCCCCGTCAGACTTGGCGGGCAAGCCCGGGGAGAATAATGCCCATGGAAGAGGAGCTCCTACTTCCAAAGGGCAGTCATCGGGAGAAGATTCGCCTACCCGGCCAAGTGTCACTGTCCCCGCCCAGACTTGGCGGCAAGTCCCGGGGATGAATAATGCCCATGGAAGTAGGAGCTCCTACTTCCAAGGGGAAGTCCCGCGGGAAGAAGCCACTTCGCCTACCCGCGCAAGGTCACTGTCCCCCCCCGGCCCAGACTTTGGGCGGCAAAGTCCCGGGGAGGAACAAGCCCATGAAGTAGGAGCTCCGGGGGAGAAAGCCATTGTCCTTGGCGCCACCTGTCACTGTCCCCCCCGGCCAGACTTGGCGGCAAGTCCCGGGGGGAACAAGCCCATGGAAGTAGGAGCTCCTACTTCCAAAGCGATGACGTCCGGGAGCGCCGCTCGGCGTATCCGCGCAGGTCACTGTTCCCCGCCAGACTTGGCGGCAATCCCGGGGATGGCAATCCCATGGAAGTAGAGCTCAGCGGGAGGCACCGTTGGCCTATCCGCCACATGTCACTGTCTCCCCGGCCAGACTTTGGAGCAAGTCCCGGGGAGGGCACAACCCATGGAAGTAGGAGCTCCTACTTCCAAGTGATGACGTCAGCGGGAGCAGCCGCTCGGCCGTATCCGGCCGCATGTCACTGTCCCCGGCCAGACTTGGCGGCAAGTCCCGGGGAGGAATAATGCCCATGGAAGTAGGAGCTCCTACTCCAAAGGGGCAAAGTCAGCGGGAGGAACCACTTCGCCTACCCGGCCAGTAAGTGTCACTGTCCCCCCTCAGACTTGGGCGGCAAGTCCGGGGAAGCAATAATGCCCAAGAAGTAGGAGTCCGACTTCCAAGGTCAGTCCAGAGCGGGCAGAAGCCACTTCGCTACCCGCCAAGTGTCACTGTCCCCCGGCCAACTTGGCGGCAAGTCCGTGGAGGATAATGCCCTGGAAGTAGGAGCTCCTCACTTCCAAGGGGGCAAGTTCAGCGGGAGAAGCCACTTGCCTACCCGGCCAAGTGTCACTTCCCCCGGCCAGACTTGGCGTCAAGTCCCGGGAGGAATAATGCCATGGAATTAGGAGCTACTCTCCAAAGGGGCAAGTCAGCGGAGACCGTCGCCTACCCGTCCAGTGTCACTGGTCCCCCGGCCAGACTTGGCGTCAAGTCCCGGGGAGGAATAATGCCCATTGGGAAGTAGGAGCTCCTACTTCCAAAGGGGTCAAGTCCAGCGGGAGAAGCCACTTCGCCTACACGGCCAAGTGTCAAACTGTCCCCCGCCAGACTGGCGGCAAGTCCCGGGGAGGAATAATGCCCATGAATAGAGCTCTACTTCCAAAGTGGCAAGTCAGCGGAAAGCCACTTCGCTAGTCCGGCCAAGCGTCACTTGTACCCCGGCCACACTTGGCCAGTAGGTCCCGTGAGGAAAATGCCCATGGAAGTAGAGTCCTACTTCCCAAAGGGGCAGTCAGCGGGAGGCCAGTTGGCCTATCCGGCCACAAGAGGCACTGTTTCCCCGGCCACACTTGCAGTAGGTCCCGAGAGGAATAATGATGCCTCATGAATTAATAGCGCCTCTTCCAATGGCAAGTCAGCGGGAGAACCAGTTGGCCTATCGTCCACAGAGTCCTGTTCCCCGGCCAACACTAGGCATGGGCCGGGGAGGAGAATATGCCCATGAAGTAGGACTAACTACTTCAAAGGGGCAGTGTCAGCGTGAGAAGCCAGTTGCCTATCCGGCCCTAGATGTCACTGTTCCCCGGCAACATTTTGGCAATAGGTCCCGTGGAGGAATAATGCCCATGGAAGTAGGAGCTACTACCTCCAAGGGTGAAGAACAACTTGGCTCTAAGTGCCCAGCGGTGTATGCGCCCTTGGAAGTACGAGCTCCTACTTCCAAAGTGGGCAAGTTCATCGGGAAGCCAGTGGCTATCCGGCAAGAGTCACTGGTCCCTGCTTACACTAGGCAGTAGGTCCCGGGAGTATAATGCCATGGAAGTAGGAGCTACTACTTCCAAGGGCAAGTCAGCGGGAGAAGCCAGTGGCCATCCGGCCAGGTTCACTGTTCCCCGGCCACCTGGCAGTAGGTCCCGGGGAGGAATAATGCCCATGGAGTAGGATCTACTACTTCCAAAGGGGCAATCAGCGGGAGAAGCCGTTGGCCTATCCCGGCCTAGAGTCCACTGTTCCCCCGGCCACATTTGGCAGTAGTCCCGGGAGGATAATGCCCATGGAAGTAGGAGCTACTACCTCCAAAGGGTGAAGACACTTGGCTCTAAGTGCCTCGAGAGTGTATGCCCTTGGAAGTAAGAGCTCCTACTATCCAAATGGGGCAAGTCAGCGGAGAATCCAGTTGGCCTATCCGCCAGAGTCCGGTTCCCCGGCTACCTAGGCAGTAGGTCCCGGGAGGAATAATGCCCATTGGAAGTAGGAGCTACTACTTTCCAAGGGCAAGTCATCGGGAGAGCCAGTTGGCCTATCCCGGGCCAAAGTCACTGTCCCGCGGCCACACTTGCGTAGTCCCGGGAGGAATAATGCCATGGAAGTAAGAGCCCTACTCAAGGGGCAGTCACGTGGAAGCCAGTTGGCCTTCCCGGCCAAGAAGTCACTGTTCCCCGGCTCACTAGGCAGTAGGTCCCGGGGAGGAATAATGCCCATGGAAGTAGGAGCTCTACTTCCCAAGGGGCAAGTCAGCGTTGAGAAGCCAGTTGGCCTAATCCGGCCAAGAGTCACTGTTCCCGGCCACATTGCAGTAGGTCCGGGGAGGAATATGCCATGGAAGTAGGAGCTCCTACTTCCAAGGGGCAAGTCAGCGGTAGAACCAGTTGCCTATCCGCCTGATAGTCACTGTTCCCCCCCCCGGCCACATTTGGCAGTATTCCCGGGTAGAGAATAATGCACTGGAAGTAGGATCTACTACCATTCAAGGTGAAGACACTTGGCTCTAAGACCCCGAGAGTAAATGCCCATGGAAGTAAGATCTCCTACTTCAAAGGGGCAAGTCACGGGGCAGCCAGTTTGGCTCTCCGGCGCAATGGCACTGTTCCCTCGCCACACTTGGCATAGTTCCCGGGGAGGATAATATGCCCATTGGAGTAGGAGCCTCTACTTCCAAATGGGCAAGTTCACGGAGCCAGCCAGTTGCCTATCCGGCCAAGGTCACTGTCCCCGCCACACTGGCAGTAGGTCCCGGGGAGGATAATCCCTGGAAGTAAGAGCTCCTACTTCCAAGGGGCAAGTCCGACGGGAGAAGCAGTGGCCTATCCGGGCCAAGAGTCACTGTTCCCTCCACACTGTCGTAGGTCCCGGGGAGGCAATAATGCCCATGGAGTAGGCGCTACTACCTCCAAGTGTGATACACTTGGCTCTAAGTGCCCGATAGTATAATGCCCATGAAAAGTAAGAGCTCCTACTTCCAAAGGGCAAGTCCGCGGGAGCAGCCAGTGCCTATCCGGCCAAGGGTCACTGTTCCCCGGTCCCACACTTGGCAGTAAGTCCCGGGGATGAAAATGCCCTTGGAAGTAGAGCCTCTACTTCCAAGGGGCAAGTCAGCGTGACAGCCATTGGCCTTCGGCCAGGGTCAACTGTTTCCCCCCCGCCACACTTGGCATTAAGGTCCCGGGGAGGAATAATTCCGCATGGAAGTAGATCTCCTACTTCAAAGGGGCAGTCAGCGTGAGAAAGCCAGTGGCCTATCCGGCCAAGAGTCACTGTTCCCCCGCCACACTTGGCGTAGTCCCGGGGAGATAATGAATGCCCTGGAAGTAGGAGCTACTACCTCAAGGGTGAAGCCTCTTGCTCTAAGGCCCGAGAGGTATAACTTAATGCCCATGAAGTAAGAGCTCCTACTTCCAAAGGGGCAAGTCGAGCCGGAGCCGCCATTTGGCACGATCGGCCAAGGGTCACTGTTCCCCGGCCACACTTGGAGTAGTCCGGGGAGGAATAATGCCCATGGAAGTAGGAGCCTCTACTTCCAAGGGGCAAGTCCAGCGGGAGCGCCAGTTGGCCTATCCGTCCAAGGGTCACTGTTCCCCGCCCACTTGGCAGTAGTCCCGGGGAGGAATAAGCCATTGAGTAAAGAGCTCCACTTCCAAGGGCAAGTCAGCGGGCGAAGCAGTTGGCCCCTAATCCTGCCAAGAGTCCACTGTTTCCCCGGCCACACTTGGCAGTAGTCCGGGGAGGATAATTGCCCATGAAGTAGAGCTACTACCCGTCAAGGGTGAAAGAACCTTGGCTCTAAGTGCCCGAAGGTATAATGCCCATGGAATTAAGAGCTCTACGTCCAAAGGGCAAGTCAGCGGGAGGCAGCCACTTGGCCTGATCCGGCCAAGGGTCACTGTTCCCCGGCCACACTTGGCAGTAGGTCCCGGGAGGAATAATTCCCATGGAAGTAGGAGCCTCTACTTCCAAAGGGCAAGTCAGCGGAGCAGCCCGTTGGCCTATCGGCCAAGGGTCCCTGTTTCCCCGCCACACTTGGCAGTAGGTCCGGGGAGGAATAATGCCCATGAAGTAGGAGCCTCTACTCCAAAGGTGCAAGTCACCGCGGGAGAAGCCACTTGTGCCTACCGGCCAAGGGTCACTGTTCCCCGGCCAACACTGGCATAGGTCCCGGGAAGGATAATGCCCATGAATAGGAGCTCTACTTCCAAAGGGCAAGTCAGCGGAGAAAGCCACTTGGCCTATCCGGCCACGGGTCACTGTTCCCCGCCACACTTGGCAGTATGTCCCGGGGATGGATAATTCCATGGGAAGTAGGATCTACTACCTCCAAGGGGCAAGTCAGCGGAGAAGCCACTTGGCCTATCCGTCCAAGGGTCCACTGTTCCCCGGCCAACTTGGCAGTAGGTTTTTCCCTGAGGAAGAATGCCCATGGAAGTAGGAGCCTCTACTTCCAAAGGGGCAAGTCTGCGGAGAAGCCACTTGGTCCTATACCCGCCAGGGTCCCTGTTTCCCCGCCACACTTGGCGTAGGTCCCGTGGAGGGTATAATGCCCATGGAATAGGAGCTACTACGTCCAAAGGCAAGTCAAGCGGGAGAAGCCACTTGGCCTACCCGTTTAGGGTCACTGTTCCCCGACACACTTGGCAGTAGTCCGGGGGGATAATGCCCCTGGAGTAGAGCTACTACTTCAAGGTGCAAGTCAGCGGGAAAGCCACTTGGCCTACCCGCCAAGGGTCCCTGTTTCCCCCGGCCCACTTGCCGTAGTCCCGGGGAGGATAAGGCCCATGGAATAGGAGCTACTACTTCCAAAGGGGCAAAGTCGCGGGAGAACCACTTGGCCTAGTCCGGCCAAGGGTCCGGTTCCCCCGGCCACACTTGCATAAGGTCCGTGGAGGAATAATGCCCATGGATTAGGAGTACTACTTCCAGGGCCAGTCAGCGGGAGAAGCCACTTGGCCTATCCCGGCCAGGGTCCCTGTTTCCCCGGCCACACTTGGCAGTAGGTCCCTGGTAGGATAATGCCCATGGAAGTAGGAGCTACTACTTCCAACGGGGCAAGTCAGCGGGAGAACCACTTGGCCTATCCTTACCAAGTGGTCACTGTTCCCCGGCCACACTTGCAGTAGTGTCCCCGGGGAGGAATAATGCCCATGGAAGTAGGAGCTACTTTCCAAGGGGCACGTCGCGGAGAATCCACTTGGCCTATCCGGCAAGGTCACTGTTCCCCGGCGACACACTTGGCGCATAGGTCCCGGAGGAATAATGCCCATGGAAGTAGGAGCTACTACCTCCAAAGGGTGAAGACACTTGGCTCTAAGTCCCCGAGAGGTATAATGCCCATGGAAGTAGGAGCTCCTACTTCCAAAGGGCAGGTCGCGGGAGAATCCACTTGGCCTATCTGCAAGGGTCAACTGTTCCCTCCCCGGCCGACACTTTGCAGTTAGTTCCGGGGAGGATAATGCCCTGGATTAGGAGCTACTACGTCCAAAAGGGGCAAGTCAGCGGAGAATCCAGCGGCCTACCCGGCCAGGGTCACTTTTCCCCGGCCACACTTGGCAGTAAGGTCCGCGGGAGGAATAATGCCTGGAGTAGGAGCTACACTTCCAAGGGGCAAGTCAGCGGGGACCACTTGGCCTATCCGGCAAAGGGTCACTGTTTCCCGGCCACACTTGGCAGTTAGTCCCGGGGAGGAAATAATGGCCCATGGAAGTAGGAGTCTACTACTTCAAGGGTGAAGACACTTGGCTCTAGTCCCGAGAGTATAATGCCCATGGAAGTAAGAGCTACTACTTGCCAAGGGGCAGTCAGCGGAGCGCACGTGGCCTATCCGCCAGGGTCCTTGTTCCCCGGCCACACTTTGCATGTAGGTCCCGGGGGAGGAATATGCCATGAAGTAGGATCTACTACGTCCAAGGGGCAGTCAGCGGGAGAAGCACTCGGCCTCCCGGCCAAGGGTCACTGTTCCCCGGCCACACTTGGCATAGGTCCCGGGGGAAGAATAATGCCCATGGAATTAGAGCTACTACTTCCAAAGGGCACGTCAGCGGGAGAAGCCCCTTGGCCTATCTGGCAAAAGTGGGGTCACTGTTCCCCTGCCCACAAACTTGGCAGTAGGTCCCGGGAGGATAATGGCCCATGGAAGTAGGAGCTACTACCTTCAAAGGGTGAAGACACTTGCGTCTAATTCCCCGAGAGGTATAATGCCCATGAAGTAAGAGCTACTACTTCACAAAGGGCAGGTCACGGGAGAAGCCACTTGGCCTATCCGGCCAAGGGTCACTGTTCCCTGAGGGGGGGGGGGGCCACACTTGGCAGTAGTCCCGGGGAGGAATAAATGCCATGGAAGTAGGAGCTACTACTTCCAAAGGTCAAGTCCAGCGGGAGAAGCCCTTGGCTATCCGGCCAAGGTCCTGTTTCCCCCCCGGCCACACTTGGCTGTAGGTCCGGGAGGAATAATCCCATGGAAGTAGGAGCCTCTACTTCCAGGGTTCAAGTCAGCTGAGAAGCCATTGGCCTATCCGGCCAGAGTCACTGTTTCCCGTCCACCCTTGGCTGGAGGTCCCGGAGGAATACTTCCCTGGAAGTAGGAGCTCCTACTTCCAAAGGGGCTAATCAGCGGGAGAAGCCACTTGGCCTACCCGCCAAGGTCACGTTCCCCGGCCACGCTGCCGTAGTCCCGGGGAGATAATGGAAGTGTAGTACTGCCAGAGCGGTGTAGATTTCCATTCAAGCACAAGAGTAATTGGCACCAGGCAGCTTAGGGTGAAGTCTGTAAAGGGACTACATCAAATGATCTTGACGTAGGGATATGCTACACATGCCACCCATATCCACCCGATCTTTATTTGTCAAGCGACTCCCCACTATTGCCAAAATTTCACTTTAGTAGAAGCAAATTAAGCTGAAATGCATAGGCAGAGCTCGACACCATATTCTCTGCACCCATAATACGTAGATGAAGGAGGAAAGATGAGCAGGCGGTGTCCTGGAGGGGAGTTGTAATTGTGTGACGCCGAAGCCTAGAGGTGTGTGCTTTGCTCCCCAAAGCACTTCAGCCTATTTCCATATTCCTGTAGTTAACTTGAATCCGGAAGAGAGCTTGAAAATAAAGAAGCCATCATTGTGTTTCACCATAAGGCGTCGGCTACTCTCAAACGACTCATTAGACTCCTTCTGCCACAACAATGGAGTGTTTACTGCAACACGATCATGGCCGAGGCTAGGACAATACCCTTAAAGGACAAGGCTGTGGTCACGTGATTGGATGCAGCAGTCACATGTCTGCGGTTGGGACATCTTACTGGAGCGGGGGAAACTACTACAGGATAGACTTGACATGGAACTGCATGGAATTGATAAGGATAAACATGGACTTCAAGATTGGAAAACCCCCTTTTAAGAAATGATTTAGAAAACATTTCAGTTGTAAATAACCACAATAAAACAGGAACTACCTGCCACATACGTCACCAAAGCCAATGGTGGTGTACGGGTGATGACCACAAGTAACTGGCCCTCTAGCAATGTCAACTCCCTCGATTTCTTGGAAAGGGATAAGTGGGAATGGACGAAGAGGGCACCCAACCACAGGATTGAAGAGTTCCAGCTGAGATAACCCGCACAATGTCGGTTGGAGCCAGACCACTTTCTGAGGACCCAAAACAAAACCGAGGATGGACTATTGGAATCGTAGATGGAGTTCATGCTGTATTCACTACACTGCAGCACTTACCTAGAATCAGAATTTTGGCGTAATGGAAAGGGAAACTTACTCATAACAATTCACCATATAATAATTATAGGATCACCACAGCAAAATGATGATTCTTCACATCAAGGGCCTGAGGTTCGTCAGCACTGGGCCATACCTGGGCAAGTGCCGGGGCCCAGAGCTGAGGGAGGGCGGATCCTAAGGCGCGATAAGAGGAATACAAAGGTGTAAGAAGGCAGTATCAATGACATCCATATACGGTGAGTGGGGTGGCTTATATAAAATAGAACCTTGAGGGCCGTTTGGGATGATAAACTGGGAATATTCTAGGCAAGCGGAGACGTGTTACTTGAATTTTTAATGCACATATGAGGTACTGACCAAAGGAGGCCATGAGGACCGTCTTCCATCACGACCTCCATAAGGAGGCATCCTGTTGTGGAAGCCACACATGTGGAGATGGAAGAAGATTCACCAATCTATTTATACTCTTAAATTTGGATTTAAGCCCCTTTTGACCAGTATGAAACGGGGACGTGACTTAGCACTAAGGGCCCCGTGCCATATGGGTTACATGTTTAGCAAGTGATGCTTCACCATACAGCGGAACATGCCAATTCTGGTCGTTTGCAGTACGACCAGCTATGGCTACTAGCCAAAGTACGTGTTAATGAGGTGAGATCGATACCAGATGGCAAACCTCCTGCGGCATACTATCTGCAGCTCACTCTTCCTGCGTAGCTCACAACAGACCCCGCGACAAACTATTGCTATTGAAATCTTCATGGTTAGAGCACATACGATGCCAAAACATGTAATACGTGTAGTCATCGAGGTATAACCGCACATCCAGGCGCTTCGACAAATCAGGACTCGAGTCTGTAGACATGAAGGTACTGAGCTCCTCATTGCTATAGCAGATCTGTCTCTCAAACATTACGCATCACCTATGTGCTAAAAAACTCACTTGTTACTCGATTTGGAAGTCTTTTTCCATGTGTTGGAAGTACTATGATTATGATCCTTGTGCGAAGTTAAGAAAAATAGTGAAAGGACACGAAGTATTGCTCTGTATCATGTAGGCGGTATTTATGCTTTTCGCAAGACCAATTTCACACAATGTGAATAGAAAAAACTACTTGTAGACCTTTGTCAGTCTTGGTTAAGGGAGTCTGCATGGCCTAATTAAACCATACCGGTCAATTGTCAAACACTGTAACACCTTTAGTTTATGTTGTCTTTCATGGCCCAGAGTGTGGGCATCATCCAGAAAATCACCTTGAAGTGTAAGGAAAAAAACTACTTTTATTAAGAGTCAAGGAGGGCGATGAGTTTACACACTGGAAGTCAAGGGGAGAGCAGAATGCCTCCTCTCCTTGTTGGGACACATGCATCAGACTTCAGTAGATCAGGTTAGTAATTCTTCTGGATGCAGGGACCTAAATACAGGAGAAGGCGCTGTTCTGGGAAGAGAGAGCTGACTTTAGTATCCGCCTCCTTGACTTTATAAAAACCAATTTACACTCTTCAATGATTTCGTGATGATGTCAATCACACGAGTAATGAAAGTAACATGATCTGGGAAGCTGTTCAGATGCTTGGAAAATACTAGTGTGGGTTATTAGGTCATTTTGCTGCAAGGTTTTCCCTTAGGTTCCCCAAAACTGGTTTTAGGTCACCAGACAATATAAGTCCATGCCTTCCTGTACATGGTCAGGTAAACATACAAAGGGACATTCAGAATCGATATGTTAACTAAAGTTGTTAATGTGAAGCTACAGGTCTTAACCTTAACTTGGCTCTTTCTTTTGTGTTCTATTTTTAATCCCAGACCTTCAAATGCAGTGAAATTGTGAAAAAAATGCATTTGCGCTTCCACTGTTTGAGATATAGGATGAGGAGGGGGAAGTCGAAGAAGATCAAGATGAGGGGAGACATGCTCCTGCACATGAATAGTAACCTGGCAAACTATGCAAAGGATCCCGTCTCATCCCTCACCTCCTCCTGTGGACTCCTGGCAACAACAGGAAGAGTTCAGGGGGGGAGGGGGGAGGACGTGACTCTGTCAATGTAACAGTCTGTGAAGTAAAGACTAAGGGGCTCTGGTAACAGCAACCCTCTAGGCCTTATTTGCAATCTAAGTAAGTGCCCTGGTTATATAGTGATATTTGATGGGATGATTTAATTTAAAAAAATAGTTGGAAATGCAAGCATGCAGATCCAGTGTTCTGCCTATATTCTAGTTCTGTAGATCCCAGACCCACAAGCCCGATTCCAAACTATAAATTCATTAAGTATGCACCAAAGTATGGTTACTAGATACTATAGAATGAATATAGGGGCGTCTGAAATAAAAATTCCCTGTAGCCTCTAAACTTGAATTCATCTTAGGAAAAACTAGGACCTCTCTCTATGATCATTTTACATGACTGAGGGGATTTTGTTTCTAGGTAAATGATGTGAGAATGTAACACCTAAAAGAGGGAATTCTAGAAAGGACATTTCATACCCTACTGAGGGGCTGGTAGTGTTAATGGGGTTAAATTGGTGATAGGTTCCTTAATAGGGGCTAGCTGCTATTTTATTCTTTTCATTTTCACACAGCCAAGGTAAGCTATCTCTAAATATCACCTTACATCACCAGTTTAAATCAAGTTATCGTGATGATGTCACATCCATCATTCATGTGACCTCATAGCCAGTACAGGCGCATCATGTTCACTTCCTGCATTTTGTACACATAACCAGTGGGCAGTGGATTGGACTTCCAGCCATCGTATATGATGGATGTGATCCACTCTTCAGGCCTGAAGTTTGCTATCTTTGAAATGGCTCTTTGATACGTCAGTGATTCGCGCTGCCATTTCCAGCAACGTCAATCGAAAAAGCATCACTTAAAACTAAGTCTGAGAGGAGATGCAAACTCATCTATGGTGCAAATCTATAATAAAGTTGTCGTCCGACATCACCACATATATGCTGTCAAACGTTAATAAAAATCTCATATTTCGCAGAGGTATCAAGTTTTAATGAAGAGGTACAATAGTATTTGTTAAAATGTTCTACAGGGGTTGTCTACAAATAAATTAGTTAGATTGAAATAGAGATTGCAAAAATAGTGCCCCCTGCTGTTTACAGCAGGATGTATTCAACATTTTTAAGAAGTAGCTTATTGGGCGAAAATCTGACACAACTTGGATGACGCTAGAATTTACACTCACCGCAACTTTATTAGGGCTACACCAGTGTAGTAAGGGTTTGGACCCCTCTTTTGCCTTCAGAACTGCCTCAATTCTTCGTGGACATAGATTCAACAAGGTTGCGTGAAGATTCCTCAGAGATTTTGGTCCGATTGACATGATGCATCACACCAGTTTGACGCAGATTTGTCGGCTGCACATCCAAGGCGAATCTCCCGTCGTTCCACCACAATCCAAAGATGCTCTATTGGATTGAGAATTGGTTGACTGTGGAAGGCCTTGAGTAAGGACCTCATTGTCAGTTCAGAAACCGTATTGAATGAGTCAGCTTTATTGCATGGCGCATTATCCTGCTGAAAGTTCAGCCATCATGATGTACAGGGTACATTTGTGGATATAAAGGGATGACATGGTCGACAACAATAACTCAGCGTAGGTGTCGTGCTTGCAACGATGCCCTGAACTGGTTGACAACAGGGCCCAAAGAGTGCCAAGCAAATATTCCCCACACCATGACACACACCACCAGCCTGAACCGTTGATACCAAAGCAGGAGGACTCCCTGCTTTCAGTGTTGACGCCAAATTTACGGACCCTACCATTCGAATGTCGCAGCAGAAATGACGATCATCAGACCAGGCAACGTTTTCCACATCTTTACTGTCCAATTTATGTGAGCTGGTGCAAATTGTAGCCTTAGTTCCTGTTTTAGCGGGAAAGGAGTGGCAACCCGGTGTGGTCGTTATTGACGTTGTAGCCAATCTGACATACAAAGTTCGGACTGTATCCTACGTGGTTCGAAGATGCTCTTCTGCCTACCTTGGTTTGTAACGGGGGCGATGTGAGTCACTTTGCCTTTCTATCAACTCGACAGTCTGCCCATTCTCTCGACTGATGGCATCAACAAGGCATTTCCGCCCACAGAAACTGCCGCTCACTGGATGTTTTTCTCCATTTCCATTTTGGCCATTCTTCTAGTAAAAACCTAGAGATGGTTGTGCGTGAAAATCCCGTAGATCAGCAGTTTTCGAAATACTCGACCAGCCCTCTGCACCAACAACCATGCCACGTTCCAAAGGCCACTTCAAATCACCTTTCTTCCCAGACTGATGCTCGGTTTTTGACGCAGGAGATTGTCTTGCTCCATTCGACATGCCTAAATGAGCACTGAGTTTGCGCATGTGATTGGCTGATTAGAAATTAGTTGTCACGAGCAGTTGGACAGGTGTACTAATAAAGTGGCGGTGAGTGTATATCAGCTGTATTTGATTTATCATGTGCACAACTCATAGGTCGGACAGGAGGTCGATGTCACGGTCCTTATGGGCAACAAGAGGGAAAGCCCAGGAGACGGAGGAGGGGATAAATGGGGAAACAATATGGCGAATGACGGAGGACAGAGGACCACAATTTGATGGTAGATGGGAAAGTACAGGAGCCACAGTATGAGGGGGATGGAGGACGGGGGCCACAATATGAGGGTAGGGAGCCACAATATGAAGAGGGATGTGGGAAAGGCACCAGAGGATAGGAAGCCACAGGATATGCAGGACAATGAGAGGGACAATGAGGGAACAAGGAGGAGGCAACTGTATTTTGGATGGAGAATAGAAGGCAACAGTAAAAGGGTATAGTGAGTAGGATAGATGGCCACATTATGAGGGGATGAGAAGACAGGGCACCACAATATTGAGGGGGAGACTGGAGTACAGGGGGACCATCCAATATGAGGAGTATGGAGAACAGGAGGTCATAATGATGAGAGAGCATGGAGGATTTTCGTAGGGAGGCCACACTATGAGAAAGGATGGAGGACACAAGGGCATAGTGTGAGAGGATGGAGGACAAGAGGGCCAATATGAAGAGAGGATGGAGGACAGGAGGGGGCCCACAATATGAGGGAGATGGAGACATAAAGAGGTTCAATTAGTGAGAGGATGCAGGGAGGAGCCGCAATATGAGGGAGAGAGTGGAGGGGAGCCTAGAGTACAGAAAGCGTCGGGCTATTATAAGTTTGGGGAGGTAATAAAAGCAAGACTATTAGTATGTGTTGGAGTGCATTAGGGAGTGTGAATGGGCCACCAGGGTATAGGTGGTCACAAGAGGAATGATATAATATCGGGAGCATTTAAAGTCGGAATTACTATGTTTGGAGGTGAGACAAGGGGCGGACAATGGGTGGGGGTTAGTAAAAAAAAATAAAGAGGAGGGGCTTTTTGACCCACTTTCTCGAGCCCAAAGTTGGAGGTATTGATTAACATCACTGGCACACAAGTGCTCCAGTGCATGGGTCAAGAAGGCTTATATGGAAATACAACTTGCAAGTTTTAAAAGTTTATCGCCTCGAGTGGGCTATATGAATGAGATTAGGACTAGAAAAATAGTGTACAGGAGTGACTAAGTTTGACTAAATTCGGATCAAAATCGGTTATTTGACACTCGTTTTGTGGGCAACTCTCCTAACAAGATATTTTTACAGCACTATCTTAGTCTGTACGTGATGTTAATGATGGACTGGACGCTGCATGTGGTAGCGCATGTGGTTCACAGTTGTCAGTTCCAGCAAAAGAAAAGGGATTTCAACTGATGAAACAGTTATAGGAGGAGGAGCCTAGTTTTTGGAACAGAACAGGAATAGAGATGAGTTGACCAATGGTTCGGGTTTCGGAGTTCGGGTTCCTCCATGTCCCGGGACATTAATTGCTGGATGGCGCCAAAAACAGTCCAAAAAAATGGAAAAAGACTCGTGTAGCGCCCACCAGCCATTTGACGATGATGGCAGGGGTGGCATGGTTAGTTCGTCCGCCAATCCAGCAAATAGTCGGGGCAAGTGGCATTATTTCCCTGTACATCCTTATGGTCAATAAGAATAATAAACTATGAGGTGGAAAAAAATAATGCTTGTGACAATATTCTGTATACAGTATTTGCCATAAAGGGAATAATCTGTCTGTTCTCTCGCTCTTGTCTCTATAGCCAATATGGCTCTGTCAGTAATATACTTAACAGACTACTTGCCTTTGGTCTCATGTGATTTCTGGTCTGCACCAAACTCAGTCAAAATTAATTTCAAAAGCACAAAAATGAATTTCAAATTGCAGATCGCTAGAGGAGCTCTTCCTGAGACACGGTGAGTAATGTATCTCGTATAGAAGTACCCAGGAGAGCAGCGGGGAGGGAGAAGGAGAGTTGTGGAGCTCGTACCCCTCACTTCGGCAGGTGTACTGTATCTCTGAATGCATAGGAATTACTGGCAGGGGATGATTCAGAGACTCAGACAGAGGGGATTGATTGGAGGCATGATATGGGATGCCTTATAAACCATAAGGGTATAAAATTTTTGGAAAGAGCCAGTGGGCCAAATGGACGTCGGGTCTGTCTCTTCACCCACTGCACACAGTACTTCGGTTTACAGATGAGCAGAGTAGGAATTAGTTTTTTTAGGAATTATGATACAGTTATAAGGCACTGACAACTTTTTTGATCTACACAAAGTTTAGTTTTTTAACTCAGATGCAAGTTTTTTAAACAATGCTAGCTATTGGATCAGCACGTGACTAGACAATAGAGTCTATAGGGGGAGATTATCAGAAGGTTGAGAGCAAAACTTGTTACAGTTACCTATGGCGACCAACAGAGACTCAGCTTCTTTTCCATACCTTTAAGAAGTAAAGCTGAGATCCATTGGTTTCCACAGGCAATAGAACAGTTATCAGACAATCTATATAAATCTTTTCCCCCCCAACAGTTAAATCAGACTGACGCAATAGAAACCCAAAATAGAACCCCCATAGCAGGGTCACATATCCCTTTGCAATATCGGTTGGGGCAGCCTTTCAGTTGTCAGACCAAAAAAACATCCAACATAAAAATTGCTCATTGATCAGAATTTGCCAGGGAGGATCCTGGAAATGATCTAGGTTACCAAAATCGGCAGTGTCACCAGATACCCACTTAACTACTAGCACCTCGGGGGAGTCTGGATTCCTTTATGTGACATTTCACCCAGTTACCTATAAAAAGTTCTCCTCCAAAGTCATGTGAAAATGAGCAGGAGAGAAAAGTCAGCGATTTTGCTCGATAGGAGTACTTTAGAGCTACAGAAGGGAGTGTACTTTAGCTCTCGTCTATCTGGGGCTCTTAGTGCCTAGATAACATGGTGTCATATTAAGAGTAAGAATCTCATCTTTCAAACTGCCATCAGACTTATGTTTTGTGAGTAAGAACTAGAGTATTGGTCTTAAATTTAAAATAATTTTATGTTGAGCAAATTAAACCTGTTGATCTAACTTTAGAAATCTCAGCCATCCCTTCGGTTTCAGATGTAAAGATTGTAACACTTTTGCACCACGATCGTGTAGCACTAATGCTATTAAAAACTCTTGCAATCTATTACCTATGTATACCAGGTATGTACATTGCGGCAAATTTTACAAGAGGGCTCTCCTTTTTCCAACAGGGAAAGCCCCAAACATAGGTACGATACTGTCTCCGAGTTGACACTAACAGAAACAGTCATACAGGTCTTGGCAACACCAAAGGATTTTTTAGAGGTTGTTGGGGCTAAAATCTGTAAAAGTTGAAATGGCCGAAATGCAAACAACATTAGACAAAAATAAAAATACGGAAATTACCATACGCGATTTATTAACGGCAATACAAAATAATGTTGTTATTGCTTACATTGCACTTTTTGCAACAAGTTATAAGTTTACAAGCAGGGAATTATAAGAACGCATAAAGAGATACACCTCAGTGTGTCACCAATCCTGATTATATAAACCCAGCAAGCCGCCAGGCACTTGATAACCATCATGATGAGAGTATCGGGTTTTTTTTCTGTGGCTTGGAAAGGTTAAACAGAAAGAAGGGGTGGCGATCTCAGAGAAACCTTCTGCATTTGGAGGGATTTGGATCATCATAAGGATTGCTATATCCTAGGGATTCATGTGGGAGTTTGTTAGTCAATACTAAATCCCAAATTTTTTTTGTTTCGTCATACTTATGATGTTTTGTTTTTATACCACGATGTTTTATGGTATAACCACATAGGGTCTGAGGTCGACAGAGACCACAAACCTGTGAATTACCTTACCATTTCCGGGATCTAGAGTACAAGTGTCTTAACCACCACAATCACTTTTATCATGACTAAGGACCGTAAAGGTCAGAACCGGTCAGATACTGTTTCATGTTGAACCGCTGTATCCATGCAAGAATAAGCTAAAGTTTCGATACTAACAAGCAAGATGCGACCCCATCCTTTACAAGTTATTAAAGATGTAAGGCATAGCTACAGCATCTATATAATTAATATTTATAAGAGATATGGTTGTTACAAGACTATCATTTCCACTTCCCAAGGCCCTTGCCGCAGAGCAGATCCCAAATGGTCACCAAACTCCAGCCACAAGGATACCAAAAGGAAGGCCCAAAAGTGCGTAGGAAAAACAGAGAACATCCGTCCACTTCTGTTTTAGGCGCGTGTTACAAATCCTTGTAATATATCAAATGGTAGGAGTATTCACATTAATATCATATAGACAATAGCAGAATTTCTTTCTTACCGTATTTCGGGACTATAAGGCGCACATAAAAAGCCTTGGATTTCTTTGGGAAATCCCAAAGTGCGCCTTATAGTCCGGTGCGCCCTATAGGAGGGCAGGGACCCTACTTACATAGGGTCCCCGCTACCGGAGAAGCAGATCCAGGGGAACTGCACACACGCGGCACGAACAACTTTGCAGTGTCGCTGCATTCCCGTGGAAGATATGCCGGGTCCGGTAGCGGGGACATATGTAAGTGTTATGCCATTCCCACCTCCAGCTCTCCCCGACGTATCGTTCCGTCGGTCTCGCTCCGCCCCGGACCTCCGCCATGCCCCGACCCTGCGCATATATTGTGTCCATGCGCTTAGATATGGAATTATAAGATAAGGCCCATCGGACTTAATGCGCCTATATTCCGTGAGCCTAATGGGCCTGGAAAATACGGTACGCCCCAAATATTAACCGTTATCATTTGACATATACTTTCTGTTGATTCCTCAGGTTTTCTAGATCTCTGCTTGCTGTCATCTTATAAGGAACCTTCTCGTTACTTATCTGGCTAAAAAATCTTTCCATGTCATGAGTCGTGCACTGGGTGCCATCACTGACAGGGACCAGGTTATATCCAACAGGAAGAAAACAATGAAGCGTCCTGTAAATTGAACCTGTCCACCAGTGAATGTAATTTTAAACTGGTGACATGTTCCATATATTCCTAGGCTCATGATTTTAAAAATGATTTTGCAGCCTTCTGATATTTCACTACTTACAAAAATGTATTTCACATTACGTGGCACCTGACAACAGCAGGTGCGTGCAAGGATAAGGAGCAGCTGCAGCTGTATACATGTGTCTCAGTTACTCATGCATACATCCTCTACTCTAACAATCTCCGGCCTGCTCAATGCACACGGACAAAAGGGGGAGGGGAGTTGGAGAGCTTCGCCTCCAGAAAATCAACAACATCCTGCTGGCAGCAAGCCAGGTCATGTCTAGAAAAAGTTTATAAAGTAGTGAGGTAGATCAGGAGTTAAAACAGATAGATTAGGCTATTGGAATCTGTACCAGCTAAAAATAAACTTTCCTTCTGACAAGTTACCTTTCAATGACCGAAAGCAGAAATCTAGAACGACCGTGAAGAATTATAAAGAAAGTAATTGGAAAATTGTATAATTTTTTCATTACACAAACAATAGCAAATATTAGTGAAGTGGATAAACCCTTGAAGTGGTATGCTAGTACAGAAAGTTTGGTTTACCCCCCCCAGCCGGAGAGAGATTAGGAAGACCATTACCGATGGCGATGCTGGACTTGCCTGACAAAAAAGAAGCACTCCGAGTCACTTTGTGCTGGCATTGGTGCCCATGGTTGCATATCCGACCCAGAACCCAAGGCTTCCTCAAAGGCTTGTAATGGCAGAGGAGACAGGTAGTATCCATTCATCTATAATAATGTAACATAAACTGATGTGGGGAAGTCTGCTGGAATAGGCACTCTAGTGAGAGAAACACTGTCAGGGAAGAACTGTGTCCACACTTTTTTTTTTGCCGCTTATTTGGGGCAGATCATACAAAGGATCCCCATTCATTTAGATGGAAAACAATCCAAGCCATCAATTGTTATCCTTTTGTAACATTCTTCTATGTTTTATGTATGTATTGGAAGTGGAGGGGCCCAATGGGAGAAAACAGTTACAATAAAAACAAAATCTGCAAACTTGCAAATTTATCCAGATAAAAGACGTCATCATGGGGCTGAAAGGGCGTATGTAGAGTTTTTTACTTAAAGAAAACCTACCACGAGAATCTACTATCAGAAAGAGATGTGATGGTAGAGTCCTCTCGCGGCCTCTGCCATAATCTGTAATTCTAATCGGAACCTAACTTTTTAGTAATATATAAATGAACTGAGAGGTAACGGGGCATTGTATAACGTCGCTCCCAGTGCTTGCCAGGTTAGGACAAGCCCAGGAGGAGCCTCTGTAGATAATTTAAATATTACTAAAATAAAGTTTTTTAACAAGTTAGGTAACTTCCAGGATTATTACATTAAGATTTAGGGCCAGAGTCAGAAAGGAGGAAGCTACCATACATATAATTGATGCAGATTCACCGAGTAGGTGTCCTTTAAGTTTTCTGGTTATGTGATGGAACAGATGGGCAGATTACTACCGGTCCGTTCGCGATCCAGCGGCGCGTTATCTGCCCGGTGGATTCGTGTCCGGCGGATGCATCAAGGTAGGTCCTCCGCCGTCCCAGGTGGCGATGCGGCGCTGAAGAGACTCTGAACGCACTGGAGTTCACCGGCTCGGGGCTGAGTGAAGGTTAAGCGTGTCCCAGCGACACATTGCTTTTTAAATGCGGCGTTTTTTCCGAATCCGGCCGGTTTTCGCACGGCTAGGCCCCCGATTTCCGTCGCGTGATGAGGCGCCAATGGCGCACAATCGAGCTGTGCGCCAAAAATCCGGGCAATAAGGGGAAATCGGCAGCAAATCGGAAATGTGCGTAAAACGTCGGGAAAACGCGAATCAGGCCCTTAGTAAATGGACCCCCACTGTCTGATCATCGAGGTTGGTGCGCTGAAGGGTTAAAAAAAAATAGATTAAAGTCAGCATCATCAGGTCTCCCTAAGTATTTTGGAGCTTTTAAGCCCAAGAATAAAAGGTAATATTTAACAGTATGTGAGGCGTCCCTGGGGTATGTACAGATAGATTAGATGAGGGAGATTATAGTAAAGTTCTGAGGTAAAACTTGGTTCTAATGCCTTGAAACCAATCAGAGCCCAGCTTTAATTATAACAGCTGTGGGAAAATGACAGCTGAGCTCGAATGGTTGCCATTGGGCAACTCGACCGGTATGCTCGAAAGAGACTTCTGGTAAAATCTCCCTATAGGTGTTAAAATGAATTTGTATCTAAATCAGACCATTGCCTACTAAGTAAGTGTAAGCTCCAGCCTTTTTGTCCCTGTGACAATGGGATTTAAAAACAATTTGGTCCACAAGTAAACAAGCTGAATAATAAAGCTTCATGCAGACACCTTACAGTATAGCACTTGAAGCTTGGCATAAAGTTCAGAGCTCACAGAGGTCACAGTGGGAAGGGGAGGTTCATTTGTTACTAGGGTTGTATAGGTCTGAAATTTGGGTGTGCTTAACGAAAATCTATCACATGGGATGCAGGGCTGGCCTGAATATATAAGTGCACCTGCAGGATAGGCCACTCCTCTGGTGTCACCGAGATCGTTTCCATAAAGAATGTTCTCGATAATCGCCAAAGTGGATGGGAAACGCAAAGTTCAGGTTCTACTGTTTTATTTTGTTACTCTTTAATAGCCAAAATCAATAGAGGACCCAATTGCATCTGCTGAGTGAAGAATATGGAAACTAGTTCAGCTAGGTAGAGGCCTCGACGTAGGTCAGAAAGGGGGGGGGGGGATTCTTAAGCGATGCAGCATAGCCTTGCAAGTGCCATTTTTAGGTGTCTGCAGAATTTACAACCAGGAAGTCTGGGTAAGGAATATGAATTAAGCTTCTAATGTGGACAAGAAAAAGATATAAAAAAAAAATAAAATAAATATAGATATATATATATCTAGAACTACCGTATATAACTGCGTATTATATGTCTGAGGCAGACTGTTTAAGTTCTCATGAAACCAATCAGAGCTCAGCTTTAATTTATTCACTGCCAGTTTTAATGAAAGCTGAGTTATTATTGGTTGCCATGAGCACTTATTATGTGTGCTCTTAGACACCTCATAAATTGGAAGGGTTATCTTATATGTTGAGGCCAAGCCACAACTGTTAATGAGCCAAATTGGTCATAAAAATTGTGGCTGTATCGACTTCGTACGTATATTATGCATGGGCAGGACGTAGTGAGGCGTTGTATCAGAGCATGTGACGTGCAGCACCCAAATTATACAGTAAGCCTTTACCTGGGTAATGCATGGCCATGAGCTCCCCCCTCCCCCCCATGTCCGCCGGAACCCAAAATACAAAGTTCGTTGTTGCCAAAGTATTAAGCACGTTGCCTGTTATCTAGTCTCAGTTTATTTAGTTTTAGACAAATAATGGATCCAAATAGCGGTCATGACATAGTTAAAATAGTATAAGGTTGAAAAAAGAAACATGTCATCAAAGTCAACAAGGGGGAAGGGCTGGGATGAGGAATGATGTAAGGGAAACAGTCTATCTTTAACTAACCTCAATGTTACTGAGGGCATCTAGGGCCCTTCTTGAAGCTCTTGCTTTGTCCTGCTGTGACCAGCACATGAGCTCGGCTATTCTATCATGCTTGCTTTACACTGTATGGTCCTGGTCATGTACACATTTTGACTGATCGAAATCTATGAATAGTAATAAACAGTTAACAGTGTAATAGGAAAGATGGGGTTATGGATAGAGAATCATTAAGGCATAAGTAAAAGGGCATTAAGCCCTTAAACAAATCCCCCCTGTGTACCATTATGTTGGATCAGACCTTGTAAGGGGTTGTCTGATATTACAGCAAACATGGTGCAGCACTTTATTAATAATCAGGTCATAATCGTACAATACCTCTTTCGCTAGTGAGCATTAAAATGATGAATTCCAGAGTATTTTATAAGAAAATTGAAAATATATAGCCCATTTCTGTTTTAGGGTTTTTTTGCTTTAGTACATTTCTACAGACTGTAAATGGAAGAAAACAAAATGGCACGTTGGATCTTCATCATAATTGTAAAAGTGATTTCAAGGAAGGAAGGATCAAGGATAAAAATTAAGAAGATTATCCACAGTAACAGTGCCTCGATCTTAAATGTAACAACAAAAAATGGCACTTCTGGATCTTTATCTAATTTTAAAAGGTGTTCAGAAGGAAGGAGGTCAAGGATAAACAATATAAGAAGAGTACCCAAGTCACAGTGCCTCGATCTTTGAGTAAGTGTCCATGTTTATCCGATGGATTTCATGGAAGATTTCCTTGACAGGGAAAGCGTCGATAGATTTACCCCATTAAACTACAAGGTAGTGTATCTAGGGTCGGTAGATCACAGAACAAAGCGGGTGCAATAAAAAAGCTGGAAAGATGCGATTCTTATCATTACTATGACACCAGTTATGTGTCTAGGTCTATAGAACCGAATGGTAGGGGCGTCTGAAGTGACCCTCCCTCTGCCAGTCTCTAAACTCTTTCTCAGCTCATTGCACGTAAATTGGGAGGAGATTTTTGTAGTAAATAAGTGAGGATTTCACATAAAAGAGGAGGAAATTCATAAAAAAGATATTGAATAGCATTACCTGAGGAGGTTAGAGTTAGGGTTGAAATTGGTGACAAAGCCCCTTTTAAAGGACACCTACACTGCTCGCATGAAAAAATCATGCGAGCAGACCCACCTGGTAGGCTATTTAATAATCGATGACGCACTCCTCTTTAGTTATGCCGGCGATCGTGTTAGTAAAAATGGTTTTCCTTCTTGAAAATATTCCTCCGAGTGCTACCATCACGTACTCGTTCGGAACGGGAGATGCCTTCCGATCTTTCATTATTTCAGCCTCCTCATTGTAGCCGTTTTCCTTCGGGTGCGCAAGACGTGACGTCACCAGCTCTCGGCACCTATCGCTGCATCGCGTGGAGAGTAGTATCGTCGACAGCGCCGACAGCCTGGTGCGAGAGATGTGGTGACGTCACGGGCTCGGCATCCGAAGGAAACGGCTACAATGAAGGAGGTGCGTGAATAATTAAAGATCGGAAGGCATCTCCCTTCCGAAGATGATCGCAGGGGGGTGGGGGGGGGGGGGGGGACACCGAGGAATATTTCATATTAAGTAAAACATTTTTTTATCTAAATAACATCGCAGCCGGCCTAACTAAGTATGTGACCGGCATCCAGTATTAATGCCTACCAGGTGGTCTGCTCGCATGATTTGTGATCATGCAGCAGTTAGGTTCTTCTTTAAAGGGGCTTGTCACCAGATGTTCACCATTTAACTTCTAACTCCTCAGTAATGCGATGAAAATCGTTTTATAGATTTCCTCTGTTTGTGAAATCTCACTTATTTACTCTACAAAAATCTCCGCCAAATTTACGTGACAGATGAGCGGAAAGAGTTAGCAGACGCAGAGGGAGGGTCATTCAGCGCCCCTACGATTGGTTCTATAGTAGCCTGACAAAGCTGGTTTTGTCATAGTAATGATAAAGAAGCTCATCGTTCAGTTTGCACCAGGCTTGTGTTCTGTTGATCTAACAGTAACCCTAGATTACCTACCTGTACTGTAGTTTAATGGGGTAAAATCGTAGCGCACCGTTCCGTCCCTGTCAAGGGAAATCTTCCATTTGCAATCCATCATGCTAAACAGGACACTTACTCAAAGATCGAGGCACGTGACTGTGTGGTAATCGCTTTATATTGTTATCCTTGACTCCTTACCTTCTGAAATCAACTTTTAAAATCATGATAAGATTCCAGATAAGTGCCATTTTGTTTTGTTACCATATTTAAGATCGAGGCACTTGACGTGTGGTAATCGCTTTATTTGTTATCCTTGACCTCCTTCCTTCTGAAATCAAATTTTAAATTATGATAACAGATATCCGAGAAGTGCCATTGTTTCTCGTACCTTTACAGTCCTGTAGAAACTGTACTAAAGACAAAAAAACCATACAATGATGCCTATATATTTCACTTTTCCTTATGAGATCTCCGGAAATTCTATCAGTTTTAATCTGCACTAGACAGGAAATTATTGTGGATTATTACATTATTATATATCAGGTGCTGTACACATGTTTCTCTGTATATCAGCAACTCTCTTACAGGTCGATCCAACAATAATGGTACAGGGGAATTTGTTAGGCCTTGATGCCAGTTTAAGAGCTCTATGCTTATGATTCTCATACAACACCACTCTTTCCTATTACACTGTTCACGTTTTATTACTAGTTCCATAGACGATCAGTCAAAATTCGGTACATACAAGGACCATACAGGTAAAGCAGACTGAAGAGAGCCTCAGCTCAGGTGCTGGTCACAGCAGGGACAGCAAGAGCTCAAGAAGGGCCTAGATGATCATAACCTTGATGGTTATGTTAAAACAGGAAGAAAGAAATTTTCGCCTTACATCCATTCTCGTCCAAATCCCTTCCCTTCCTTGGTTAACTTGGAATGATGTGTTCCTTTTTTCAACCATCATACTATGTAACTATGTCCATGGACCGCTATTGGGATCATTATTAGCTAAAAACTAAATAAACTGCAGACTATGATGAACAGCCACGTCTAAATTAAGTTTGGCAACAACAGCTTTGTAAGTTGGTGTCCCGGCTGGACACGGGAAGGGTGAGCTCATGTCCATGCAAAGTAACCCAGGGAAAGGACTATGTATATTGGTGTGCTGCACGGTCACAGTGCTCTGATACAACCGGCGGCCTCACATCCTGCCAGGTCATACGAAGTATAGAAGGCGATAACTAGCCACAACTTTTTTAACACAATTTGGCTCCCATTAACAGTGTGTGCTTGCTCATATAGATAAACACTTCAATTTATGGAGGTGTCTAAGAGCACGAATTAAGTTGCTCATGGCACCAATAAGAACTCGCTTCATTAAAAACTGCAGTGAGAAATTAAGCTTGACTCTGATTGGTGTCAGGAGCACTAGTAAACAGTTCGTTGCTCTCAGATCGGAAGATAGGAGGGGGAAAGGTATGGAGGGTGACGAGAGGTAGTTATTATATATTATATATATATTTATTTATTTGTTTTTTTATATAGTTTTCTTGTGTCACAGAGAAACAGTTAATTGCATTATTCCTACTACCAGACTTCCTGGTTTTAAGATTCTGCACACCTAAATGGCCTTGCAAAGGCTATCTTCCTAGCGGATGAATAATCCCTTTCTGACCGACGTCGATGGCCTCCACCTGGCTGAACTAGTTTCCTAATTCTCACTCATGAGATGCAATTGGGTCCCTATTGATTTGGCTATAAAGAGTAAAAAAATTAAACAGTAAATAGAAACCGGTAACTTTGCGTTGCCAGTCCACTTTGCGCTTATCGCGAGAAATTCTTTAGGCAAACTGATTTCTCGGGCCACCAGAGGATTGCCGTATCCTGCAGGGCACTTATATATAAGGCAGCACTGCATCCATGTGATAGATTGTTCTTTAAGCACACCCAACCTTTACAGACCTAGTACACCCTAGGATACCAATGACCTCCTGCCCACTGTGTACCTCTGGTGAATGCTCGACTTTAGGCCCAAGCTGCATGGAATATACTGTAAGTGTCGCAGATAAGATTTTTATTCATGCCTTGGTTTACTTGGGAACCAAATTGTTTGTTAAATACAATTGTCCACAGGGACAAAAATGGCTGAAGTACATTACTAGTATGCAGGTCCTGATTTAGATACCAATTCCTTTAACAAACTATAGGGGGAGATTTACCAGAAGTCTCTTAGAGCAGAAACGGTCAGTTGCCCATGCAACCAATTAGAAGCTCAAGCTTTCTTTTTCCCACAGCGTTATAAAATTAAAGCTGGCTCTGATTGGTTTCAAGGGCAATTAGACCGTTTTTTACCTCAAACTTGATGATAATCTCCCTCATAGTAAATATCTTTGTACCTACCACAGGGCCCGCCTTCAACATACGTAAATATTACATTTTTATTATCTTGGCTGTAAACAGATCCAAAAATATCGTTAGGAACCTGATGATGACGACTTTTTATATAAATTTTTTTTAACACCTTGCCACCAACCTCGAGTAAAAGACACGGGGGGTCATTTACTACAGGGCCTCTGACGCGTTTTCCCGATTTGTTACCCGCAGATTTCCGATTTGCGCCGATTCCCGTATGTGCCCTGGGATTTTGGCGCTACGCACGAGTGTGGCGCACTTGGCGCCGGCGCAGCACGAAGGAAATGCGGGGCCTAGCCGCGAAAACCTGACGGATTCTGGAAAACACGCCGACTGTTAAAAAAGAAATGTGGCCTTGGGACACGTTACCTTCCACTCGCCCGAGCGTTGACACTCCATGCGTTCAGATGCTCTTCAGCGCAGCAGCGCCACCTGGTGGACGGCGAGAACTACTTGATGGAATCCGCCGGCCGACACGATCCAGCGCAGAGAACGCTCGTGGATCGCGACCGACCGTGGTAGTAAATCTGCCCCAGTCTGTTCCATCACATAACCAGAAAACTTAAAGGAAACCTACTATGATGAATCTGCATCAATTAGATGTGATGGTAGATTCCTCCTTTCTGACTCTGCCCTAATCTGTAATGTAATAATCTGGAAGTTAAACTAACTGTTAAACGTTTATTTTAGTAATATGTAATGTATCTACAGAGGCTACTGGTGGTGTACCTACCTGGCAAAGCAAACACTGGGAGCGACGGTTAGTATGCCCAGTAGCCTCTGCAGTTAATTATATATTACTAAAAGTGAGGTTCCCAGGATATTAAATTACAGATTAGGGCAAGCAGCAGAGGAATCTACATCACCATCTCTCTAGGATGTAATTCTTCGTGGTAGGTGTTTTCTTAAGTAAAACTGAACAGACACCTTTCATCCACATGATTAAGTCATTTTATCTGTAAAATGCAACAGTTTGCAGATTTGGGTTTTATTGTCATAGACGATTTTTTCTCCCAGTTGCCCCTCACACAACATCTCCAATACATAACATAAACATAAAAGAATGTTCAAAGGAATAAAACATTGATGGACTGGACTTGTTTCCATAGAAATGAATGGATCCTTTGTATGATCTGCACAAATAACTGCAAAAAAAAAAAAGTGTGGGCACAGTTCAGTGCCCTGACAGGTGTTCTATGCACTATATGCCTTACCGAGCAGAACTTCCCCACAATTCAGTTTATGTTACATATTATAATGAATGGAAACTAACTGTATCTTACTCCATTACAGCAGGTGAAGGAAAGCTTGGGTTCTGGGGCGGTTATCTGCACCCAATTGGCACCAATGCCCAGCACAACAGGGGGACATCGGGGAGTTCTTCTTTTTGCAACACAGTCCTCATACAATCGGTAATGTCTCCTAATTCTCTCGGCTGGGGGGTAGGGTAACCACAACTTTCTGTACTAGCATACCACTTCAAGGGGTTATCACGTTTCACTAATAATGACTATTGTTTGGTAATGAAAAAATTATACAATTTTCCACTATCTTCGTATCAATTCTCACGTTTCTAGATTTTGCTCTTTCTGTCATAAAGGAACTTGTCGTAGAAATTATTTTTAGCTGGGACAGATTCCAATAGCCTAACTATGCTGTTTAAAAGTACTGAATCTAACCCACTACTTATAAAACTTTTCTAGACATACCTGGCTGCTGCCAGCCAGGTGTGGTGATTTCTGGGAGGCTGAAGCGCCAACTCCCCCTCCCCCTTTTCGGTCGTGGTGCATGTTAGCAGGCAGGAGTGGTGTAAGTAGAGATTTATGGCATGAGGAGACTGAGACACTTTATACAGGCGTGCATCTGCTCTTATCCTTGCCTCACTCTTCTGTGTCGGGTGCACGGTAATGTGGAAACATTTTGTAAAGGTAAGTGAAATGTATTCATAATGCGGACTAAATATTTTTACAACATCGGATAGCAAGAGGATATTGAAACCTGTCACCAGTTAAAATTCATTCCTGGTGACGGTTCCCCATTTTAACGGAGCTTCCTGTTTTCTCCTGGGATAAAACCTGGTCCCTGTCATGTCGATGTCACACAGGTGCACGACTCCCATTGACTGGAAAGATTATTTTCCATTGAAGTAAACGGATTGAAGGTCCTTTAAGATGACAGCAACAGAGATCTGAAAAACCTGAGGAATCAAAATAGAACGTAAGTTGGCATGATTATACTGTTATATCTGGGGAGAGTACGTTTTTCCAGGCCATTAGGCGCACCCGCGAATATAAGGCGGCTTATCCTATGGCCTATATATGTAATAATTCCATATATAAAGGCGCATCGGTACTTATAAGTCGCAGGGTCCGGGCATGGCGGAGTCGCGGGGCGGAGCGAAGCCCGACGGGACGAGACGCGGGCATGAGCGGGAGGGGAATGTCATACTACATAGGTCCCCGTACGGAGCAGCAGAATCTCCACTCGGAAAACTTCAGACCGACAAGGCACAGAAGTGTTTCGTGCCGAGGTGGCAAGTTCCCGCTGGAGATCATGCTGTCTCCGGAGCGGGAGCTATGTAATAGGTCCGCTCCCTCCTAAGGCGCACCGACTATAGGCGCCGGTTATGTGATTTCCAGGAATTCCAAGGCTTTTTAGGTGCCGCCTTATAGTCCGGAAAATACGGTAACGAAAAAATGTCTGATATTGTCTGATGTGAATGAGTATTTGAATCCCTAACATTGGATATATTAAGGAGTTGTGGAACAACCGCTCCTAAACACGAAGGGGACGTATGTTCTGTATTTTCTACGCACTTTTGGCATCCTCTTTTTGGTTCCTCATGGGCTGGAGTTGGTGACATTGGGATCTGCTCTCGCAAGGCATTGGGAAATGGAAATGATTCTTGGTAAGATCAAATCTCTTTAATAATTCTTTATATATGCTGTGAGATATGACGTACATCTTATAAACTGATAAGGATGAGGGTCCACTCTTCTTGTTAGTACGAAAAATTAAGTTATTCTTGCATGGATACGCGGGTAATAACATTTTAAACCAGTTCTGACGCGTTCGACTTTACGTCCTAGTCATAGATAAAAAGTGAGTGTGGTGGTGAGAGACACTTGTACTCTAGATAACGCGTAAATGGTAGTAATTCACATGTGTGTGTGTCTCTGTCGCACCTCAGAACAATATGTTGTTTATACAATAAAAAAACAGTCGTTGGTATAAGAAAAACATCATAATGTATTACAGACAACACAAACAAAAGTTTGGGATTATAATTGGACTAACAGTCACCATTTGAATCCTCTAGATATATACACTCCTTAGTGAGATCCAAAAATCCCTCCCGATCAGAAGGTTTCCTTCTGAGATCGCCACCACCCTTCTATTGTCTTTAACCCTTTCCAACCACAGAAAATAAACCCGATAAATCTCTATCTGTAGTGGTTAATGTAAAGTGCATGGCGGCATTGGATGGGTTTATATAACTCAGGATGGTGACACCATTGAGGTGTTCTCTTATGCGTCTTATATGCCCTGCTTTTACAACCTGTATAATCTTTTGTTGCAAAAAGTGCATGTAATGCAATAAACAACATTTGTGATTGAGTTAATAAAACTCGCTATGGTATGTAATTTCCGATTTTTATTTTTGTCTAATGTTGTTTTTTGCAATTCGTGCAAATTTGCAATCCTTTACAGATTGTTAGCCCCACACTTAAAAAATCACTTGGTTTTAGCCAACCTTGTTGAAGTTTCTGTTACGTGTCACTCGGAGACAGTCTATACTACTATGGTGTGGGGCTTTTTCTGGTGGAAAAGAAGAAGAAGCCCCTTGTTGTAAAATTTGCGCAATGTATATCCTGGTATAGCATAGGTATACATGTGCTAATTAATGTTTTTTTATTATGCATTATGTTCTAACGATACGTTGGTTGACAAAAGTGGTACAATCCTTACATCTGAACTGAGATTTACTAAGTTAGATCTAGGTTTAATGCTCAAACAATAATATTTTAAATTTAGACCAATCTCTAGTTCTGTAGCTCCAAAACCATAAGTCTGATGCAGTTTGAAAGATGAGATCTTATCTTTAATAGGACACCATGTTCTAGGCATATAGAGCCACAGATAGAGAAGTCTGAAGTGACACTCCTTCGTAGCTTCTAAAGTGACTTTATCGAGCAAATCTGACTTTCTCTGCTCATTTCAACTGACTTTGGAGGAGACTTTTTATAGGTAAATGGGGGACATGTCCCACCCTCCTGAGGGGCTAGTATTAGTGGGGAAAATCGGTGACACTGCAGATTTTGTAAAGACATTAGGATCCTCCACTGCAAATTTGATCAATGCGAACGTTTTTAATGTTGGATGTTTTGGTCTGACACACGAAAGGCTGCCCAAAGATAGTTGAAAGGGATATGTGACCCGCTATGGGGGGTATATTTGGGTTCTTTGCGTCAAGTCTGATTGTGAACATGGGGGAGATATCAGAAGTGTCGTAAACGTTCTAGTTGCCTGTGGAAACCAATGAGAGTCCGCTTACTTCTATAAAAGGCTATGGAAAAATGAATGAAAGCTGAGCTTGATTGGGCGCCATAGGGAACTGGAACATGTTTTGCTCTCAGACACTTCTGATTAAATCTCCCCCATAGAGCTATATGTATAGTCACTGCTGGATCCAAGCGAACATTTTAAAAACGCATGAGTTAAAACTAAACTGTGTAACAAAAAAGTTGTGAGGTGCCTTATAACTGTATCATAATTCCTAAAAAAAACTAATCTCCACTTGCTTCATCTGTAAACAGAGACAGTTGTGCAGTGGAATGAGACAACCCAGACAGTCCATTTGCCACTAGGCTCTTTCCAAAAATTTTTATACTTATGGTTTATAAGGGCAATCCCATATCACGGCCTCACAATCAATCCCTCTGTCTGAGTATCTTGAATCATACCACTGCCAGTAATTCCCTTGATTCAGGATACCGTACACCTGGCCGAAGGTGAGCGGACGAGCTCACACTGCTCCTCCACCCGCCGCTGTCTCCTGGGGGTACTTCTATAGAGACATTAACTCAACCTTGTCTCAGGAAGAGCTCCTCTATCGATCTGCAATGTGAATTCAATTTGTTTGTGCTTTTGAATTAGATTTTGACTTGGAGTTTGGGTGCAGACAGAAAATCACATGAGACAAGTGCAAGTAGTCTGTTAGTATATTAACTGACCAGAGCCATATTGGCTATAGAGACATAGAGCAGGAGACAGACAGATTATTCCATTTATGGACAGAACTGTATACAGAATATGACACAGCATTATAGGTTTTCTATAGTTTATTATTATTATGACATAAGATGGGCAGAAATAAGCCCTTGCCAGGACTATTGTGGATTGGCGGACGAACTACCATGGCCACCCCATGGCCAATCCTAGTCATGGCTTGGTGCGTACAAGAGTCTTTTTCCATTTTTGGATGTTGTTGGCTGCATCCAGCAATACGTCCGGGACATGTAGCTGAACCCAAACTCGAACCAGACCATTGGTCTACACTCATCTCTATTCCTGGGGTCTGTTCCATAAACTTGCTCCTCCTTCCTATACTGTTTCATAGGTGAAATCCTTTTCTGTGACTAGAACTGACAACTGGGTGAAACACTGCTGCTGACACACATGCCAGCGTCCAGTCTCATTGTAACATACGGTACCGCTAAGATATCTGCTAAAAAAAATCTTGTAGGACGAGTTGCCACCAAACGCGTGTCAAATAGACCGATGATTTTGATCCGAATTTAGTCAGAATTAGTCAATCCTTGTACAATTTGTCTAGTCCTAATCTCAAGTTCAGAAATAGCCAATCGAGGAGAAAACATTTTAAACTTGCAAGTTTGTATTTCCATATAAGCCTTCTTGATCCCATGCACTGGGACATTGTGTGCCAGTGTATGATTAAATCCATACCTCCCAACTTTTGGGCTCGAGAAAAGTGGGTCAAAAAGCCCCTCTCTTTTTTTTTTTTACCTAAACCCCCCATGTCCGGCCCTTGTTCACCTCCAAACATAGTATAATATCGACTTTATGGCTCCCATAGTTTAATGCCCCTTCTGTGGCCCTATAACAGCGTGGCCCATATAACACTCCCTAATGCAACTCAACAAACATATAATTTCTTGTTTTATTTTATCTCCCCAAACTTATAATGCCCGAGCTTCTCTGTACTCGGCTCACCCTCACTCTCTCCCTCATATGCGGCATCTGCCTGGTCCTCATCATATTGTAGATCTTGTCTCCATCTCCCTATATTGTGGCCTCCTGTTCCCCTCCTCTCTCATATGTAGCTCTTGTCCTCCATCCTCTCAATATATGGTTGTGTCCTCCATCCTTTCAATATGTGGCCTCCATCCTCCATGCTCTCTCATATTATGACCTCTGTTCTCCATACTCCTCTATTGTGTGTCCCTGTACTCATCTCCTCCTATGGTGGTGCCCTGTTCCATCCCCCTCATATTGTGGCCATCATCACTTACTCCTTTACTGTGGCTTCTATCTCCATCCAAAAAATACAGTTGCCTCTGTCTTCCTTGATCTCCCTCATATGTAGCCTCTGTCTTCCTTGATCCTCTCATATTGTATAGGCTCATGTCCCACAATCCCTCTCATATTGTGGCTCCCTACCCTCATATTGTGGCCCCCTGTCCCATCCCCCTATACTGTGGCTCCGTACTCATCTCCATCAAATGTGGTCCCCTGTCCTCCGTCATTCTCATTTGTTTCCCATGTGTATCCACCTCCCGCTCTCGGTTTCCTCGTGTTTGGCCCATAGGAGCGTGACATCGACCTAATGTCCGACCTATGAGTTGGCACAGATAAAGCAAAATAAAGCTGTATACACTCACACGGCCACTTTATTAGGTACACCTGTCCAACTGCTCGTTAACACTTAATTTCTAATCAGCCAATCACATGGCGGCAATCAGTGCATTTAGGCAGGTAGATATGGTAAAGCAATCTCCTGCAGTTCAAACGACGCATCAGTATGGGAAGAAAGGTGATTTGATGCCTTTGAACGTGGCATGGTTGTTGGTGCCAGAAGGGTTGGTTCTGAGTATTCAGAAACTGCTGATCTACTGGATTTTCACGCAAAACCATCTCTAGGGTTTACAGAGAATGGTCCGAAAAGCAAAAAAACATCCAGTGAGCGGCCGTTCTGTGGGCGGAATGCCTTGTGATTTGCCACAGGTCTGCGGAAATGGGCAGACTGGTTCGAGCTGATAGAAAGGCACAGAGTGACTCAAATCGCCACCCGTTACAACCCAGGTGGCAGAAGAGCATCTCTGAACGCACAGTACATCGAACTTTGAGGCAGATGGCTACAGCAGCAGAAAGACCACACCGGGTTGCCACTCCTTTCAGCTACGAACAGGAACTAAGGCTACAATTTGCACAAGCTCATCGAAATGGACAGTAGAAGATTGGAAAAACGTTGCCTGGTCTGATGAGTCTCAATTTCTGCTGCGACATTCGAATGGTAGGGTCGAGCAGAATTTGGCGTCAACAAACATGAGGAAGCATGGTCCATCCTGCCTTGTATCAAAGGTTCAGGCCTGGGTGGTGGTGATGTCATGGTGGGGGATATTTCTTGGCACTCTTTGGGCCCTTGGTACAATTAGCATCGTTGCACGCCACAGCCTACCTAGTATTGTGCTGACCATGTCATCCCTTATGACCACAATGTACCCTGTAAAATCTATGGCTTACTGTCAGAGGATAATGCGACAGTCACTAAAGCTGGAATCATTCAGACTGGTTTCTTGAACATGACATGAGGTCACTGTCTCAAATGGCTCCACAGTCACCAGATCTCAATCCAATAGAGCATCTTTGGGATGTGGTGGAACGGGAGATTCGCATTATGGATGTGCAGCCGACAAATCTGCGGCAACTGTGATGATGCCATCATGTCAATATGGACCAAAATCTCTGAGGGAGCTTCCAGCACCTTGTTGAATCTATGCCACGAAGAATTGAGGCATTGAAGCAAAGAGGGTCAACCGTTACTAGCATGGTGTACCTAATAAGTGGCCGGTGAGTGTAAATTCTAGCGTCATCCAAGTTGTGTCAGATTTTCGCACCAATAAGCTCTTCCTTAAAAATGTGAAAAATCCTGCTGTAAAACAGCAGGGGGCACTATTTGCAATCTCTATTCAAATCTAACTAAATTTATTTGTAGGACAACCCCTTTAGAACATTTAACAAATAGCATTGTACTCTTTCCATTAAAAGACTTGATACCTCTGCGAATATGAGAATTTACGATTGACAGCAGAGAGTGTGATGTCGGACACAACTTTATATTAGATTGACACACATAGATGATTGCATCTCCTCAGCAAACTTGAGTTTAAGTGATGCTTTCGGATTGACAGGTGCTGAAATGGAAGCGCGAATCACTGACGTATCAAGAGCCATTTCAGAGATAAGCAAACTTCAGCCGGAGAGAGATGAGTCACATCCATCATTACATGGTGGCGAGTCAATCACTGGCCTCTGGTTATGTGTACAAAAATCAGGAAGAGTGACAGATGAGGCCTGTGACTGGCTATGAGGTCACATGAATGATGGATGTGACATCATCACCAAGAACTGGACTTAACTGGTGTGGTAAGGTGATGTTAGAAGAACTTACTGGCTGTGTGAAAATGAAAAAATAAAATCGCAGCTAGCCCCTTTAAAGGGAACCTATCACCAAATTTAACCCCACTTAACACTACCAGCCCCCTCGATAGGGTATGAAATGTCCTTCTAGAATTCCCTCTTTTATGTGACTCTCACCCCATTTACATAAAAAAGTCATGTAAAAATAGTCAGAGAAGAGTCAGATTTTTCTAAGATGATTCAAGTTTAGAGGCTACAGGGGAATTTTATTTCAGACGCCCCTATATTCAGTTCTATAGTACTTGTAACATACTTTTGTGTCATATTAATGAATTTTATGTTTGGAATTGGGCGTGGTTCTGTGATCTACAGAACTAGAAATATAGGCAGAACTGGATCTGCAGAGTTGCATTTCACAAGATTTTTTAATTAAATAACTCCAAAATACACTATGATAAACCAAGGCACTACTCATAGATTTAAATAAGCCAGAAGGGTGCTGTTACCAGAGCCTTAGTGCTGTAGCTTCACAGACTGTTACAATGAGCAAGAGCAAGTCTCCCCTCCCCTTGAACTTCCTGTTGTTGCAGGATACACAGGAGGAGGCTGAGGGAGAGAGAGGATCCTTGAGTGCAGTAGTTTCACAGGTTACTATTCATGTGCAGGAGCATGTCTCCCCCTCACTCTTGATCTTCTGTACTTCCCCCTCCATCAGCCTATACAGTGGAAAATGGCGCAAATGCATTTTTTCACAAATTTCACTGCATTTGAAGGTCGGGAGTGAAAAATATGAACACAAAAACGAAAAAGAGCCAAGTCAGTAAAGGGTTAAGAACTAGTAGCTTACAATTAAAACTTTAGGTTAACAGATATTATTCTTAATGTCCCTTGTATGTTACCTGACCATAGTAACAGGAAGGCAGGACTTATATGGTGGTGACCTAAAACCAGTTTGGGAGCCTTAAAGGGAACCTGTCAGCAGAAATAGACCTAATAAACCACTACGAGTATTTTTCCAAGCATCTGAACAGCTTCCAGATCATGTTACTTTCATTACCTATGTGATTACATCATTCAAAAAATCAACTTTGAGTGAGATTAAATTGGTTTTATAAGTCAAGGAGGCGAGACTAAGTCAAGCTCTCTCTTTCCCAGAAAGCCGCTTCTCTTGTAATTATGTCCTGATCCAGAAAATCTAACCTGGATCTCCTGAAGTCTGATGATGTTGTCAATCACAGAGGAAGAGGCATCAGTGTCTCCACTTGACTTCATTTTAAACTCCGCCTCCTTGACTTATAAACAGTTTACATCTCACTCAAAGTGGATTTTCTGATGATGTCACCACTTGGGCCTGAAAGAACATTAAACTAAAGTGTTACAACTGTTGAAATATACAGGTAGGGTTTATTAGGCCAATGTGCTGATGACAGGTTCCCTCTAATCCTGCATCAGATTATTGAATAAGGGTTCGAAATATGCTTTATTTCTTCTATACTCATCAGTACTGCTGTGTGAAAATTTGTTTTTGACTAATAAGCAAACCCTATAACAGGATTCTGTCGGTCTTTTTTTTTACCCGTAAAAAACATAACCCAACACAGTAAAAAATAAGACTACAATCTCAGTCAACGTGGTTTTGGAACACTAGGTGATTCCTATAAATGAGGCTCTTTTTAAAAGCAATGTGACACATATGCCTTACATTATACAGAGCACTGAGTACATTGTGTGCATAATCACCGGAGTTTATTTTATACATAATTCTAATACAATGTATCTTGCTGATGGTCTTCACACATGGAAATATCTTCACAAATAATTAATCAAGTATTTTGGTTTAGCTGAACGGGCGATATTGTGATGAGACATAATCTTTCCTATAGAAGTAGAGTGAGCTGCAGATATTCATCCTCAGTGACTCAGTTGGATTTGCGCAGTCATTGGTAATTGGATCTATACCTCATGACACACAGTGATGTAATGTTTGGCTCAGTGATTGCTCTACCATGAAAGCTGTGCTCGCTAGCGTGCCAAAAACGACCAGAATTTGGGGCATGGGTCAGCACAGCTGTTATGGTGAAGCTATCACTGTGTGCTAAACATGTAAACCATATGGCACGGCCCTTAGTGCTAAGTCACGTCCCGTATTGTCATACTGGTCAAAAAGGGGCTTAAATCCAAATTTAAGTTCTAAATAGATTGGTGAATCTGCTACCACCGTGTTTGTGGCTATCCACACAGGGATTGCTCCTTATGGAGGTCGGTGATGGAAAGACGGGTCTCAGTGGGCCCCTTGCAGTGACCTCATATGGTGCATAAAATTCAGAAGCAAAAACAGTCTCCTCTTTGCTAGAATTCCCTAGTTTACATCCCAAATGCCCTTCAAGGTATTTTATTAAGCCCCCTCACCGTATAGGATCATTGGATACAGCCCTTCTACCCTATGGATTCCTTATGTACAGCCTTATAGGCTCCCCTCCCCAGCAGCTCTGGGCCCCGGCACTTGCCCAGGTATGCCAGTGCTGACGCCGGCCCTGAGTGAAGAATCATTATTTTGCTTGTGGTGATCCTATAAAATTATTATGGTGAAATTGATTATGAAGTACAGTTGTCTTTAACATTACTCCAAAATTTGATTAGGTAATGGCTCGAGTTAGTGAATAAAGAGAATATCATTAATTCCAATATGTCATCCGGTTTGTTTTGTGTCTCAGAAGTGGCGTGTTCACCGACCATTGTGCGGGTTATCTCAGCTGTACTCTTCATCCTGGTTGGATGTCTACTCTTCGTTCTCATTCCCACCTTAGTCTTCCAAGAAATCGAGGAGTGGACATTGCTAGAGGCCATTTACTTGTGGTCATCACCCTACCACCATTGGCTTGGTGACTATGGTGGCAGGTAGATTTATGTTTTATTGTTATTAAACTGATGTTTCTAAATCATTTCTTAAAGGGGTTGTCCAATACTTGAAAGTCATGTTTATCTTATCAATCACATGCAGTCCACAAGTAGTTCCTGTAGTAGTTCCCGCTCCAGTAAGAATGTCCCAATGCAGACATGTGACTGCTGCATCCAACCACTGACCACAGCTTGTCTTTAAGGTTATTTGCACCTCAGCCGTGATCGGGTGTGCAGTAAAAACATCCATGTTGTGAGAAGGAAGTACTAATGAGTCGTTGCAAGGAGCTGACTCCTTATGGTGAACAACTGAATTGGCTCTTATTTTCAGCTCCTCCTTCCATGTCAAGAGTTAACTACAGGATATGGAAATAAGGCTGAAGTGCTGGGGAGCATAAGCAGAGCACCTCAGGGCTTCGGCTTCACAGCAATACAACGTCCCTCCAGGACCCGCTGTCATGCTTTCTCCTTATCTACGTCATTTATGGGTGCAGAGAGATGTGGTGCTCTTCGCCTGCTAATGCATTCAGCTTAATTTGCTTTCTACTAAAGTGAAATTTTGGCATAGGGGGGTAGTGAAATAAAAGATACGGGTGGCATATGGGTGGCATGTGTAGCCATATCCCTACGTAAATCATTTTGTGGAGTCCCTTTACAGACTCACACTAAGCTGCCTGGGTCCATTATCTTGTGCTTGAATGGAAATCTACACAGCTCTGGCAGTACTACACCTTCCTCTCCCTACCGGCCTGGCACAACCCTTCCTATTCTTTTGTATAGCCTCTCGAGACAAGGTTCTGGCACTATCCACTGGCCTGGGGACATTGAATGTTTGGAATGTTCTAATTTTGCTTTCTGAACATATGCCTATTCATAGAAAGCTTAAAGGGAAACTGTCATCAAGATTTTTCATTTGGACCTTATGACAGGTTCCTATAGGCTTTTTAACACTAATTCCCAATCTTCTTTCATAATTTCACATTTTTAGTTTCTTTTAATTTAAAAAGTATTTAAAACTATACCTTGCTCCCTGCCAGCAAAGAGGGCTTGAGGTGTCTAATATAATCATGTGGCATCACAGCTCTGCCTCCCTGCCTTTCCCTCCAACTCCCTCCTCCCCCATCCCTCATGTAGATATCAGCTGACCCTGAGATGTGCAAGCAAATCTAAGTTCACTTATGATGATGAGGAGGGGGAGGAGGGAAAGCAGGAAGGAAGCGAAGGGAGGGAGAGCTGGCAGAGCTGTGACGACAAATAATAACTTTTAATACAGACTGGAATTAAGAATTTTAATTATAACATAAAAGATTAGTAATTAGTATAAAGCCTATGGAAGGGAACCTGTCATTAGGTCAAAATGTGAAATCTGAAGACTGGCCCTGCACAAGACTGAAATTGGATCTACAAACTCTGGACAAAGGATATTCTATTTTGCTTTTCAATTTCCTGCGTTATGTATTATATAACTATAGATGTGCAGTACATAATTAGATATTAAACCATTTTCTGGTAAACAGTGGTCGTTAATAAAATTTCACATCAGTTAATCTCTAAAAGGTATTTACTTGTTGGCTATTTATGGGGTCAGGGTTGGATGAAATGTGATGTCTTTTATCAATTTACTATGGTTTTAAGGAATGAGAATGCATCTTCCCAGTGCCGGTTGTGGCTTGGCATGCAACGCTTTCCATCCGAAGACGACTTTAGATAACGCGTAGGACAGTTTCAAAAGCATTTTTTCCATTTAACAAATCCAGAGATAATACATGCAGCGATTCAGTCCAACACGGCTAATCCAGTGTTCCCCAATGTTTACAGGTCTGTAGGTAAGTATTATACAGGCGGTACCCTACTTAAGAACACCTGACTTACATACGACCTCTAGTTACAAACGGACCTCTGGATTTTGGTAATTTGCTGTACTTTAGTCCTAGGCTACAATAAACAGTTATCACAGGTGTCTGTAATTAAGATTTATTGTTAATCCTGGTCCTTATGACAACTCAACATTTTTAAAATCCAATTGTCACAGAGACCAAAAAATTTTGAGTGGGTTACAATAATAAAGTATACAGTTCCAACTTACATACAAACTCAACTTAAGAACAAACCTACAGAACCTATCTTGTATGTAACCCTGTACTTGCCAACATCGCTGGGCCATTACCACAGGAAGTCGGTAGGAGCCATGGACCATAAGACCAATGCATGATGATATTAGTACCAGATTTTTTTACGACTTTACCTTCTCTTTAGACCTAAAATAAAACGTTAATAAAGTCAACTAATAGCCATGGAGATGTTACTGGGTTGTCACCGGATAACTATAAGGTGTTGTTCCTGTACTCTTCTTCTCTTCTGGGTCTTATCTTTAATTGAATTATATGGTCCGTTTATGGCTTTTACCTTATCACCACTCCTTATCTTTTCTCTGTCAATGTTCTTCTTCTTGACTTGGCCAATGAAACCCACCAAGGACATTTCTCTCCAAAGATCAAGTATGAATAAGTAGCTTCATCTTTTCACTGCCCAAAACTAGAAGACTTTGGGACAACACTGTAAACATGCCAAGACAGGGGCAAAGCTATAGGGAGGGCATAGGTAGTAATCTCTACGTGATTTGGAGTCTGTAGAGTCCCAAGATTCTTCGGCATCATAATATGAAACCAACATTATAAATAGGACATGGTAGTTGAAGGTCCCACTACAATTAATTTAGGACCCAGGAGCGTGATGATACACCCCTACGGGCCCAGGCAAGTGGGTTTGGTAAACCAGTAAAGGCAGTCCCCAGGTTACATACAAGAAAGTGTTCTTTAGATTTGTTCTTATGTTGAATTTGTATATTTTACAATTGTAGATCCAGACAAAATTTTAGGTCCCATGGACAATTGTATTTTCTACATTTTTTTCTATAATGGACCAAGGATTATCAATACAACTTTTTTGCAGTCTGGGACTATAGTAAATCCAGAGAGCTTCACCAGAGGTCACGGGGGCAGAAGGTCTGTCTGTAACTAGGGGTCATCTGTAAGTTGGGTGACCTTAAGTAGGGGACCACGTGTACACATTATGTGCTGTTATTTTGTGAATTTGACTTTCATGTTCTCTTTAGTACCTTATATACTCGACTATAACCTAGTTTTTCAGCACAAAAAATGTGCTGAAAAAAACCCAACTCGGCTTATACTAGGTCAAAAAATAGATATAAATCAAAACTCCTTTCTGGCGGCACCCGTAGATCTTCTGTGCGATCCATCCGGTATGTTGTGCTGCACGACGGGGAAGGGGGGGGGCTTATACACGGGGCAGGGCTTTCAGGCTATATCACTGGGCGGGGCTGGCAGGTACTATAACACTGGGGCAGGGGCTGGCAGATATACACAGGGGCAGGGGCTGGCAAGCTACAACACTGGGGCCGGGGCTGGCAAGCATATACACTGGGGCAGGGGCTGGCAAGCTATAACACAGGGGCAGGGGCTGGCAGCTATATACACTGGGGCAGGGGTGGCTGGCTATATACACGTGGGCAGGGGCTGGGCTATATACACAGGGCAGGGCTGGCAAGCTATATACACTGGGGCAGGGGCTGGTGGGCTATATACACTGGGGCAGGGGCTGGCTGGCTATATACACTGGGGCAGGGGCTGGCTGACTATATACACTGGGGCAGGGGCTGGCTGGCTACATACTGGAGAGGCTGTGACCAATGCATTTCCCACCCTCGGCTTATACTCGAGTCAATAGGTTTTTCCAGTTTTTTGTGGTAAAATTAGGGGCCTCGGCTTATACTCGGGTCGGCTTATACTCGAGTATATACGGTAGTTATTATATGGGTAGTACTGATGTAAATGACAATAATTCCATTATATCCCATCGGGATTACTCATCTCTCCTGCTGTCTTCTAGGTGATAGTGCTGGAAATGAGCACACCTGGTATAAGCCGCTGGTCTGGTTCTGGATATTGCTTGGCCTGGCCTACTTTGCTTCCATTCTCACAATGATCGGAAACTGGTTGAGAGTTCTGTCGAGAAAAACCAGAGCAGAGGTAAGTCACAAAGCTTAACTATTAGGACTGATACAAAATTAATCTCCACGATCAAACCGAATAAGACCTGGAGCTAACGTTCTGGTGAATGTCCAACTATTGGTCTTAGGTATTCATATACATTAGCCTAAAGTTCATCAAAAGTCATAATTTGAGAAAAAATGAATGACAAGCAATGACTGGCAATGAAGAAAAGGCTCCCGATCCTTCCTAGAAAATCCCTTATAAAACATGTAAGAATAACTGAAAAAAAGGCACAATAATTTGGTGATTTATACTTCTCAAAAGCTTCTCCCTGAATTCAAAACCCTGTGAAATGTCAGTGACTAATATTTTGGGGAAATTTTTAGCACTGTTCTGAAAAATGATACGTTCCAGATGATATGATTACAGCCATATGATGCTGATGATCATTTCTGGGATCACGGCAGATGATGAAGTCTTTTTTACGTCTTGGCAACATATTGAATGACATAGTGGAAATAAGACTACGACAGTATAATGTAAAAACTACAGGAATTCTACAAATTAATTCTGGCCCAGGTGCTAGAAATATAGCACTTAGTAATACTATTTACTTTGTTAGACTCCAAATTTTTGGCTACAATTTGAGTTTGAGTTTTCCAGGTTCAAACAATTGATGCCAGCCTGCGTGGGTCTGACCCCTGGCACTCCAAGGCTGTGGTAAAGTTGTGATACACCGATACTACTATGTTGATGGTGATTATGTAGTATTAAAGGGGTTTTGCATAAGATAGGGTCTAACTTGCTCATTGGTGGGGTCTCAGTGATGAGACCCCCAGAGATCACAAAAATGAGGGGTCTGATGGGGTCCCACGTACCTAAGTCGGACCCCTCACCCTCCGTCAGATTAAAGGAGCAGACGGCCGCATATGACCATATTAATCTCCATTGAGATTAATGGAGCGGAAAGGTCATGCGCGGCCGTCTGCTGCATTACTCTCATGGAGCGACAAGGGGTCCGATGGATAGACACTGAGACCCCCACCAATCAGCAAGTTATTCCCTATCCTGTGGATAGGGCTTGACTTGTGTTGGTTGGAAGCCCCTTTAATGGTGTGATCCCTAAAACAGCTCATTAGCAGGATACCAGGAGTCAGACCTCCAACATTTTATAAATTACCTATCCTGAGAAGAGTCCATCAACAGAAAACCTTCTTAAAGGGGTTGACCAGAAGTCGACTCACCTTGACTCCTTTCTTTTATAAACATCTGCTCTCCTCACCATGAGTAGTGTCTGATATTGCATCTAAGCTCCATTCATCTCTACACAGCTGAGCTGCAATACCGGCACTAACCATGGACAGGAGAGGAGCTGTTATCAAACTCCAATCAACCCCTTTAAGCAGAAGGATGATGAAACAGGCTGAGTCAAAAGTTCCTGGAACATTTTAATACACAGCAAGTAATGGTTGAGGTGGTCTATTGTCTATGATATGTCTGGACCATGGCCACCATCTTAAATGCCACCAAATTGCATAAAGGGCAAGTTTTTCCAATGGGAGGAAGGTTATGTACCATATGAAGCTTTTGAACCACTAAAGATATTACAAATCTGATAGCAGCAATCAATTTCTAAGACAAGTCTGGTCTTCTTTGATAGGCTACGTGACCATTTTCCTATTGGAAAAACATATCCATTATGGTGGCATTTAAGACGGCAGCCACGTTCCAGACATTGCCTAAACGGCCCCTCCCCCCATTCATTCGGATAGGCCATTCCCTTTCAGATCTGAAATAAAGAGGTGTCCTGGGACTTTTGATTCCTCCTGTTTATCTCTACTTTTTTGAAAAATATTATCAAGTGGGCCAGTATATTTTTGTATATTGTTTTGTTCAGATTTGTTTCTTCTATATGTGTTTTTTAAGTACATGTCTCAGCTATTATCCCATAATTGCCATATACCTACATGATCACTTCGGGTTCTAATGCCAAACCAACTGAAACCCCCCACTCATAACTAAAAATGGGGTCTTAATTCCCCAGTTCTATTACACTACTTGACATCATTGAGGAGGTTTTGGAATGGAACACTGACCTTGGAGCTGCCAAAAATACCTTCAGATGCTGAAACCTTTGCTACAAACTGGTAGTAGGGGATAATGGTAAAGATATTGGAATACGCCAGTTTTTTTTTTACTTTGTTAAGAGACAACTCTTAGTTTAACACTAGGTGCTCCCACCAATCTCCCACCATTCCTATCTGGGTTCCCACTATTTTCTTTTTCCAGATCCCATCACAACATACAGGAAATTCCTGTTCATCCAATAACACAGCTTTTATTGCCCTCTTTACAGATGGGTGGTCTGACTGCTCATGCGGCAAACTGGACGGCAAGCATGACCGCAGACATGAAGCTTCCTCACAGGGGGCTAAGCCTAAACTTCCAAGAACGAATGCAGCGACCTAAAGGTGGATTAGAAACTTCAGACGGACAGCCACACGATGAAGATGAGGTGGAAGTAGACATGGAAAATGAGGGTCGAGGACAAGAGGAGAGAACAGAAGACGAAGATGAAGAAAATGAAGAACCTCAAACAATCCCAACGTCAATCCCCACCATCGCTCCACAGACACCACCACCTACTCCTTTCAAAGTGGACGATCCTGCAAAACGAATCATGGAGTGGGGAGAGAATATGGCTTTTATTGACGAATCTTCAGATAATCAGAGCGAGTTGGGTGGGGGAGAGGGCGAGACAGATGAAAAGGGGGAAAAGGGAAAGGTTCCTAGGAGCAAAAGGAAGAAGAGGACAGGAGGAAGAAGTGGTAGGAGAGAGGCCCTTCCAACTCCCCGGAATCGGGATAAGGGTGAAAGTGGGTAGCAAAATTATGCACCTATATCTTACAACTTTGCTTAACTAAATATCAACACTACCAAAGTGCCACTCCCCTCCCATCACTGCCAACCCTTCCATCGAATCCTATTGGCGGACTGATGTCTCCGAACATCAGTCACGTGGCTGGTTTTATACACATTATCCAAAATATTTTGAATGGCACATGACATGACGATTTTCTACGTTCACAATACAATATGCTATGCAAGAGCCATCGCACAGACAAGTGTGACTATGGCAGTGCCACGACTCGTGACCACAGAGTATAATTTGGCTCACGGTTTCCTTCACCCTTCTCCGCATGTCATATAATGCCAGATCTCAATCATATACAACTGTTATTGGCTATGAATATAATCCCATCTCCTAGACGTCATCAGATCATGCTTTTGTATGTGAGCGAGCAGTCACTATGATCGCCGTCATCTGAATGGCTTGTGTATGTGATCCATGTGGGTGGGGGAGGAAAGTGTGATTAATAAATGGCCTGTAATAAAGAGGTTTAATGAGCTGTCTGTGCGGCTGCAGATTAAATGTTGTTCTTCTCATGTGCTGCCAAGACTGGAGCGACGCTCTGCAATCTCCCTGCTGCAGACTCTGCTCTGTCTTACATTACGTCTCTCCCAGTAGCATCGTAAGGAAAGATGGAATATTTCCAGGTGTTCTTTCCCCGGATTCTTCATACATCTTTGCTCATCACCCGGTCAATTTGTGATTGTCTTCACAATGATCTCCCTCCAGACTGGTCCTCCGCTTGTCCTCAGGTACCCCTACTACAATCCTGGGGGGGTCACTACATTGAAAAACTCACTCTTAATAGGAAGCAAGATTATTTGGAAAGATTATCTAGAGTCTGCCACCTCTGAATTAACTCCGGAGGTAAAATCAATAGTGCTCAGGATTCTTTTAGCTTCCCAGACGTACAGAGTGTAACAAAAAGGTTAGTACAATGGAATATCTTGCAAAATACAAATTGGAGGTTATTTATCATTAGACCAGCTCATTGGGACAGTTGTAGGTCTATTTTTGGAGCTATGCTGCCCATCAGATTAATTAAAGTGGCTGGCCCTCTAAAGGGAACCTGTCATCAGGAGCCCTTTTTCTGGGTCCCCCATGTTCCCACAGAGAATAGTGTGCACATTGCCAAATAATAATATAATGATTCCTTAATTTATATAGCACTCACAGATTACACAGCACTGCACAGAGCTTGCCAAATTGGTCATCAAAGAGTTTTTTAATAAAACTGTCTTTTTACGATAAATTAGAGATTCTGGGGCTCATTTACTTACCCATCCCGTGGACGCTGACGATCCGGAATGTCCGACGAGGATTCGGAGCTGCCGAATTCACTGTCGGATTCACTAAGATCGTGCGTCCAATTTCCTGCATGTGTCGCTTCCCTGCTGAGTTCCGCCGGAGTTCACCTTCTTCTTCCCGGTGCATGTAAGTGCTGATATTGCAACACAATTTGGTTTTTAAATTCCGTGATTTGTCCGAATCCGTTGAGTTGTCCGACGTCCATGGCCCTCAATTTGTGTCGCATGTAAGCCGGCGCTGATGCGCCACAATCCGATCGCGTGCAAAACGGAAAAAGTCGGGAAACCCGACGAAAATGTGCCCCTCTGTGTGCAGAGCTATATCCCTAGTCCCCTGGGAGTGGCCAGTGAGGAGTGGGGCAGGCCTGTATGACGTCCTGAGGGGGAGCAGATATGCGGGACATGGGAGTTTTTTAAAATTTTAAATCAATGCATGATGGAGCCGTTTCCTGAAGGTAAGGGGGGAAACCACTCCTCACTGGCCCCTCCCAGGGGACTAGGGACACAGCTCTGCATTCAGAAATGCAAACGTTCATCTAACTTATCTTTTTTTTTTTCGGAAAAAAAGCCAGTTTTACTATAAAAACTCTTTGGCAATGTGTACACTATTCTATGTGGACATAGGGAATCTAGAAAAAGCGCTGATGACAGGTTCCCTTTAATAAATGTTCTTATAGACTACTTTTTGTCTGGGATTTTTTCTCAAAAAGTCCCATAAAAGTCTAAAAATACATAAAAAAATTCTCAGCACACAGACCAGCAGGGGACTGGAGAAACTTTGAGACTTTTTTATGAGTCATGAATCTGGCTTTGCATGGTGCTGCACTAGCAGTAGTTCTATGTTTACATCAGATTAATGAAGAGGTGGAAATAATCTTGGGGAACCTCAATGTGACTTTTTTGAAACTTTTCTTACACCAAACAGCCCAGGAAAACCAATGATAAATAACCCCCTTTGGATCGAAAAACCAAAACTATGGGGGCTCTAGGTCTAATTTTGGAGCTCTGCTGCCAGATTCAATCAAGTGTCTTTAGTCTGTGATTTTTTTTCAAAAAGTCTCAAAATGCATAAAAACTCTCAGCATATAGACCAGCAGGGGACTGGAGTAAGTCTGAGACTTTTTATGAGACTTTTTGCAAAAGTGTCAAGACATGAATCTGGCTTTGCACGGTGTTGCACTAGCAATAGTCTATGTTTAGGCCAGATTAATAAAGATGTGTATATGGTCCTGAAAATTTTTAGCAGTGAAAAGTCTCAAACACCCTCAATGTGACTATTTTGAGACATTTTTACGCCGAAAAAGACCAGGTAAACCAATCGAAATGTGTGCAAAAACTTTGCAAAAAGGGAATTTACGATAAAATGCACATCAAATCCAAAATCTGAAAATAGTTATATGCAATATTTTTTATTATTATAAATTAACAATATATATCGTTATTTAAAAGCAATGCAATATTACCAAAGCACTTAACCCCTTTGTGACCCAGCCTTAAGAGTCTTTAATGACCGAAGCATTATTAACTTATTTTCATAATTATTGTTTTAAGGGCCATAACTTTCTTTTTTCAGCAGTCCTTTTTTTTCGTAACACAAAAGGATAGTTAAAAATAAGAAAAAGACACCTTTTTTCCCATATTTAACTTTTACAAAAACTGGAGAAAAATATTTTTAAAGTACCATATATACTAAAAAAGAAAGTTGTAATTGGTTGCCAAGGGCAACTAAGAACATTCTTACCCTCAGGCAGCTTGATAAATCTCCCCCATTGTGCGGTCGGGATTTACCGTAGTTAATTTTGTCGTCAACGAGAAAAATCCCCATCTTCAGAGGGAGGAGACTTAAGTTAATCTGCCTGGTGCACCCAATTTACAATACTCAGCAATACTCATGCCCACATCATGCCCACATCACCTTTTTAGAGTTATTTATATAACCCCTAGAAGACGGGGATATAAATGGGTGCACCTTGGGGGCTGATTATGCCCGCAGTAACTCATTATTATGTGTCAGGACCTGGACTGCCAAGAGACTCCTTTAGAAATTACATAGGGCACACCAACCCTGTTGGCGTAAATAACTTCTAAGGGCCAGTTCACATCTCTGTTCGGTCTTAAGTTATTTCCTTCTGTTGTTTTTTAGCCAAAACCAGGGGTGGTGGAACACAAAGAACAGGTGCAGGTCTATCCATTATATCTTACCTCTTTACAGTCACTGGAAAGACTTGCACCTGATATTGGCTTAAAATAACTGAAGGAAATAATTGAAGACTTACATGGGGTATTCTCACTTGGTCATTAACATTTAATTTAATTCATCTTCCATATACCAACATTTCTTCAATTGGATATTATTAAAAAAAAAATTACCTGTGTGAAGATAATTTATCATAAATAAAGTCATATGGCTCCATAGAAATGAGATTGCTGTCCTTGGATATGACCACCGCTGCTAGAGGGACTGCACCAAGAAAGAAATAGGAGGATATTTATCAATGTTCCTACATAGAAGCACTGAAATAATCGTGTAGTAATTATCGTTACTATTCTACTCCAGGGAAATCGGGTATAGAGGGGCAAAGAGGGGCGTGACCAGGGGTAGAGTGGTCTGGTATGGGGTGGAACGCTTAAAAGTGGCGTACCGTGCAAACAAAAGATTTTTATGCAAAACTACGCCTGGTCAGGACCTGGCATAGTTTTGCCCGGTGGACAAAGGGGGTGATGCCTTTATCATACATACTATAAATTTCCCCCATAGTTTTTGCATATGAAATATCCAGGAGTTATTGCATGTCCCACAACTGAATCCAGATGGTCAGGCGCCTCAATATCAGATGCGTGGCCACCGCTGTCAGGGGAAAGGGGTCATATCCAAGGTCAGCTATTTTGTTTCTAAGATACAACATGGCTACATTTACAGAAAAGTAGCTTTACATAGGTATTTTTTTTATAACATCCAATTAAAGAAATGTTGATTGCAAAGAAAAGAAATGATGAGAAGAAGGGCATAATATGGAGGGGGACAAAGAAAAAGGTAATAATGGGGGAGGTACTACCAAAAGAGAGGCGGAGAGCTACACAAATGGGAGAATAAGTTAGGGGGCTACAGAAAGGGGAGCATACATTGGGGGCATATGAAAAGGTCCTACATGAAGTTGGGCTACACAGATATTATGAGTGTTGATGGCTACACAAAAGAAAAATTATAAGGAGGAGACTACTGAAAGGGGGCACTTAAGTGGGAGTTTAAATAAGGGGCATTAGGCAGTGTAGGGTCGACTAAGAGGGGCATCATACTTTGTGGGCAAACTATGAGTTAGGGCACAAAATATAATTCCATGGTGCGGTAATTGTATGTCATGGTGGCTAGAATGATCACACAACACAGCATACAGCCAGCATACAAACGAAATCATTTTTAGCTACACCCCTAGGCATTCACAACAGTCGTTTCTCTAGATTTTACTTCTGTGGGATGGTGCTCGGCCGAAAAACATTAACTCATCTCTACCAGGGATAATGCTGAACCATAAAACCACAACTCAACTTTATTTCTTGCTTTTGGAACCTCTTCCTTAAAGGGGTTGTCCACTTTCAGCAAATAATTGATATGGGTTGTGTAAAGAAAGGTTATACACTTTGCCAATATGCTTTCCATATCAATTCCTCATGGTTTTCAGCATCTCTGCTTGCTCCCCTTTGGACAGATTGCTATCCACTGGAAGTAAACATAAAAAAGTTGTGCCTATATCAAACCTCATGACATCAAGGGAACATTGAAGATGTGGTGTGATCAGAATGTAAGAAAGGAAAAAGAGAAGAAATACATTCAAGGACAACTCCTTCACAGTCTCACATCATTACAGCGGACTAATGAATATGTCTGACCTTGAATGTCCACAGCATAGGCACCGTCTGCAGACTAATGCAGAAAATTGTTTTGTGTCTCATTTAAGTAATATATAACAATATTATGGCCTGGACATGAACATCATTATTCCCTATATATAATAATATTCATGTTATTTAACCCATTGAAAACAAAGCATTATTATGCTGCCAGCGCCTAAAAGAAGCAGACAGGGGCCAACAGAAGGTAAGTGGTTTTCTTTTTTTAAGGTGGGGGGACTAAAATAATAAACACAAGTATTCTGTATATTGATATATACTTTATATACAGACGGATAGATAGACAAGATATAATTCAGTATAATTTTATAATGTATGTTGAGGAACAACACTTGTATATAATAAATTTAATAGGGGCAGTATTATAACTCATAATAATATGTATGTTATATTATGATTATAAGTCAGGAGTCCTGTGATTGATCATTTTATTAGAAGGCACTGCATATAGTAAAAGTTTTTATGAGACACAATATATAATTCATTTGGGGGGGTTTCGAAATGTATTTGCGGGGGGGCACAGCTTGGTTGGTTACGATGTGATGTGTAAGCAATATTTAGGTGCACAGTGTTGTTATGTGTACAAGACTGTGATATTTTTAGTTGCGCGGTGTGGAAATGTGTGGTGATGTACAGAGCATGAAGACATCTGCGGGAGAATACATCAGAGATACATCTTGGCTGGAAAAGTCAACAAGTTCCGTACACAAAGGCACAGATTGTCCCCTATAAGCAACTAGATGCCACTTTTTTTCTGTGCCTGATCCTTTATGTAGTCCCTGACTAACCTCCTAATATGCGAGAAACATTTCCACTTTGGGTTTTTGGTTATTCTCTTCCACTATGGAGGAGAATAATGGAAATCAATACAGTAAATGGAAGCACTAACTTTTACTGTCATTCACAATAAACGTGTACACTTTGAAGGCTAGACTGCAACATTATTTTTTTTTATTTATGACAAACCTTTCATTTATGCAAGTGGGGGTGTTATAAATATTGCCCCCGGGGCCCAGAAGACTCTAGTTACACCACTGCAAGCCATGTGTGTCATAAGGAGTGGGTGAGCTATGCTGAGCACAAACAAAAATAGCTTTTCTCTATTTGAATTGCTTTAAAGTGAAGGTTTTAACAAGAAAATGTATAATTTTTAACTAAAGTATTATTTACACATTTTTTTTATATCCCCTCACTCACCCATTCCCAACTTGGTTTCATACAAGACAGACATTTATCCAAAGGCATTAGAGCAGTTGTTTCATCAGTATTGCAGTATATCAAATGATCACTTGTTCATGTCCCACACTGGGACAACATAAAAAAAGTTAACATCACCACAAAAACACTACATATTGGGTATTGCCACTTCCATGACAATTCATGCAATAAAATAAATTTTTTACAAAGTTTTAAAAAGTACAGCTTGTCTTGCAAAAAACAAACCCTAAAACAGCACCATAAACAAAAAAAATTAAAAATGTTATACCTTTTAGAACCTGGCAATGAAAAAATAACCATAAAAAAGTATATAAATGGGGTAGCGCAATAATCGTGATGACCCATAGAATAAAAATAACATATTATTTTAAGGTACAGTAATTGACCAAAAATAAAATCTCAGCAATTAACCATAGATGCACCAAAATGATTTACCTAAAAAGTGGATCTTATGCTGCAAAAAACAAGTCCCTATATTTCCACATTACAAAAAAAAAAACATTTTATAGCCTGTTAAATGTGACAATGCAAACCTGCTCTGGATGGCGCCTCCTTCCATTCTATTCTGGCCGTGCGCCAATACAGCAGTTTACCACCATATATGGAGTATCTATCCACTAGGGGGCATCAAACTTTGTGGAGCATTTAATCCATTGTGAATGTTTATTTTTTTTGGACCAAAATGAATTTACTGTCTAAAATGTTCATATTTTTGATTTTCATAAAAATGTCAAAAATTGCACCCAAAATTCTAAGCCTCATAACATCCTAGAAAGATAATAGGATGTATATAGAATATGTCAATATAAAGCAGATATTTGATAAATTTTGGTTATGAAGTTATTGGAGTGGCATGACTATCTGCCTGAAAAGCAGAGAATTTAGAACGTTTGTTTCAGAAATCTCTGAAATTAAACACAAAAGATATCATCCAAATTTTTAACTATTATGAAGTACAATGTGCCACGAGAAAACAATCAAAATCCCCTGGATATGTTTTAGAGTTATAACTACGCATAGTGACAAATGGCAGATCAGATTTCAAAAATTGGGCTTGGTCCATAATAGTCCTGAAGGGATTTAATGGGAATTTACATCACTGGAGAAAATTCAAGAGCATATGCTCAGTGGAGGCCGGGGACAGACGCCATAAAGGTGCATCCGCTGCCAATCTGCTATTATGGTCTCTGCTGAGCATGTATGTCGCCCGTCAGCAGCTGGATGGAAAAACTCATCCTGCTTCATTTTTTCTTCTAGAGTTTCTTGCTGGATCAAGGTATACTTTGAAGACGAATGGAATAAAGGAAGCCTCTGTCTGCCAGTAAAGTCTCTTGACATAGCACAAACACTAGGAGCCTACCTGGCATATACATTGAACGTTTGCAAAAACTGGAATGTGAATGTAGCCTTGGCTGCCGTACCAGCCTGCTACATTGAATGTCCCTAAAAATCTAAATAAAAAGCTTTGGCTTTGCACACGCCAACACAACACTCTAGTGATTTCCTGTCATTGTAGGTTATAGCCCTACCGAGGCAGACCCCCTTACCCAATTAGTGCTGCCCTTTAACTATTAAGAGACTGATTGTACTGACTGGCAGCAACAGTTGGGGCGGCCTACAGGCCCATACCGCAAGAGAAGCTGCTGGAAACACAGGGAATGCTATAAGGGGGCATGGTATTCAGCACTTGTATGTGGAACCTGTGTGTCATTACCATGTAAGCACTGTATATAGCACTATTCTGTGGAAGCTATCCATAACCCTACCCTGCTGGCACTGTGTGGGGCAGTATATTGTGTGTACTATGAAGTCATGGTGTACAGACAGGTAGTGCACGGCAGCTTATGATGGGCCCATAATAAAAACTATCCATGTGTGCAAAATATTAGCTATACACTTCAATTAATGGAAAAATTATCCTATAAAAATAGCCACTAATTGGGGGCAAGAGTGGCTGGCATGCCGTACGCCTAAAAAATGTAAAACCTTCTTATACCTCAGAATACAGAGCTGTGTAAGGTGTTGTTTTTGCAGGACCAGCTCATGTTTTATTTATGTAGGGTTACATTTGACGCTTTGATCACCTTTTATTAAAATGTTTATGGATGGTGTAAAAATTTTTTCACTTACAGGATTCACCATGTAGGATTTTTACATTATATTTGATACCTAATAATTAAATAAGAATAATACAACTTTAAGCTGTTAAATTTTTTTTTACTATTTTTACTATGTAAACACTAGGGGGGTCTGATTGTGCATACAACTATAGCCATTAAAAGTGGTTGTCCGCTTTGAGCAAATAATTGATGTTGTGTATTGTGAAATAATTGATATTGTGTAATGATAAGTTATACAATTTTCTAATATACTTTCTGTATCGATTCCTTGTGGTTTTGTAGGAAGTTTTGTAGGAAGCTTCATTGTTTACTTCCTGTGGATAGAAATCCGTCCCTGGTCATGTGATGTCACACAGGTGCGCAGCATGTTATATCCCTGGTCATGTGATGTCACACAGGTGCACGGCTCATTATATCCCTAGTCATGTGATGTCACGCAGGTGCACGGCTCATTATATCCCTGGTCCTGTGATGTCATGCAGGTGCACGGCTCATTATATCCCTGGTCATGTGATGTCACGCAGGTGCATGGTTCATTATATCCCTGGTCATGTGATGTCACACAGCTGCCCGGATTGTTATATCACACATAGTAATGATAGCTTTGTGATATTAATGGATCATGCACCAAGTAGTGGATTATGCATTATAACAATGATGGGCAGCCTTTTGAGCTTGGCGTGTCAAAATTCGCCAAAAAACCAAGCATAACACGGGTGGTGTGTCACCTTTAGAAAAAAAAATAAATTTGTGATATTTAGAGTTTAAATAACAAATATGTATAATTATTTAACTGCTTAGTAATCGTATTGACCCATAGAATAAAGATAACATGATTATTAGGCTATACTGTGAACACCAAAAAAGAAAAAGTAAAAAAATCAAGCACAGAATTGATGTTTTTCTACTCCTGCCCTAAAAAAAAAGTTCCTACATTTTCAACAATAGGAGATTCCAACCCCAAAATGGTAACACTGGAAAATGCATCTCATCCCGCAAAAAAAAATGCCGTCACATGGCCCAAATAACCCAGAAGCTAAAATATTATAGCCTACAAAAGGGGCCAATGAGGAAAATCCTGGCGGCTGCAGGGCGCTCCTTCCCTTCCGCACCTCGCTGTGCCCCCATAAAACAAGTAACGGCCACATGTGGGGGGTCTCTGTACTTGGGAGAAATGATAGAACAAATTGTATGGTGAGTTTTCTCTTTTTATCTATTGGAAATGTGTAAATTTTAGGCTAAATGAACGTATAACCGGCACAATTTGACCCCCTCAATAAATTAACTTACACAGGCTCCAACGACACCTCGGGCCTCCGTTACTCCTTGTGTGCAGATGTTCCCGCGCAGGCACAGCACAGGTCGCCGGGGCTGCTCTGTCTCCACGCTCTGATGTCAGTGCGCGGCCTCCGCAGAGCAGGATGGGAGAACAGGAGCAGCGCTGTATCAACGAGCGCCCGCCCACCCGCAGACACGACCAGGCGAGCGGCCACCGACAGGCACGACCAGTCCGTCCCTGCAATTTTTCTCCAGCGGCCGCGTGTCAGCGAAAATGACTACATGTGTCAGTGCTGACACGCGTGTCATAGGTTCGCCATCACTGCATTATAATATAGGCAGTTTGGACAGTATCCTAAGGGCCCAAGCCCTCTGGGGGATCCATGGCCACCCAAACCTCCAACCAAATTTTATACTGAGAAGGGTCTTCACCCATGTTCCGGCTCTCAATACACATGTGCAAAAGGGCCATTTCATGACCTTTGAAGGTCCTTTAAGGGTACTTAAGCTGCAAATTGATGATAGGCAGAAGGGACACATCCTCCATTCTTCAATAAGCTTGATTCTAGAACCATATGTAGGAATCTGGAACTTATAGGGGATATAATATTCATACAGCCCAGGGCCCATGGTAGTCTTAATCCGTTCCTACGTGCACCTACCTGTCCATCACAAGACCATGGACAGATTTCTTTTCTTCTACAATCATATTTTTAGGTATCATTATGTTTTCATTGCGTTCGCAGGAGGGGATTTTGTGTTCAAAACGCAACGTAAATGCCACTTACATCGATCATACACTCACCTGGGGAATGGCAGACGCTGCTGACATTTACAGACTGAAGCCATGAATGTTCCATAAAGCAATTGTGCTATCACCTCTCCGTGTCCCGTTACAGCGGAGCTCTGCAGGATATCACTTCTGTGATTTCTATTTCCACTGATATATTACAGCTGAGTTATTATAACATGATGTACATAAATATGTGATACATGGGGCTAACACACTCCTCTTTTCTATTTTTTGCCTTTCTTTGTTTCTGAATTCCTTTCCGTGTTTCCTCAAGGACATCTTGAAGTCACTCAGTAACTACAGGTGTCATGTGATTCTTCCTCTACAAGGTTGTACCCTGATCTATGGCAATAAAAACTGAACTCTTTATGTGCTTTACATAACAGCTGGGGGTTACACATGATTGTGAATTTTATTTCAGGTTATTTATGCTATATATATATATATATATATATATATATATATACAGGCAGTAGTCCCCGGGTTAAGTACAAGATAGGGTCGGAGGTTTGTCCTTAGTTGAATTTGTATGTAAGTCAAAACTGTATATTTTATAATTGTAGATCCAGACAAAAAAAATTGAAGTGACAATTGAAGTTTAAACATTTTTTGCTGTAATGGGACCAAGGATTATCAATAAAGCTTCATTACAGACACCTTACAGCTGATCATTGCAGTCTGGGACTAAAGTAAAGCATTCAGAGAGCTTCACCAGAGGTCAGAGGGGTCCTGTATATATATATATATATATATATATATATATATATATATATACAGGCAGTCCCCGGGTTACATACAAGATAGGGTCTGTAGGTTTGTTCTTAAGTTGAATTTGTATGTAAGTCGGAACTGTATATTTTATCATTGTAATCCCAGCCAAAACTTTTTTGGTCTCTGTGACAATTGGATTTTAAAAATGTTGGGTTGTCATAGGAATTAATATTAACACTAAAGATTCATTACAGTTACATAGAGGGACCCGTCAGGGATGTCCACTGTCGCCGCTACTATTTGCGGTTGCAGTGGAACCTCTGGCGGCATTCCTACGATCCACAGAATCCGTTAAGGGCTTCCAATATGGAAGACATCAGAGAGAAAGTTGCATTATATGCTGATGATTTGTTGCTCTTTCTAGATGACTGAGCCTCTTCTCTGCATGAGGCAATAGGTATGATAAAATCTTTGGGTCCCTATCCGGGTTTACTATTAACTGGACGAAATCAGTAGTAATGCCCCTATCCCACACGGCGTGTCCTAGATTACTGGCAGAACATGGCTTATCAATGGTGTCAGTGTTTAATTTAAATATTGGGTGTCCAAATATCGGCAGATCCCACTGAATTTATTGAGTCAATATCCTACCCCTGATCTGTAGGTTTCAAACAAAAGTACAGGATGGTGTAAACTCCCCCTTACTGTAATTGGCCGTGCCATCTTATTAAGATGGTATGATGCCACAACTATTATATTTCCTTCACAACTCCCCCATGTGGATCCCGGTGAAATTATTCCATAAGGTCAATAGTATCTTTCGGGATTTGCTCTGGAAAAAAGGGATTCCGAGAATTAAGATTGTCACCTTACAAAGGTCCAAGGAAGATGGCGGCCTATCATTACAATCGTGGGTATATTTTATGGCAGCCCAGTTGCAGCATCTCCGGGGATGGGGGCGACACAGCTGCGGGTTTGTCCTCCCAAAAAATGCTTCGCCATATCCTAAATAAAGACAATTTATTGGAGGCATTGGAAGGTGGGCTATTTCAATACAGATAGGGAATTTGTGACACTTAAGTGCATAAACAAATTGTGGTGAAAATGCGCAGTCTGTTAGGGATGGAGGGAATATTTCACATACACCCATATGGCCGAATATCCAATATCCTGAACTAGGTAAGCTTGCTCCGTTTCCCCAATGGATAAATAAGGGAATCACGACTATTGCCCAATTGTATGAGGACAACACTATGAAGTCCTTTGAACAGCTACGTTCTGAGTTTAACCTTCCACACTCATGCTTTTATCAATTCCTCCAAATGAGACATGCAATTACCCAGCAAGAACGCTCTCAACCTGTTAAGAAATCGACAATAACTTGTAGTAGATATGATAAATAAGACAGGAGATACCAGGGGTATAATTTCTATTAACTATTCATATCTGAGGGATGCGCATATTAAAAATTCCCTACTGATCTAAAATCTAAATGGAGAAAGATGTGGAACCATTACTGAAGAACAGTGGCAAGAGGTCCTAGAGTCCGCACCCAAGTATCAGTTAGCGAGGCGCAAGAATATCTAACTTATATTTGCTGCATAGGGTTTACTTTACTCCGTTAGGCTGTTTAAAATGGGATATAGGAGTGATGATAGTGTCCAAGATGTAACGGTTCTGATGCAGACCTCATTCACTTGATGTGGAACTGCCCCAGATTACGTCGCTATTGGCAAGAGGTTCTTGACTTGATTGATCAGACATATACCACTACTATCGCACGTAATCCTCTTATATGTATTTTGGGCTATCGGCTGAGATGCAGGTATCTGAGAGTCATAGACTGGCGTGTTGCGACTACTCTACACAGCCAAGAAACTTATTGCTTTCCACTGGAAAGATACCGAGCCACCACAATGTCTGAATTTATTTCCAGGGTTAATCTTCTGCTACGATTAGATAAATTTGTTTATCAGAAACGAAATTCACTGAAAAAATTTGACACCATGTGGGGTCCATGGCTCGATACCCCAGGATTAGCCCCTCTGACCCTTACTAGAGATAGAATACTCAGAGGCAACCGTGGGGTAGTGGTTATCACTGCCATGTCAAAGGTAATGTGATGGGTGATTATGCGGAGGTCTAGACTCACAGTTTAGGGCAACTAATCCTTTACCAATCCTGTTCCATCTATATCAATATGTACTATTATATGCCTTGAGTTGCATGGTGTGAAACAGAAGATCAACCGGAACAGAGACATCTTGGATGGACTTTCTTTTGAAACATATAATCCACACCGGAAAGAACTCTAAGTCAAGCGCATGTATATTTTCTGGACATTTCACCACCAAGCGGGGGAAGGTTGGGGGGAGGGGGAGGGGGGGATCTGTGTTCTTATTTGTTATACTACTAAATGTTTAAAAAAAAAAATGGAAACTATGATGTTGGTTTTCATAAAAATTTATTTGATCAAAAAAAAAAAGATTCATTACAGACACCTGTGATAACTGTTATAGCTGATTATTGTAGCCTAGGACTAAAGTACAATAAATTACCAATATCCAGTGGTCCGTTTGTAAATAGGGGTCGTATGTAAGTCGAGTGTTCTTAAGTAGGGGACCGCCTGTATAAGGAGATAAGAAACAACAATTAGGTATTACCTCTTTTTCCTCACAGTGTTCCAGCACTGCAGCTCTGGTCCGCCAGTCTCCGCTTGCAGTGCAGCAGTGATGATGTCAGTGACACACCCTCACATTGGTAGTCAGTTACATCATCAGTCAAAAAGACTGGCGCAGTGTTTGTCCTGGGGACCCATTTAATACTTGCCACTTTTGAGAAGATTGTGTTATTATCTGGTAGATATAAAAAGTGGAACAAAAAGAAGCATGCTCCCTGCTTCACATACAATGTTCAGGCTTAAAACGAACCTGTCACAAGGAATGTCATTTTTAGCTGGAAACATGTTCCATTGGCTTATGATGCATTATGAATCATTTCAGTACTTTATAAAACTTTATTTCACATTACATGGCTCCCTGCCAGCAATGTGTGGTGATTCCTGGGGAGAAGGGCGCCTGCATGTGCCTGTGTCTCCTCATGCACTCTTACTCTCCTCCACACGAATCCCCTCTATGCCAATGACAGGAAGTGGGGAGAGGCAGAGGGAGTTGGATGAAATAAAGTTTTATAAAGACCAAAATTTTTCAGATTGTTGATACTAATATTTTTTAAATCAGCGTAACATAGACTATTGGAACCTGTCACCAGCTAAAAATCACATTCCTAGTGACAGGTTTGCTTTAAAGCTGAACACTAAAACATCCTGACCAGGAGCCATGGCACTAGCAAAGAGTGTAGAAAACTTTTATATTTTACAGCCCCCCCCCTACAGCTGGGAAAACATTTCCTTTTTAGATGCAGACCACAGCCAGAAATTATAAATACGGCAGTGGAGGGCTAAATATAACCTCAAAAACCAAACAAATAACTAATACAGACCCCAGACCAGACAGTAAACAATACAGTGCCAAGACCAGACAATAAATAATAATAGAAACCCAGGACCAGTCAATGATAAAACAGACAACAGAGCAGACAAAAATAATGGAGACACCAGGAACCAGGATGGTAAAAATGGAGACGTGGGGTTACACTACAGATTTCCTTCTGGTGTCATTTTAAAGATGTGACTTTTTCAAATCTATGAATTTGGGGTTTTTTTTGGTAGGTAAATGAGTGTTTTTTTTAAATTAAACAGGGAATCCTAAATGGGACTTTTTATACACTTAGAGGGTTGTTAGATTACAACCCTGCTGGAAGCATGAGATTTGCTAACACCTGAGATCTCTTTTTCTGTACATTCCAGGAGAGTTGACATGTATTCCCTCTATATAATATAATTAATTAAAGAGAGTTACCAGTTTGGGGTAAACAGTATGTCTTTATGCTGCTAGAGTTTATAGATCCAAATCTGGTAAACTGAAAACTTTCCAATCCTGCATTCAGTAACAACTAAAACTTGGATTCTTCTGGACACAAAAGTGACAAAGCTGCTCCAGGTTAGTTGCGGAGTATGGTCTCCCTGACAAGAGTTCTCCTATGCCCAGATTACCACTTTCTGCTCCTGGTGAGCGAAATATCAGACAATACCTTTGACAGGATGATAGGGAGCCCTACTAACGCACAATCAACTCACAAGAACTGCTGAGGTCTCCATGTTGGGAAATGCATCTTAGAGCCAATGAGGTATCACAACATATATTACACGGATGGGTAGCAGCATGTAGGTATATTCTAAGTGCAAAGTGCAAGAGAGTCACTTTTCAAATTGATGCATGGAGCCATATATGTGTACAACATTCCCGCAATAGAATCCAGGCCGGACAGGATAACTAAGTGCTCAAAGTGAAAAGCAGTGTTCCCCAACCACCGGGCGGCAGCCCAAGACCAGGCCATGGAGCACCTGGTCTAGGGCCACGGTCGAACTATGTAAAAAAAAAATCCAATACTCATCTTCCCCTTTCCCCCACAGCAGTCCTCTTTTCCTTTACTTCATTTCCGTGTTAATACACTGCTCTATTGCCGGCGTGCGTGATGATATCATCACATTGCGTCTGCCAACATTAGAACCATAGATTAATGCAGAAGAGAAGTGAGGAGAAGACTGCTGTGGGGGAACGGGGTGGGTAATAATTGGATTTTCTTTTTTTGACAGAGAAAGCGGAGAAGGGGATATGCTGTAGGAAAGGGGACATTAGAAGGAGGTATTCAACAGAAAAGGGTACCGTATTTTCCGGGCTATAAGGCGCACATAAAAGCCTTGGATTTCCTTGGAAATCCAAAGTGCGCCTTATAGTCCGGTGCGCCCTATGTATGGCGCAGGGCAGCGGACCATACTTACATAGGTCCCCGCTACCGGAGACAGCAGATCTCCAGCGGGAGCTGCAGACCACGCGGCAGAAGTTGTTCGTGCCGCGTGGTCTGCCGGCTCTGCAGTTCCCGCTGGCGAGCTGCTGTCTCCGTAGCGGGGACCTATGTAGTATTGTCCCGCTGCCCTCCTCCACCCCCCCTCTAGACCTCCCCGCGTCGCCATGCGTTCGCGTCGGGGTTCTCTCTTTTCGTCTCGGCGGCGTGTCTTCTCTTCTCCGTCTATCTCTCTGCCGCTCCCCGCCGCCCCGGACCTGACCGCCACCCCCCGACCCTGCGCCTTATATATTCCGCATGTGCGTTTCTTATAGGGATTATTACATATAAAGGCGCATCGGACTCATCGCGCCTTATATTCCGCCCTAATTGTCCCGAAAATACGTACATTAAGTGGGGCATGCTACAAGAAACGGACATTGAAGGGGGAATGCTGCAGGGAAGTTTTGCATTTAAGGTGGACATGCTGTTGGAAAGGGACATTGACGGGGGCATACTACAAGACGGAACATTGGAGGGGGGTATGTCTGCAAGAAAGGAAACAATGTAAGTGGGGGGGTGGGGGGGCTCTTCTCAGGAAACGGACAATATAAGCTGGGCACACAGAGAGTTACGGTGGGGTGAACAGACCATACAATTTTGGCTACGAAACAAGACACAAACCAACACCCCATCTCCCCGCCCATTTGGCCCTGGAAAAAAAATGATTCTCAACAAGCCGGTCCCTGGGCAAAAAAGGTTGGGGACCGAAGGTTGACCCATACATTCCATGGATGTATCCCTAATCCCAACTACATCCAACTAATCCAATAATGTAACTGAGAAGAAATACTAAACTATGATGCTGGTAATGCTTTTTCATGGCAAAGGTAGGGGAAATATTAATGCCATTGGACATAGAATGATATTGTTGTGGTGTTGGAGGAAATATGGTCTCTCAACTCTATATCCTGTACCGACGCGGGTACCCCTTTAAACTGCACCACAGTAGCCTCCTCTACCTATGGCCTCCTCCCGATTTTCTCTTCTTTTTTATTGTTTTGTTCACTCACACCTCAACACTTTCCGCTACTCAGAACTCTTACTACCACTGTAGCTTTTAAAGCGGGCAGAATTTGCAATCCTGTATAATGTATGTTGAGTTTGAATGTATGACATTGGGGCCATTTACTTACACTGTCCTTGGGAGTTTGTCCCGACGATAATCACACTGTGGCCCCGCAAGTTTCACTAAGATTGTTGTCCCGATCTCCTGCATGTGTCGCTTGTCCACCCCCCGATATGGTCTGACACTGAGTTCACTGTCGTCTTTTTTCCCATTCGCATTTTAAGTGCATTGTCTTGCAACATTTTATAAGTTTAACAAATCCGCGCTTCAGTCCCTGAAATGCCGCGGACACCTTTCGCAACGCGCCCCCAATTTCTGTGGCATGAAAGCCGGCGTGATGCGACACAAATCGCGATCACGTTCGACACACAATCCCCCTTCTAAATACGCTGTCCCAGTATGCCAATCCCCCTAGAAAAAGCTGTTGGAAGTGTCCTCTAGGTAAGGTGATCCACAGACCCTTAGTATCGCCCCCATTTCTTTCTACCATCTATCTACCCATAAATATCTTTTGCTCCTCCAAACAATAGCTTCTTTCCGGTGATCTTCATGGTGCATGATTGCTACGTTTCAATAGCTAAACGACGGAGATAGCCACATTCACATAGATTCATCTGAAATAATTTTTCCTAATGTTCTCCATTTCTATTTACTTATCTGTTAAGTTCTGTGCCTTAGATCTGGTGAGACTTCTATATCTATTGAATGTGTTGAAACTCACTTTTCCTTTACACAAACCTAGTTTTTACAACAACACCGTTAACTAGCGGTCGTACTGACAATCTAAAGGAATCCTGATTCGATGGTTCAGCCTTAAAGTTCAACCCTTAAATCAAGGATCCTCCCTTGCCGTTTGCTGTACTCGTATACACAGTGAGACGGTTTCCAGTATACAATCTATGCTCATAACGGACACATGCTGGACCCCCCATAGATGTGACTGTCAGTCACGGAGCATTTCACCTGTGCACTGACAACTTCGATTTTTACATGGTAACAGAACTAATGGCACTCTAATTCAGCTCTGCCGCATGGGACTCCTTGCTTCTGATTTCTGTTATGATTTCAACGGCTTCTATCTGTTCCTCGTGCCATCTGCTTCAGAATCGGTGGGATCTGACCTGCGTCATGCATAGAGTGATTCGTACGGTCTCTAGAACACATTGTGTATAAACCCTGTGAGCCCTAACCCTTCACTAGTTAATGTTTTTGGTTGCCTTTTTAAAACGCATATAAGGAAAAATGGCATCGCCCATAAACACATCGTTTTTTCACACGCAAATCAAATGTTTCCCATGCTTTTGTACCAGTTCCATTTCGAGATGCGCTGCAAAGGAGAAGCTGAACAAGGTTTTACTTTAGGTTGGGGTCACACGTTCTGCGTCATCCAACGCAACACTAAAGCACAGGGCGGGTCTCGGGGCTCATCGCATTGCGTTTCAGAGAAACGCAGGTGATCCGATTCTATCGGTCGCCTGTGTTTCCCTGGAACTTTTGACCGTGGCCTTTGAACTGTTTTTTTTTTTTTCTTTTGACCTAGTGTTTAGTTAGTTCAACCCATTATCCCCCATGTATTTCCATGGGTCAAGCTGTGGTTTCCTAGGCCCTTTGTTCTGAGCATGCCTAGAGCTGCAATGCTTCAATACCTGAGAATCATGTAACAACAGGATTCCTTCAAGCTAAATTAGCATAATTTTTAAAGTTGATTTTAGAAGAGGAGCCATGGATAAAAATATAAAAAAGATTACCGGATCAATAGGTAAGTGTCTTTATCATTAACGGTGATTCAGATATTGTCTGTATTGGCACACCCATAAAATAACAGCTTTTGGGCAGAGATCCATAAAAGGTAATCTGCTTTAACTGCACCCGTGTGCCTTTCGTTTCGACAATGACACGACACACATCCACTAGCTAGATTTTCACACTTAATTATGGGGCAGATTTACTTACCCGGTCAGACGCGATCCTGCGCGGGTTCTCCGACGCTGATTCGGGTCCGGCGGGATATCACTAAGGTAGTGTACGGCCCCGATGTCCTCCAGTCCGCTGGTAGTTCACAAGAGATTCAAAAAAAAAAAAACTGGCCTATCCGGGGGCAGTAAGCAGCGTGTCAAGTCGAAACACATTTTTTAATTCGCAGGCGCGTTTTATTTTTCCGAATTCCGTTGGTTTACGACGGCCACGCCTCCCGATTTCGCGTGCAGGCCCCGCGCCGATGCTGCCACACATTTTCCGATCGCTCAATGTCGCCAGTGGACCTCAGGCCTGATTCAGGAAATGCGCAAATCAGTAAATATCATGGATAGTACCCGGCGAGAAATAGCGATGTAGGTGATAGGTCCTTAGTAATGACCCCCCTTTGTGTGCATACTGCCTAAAGGCTGTATAAGAGGGCTCAATGAGACCAAGATCCCTCCTCCATACAGGGTGTCTGCTGTATTATAAGGACAAGACACCTTCCACTATTAGCTGCCAATTGTCACCGGATCCATTAACCCTGCCCTGTCACACCGTGACTGCTGATGAGACAGTTACCATTTGCTGTCAGGAATCATACGGCCTGATGACTATACAGAATCCTCTATTATTCAACAATATGCTGCAAGTACAGAAGCCTGCTGGGAGTATACCTTTATGAGCGATCATTCATAACCCCCAATGGTTCAAAAATGTAGAAAAAACAAAATTTTGAAAACAAAATATTAAAAACTTATCAAACTTCTTTCCCTGGAAAGCTACGGTCAAATGTATGCTTTTGAACCCGTTTTTGAGCAGCAGTCCCTTAAAAAAAGCATGCTCTAAAAAAAAAAACTGTAAACTGTATCTTTTTAATTCAATTTTAAATTAGATAATGGAGAAAAACAGACAGCAACGCCACTGCTTATAAAATGGGGCAAACACGTGGTTCCACAAACTCCATGTGTGACCGCAAACAAGCCTAAGGCATACTTGTATGCACTAATTCCAGATCCTTAAAATATAAAACCTATATCCATTGGTTAATAAAATGTAAAGTCAGTCCAATATCCACATCCCGGCTTTTTTGAATTCATAAAAATTGGAAAGAAGGGATTAACAGGCAGGCCATATTTTTCCCCAAAGGGTAATCTACAAACCATGCTTGCCCCCTGGCGTCACACAGGCCAATGCGGGTGCTATTCTAAGATACCATATTTTATAGTTGACACTTGGGCGGAAATAAACAATAAAGAATCAGTGATGCTACCCGCTGGTGGGCTTTTATAACCACCTGAGTCGAAGTTGCCCCCCCACCACAATCAAAACAAACATTGGGTCAAACGTTTGGGCTACTATTTGTGCTGGTTTGTGCAGCAGAAATTTTTTTGTGTGTGGCCGTAATTGTTTTGTGAGAATTTACATTGAAAGTTTCCTATGGTTCATCAGAGGTCAACACAACCCCCCCACATGGCCCCAACTCCAACCAAACTAGGTGCCCCGTAAATGCCCTGCTAACGTTGTGCTTGCTTTTGTGCGTGCGCAAATTTTTGTTTGTGCTGTACTTTTGTGTTTGGATCTAATATGAACAAAAACAAATATGAAAGTTCAAAGTTCAAGCGCACCCCCAAACCCCCCCTCACATTAAGGAATGCATACAAACCGGGCTGTCAACCCGTTATGCTAATAATCTCTGAACTGTTGTGTACTCTAGCAATACATTTTGCTGTTTTGTGCCTATGTGCTATAATTTTTAGGTATTCCCGGGTTTTGAGGTGTTTAGGATGACGGGTCAAAAACAACTATTGACACGTCCTCCCTGATTTACCGGCGATCCACCAGGGAGCTAGCAACACACTTGTACTTTTTGTAAGAATGACACTTGAATCTATGTGCCACGCTGTCAATGAACCTCATGCAAAAAAGTATGAGATATACAATATAATGATAGCGGCACCAACGCATAGTTTATTTGCGGCACAAACCAGCACAAACGTACACTATGCAACGCTTGAACAGCCAGGTTGTTGTTTGATTTCGGTTTAAATGTGGGGGGTCTGACTGAACTTTTGCTAACTTTCATTTTTTGTCTCCTATATCCAAAAGCATAAAGCAGGCACAAACAAAATTAGCACACATCAAACCAGCAACACGCACGCATTACAGAATTTGTTTCGGGGGGTCCTCCCAGTTTTGTTTCATTTGGGCAAATGTGAGGGCTGGTTTGACCTCATGATGACCTCGGAAACTGTGCCCCGCATTATAATATCCAAACATGATTGTCAACCCATAGAAGAATTCGTTACCAGTCCATTTTCAGTTAATAGATTTTTGAAAAACAATAACCTAAAATAGGCTTGCGTATTTCAACAGATTTCCAACGAATAACAAATAGAAAACTATTAATTTAAAATAATATATAGATTAGCTCCTTATGAGCTTAAAAAAGTTATTGGCAGCCAAAAAGAAAAGATATCACGTCTCAAAAGTCCCCATACACCAAGATATAAAGTTGTGATATTAAAAAATGTTATTAAAAGTTTTAAAAGTGGGCACAGGGGAGTCCCAAAATTTTAGGCACGGACAGGAAGATGTCATCGAGGCATCCCGCAAGGGGGAAGAATAACATACTTACGGACAGGTGTGAAAAAAGAAATAGTAAATTAGACAACGATACGGGGTCACGCGTGGGGCAATGAAGTAATAAATCTATAGAAATGAGGGAGGATACCCATACATAATACAGTATATCTCTTGTGGATTCGTGCAGGGTGCAGGTGTAAAAAGTGTGTACAAGAGGTGCACGATGGTGTGCAGAACTAATAGAAAACCAAACCGACAGAACATAAGGTGTGTCAATGTAAAGTGTCTTAGCACAGCGACCAATATTCACCCCGCATTTGTCATCCGCGCTACGGTGTAACCTCAATTCAAGGATCATAAAACTGTTACAAAGGGCATCTACCACAGTTTGAACATCGAAAGGTCCAGCATTACAATAATGGCAGTTTCTTTAAGCACGAAATTGGGGAACGGCTAATATGACCATAAGAACGAAAGGACACCTTTGTGTAAGATTAAAGGAAGTGTATTAACACTAAGATTAATGAGGCGTCTGTGGCGTACGAAATAGGTATGGTCCCCATCGCCATATCCCCATGCGAATCTCCATTTGTGCCACATGCTTATCCCTGAGTACACCAATGGACACCGTGTATTGGTCAAGAACGAAAGGAGGCTTGTTGGGAGAGCAGTAGGAGAGGATAATGCACTAGAAGAAAATAGGATTCTGGTGATCACTGCACATGCTTCAGGTCGTCCTTAAAAAATGCTGCCCTGAATTCATGTGAACAGCCCACTTCAGAATGGCTGAAATATGATTTTAGAATAGTTCTGATAGATTAACCCAGGCTGTAGTCCCAAGCTAGGAAAAAGCTTGATATAGTTGCCGCCATCAACAACACCAAACCCCGGTCAACGCATAAGCAAGGTGGTAGAGTTGCGAATAAGCGCCCTCTCCTCCATGTCAGCATCTATCTGTGACCGGCGCATCTATCAGAAGATAATGCTAGGAGAATTTTCGTGTAATTACAGTGTTAGATACGGGCCTGGTATGGCACGAGTTAACTGGTGTACGTAATTATCCAATGATGTTTCTGTTACACAAGCTGGAAGCTGATTGGAGAAGTACTACGCACCGTTACTCAGGGGATCATATAAACCCCCTACTGGGTGGAGAAGGCACAATTGACTGTTCAGTCTTCAAGCGCAGTCGTTATTCAAGGCTTCCAAGTGGAGCAGGCACACTTCAGTTCTTTCCACAGCACAATCCACAGCCATAAATCCCCAGAACTTTCATCCTGCAGGCCTGCTGCTTGTCACCCAGGGCAAGTCCTGGAGAATTAAAGCCCAGAACTGAAGCTCACCACTTGACTCAGTTCTATCTAAACCACCCAGCCGGCATCTAACTACCGTTCTACTCTACAGGCTGTGCGCACTTTTCCAGAGCTATTCATTCTCCATGACTTTCGCAGCTTACAAATCTGCTGTTTCATCATTTGGCCTGGCTTGTGTTGATAAGTAACTGATTTGCACAACGTTGCCCCCCGTCCTGATTCCCTGGATATGGCTGTTACATCCCACCGGCTTCCCAATCCATTACAACCGGACTCCTCCTACAAACACCGTCAAGGGTTTGACCCAGGGAGAATCAGTACATCAAGCCTCTCCTCCAATTCTTCTTTCTTGCACACAACACAGCCACCTGCTGGATACCTGCCAGCTGTAGGACAGCCCCCGGTCCCAATCACAGCCATGTGATACAAGTGTGCCCAAGCACACTAATCCACTATCCGGTCGAACGGAGGTACCTGGGACCCAGCGACCCTCTTTTTGTGATCGTGTGGTATAGGGCCTCTAAACTTGCTTGGTAGGAAAAACCCCCTTAACCAGTAATTGTAGTCCCGTAGGGGCATTTATGACTCACATTTTTGGGTGTAACAAAAAAGGGCAACACCCTGTTGCTGCCTTTTTTCCCATAAGTTTTCCACAAAATACAAATTTTGCCTTCTTTGCCGTTCCTATCAAAGGCTGCATTGAAATATTCGCCATATTTATACACTCTCACTAGGACTTGCCCCCCTCTATATTTTTCACACTCGCACATTGGTTAGGGCATCAAGACCAGGATCAACAATAATGGCCCCCCCAATTACTTAATTTTTCTTTTTGTGGAAGTGGAATTTTTGCCAGCCTCCAAATAGATTGTCACAGGATTGAAATTTTCCCGCCGGGAAGTATATGTCACCGCTCAAAATATGTGGACAATGTGAGCAATAAAGACGCAGAAACAAAGGAGGGCCCTGGTTCTGATGTGTTAAAAAAAAAACACACATCCCATTTCGTCCGACCCCTCACATTCACAAACTGTCGTACTCTCATTTGCCACTATAGGGCTTCTTCCGCAGAAGTAAAGCGTTGGCTACGAATTTCTTGAAATTTGATGCAAATTATGTGTCAACCTCTGAACCTGAAGGTGTGACACATCTCTAAAGAAATAAGAAAATGACTGAAATTGGTCCAGTTGATTTTTGGAAGGTAGGGGGGGATGTTGTAAACACCGGCCTATCGGGCAGCTGGGGTCCCTGATCTGATTTTGGTCATGAGGGGAGGATCTTTAGTGTGTAGAGGTCATTGAAGGACATGGTCCTTGCCTGCCTCTGTAATGCTGTTGTCCTGCAGCACATATCCAAACTGTTCTGCCCGACACACACCGGGGGATCAGCCGCTCAAGGTCACTGCTAAACTGGTGACCACACCTGAGGCACAGGAGGAGTTACAACGACCTGGCAACAGTGACTTCAAGTCGCACACAGGTCATAGCCGCATGGAGCGTGCACAGGCCCTGTGTGTGCGCGTGGCACCGGCGCTGCCTGCACCGTGCCACCCGCTCACGAGGCCGTGTTCCTGCGGGTGATAACAAGCACGACGGACATGGAATGTATAACGCCCGGAGTCAGCCCAGATATACATACAACATAGCACTAGTGCAGCATGCGGTGGCGGCTGCTGAGCATGCGAGGCCCGCCAGTCCCTGACCGGGGGATGGGCCAGTTAGGAAGTGTTTGCCTGCCAGTGTATGTGTTGAGTGTGTGACAGCCGGAGAGTGAGTGTTGTGTCCTCTGCCGTGTCCTACACATATGCCTATACCGGGGGAGCACGGAGTGTGGCAATAGCCTGGCCCGATCACGGAGCAACAACCACACCCGCCCTGATGTGAGTCTACTCCGGGTGTGTGTGTATACCCCAATTATAACAGACTTCCGGGGAAAACTACAACTCCCAGCATGCCCCTGTCCTGGCAAAGCCGAGTAATGTAGTTTCCAGGACTAATTACTGGCCTGATCATGGCAATCGCTGGTAGTTGTAGTTTCGCATGATCTAATTACTGACCTGTCATGGCAATGCTTGAGAGTTGTAGTTTTCCCCGGACTAATTACTGACACTGTCCATGGCAATGCGGTAGTTGTAGTTTTCCCAGCACTGATTACTGTTATGTCATGGCAATGCTAGGGATTGTAGTTCCCCAGGACCTCATTCCTGACCTGTCATGGCAATGCTTGGAGTTGGAGTTTCCTCCCAGCACTAGTTACTGTTTACTGTCATGGCAATGCGGGGAGTTGTAGTTCATCATGACTCATACTGACCTGCCACGGCAATGTTTTGGGAGTTTAGTTTCTAGCGACTCATTACTGACCTTTCATGGCATGCTGAGAGTTGTAGATCCCCAGGACTACATTACTGACCTGCCATAGCAAGCTGGAGTTGTAGCTTCCCACCACCTGACCATATATATGACCATGACTAGTGTATACTTTATACATACTACAAGCCGTTGCTGTTTTTCAGGTTCAGTCACAGGTCACTCCATCGACCTTTTACAAATTTTTTTTAGGGGGGAATTAAACCGCATATAAATATCTGTATGGCAGAGGCTGAGATATTTCTAGGTTGGCGAATGTTAAATGTGTGGGGGAAAATGCTTAAATGTAGGAATTTATTTGCATATTAAATTATTATCTATAGATATGTATGTATCTATCTACTCTGTGGTGAAACATATGTGTGTGTATATTCATACATATTTGTAGGGTAATGTTACATACATGAAAAAAAATAATATGTGTGTGTGTTGTATGTAAATGTATATATGTATATATATATATAGTATGTGTCTCTGGCCCTGTTCTCTGTTGTCTTTCTCTCCTCTCTAGCTGTCCGTCTTTTCCTTCGCTATCTGTATGTAATCCGTGTTTGTGTTGGGTGGTATCTATAATCTATATATCACTCTAATAAACTTTGTACAGCCTGTGCAGCAGCACTTTCCTGCACCTTCTTACCTCGTGTCCGCACGGTCCCTATAGATCCCCCTATACGCACATGATCCCCATGTTACTCGTGATTACCGCACTCGCTCTCCTCTCCTCATAGGAATATCTCATATGACTTTGGAGCCAAGTCATTTGGGATTTTGTAGACTGTGGGTCACTGACGTGGCTGCAGCACAGAGCAGCTCTAGTGTCCTATAACAGATGCTCGAGGTTTACTATCATTGTTATCATCATAATTTCTCTAGATGTGACTTTTCAGATGCGTCGGTTTTCATACTTGTTCATGGAAATAGCCCGACGCTGTGCAAATTGTGCGTTGCAGATCATTAACCTCTGAAGTCCCACTATTAATAATCTTCTTAAATTTGGTGGAAAATCCTGGGAAGTTGGGTGAACTATTTAGGGACGCATTGGTTTGTCAATGAATCGATTCTGTGAGTTTTCTCCTTGTTCTATACTTCATCTGCAGTCAATCAGAGTATATGATGAAAGCTGGTCACCCACTACCCAGTTTTTTTTTAAAGGGGGAGCCCGCGTGTCTCACACTGGGGCATATTTACTTACACCCCCGCGTCCTTGTCACGTTCCACTGTGTGGCATTGTCCACAACCGGAATGTCCCTGCCGGAGATTCATACGATTGATGTGCCAGATATCCCCTTCATGTGTCGCTTTCCCGCTCTAGGTCCGCCGGCGTTCACCCTCTTCTCCGTAATGCAAAATTTACACTCGGCACGCCAAGTGTGCATGTGTGTGGTATTTAATACGTTGCCTCGTCTATTGTGGGTGTTGGAGTCTTACCACTTTAGACCCCGCACAGCCTTCGTTTCCACGACAAGCACACGGCCCATTCATTTCTTACATGGTCTCCATGAGCCTTTTCTTAATTTCATTGCTGCGTGAATGCACTCACATGGCCTACACTGGCCACAAAAAATTTGGTCATCAGATTTAATTGGGAACATGATTATGTGGGCTGCCCTAAAGGAAACCCTGTGAAATCCAGCCTGAGCCCCATGTCCTGATTCCAGGATTACTCGGACCTGGCTTCGCGTTCACCTTAGACCCACTGGACGCTACACTTACTTGCCACATTGTACGTCCCGTGGCCTGAGAAGGACCATTGTGTCCGTAGGTTTCCCAGTTTTTTTTCAGATGCAGTTTTTGATGCCAAACCTGGAGTGAAGTGAAAAAAAGGAAGACCGGAAAACTCTCAATAATATGTTTCTCATCCATTATGAATTATCCACACCCCCGCTTTGGCTTTGAAAACTGCTCTAAACACTGAATGTGGGTGAACGCAGGCCAACGTGGTGGGAATTGGGATTCCTATAAACCCCTAAGAAGCTCCTCCATTTATTCATACTTCTATTCTGTGTTCCTCTACTTACAGATGAATCGTTCGTCTCTATTACAATCCTCATCCCAGAATACACCGACCACCTGTCCCTCATAGGGTGTAACTAAAACCCCCAACGTCATGATTGGGAGTGTTGCTTCCTGTGTATCTCTTGTAAGTGTCCCCTTCTTCTTCTTTGTCTTCTTTATTTCATATACGATAAGGTAAATGCAATTAAGGTTTGACTCTGGGATCTACGCTCAGTGATCCTATGCCTGTAGAGGAGAGGGGGGAGGGGTCACGGTCAAAGGTTAAACTGACCCTTGCCAATGGTCTCTGGATTTGAGTGTTTAATTGCTGTTTTTCTCTTTATTATAACTATGACATCAGCTTATCATATGCCTATGTATCCTATGTGTCCCTCCTTCCCCTCCGGCCCTTTACTACCCCCTTGTTTTTATGAAAACAGATCCCGGTCGTACTTAGTCCTGTCCCCGATCTCACTCTTGGTTAGGGCGTCAACATAGTTGTGTTGCTACAAACCGCTGCTAACTGTCTGTCTTTCCCAACCCTCGGTTATGGCTAACCAGTCTAACTAAAGCATGAGGCTAAACGGGAGCAAAGGTCACTATTCTCCCTCCTCATCCTTTCTATTTCCTCGCCAGGACTAGAAGGGCGAGCTTAATTTTGCATTGTCTCCGTGACCTGCCCCTGTATAGTAAGTGGTCCGTCTCTACCTAACCCCAGACATGTACAAATGGCACATTCCGCTATCCTCTACAACCTGACCGGCCCTCGAGAAACCGGACTGCCGCTTTCCTGTCTTCATTTTTTCCATAGTCGCGGGTTCGCTTTACTTTAGGGGGAAAAGCCTTTTTAATACACCTTAGTAAAAGACATATAATAGCATATCGGGTGCAATGCACCAACTTTTCTCTAAATTAGTTTTACACCCTGACCCTGTCCTTCTACCCTTCTCACCCCCTTCAAACCACTGACCATCAAATCCTTACTCTCAAGTTACGAACAGCTGAGTACCTGAAACCCCTGGTCAAAATCTTGCTTGCGCTCGACCGATAAGGGTTTTGCACCATGAAGAAATTTTTAAAAATTCTAATCCCTTAGTGATTTTATAAACTAAAATAATTTTTAACCCCTTACTTTACAATTATTGCTGTTTTAGCTCTATCACTCAGTGATGGTCCTTGTACTATTCAGAGTGTGGGCAGGGACTCCTCTCTCAACACCTTTGATTCCTGCTAATGCTGTAATACTTTGTGCTGACCATGTGCTTATATTTCAGGGTACAGGTTGATATACACTTTTATTTAGCTCTGAACATTGGTACTAGTATCTGACACATAGAAAGAGAGATGAGACAGATCGGAGAGGAGAATTGATGAGATCAATGAGATGCATATTATAAAACACCATGACACTTTCCAGCTCTGCTCCCTCACCCATAACACACCACACATTCCAGTTCCGCTGATGCTTTCCTTCCCCCCCTTCCTCCCCCCCTCCTCTGGATAAAGACCTTATCTGTCTGTAGCTGTAATTTTCTCTGGCCTCTCTGCTTGGCAGCAGAAGTGCCTGTTGTCTGAGCTGGTCTTTTAAGCAGGGAGGGGCAGAGACAGAGGGCACGGCATTGTTGCAGACAAGAAAAGCTATTCATGAGAAGATGCACGGTCGGATCCCGGATCAACCAAATTTAAACGCAGACTTATTGAGACAGGTTGGAATTATACGTGAAATGTTGTAAATTTTGTTAAATAACGTGATTAGAGAATGTGTGTTATTTTGTTATACTGTAGTAATATTTAAGGAATCTTGTACGTTATGGAAAACCCTTTAAAAGGAAATCTACCACCACATAAATCATAATACCAGGGACACCTACTCATAAGATTCCGGCACCATGACTTGTGGTGTATCCTCTTATATTTGTTTCCATGTCCTCTTCCTCTAAAATCAACTTTTAAAAATTGGTGATAATAAGCCTGAAGGTTTCCTGGGAGTGTTACCATAGCCCTTCCGTTCTCTAAAGCATCAGAGACTTTTATACTGTCTCCTCCTGCTTCCTCAGCTTCTTTTCCACATTGGTAGGACCGAGGTCATGGATAACAAATAGAAGAAGATTGCCACAGTCAGGGTGCCTGGATCGAAAAGGTAGTTGTTTATTATTATCTTTATTTTTTGGTACTTTCCTAAAACCAATAACATCTACAACACATGAAGGCGTTATCCACGGCAGCTACCTGTAAAATGTTTTTACCAAGTCATTTAAGTTTCTCTTCAGATCAGTGAGGATCCGACCGCTGGGACCCAATTAACCCGAGAATGCGGTCCTGGGTACCACCTTGATGGACGGCATGTCAACATGTTCCTAACGCTACAATTCAAATTGAATGGTATTGTCAAATACCAAGCGCAGCCTAGGGAATATCCCATGCGCCCATAAACTGTATATGAGCGTTGCTCATCAATTTCTGAAACCATCCTACCCAAAATTTACTATTACAAATCCGTTAATTTCCGAATTATTAACAAAATATGGCTTTTTTTTTTTTTTTCCTTTTTGCAGAACGCTTCTTCAGCATGTCTTCTCGTGACAGACGTCCTGATCTCTGCAATCAGGCAGAACCAGACCCCAGAAAAGCCTTGGAACGCCGGAGTCCTAGGATCTAGTGATAGTATGGACATGGACCTGCAACCCAGGGTCAACGCGGCTGCAGGTGTGAATGATTAACCAGAAGAATCCCCTTGACTGGCAAATATGTCCTCAGACTTCCATCCCTAAAAGGCTGTGCCCTGTGTGTGTGTGATGTGTCTACGGGATATACCCACTATGGCTGGCTTCCTGTTAAGCATGTAAGGCTTTTCCTTCAAAAGTCACTAACAAGTGAGGCCACTTCGTTAAAGGGAAATAGAACTCTTACTTACCGTTTTTTCGTTACCTGAATGTTGTGTCTAAATTTGAATTCTGCAATCTCTCTTGAGGTTCTTCCCGTAGAAGCGATCAAAAAAAAAAAAACTACTCCATCTAACTCCTTTAATCATTGATCAATTGTGTCTCTAAACTGCAGATAGCTGTGCATCAAAGGTGGAACGTTTACCGGGTTGTTGTTACCAACACTTTCTATCTTGAACACAAGAGACATTACCATCTAATATAGTGGCAATCCATTTCATAGTCTACTTTGATCTGCTACAACATTCCTGTTCGGAAAAATTCCCTAGAGCAATATGGCGGCTTTCAAGATGGCGGACCATGTTCCGACTTGGCCTAAAAGATAGGCCTCCCTCAGCCATTACTGGGGTATCATATGGGGCTTCCCTTCACACAATTGCTGAGCGTGGATATATACAATCTGGATTTGCCTCCTCCAATCAATCGTCAATATCGAGTACAGTGCCTGCCTACCACGAGTGTGGAAATTACCAAGCGAGAGACGGAAGGCATGCCAGGCTTGTCATTTACAAGTGCCTACTGGTGGGCATGCTGAAGAAGGTAGAGTGAGAGATCCAGTTCTAATTATAACCTCCAATTCTCTCTCAGTTTCTATATACAGTTCTACTAAGGCCTACATATTTGTTATATTGACTTGCAGGGTGGCGTTGACCGTGTAAGAGGAGGTCGACAGAAATATAATCAGGAGGCCATAAGGAGACATCTTGCCGTTAACAGAGCGGGAGGACAGCAATCCCAGCAAAGCACAACAACTGTCGTCAAGAACAGGTAGCACTTTTTATCCTTTTAACACAAGGATGTGGGGGATAAATATCTGGATGTTGGTGGTTTCGTCCGACTGCTGGGTGGTTACGCCTGTGGTATGCAGAAGTGGGAACTGCAAATCTCCTTTTTATGACAACTTATGGCAATCGGCCTCATCCTCTGTGGGATCCCTTAAAGTTTAATGTGCAGAGGATGATTTGTACTTAAAGTAATCTACCCCAGGATGAAGGATTGTAAACCAAGCCACCCTGACATACTTGAGTCCCCCCCTCTGCTGGCAGTAAATTTCCCTACTTAAGCTTCTTATGTGTGATGCCGTTGTTTTTTTATGGGAAAAAATGCAAAGAGCGGGACACCACCAGTATTTCATGTGTGGCTTACAATATTTCATCCTGGTGTAGATGTCCTTTTATGAGGACCATGCTCTTTTCACAAGACGGTCAACAAAAGAGCCACAAATCTTATTGTTAAAACCGACAATCCCAAAATTATGACAAGCCTATTGTCACATTGCACAAACAATATTTATTTTTGCCTGAAGTAACCATTTACAAAATATCCCCTGTTCCAACTTACATACAAATTCAATTTTAGAAAACAACCTACAGAACCAATCCTGTAGTAACCCGGGGACTGTCTGTACGTTAATACTACCATGATTATGACCAGATCTGTTGTACGTCCAGGTTCGATTGACTTCCTATTTGTATTTCTTTCCTCATTTACGCCAGTGACCCTGTGGTGTCACATCTTATAGTGGCTGAGCCTTGACAAGCTGTTGCTATGCCAGACCCGTCACTTCCCCGATGGCTAACTTGAAGCCATGAGTACATTGTGTGACCTAGCAGATCGTGAGATTGTCATTATTATCAGCTTGGGCCAAGATATCCCAGGTCAGTATGTAGTGTAGTCTCAAGATCCTTGGCCCAACCTGATTGGCTTTACTATTCACATTCAACACATTACTCATACACATTCAAGGCAAAGACTTAGGCCGCGCCACGTGGCTTTTTGAATCAGTTTTTGGGACGTTTTTAAGCATCCCGTTAAAACCCCATCCGTTTTTGACGAGTAATTAACCCAATTATCTTAATGGTGCGTTTTCAACGGACGATTACAAATGGCCAAAACGGTTCAAAACGCTACGCTGTGTCGCCGGGCTTAGGGACGCGTTCACATGTGCGTTTTGAGACAAACATTTTCCAAAAGCTGAGGAGAGGTGATTTTGCCTACTTCAACATTGCTGTTACATTTTCTTTAAAACGTTATGTTTACCGGCATGTGTTAACAAATTAACTGTATGTATTCGGGCGGCAAATCACCTCCCCTCATCTATTGTAATGTGTTCAAAATGCAATTAAAACGCAACCAAATGCATATGTGGAATGCCGCCCTAAGTCTTTGCCATGGGGTTCATCCTTTCCCCTATTCTGAGTTTGTGTGCCCCTTTTAGTTAAGATTGGGTGGGGTTTTATTAACTGACGCAGAGATCAGCACTAAACACACATTGTGTTAACTCAAAGCTTTTTTTAAACCCCACTGTTTAACATCTATGTAATCCTCTAACTCTCCTCTTCTCGTCTCATGCCTTACTTTACTCCCCCCGTGTTAATGCACCCTAAAAAGACATGCAGACAGGGAAATAGCATGTGGCATCCTCTCTGCATCCGTGTCTCAGATCACTGGTACAGTCCATCTAGTGGACTGTCACCATTAGATCGCAGGCTACATGTCCCAGTAAAAGTAATAAATGACAAAAGTAAATGAAAAAAAAAAAAACATTATAGTAAAAAAGCCTGGTCTCAAAATAGCCATTTATTTACCATTTTTAAAAAACTCCTGTGGCGTGTGTATATTACTGACAATATCATCTCACTCCTCTTGGCTAAAGTACTCCTCAAAATGGAAAGAGAGTATTCTATGTACCTGGAAAAAATGAGTGGCAACCTCTACTGGACCCATGCAATTCACGTGAATGCGGCAGAACAGATTTTGGCTCTACTTTTCCACAGGTAAAATCTGCAACATTTGTATTTTTTAATCCATCCCTTATCTATGAGGGGGCAACAACTTCGGTATGGTGAGGATCTCACTGCTGGACCCCCCCCAGGGATCTGGCGAAAGAGCGGCCTGTTTCTTACTAATGGGAGGAAGCAGCAGGTCAAGCATGTGTCCTGTTCTCCATGCCATAGTATGATGTGTTGAAAATTGTTGAGTACAGCACTCTGGTAATCTCTGTCTTAAGGGGTTTTTTCCCACGAAGACAATTTTTTGTGAATCTGAGACCACCCGCATATCACACAACGAGAGGTCCCGACGCCACCCTGTTTCTTCTCCTTATTAATCTCTAATGGGGCTTACTGGGATTGGTGAGCGCGGGGGTGGCAATTTCCTTCAGTTCCATAGAGATTAGAGCGTCGGACCCCTCGTTTTTTCGCAATCTCGGGGGGTCTCATCACTGAGACTCCCACGTTAAATCAGCAAGTTGGCCCCTATCCCTTGGATAGGTGCTACTGGTCTTCATGGGAAAATCCCCTTTAAGATTGCCATGATATGGAGCGCCAAGGATGCATATGTGTTATACATTAGCAGATTACCCCCATTCGCCGATTGTCTAAGTCCATTCTCTAATGTGTGGGGCTCCCAGCATTCCAACCTACGCTGATTAGTTTGGTTTTTCCAAACTTATAATGGTGATTATGGTAAACCCCTTGTGGGGATATTCTGAATTTAGGGAAAATCTTTACTATTGTGCTTTGGCTTGAAATAAATGATTGCACTGGTCACATTTTGGTTGGGTCCATGTTTCAGCCAATTAACAGCAAACCCAATCCATTAACGCTGTAACTGTTATAGACCCTCCAGGATATGTTCACCGTATAGCAGCTAAGTGGAAATCTCTATTTTAAACAGGTTTTTCTTCCCTCTCTTTAATCTTACCAGATGGAGCTCTTGCAAGTGTCCTGGATGGAGGTTCTCCTTTGGAGTGTGTGCCGTTCTCCCTTCCATATGAAGAGGAGGTTTTGTTCGCTGATGATTTTTGTGGTTGGGATAGCGTCCTCACATTCTGCCTCGGCTGTCGGACCCTGCTCCTGCATTCTTCATCTGGTGCCAAGTTCGGGCCGTACGTGTGGAGAGAAGAGGAATAACGTCCATGTTAAAACCCTCACCTCTACCAAATTCAGGTGTGTTTGGACTACAGTAGAGTATTGGAGGACCATGCTGTGAATGTTGTGTGATAGGTAATTAAAATTTAATGTCCCCTTACTGACCACTGGCAACCCTCCCTGGAAGTTTTTTATTTAATTTATTTTTAATTTGGGAGGCGGATGGATAGGTCTGTTTTTTTTGTTTTTTAATATTTTTTTAAAATAAAATTATTCAACTTGGTAGGGAAACACATTATATATGTGACACCTGCTGCTGAATACAAGATTACGATAACTGTGGGTGGTAACATCCCATCCAAAATCAGCAACATGGCATAGGATGTCCCCATGGGCCTCCAATCGGATACATCTCCCTATCCAGTATTTTGGAGTGTGGGATTAACAGAGGACCCAGGGAACCCACACATAACAGAGGAACAAGACAACTTTTTTCAGATGTTGACTTCATTTGCGCCCCTGAATTCACTGGATCCCTGCGGCACACCCGCTGAGTATGAGTGCTGTATTTGGTGGCAGTTTGGGCCAGCAGAACGATAATAACCGGGCCCCCTATCACATTACAGGATTGGGCTATTCGGCACTGACGTCTGAATCCCTTCCAATGGCTTTGGTGTGCAGGAGCGCACACTACCATTTGGGCGGGCAACTAATAATTCCCTAGCGCTGTAAAAGATCAGGTGACCTGGAGATCTGAGCGGAGCTACGTCAATGTGACCTTATGTTGGGCTGCAGCTGTCAGCAGTCCAAGAAAAAGGAATTGGAACTGCTGCTCACGGGTGTGGGGCAGAGAGAAGGGAAATGGTCATGCGATTTAATCATTATTGACTATTTTGAGGGGTAGAACTGCCTGTACAAGTGTTATAAAAGATATGGGTGGAGTTGTTATCGTGACCTATGGAGACATACATCTACCGGATTTTCATTTCCCTATCTCACAGTTCTCTATCATCAACCCTATGTGATCTGAAAGATGGAAGATTCTTGTCTTGAATATGACAACCAGCATTAAATGTTTTGTAGGATACTAATAGACCAATATGGGGGGCGTCTGAAGTGACACTCTCCAAGCAAACCCTAATTTGCTATCTCAGGCAAATAAACTTCTTTTCTCATTTTCACTTTGGAGGATATTTTTTAATAGATAAACGGGCAGATATTCACTAAAATAACCATGTGTCAATAAAGGACATTTCATCATCCTTTATACCTGAGGGGGCTGTATTGGTGGGGTACTGGTATCGTAGCACACTGTCTCAATTTAAAATTTGAACCCTGGCCAGCACATTGCACCAACCTTAATAATCTCCCCCCACTGTCTTAGGGGGGGGGGGGGGGGGGGGGGGGGGGGAAAAAACGGAACAAGCTCCAGTATTTTCATTTACTATTATTTTACAGTTGTCCAGAAGTTCTGAGAGTAGGACTGTTTTCTAGTTGATAACCAATGAGAGCTCAGTTTTCAATTTTGCCACAGCTGTTTTTATAAAATTAAAGCTGAGCTCTGATTGGGTTTTCAAATGGGCAACGAAGTTTTAACCAAGAACTTCTGATACCTCCCCCCAAGTTTGAATTTTACATACAGTTTCTAAAAAGTTTCTTTTTTTTTCTCTCCTCTTCCTTGTAGACTCTGTGCACATTGAAGACCCGGATGCAGTTTTACCGCCTCGCTACGCCCTACAAGAGTCGCTCAGCGAATACGAATCGAACCGGCACCCCGAGGAACCCCTCCGCGACGGCAAATGCTTCTTACACTTCCCCTTACTTACTACTCTTACTACTTACTCTACACACTCCTCCATAAACGGCTGGCATAGTCCTGCAACACTTCACGCCCTACGAGAATAAGGACGGTCCCTATGCACAAGCTTTTTCTTAGAGAGCTGGAAGCCATGAGGGATAGGCGGATAAACCCTTGGCAGCTGAAATGTCTATGTACTTGGCGTGTGACCCAGGAGAATGCAAGCTGGGGACTACAATTATGAATGTTATAGATCAATGTTACTTTGATGCGCACATCCTTCCTTCTTGCGTTAGAGAACTGATAAGGAAGACTGAGCGATGCGGCGCAGGCATGTAAAATAGCAATATATCATGGACGGGACATGGACAGTAGACTTGCTACAATGCATCAGGCGTTTAATTCCCTTTTTATTTAATTTTAGCACGCGTGAAATCCTAAGTGTAGGATAACCATAGGACGAAAAACTCTTGAGTCCTTCCATCCCTAGCCATAAGCTAGCATAGTAACGCGGAGGTGACTCTGTGCCACGTGTTCCTTTTTCTCTTACCTTCTTGTTGTGTATGGCTTTACACAGGGCTGTTGATTTTTCCTGTATAGAGTCGCCCAAGTGACAATCTCATTATGTTTATTTTTTTATTTTTTGGATTTATAGTCATCTAGGAGTTTTAAAATGTTAATTGAATACTTCTGTTTTAAAGACATATATGTCCACGTCGGTGCGGTCCTAAGGGGGATGTCCGATATGGTGCACTTTTTATGTTCGAGGCGAAGCTGTTTGCTGATGTGTAGCTTCAAATATAAGTACTGTCAACGGCCCCATACATATTGGTGCGTTCCCTGACTGCTATCTGTACAAGTGGGTTTTTGGTGGCCAGTTTAATGTCACATGGGGGGGGGGCTTTATTGTCAAGTTTCTGAGGTAAAACTGTGTCTATTGCCCATGGATCAAGCCAATCAGAGCTCACTTCATTTTAGTAAACATCTGTAGGAAAATGACAGCCCTGAGCTCGATTGTTTCCATTGGGCAACTAAACAGTCTGCTCTTAGAGACTTCTAAACTCCCCATGTCTTATAATTTCCAAAAGTGGCACTTCCAGGCGCCTTAGTTTTTAATACTCTTGAATACTAGCACAGGGTCCTGGCAGGCTTATTTTTTCAGACTGCTAGGAGATCACATGACCCTCCTTCTGCGGCTAGATTAATGGTCGAAATGCTGGCTGAGGTAAAAAAAAAACATAAAACTTAACTTTACATATCAAGAAAGTGTAGCAGAAATTTGAATAGATGTAAATTGTACAAATTACCCATAATCCTGCCCCTCAACACTTAGACACGTTACAAAAATCATGAGGTAAAGTGGGCCAACCCTTTAAGAGAACGCTTATAAATGGCCATCAATATGACGCAATGATTTCCTTCATGTAAAGAAAAAAAATTCTAGATGCAAAATGTCAAGGTGATGTGGAGATAATTATCTCAAGTTTTTTCGCTGTTTTAGGTTTGAGCCACTCATTGCAAAACCAATGTTCCTTACTCCATCTACTCCTACTGGGTTTATCTTTCGTACCCCTCCCCAAATTAAGAGGGAACAAAGCAGAGACGTAATCAAAGTCCTATCCGTTATGCTAGTCACCATTGTGTGTGATTTCTGGGTTGTGGACCGCAGTGGCGGTACTTGGATGGCCATTGTGCCTTATAGTGTTAACATCATGGTGCACCCAAGCCAAACTCATTATCTGCAAAGTGGTTGGAACACATCAGGATATGGGGAAGGCTGTTATAAAACTGCTGTCACTTTGTAGGTCAGGTTACCTGGCTGTGCCCTAGAATAGGAATATGTATTTGAGTAACTGCTATGATTCACCACCTTGCTTCCAATCAGGTCAGTAGACCATCTACTACTAGCCGCATGCTTTATGGGCCTCCTGATGTTACCCAGTGCACATTTGCGTGTGTCTGTACACCACTCTTGTATTGAGAGTACGGTGTAGCTCCCACCATAACTTTTTCCAGCATGTAGTATTTTAGTCTCCCCAACCCTTTTTGACAATGGGTATGATCTATCTTGTAGGTGGGCAGCAACATATCTGCTTCTACTATAGATAGCCGGATTGTATTTCAGCCCAGACCTCAAGTGTGGTTGGTTAGAGGTGGTCCACCGTGGACTTAAAACAGTATTCTATCTCAGATCCCTAGATGTAAAGATTCTTCCTTTGTGCGGTGTAACGTGCAATTTTCATTAAAATGCTGCTAATATTTATTCAATAAAGTTTCCAAAAGTTGCTTGAAAATGTATTGGTAATTTTTAAATCAGGAAAAGCTGAATTGCCACCATATTAAGAAAGGGTAAAAGAAGTCCTGTCCCACCTCACTTACATACAAAGGAAGTTGTAAGGGCTGCTACATTGATGTCAGGGGGGGGCCTTCCCAATTTCTTTCATCCCCCACGTGTTGCTTTATCTCATTCTCTTTAGCCGACCCTTATAATCCTCTCCTCGTTCAAGAGAGGAGTTGGATCATAGGAGTGGTTTGATATCTTTCGCTGGAACTGATCCACAGAAGAACATCATAGCATCTCCTCCGTCCTACGACTCCTGTCTGAATAGCATATGCTGAAAACTTATTACAATAATGACCCATTTCGCCCTCTCCCTTCTCCTCCTCTCTGACAGTGCGCGGATTAAAATTGCTGGATACTGTGGACTGATATCTCTGGCACCGTGGGGCTAAAAATAACATTCAAAGTGGCCCCTGAATTTTGTGTGCAGTCCCTCATAATTGTATATTAATCTCTACTGTGTAGTGTACGGACCTCTTTAAGCAGTCTTGTGCTGCCGTATATACTGTACTGGCATGGGGGGTGCACTAGAGTAATAACCTTCAACTCTATATTCCGTCAGGATAGCTGCTGGATAGCACTTTGTCTACTTTTGGACAGTCATGGAGCCACAGCTGTAGTCAAAATTGGTGGGGGGGGGGGGGGGGGGTCACAGACCCAGGCCCTAATATAACAATCCGTGGATAGGAGGCAAATGTTTGTGCAAAGATTATAAGAATAAACTAGATCTAGAATGGTTTTTTCTGCAGCATTAATCACATTGTTCATCCAATGTTACATCTGTGACCGACAAGCTAGTCCCGACACAGATCACATCACAGCAGAGCAGGATAAATCAACAATCTAAAGGCCAAATGATCCCCAATTTTCCCTTAAAAGAGTCCAGTCCCCTCTTCTGACATGTCACTTTAATGGAAAAATCTATTCTTGGACTTTGCTGTTAAAACTCTTTTCTTTTGTGCTGTTCCTTCCGTTATCCACATAAGGTTATAACCACTCACTTTTGTTTGAAACGGTCCATTCACGCTCTGTTAGGGTTGGACAGGTGTCATTTCATATAATGTAGAGGAATAACGAGGAACGAAAAAAAATTTGATTCCAGACTTGTTTTTGCACTTGACACGGACTGTTGCTCTCTATATTCGTAAAAAAAATACCACTTATTGTTATAAGTATTTGATCTGTCCCAGTACATGGATATAGGGGAGTCTATGGGCCGCTCTCGATAAAAAAAATCCTGGTAACATAATCCCACTTTTTACTTGACTTGTTTCTCTTTGATCAGTTGTTGAGGGTATTCACAGACTCTTGCATTCTGATAGGGCCGTGGTCTTTTCATTCAATTGTACTTACACAATCGTCTTCCTAGAAGTTACACTGAACTTTCTGCTCGTCTACTACTCTCCCGTATCACACACCGCTGTTTATGGTCTCCACGTTGCTCCATCATCCGTGTTGTTATACCTTTTTGTATTTGCTTTGCAGTTTGTTACCCAAATCATTGTGGGTGCCCTCCGCTCTGTAGATAGCCTATAGAATAATTGCATATGTAATATACCTCATTGCGCTTTCTATACATAATATATACAGGCCCATTGTACTTAGGGCTCCGTGGGCCTAACTGCATAGACATCAGGGAGATTTCACACGGTGCTGATCCTTTAATGCGTTTCCATCCTACATTCCTTAAGGGGTTGTCCAAAGCTTGATTGTTTATCCCCTATCCTGTTTAATCCCCGATCAGTCAGGGTCCCTTTCTTACTAACTGAATGGAGGTAGTGTCAAGCATGTGTCCCACACTCTATCCAATTCAACAAGGTAAGTTCCGACATTGCGAGCACAGCGCTCTGGTAATCCGTCGAACTCACAGTTAATAGCAGGGGAGGGAGTCAAAGTTGTGATAAAATGGACCGACTCGACAAACATAACAAATTATTAAAATGTTGGTTCTTTCCTTCCCTGATCAAAGTTTAGGTCACGTGGGTGAGCAACATAATTTGTTCCAAGGGATGAAATGAAGTTCCATAGTTATGTGCTAATGGCTTGTCGGTATGTGCAATCCACAATTCTGGCTTGAGAGGGCTGCTTGTGACCTGTCTGCGTGGGTTGTGGCACATCCTATCCCCGTTTTGGTTGAGATGAATTTGGCCTGCACTTTGTGTACATGCTCACAGTGCAGCCTTTTCTGCTCCTCTCAACCACTGTTCAGGAAAACAAGACTGTGTGACCATTTTGGGGAAAAAAGTTTGGGAATTGAAGAGTCTGGCGATCGTCTTACCGACTCCACACATAACAGGCCCTGGTTATAGGAGTGTGTTGATATACCTGAGCAACTGCGCTATTTTCTCATCCCCCCAAAGAATAGAATGCAGCATCCATACACCACCTGCTGCTACCATCAATCAATAGTATGGGACCCCGTTCTGTGATTCCCAGAATTTGGACCCCCAATGATCAGATATTCTATCTTATGTCTGCCCAACTGAACGTCAGGGGGTACTAACAACGTCGCCGAAGAAAATATGTAGGTACAAGGAGAACAGAGAGTCTATCCGACTTCTAAACTCCAACACGTGTAGATTGTTGTCCAATCCCCCTGCACACCTTTGCACAGGAGGGGTACATGTGAACTTCAGCGAAGGTACTGTAAGAACTGTTACATGTCCAGGGACTCATTGCATCACATTCTTTATGATGCAGGGCTTCCAATCCCATCTGTACTCTGTGGCATCAGACCAGTTCCATGGGGTAATGTGTTCGTCTGCAGCCCCCGGCCTAACCCAATACAAGCCATAGACTGAGATGATACAGGGCCCTTTGGGAAACTAAGCCCTCTGGTCTATAAGGACCTGAGGGTGTTTCGTGTCCAAAAATCTCCTTGAAGATGAATTCCTTTCCTTTAAGGTCTCCATGATAACCCTGGGACACCTACATCATAGATCCTGGCACCCTCGACGGTTACGCATCTGTCCTTCTAAATCAACTTTAAATAGTAGGGGGAAGGCGTTTCCAGCGCCCTTTCAGTGCTGTAGATTTCACAGCTGTTACAGTGAAACAAACACATACACACAGCCCCCTCTTCTTCCTCCCGCTCCTCCTGTTTATCTAGCAGCAGCAGGCAGTACACAAGGGGCAGGCGGACCACCAGTGCCCTTCAGCCTCATAGTATAGTTTATAAAGTTTATTTTTAGAGGAAAGAGGCCATGTATAACAATATCAAAAGATGATCACATGCAAAGTGCCTGGATATCACCTGGTAATCTCTTATCTATTTTGCCCTGTTTTATAAGTGCAACCAGGTGGTCCCCTCACCAGCATTGCTAGGCCTCACATGACACCCCTCTCCCCCTGCTATTGAAAGCTCAGTTTCTAACATCACTACTGTCCGCATTCGGATCAGACTTGTAGTCCATGCACATATGTAGGTGTGTACCATCCGGAGGCTGCAGCCCTCAAGCATATAGAAATTTTTCTCTATAAAGACAAGTGGATGATGCGTGGTCACTAGGGAAGGTGTTAGGCGGACTTAGGAACGGGGATCAATTTCTCATATGTTAGGGGTTCAGGAGGTACGGGTATGTTCCACCGTGGTTTGATGCCCGTTTCCAAATAGGAAGCAAAGGTAAACAAGAACAATCGTTTAATAAAGAACAGAAAGGTTAACGTGTGATTGGGGTTTAAATATTTACAGCTGGGGGGGAATTTGAGGGGCGGGTTCGGACTCCTCCTCGTTGATGAGCATGTTGGGATTCCTCTGTTGATGGAAATTCTGTGCGGATTCTGGAGCTTGCAAGGCGCCCTCCATGACTTCCACCTGACACGGGGTATAAACATTTATCAGAGCTCTGATATAAACATAACCCTCCTCCTCCCCCAGCATTTATCCGCAAGCGTCTTACCACTCCAGTAACACATGGTGAACTTTCTTCAAGAACCCTCGTCGTTTTCATACCCGTAGGCGAGCTGCTCGCGGGAGGTCCGAGCCTTGTCCCCCTGATAGAAGAAGAGCAGAGAACATTAGGCATTACTCACAAGCGCTCATAAGTAGGGCACTGCATGTATGCATCGCGGACCGGGGCAGAACTAATTCAGTCTCACTGAGACAGTACAGAAAGATTGAGCCCATTTTTCCTTTGGAGAGCAGCTCGATGGGGTCAAGCTGCAATGTGCATCACTCGTGAGCAGGATCGACCAAATATTTTTGTTGACATAGATGATATTGTTGTGGTGTTGGAAATATGGGTCTCCTCAATTCTATATCCTGGTACCTCCTCTACCTATCCCCTCCTCCTGATGTTCTATTAGGTTTTTGTTGTCCACAAACCTCAAACGGTCACTACTCAGGACTCTTACGACCACTGTAAGCTTTTAACCGCAGAACGAAACCGGGTAGAAGAAAACAATACACGACCATATTGTACATATTGAATTTGCAATCTCTGTATAATGTATTTTGAGTATTGAATGTATGACATTGGGGCACATTTACTTACCTGTCTGAGGAGTTCACCCGAAGTGCATTGTTCCGACGATAATGCACTGTGCCGCGAGTCACTAAGATTGTGCGCCCGATATCCTGCTTGTATCGCTTCCCCGCTCAGGTCTGACAGAGTTCACCTTCTTTTTCCTGTTGCATGTAAGTGCATTGTCTTGCACAATTTTAAAGTTAAATCCCGCGCTCAGTCCGAATCCGTCGGACAGCACGCCCCCCAATTTCTGTTGCATGAAAGCAGGCGTGATTGCTCCAAAATCCGATCACGTTCGACACAATCCCCTTCTAAATACCTTTCCCATATGCACAATCCCCGAAAAAGTTGGTAAGTCCGATGGAAACGTGATCCACAGACCCTTAGTAAATAAGCCCCATTGTTTCTACCCAAAAAATATCTTTTCCAAAAAAAAAAGAACTTCTCCGGGATCTTCTGGCGCATATGCGGTGTGTAAACGAAATTGAGAGCCATCACATAGATTCATCTGAAATAATTTTTCCTAATGTTCTCAATGGTAAAGCTTGGTTCGCCTCAACCCCCAGGCAACCCCAGGCGCAGCCTCAAGACCGGCAGTGAGCACCTGGTCTAGGGGGCCGCGACATACGAACTTATGTAAAAAAAAAATCACAATACCTATCTCCCCTTCCATCCGCTCCCCTTTCCACCCACCAACTCAGTCTCTTTTTCCTTTACTCTTCATTTCCTTTTAATACCCGCTCTATTGCCGGCGTGCGTGAATGATATCATCACATTGCGTCTGCCGAACATTAGAACCATAGAGTATGCAGAAGAGAAGTGAAGAAAAGACTGCAGTGGGGGAACTTGGTAGTTAATACCTGGATGGTGCTTTTTTTGACAGGAAAGCGGAGAAGTGGGGTATGCGGTAGGGAAAGGGGACATTAGAAAGGGGTATTCAACAGAAAAGGGTACGTATTTGCCCGGGCTAAATGCGGCACATAAAGCCTTTGGATTTCCTTGGAATCCAAGTGCCCTTATAGTCCGGTGCGCCCTATGTATGGCGCAGGTCGCAGCGGACCATACTTACATCGGTCCCCCGCTAACCGGAGACAGCAGATCTCCATCGGGACCTAGCGACCACGCTGCACGAACACTTAGGCTGCCGCGTCGGCTCTGCAGTTCCCGCTGGCGAGCTGCTGTCTCCGTAGCGGGGACCTATGTAGTATTGTCCCGCTGCCCTCCTCCACCCCCCCTCTAGACCTCCCCGCGTCGCCATGCGTTCGCGTCGGGGTTCTCTCTTTTCGTCTCGGCGGCGTGTCTTCTCTTCTCCGTCTATCTCTCTGCCGCTCCCCGCCGCCCCGGACCTGACCGCCACCCCCCGACCCTGCGCCTTATATATTCCGCATGTGCGTTTCTTATAGGGATTATTACATATAAAGGCGCATCGGACTCATCGCGCCTTATATTCCGCCCTAATTGTCCCGAAAATACGTACATTAAGTGGGGCATGCTACATGAAACGGACATTGAAGGGGGGAATGCTGCAGGGAATTTTGCATTAAGGTGGACATCTGTTGGAAAGGGACATTGACGGTGCATACTACAAGATGGAACAATTGGAGGGGGGTATGCTGTGCAAGAAAGGGACCAATGTAAAGTGGGGGGGGTGGGTGGGGGGGCTCTTCTTCAGGAACGGACAATATAAGCTTGGCACACACAGAGAGTTACCGGTGGGGTGTAACAGACATAATTTTTGGCTACGAAACAAGACAAGACAAACCAACCAAACCCCATCTCCCCGCCCATTTGGCCCTGGAAAAAAAATGAATTCTCAACAAGCCGGTCGCCTGGGCAAAAAAGGTTGGGGACCGAGGTTGACCCATACATTCCATGGATGTATCCCTAATCCCAACTACATCCAACTAATCCAATAATGTAACTGAGAAGAAATACTAAACTATGATGCTGGTAATGCTTTTTCATGGCAAAGGTAGGGGAAATATTAATGCCATTGGACATAGAATGATATTGTTGTGGTGTTGGAGGAAATATGGTCTCTCAACTCTATATCCTGTACCGACGCGGGTACCCCTTTAAACTGCACCACAGTAGCCTCCTCTACCTATGGCCTCCTCCCGATTTTCTCTTCTTTTTTATTGTTTTGTTCACTCACACCTCAACACTTTCCGCTACTCAGAACTCTTACTACCACTGTAGCTTTTAAAGCGGGCAGAATTTGCAATCCTGTATAATGTATGTTGAGTTTGAATGTATGACATTGGGGCCATTTACTTACACTGTCCTTGGGAGTTTGTCCCGACGATAATCACACTGTGGCCCCGCAAGTTTCACTAAGATTGTTGTCCCGATCTCCTGCATGTGTCGCTTGTCCACCCCCCGATATGGTCTGACACTGAGTTCACTGTCGTCTTTTTTCCCATTCGCATTTTAAGTGCATTGTCTTGCAACATTTTATAAGTTTAACAAATCCGCGCTTCAGTCCCTGAAATGCCGCGGACACCTTTCGCAACGCGCCCCCAATTTCTGTGGCATGAAAGCCGGCGTGATGCGACACAAATCGCGATCACGTTCGACACACAATCCCCCTTCTAAATACGCTGTCCCAGTATGCCAATCCCCCTAGAAAAAGCTGTTGGAAGTGTCCTCTAGGTAAGGTGATCCACAGACCCTTAGTATCGCCCCCATTTCTTTCTACCATCTATCTACCCATAAATATCTTTTGCTCCTCCAAACAATAGCTTCTTTCCGGTGATCTTCATGGTGCATGATTGCTACGTTTCAATAGCTAAACGACGGAGATAGCCACATAGATGGGGGGAGAGAGAGGGAGACGGCCGGATAGATGGGGGGAGAGAGAGGGAGACGGCCGGATAGATGGGGGGAGAGAGAGGGAGACGGCCGGATAGATGGGGGGAGAGAGAGGGAGACGGCCGGATAGATGGATAAATGAATACGGGATATATATATATGAACTGACAGGGACAGGATGGCCGGCCAAAGGGGATTGATGGACGGCCGGATTGATACGGGTTGGATATAAGATGGATTGGTAGGGTTTGGAAGCCGGTAGTCTCTCTTTAAAATGTTTGTCCGCTGTACGGCCTGTTTCTGATAAAAGGATCTCCTAACGATCAGCTGGTTCCTCTCCGCTGTGATCGGTGGGGGACGTGGCATCGTTCAGTGGCACATTTCTTCTTGGATGTTTGTATCCTGAATTGACATCGCAGGTTCCCCTGTGTGAAACACATGTAATAGATTTGTCTAATAGACGAGGGTCCTAAACTGGAGAACCTCTTTATGACTTCAGGATTCCCCAATAGTGACAAAGACAAAGACACCGGGCTGCACATTGCGTGTGATGATACCCAGCTTATCTATGAGATCGGATGTTTGATTTGTAATCTTTGTGTCTCTCTCGTACATTTACAGGAAGTTGATATTCTGGACATCACCTTAATAAGAGACACTCGGACGGGAAAGTATGCCAAGATCCCCAAGGTAAGGATCTGCCTATACGATGAGTCAAAGAAGCTTTAACGTACATTGGATTGTAAATACATTGGTCATGTGTTAATTACAGGCTATTAATAGGAAGGAGACTAATGGATGGTCCCACCACCTACATCAGCTGCTTAAAGGGGCTAATAAAGTGCTATAGAAAGCACCCTTTCCCTGTCAATCACTGTGTGTGTGTGTGCGAATCAGGACTCTCCCCTTCAATCACTGTGTGTGGGCGGGGCAATCAGGACTCTCCCCTTCAATCACTGTGTGTGGGCGGGGCAATCAGCGCTGTTTCCCCAACCCAAAACCATGAGAATCGTAGACAAACGGAAAGCTACCAGCATGGAGGACTCATCCGGGAGGGTGGGAGACTGCTCCGACTGTGATTGTGTATGAAAAGGAACCACCTCCACAGCAGAAGATGGAGATAGACAGATGATGGATAAAAGAAAATTAGAAGCAATTCATGCAAATGGACAGCAGCGATGGTTTCGTAATCAGAGACTTTTTTAATATAGACTTAATAGGATAATAGATGGAGACGCGAAAGTCGGTCGGATAGAGGGGAGAGTGAGACGGACGGATCGATGGAGAGCGTAGTGGCGGCCGGAATAGCTGTGAGCGAGTGAGACGGCCGGATAGATGGATGGAAGAAGGGAGACGGCGGATAGATGGAGAGAGTGGAGACGGCCGGAATAGATGGAGAGAGTTGTGAGACGGCCGGATAGAGGAGATGCGCTGAGACGCGGGATAAGATGGAGCGAGGAGACGCCGGAAGATGGAGGAGAGTGTGAGCCGGGCCGGATAGATGGAAGAGTGGAGAGCCGGAAAGATGGAGAGAGAGAGACGGCCGGGAAAGATGGAGCGGAGTGAGGGACGGCAGGATAGATTGGAGAGAGTGGAGATTGAGAACGGCGGGATGATGGACGAGAGGGACGACGGAAGGATCGACTGGGGGATTGAGAGACGAGGGAGGACGGTCTCCGGGATAGATGGGGGAGAGCGGACGGAAGGAGGAGGCGAGCACGGCCGTAGATGGGGGGACGGACGATTGAGAGAGGACGGCCGGATAGATGGGGGGAGAGAGAGGAGACGGCCGGAATAGCATGGGGGGAGAGAGAGGGAGACGGCCGGAATAGATTGGAGGAAGAGAGGGAGACGACGCCGGTAGATGGGTGAGAGAGAGGAGACGCGCGATATGGGGGGAGAGAGAGGGAGGATCCGGATAGATGGGGGGACGGGGGGGGGGGGGGGGGGGGGGACCGCCGGATAGCTGGGGGGGGAGAGGCGTTCTGAGGACGGCCAGGATTAGATGGGGGGAGAGAGCGGGAGCGGCGGATAGCTGGGGGGAGAGAGCGGGCGACGGTGCCCAACTACTCCTTCCTGAGCGCCACATGTGCCCAACTACTCCTTTCTCAGTCCCACATGTGTCCAACTACCCCTTCCTCAGTTCCACGTGTGCCCAACTACTCCTTCCTGAGCGCTACATGTGCCTAACTACTCATTTCTGAGCGCCACATGTGCCTAACTACTCCTTCCTGAGCGCCACATGTACCCCTGCCAGTGCTGGAAAAGCTGCCTGCTCGCCTACTCTCCCTCGCTACTTGTCCCGCAGAAGTACGCCCTCTGCCGCTAGCGCTGTCAGAAGGGAAATACTGTTTCAGCTTGTGCACCAGGGCCTGCTGGTATTCATGTATTCTCACACTCCTTTCCTCTCCAGGGATGAGAGTGGAAAGATTTTGCTTGTACCGTGGGTCCAGGAGATACTTATAGGCAGAGTGTGCATGTTCTCTCTGATGGAAAACTGACCAAAGGGATTCTAGGGAGCGTTTATATGTTTGATCCAATATTTCATGTTACCTTACGCTGTTGGTAACATTCCTGGTGGTCTAGTGTAATTAAAACTTTCCTGGCGAACCTATGGCACGGATGCCAGAGATGGAACTCAGAGCCCTTTCTGTGGGCACCCATGACTTCACCCCAACACAGGGGCAGATTTACTTACCCGGCCCATTCGCGATCCAGCGGCGCGTTCTCTGAACAGGATTCGGGTCCAGACGGGATTTATGAAGGTAGTTCCTCCGCCGTCCACCAGGTGGCGCTGCTACGCTGAAAATCAACTGAACGCGCCGGAATACACCGAGCGGGAACAGGGGAAGGTAAGCGCTGTCCCAGGACCACAATTGCGGTTTTTAAATGCGGCGGTTTTTCCGAATACGTCGGGTTTTTCGTTCGGCCACAGCCCCCCGATTTCCGTCACGTGCAGCCAGCGCCGATGTGCCACAATCCGATCGCGTGCGCCAAAATCCGGGGCAATTCAGGTACAATCGGCGCAAACGGAAATATTCGGGTGTACACGGCGGGAAAACGCGAATCGGGCCTTAGTAAGACCCCCACAGAGTTTGCCAGATATGACTCTGTGGTCCAATACAGCCCAGACATGCCATGCTCCGCTCTATTTTAAAGCACATCCTTGGTGTGCCAGGACACAGGAGAAGCGAGAAGGTTGTGGATAATGATGGTTTGTCATTGAGATCCTGCTCTGGGTCCCCTGACTTCCTCTTCAGGGGACTGGAGGGAAACTACAATACAAATTTCTTCCATTCACTTTTATTGTATTGGTGAACTCAGGACGCCAATACGATTAAAACCTGTGATAGAGCAGGGATCAATAAGTTACTGCTTAAATTGTCATGTTGGCACTTTGCGACATACAAGTGGCTTTTGGTTGTAGCTTTGGCACTCTGTCTCCAAAAGGTTCACCCTCACTGGTCTAGGGTATTTAAGGGGGTAGTTGTTATTTGAGGTACAGTAGTATCTCACCTTTCTAGGTCTTCACAGCCTGTGCTATTACACTATACACTTTTTTTTACAATAAAATCCGATGAGACACCTTATTGTGTTGTGATCAGCATAACCCAGCTTTCCCAAAACTTCTACTATCAACCTAGATAAAATACTATCACAGTCAGTTTCCATGTCCCGTTTTAGATCTTGCTTTCAAAGTAAAATAAACATTTTTGAGCCTCATTTTTAGAAGGTTGATGTGCCTCATCCCTCTGTTATTCCTCCTGGAAAATGTATGATTGACAACTGGACGTTGCTATTCCACAGATCTATAGGGCGTCTCTGATAGTGTCAGTTTTGAATAATACTGTATAGGGAGCAATAATGGGGTATAATATAAGTTTTTGAATAATACTGTATAGGGAGCAATAATGGGGTATAATATAAGTAATTTGGGGGGTAACCCGTGCCCCAAGTCTTTAGGGAGCCCAATGGCCATCCAAAACACCCACCACGTTTTATACTGGGAAGGAGCTTCACCCATGAAATCCTTATACATCTGTTCCTGCTCTCAATACACATGTACACAAGAGCTATTTCAGGACCTTTGAAGGTCCTCCAAAGGTCCTGAAACCACAGATTGAAGGCAGAAGGGACACATCCTCCATTCCCCAAGAAGCTGATTCTAGTACCATATGTAGGAAGTGATTCCAGACTTGTAGGGGCTGTAATATCCATACAGCCCAGGGCCCATGGGAGTCTTACTCTGCCCCTGGTAGGGCCACACCCCTATGACAAGAGGAACAGTAATGCCCTGTAGCCAAACTATTTATGCACTTCCAGGAGGAATAACAGAGAGACAACACAGTAACAAAATATGTTAATTCACAAGACACCTCAGCACAGGTGACAGTTCTTCTTTTACACCATTTTGACCACTCAATGGGGGTCATTTACTAAGGGCCCAATACGCGTTTTCCCAACACGTTACCAGAATATTTCCGATTTGCGCCAATTTTCTCTGTGTTGCCCCGGGATTTCGGCACACGCGATCGGATTGTGCCGCATCGGCGCCGGCATGCACACGACGAAAATCGGGGGGGCGTGGCCGAGGGAAAACCAGACGGATTCGGAAAAAACGCCGCATTTAAAACAATAAAAGTGTCGCTTGGGACGCGCTTACCTTCACTTGGTCCGGCTCGGTGAAGTTGAGTGCGTTCAGATGCTTTTCAGCGCAGTAGCGTCACCTGGTGGACAGCGGAGGAACTACCTTGATGAATCCCGGCCGGACCCGAATCCAGCGCAGAGAACGCGCCGCTGGATTGCGAACAGACCGGGTAAGTAAATCTGCCCCTCTGAGTCTTTGTCCGGAATATTTAGTATCACTGATAATTTTCCCAATATCATCACACTCATCAATTATGGGAAAATTATCTGTGATACTAAATATTCCGTACAAGAGCCTCAGAGGGCAGATTTACTTACCCGGTCCTGTTCGCAATCCAGCGGCGCGTTCTCTGCGTGATATTCGGGTCCGGCCGGGAGTCATCAAGTAGTTCCTTCCGCTGTCCCCCAGTGACGCTACTGCGCTGAAAGCATCTGACGCACTCAACTTCACCGATCCGGACCAATTGAAGTGAAGCGCGTCCCAGCGACACTTTTATTGTTTTAAAATGCGGCGTTTTTTCCGAATCCGTCTGTTTTTCCCTCGGCCACGCCCCCCGATTTTCTGTCGTGTGCATGCCGGCGCCGATGCGGCACATCCGATCGCGTGTGCCAAATCCCGGGCAACACAGAGAATAATTGGCCAATCGGAAATATTCGTGGTAATCTGTTGGGAAAACGCGTTTGGGCCTTAGAAAAAATGACCCCCATGAGTGGTCAAAATGGTGTAAAAGAAGAACTGTCACCGTGCTGAGGTGTCTTGTGAATTAACATATATTGTTACTGTGTGGTCTCTCTGTTATTCCTCATGGAAGTGCATAAATATTTGGCTACAGGGCATTACTGTTCCTCTTGTCATAGGGGTGTGGCCCTACAGAGCAGAGTAGACTTCCATGGGCCCTGGGCTATATGAATATTATCCCCCCTACAAGTCTGGAATCACTTCCTACATATGGTACTAGCATCAGCTTCTTGGGGAGAGGAGTGTCCCTTCTGCCTTCAATCTGTGGTTTCGGACCTTTGGAGGACCTTCAAAGGTCCTTAATAGCTCTTGTGTACATTGTATGATAGCAGGAACAGATATATAAGATTTCATGGGTGAAGCTCCTTCCCAGTATAAAACGTGTGGGTGTTTTGGAGGCCATTGGCCTCCCTAAAGACTGGGGCACAGGTTACCCCCCCCAAATTACTTATTTATAGCCCCATTATTGCTCCCTATACAGTATTATTCAAAACTGACACTATCAGAGACGCCCCTATAGATCTGTGGAAAGCAACGTCCAGTTGTCATCAACATTTTTCCAGGAGCAATAACAAGGGATGAGGCACATCAACCTTCTAAAAATGAGGCTCAAAATGTTATTTTTACTTGAAAGCAAGATCTAAAACGGGACAAGGAACTGACTGTGATTAATTGTCTATCTAGGTGATAGTAGAAGTTTTGGAAAGCTGGGTTATGCTGATCACAACACAATAAGTGTCTCACACGATTTTATTGTAAAAAAAAAGTGTATAGTGTAATGCACAGGCTATGAAGACCTAGAAGGTGAGATACTACGTACCTCAAATAACACTACCCCCTTAAATACCCTAGACCAGTGGGGTGAACCTTTTGGAGACAAGCCAAAGCTACAACCAAAAGCCACTTGTATGTCGCAAAGTGCCAACATGAACATTTAGCAGTAACTTATTGATCCCTGCTCTATCACAGGTTTAATCGATTGGCGTCCTGAGTTCACAATACAATAGAAAGTGAATGGAGAAATTTTATTGTAGTTCTCCCCAGGTCCCCTGAAGAGGAAGTCAGGGGACCCAGAGCAGGACTCAATGACAAACCATCTTATCCACACCTTCTCGCTTCTCCTGTAGTCCTGGCACCCAAGGATTGCTTTAAAATAGAGAGCGGAGCATGGCATGTCTGGGCTGTATTGGACCACAGGAGTCATATCTGGCAAACTCTGTGGGGGTCTTATAAGGCCCGATTCGCGTTTTCCCGCCGGTCACGAATATTGTCCGTTTGCGCCGATGTACCCTGAATTGCCCCGGATTTTGGCGCACCGATCGGATTGTGGCACACGGCGCTGGCTCACGTGACGGAAATCGGGGGCTTGGCCGAAGAAAACCGACGTATCGGAAAAACCGCGCATTTAAACCGCAATGGGTCCTGGGACCGCTTACCTTCCTGGTCCGTCGTGTATCCGCCTTCAGTTGATTTTCACATCAGCGTAGCAGCGCCACCTGGTGGACGGCGGAGAACTCCTCATAAATCCCTCTGGACCATCCTGTTCAAGACGCCGCTGATCGCGAATGGGCCGGGTAATAAATCTGCCCCTGTTTGGGTGAAGTCATGGCCACAAAAGGGCTCTGATTTTCCATCTCTGGCATCCGGCCATAGGTTCGCAGGAAAGTTTTAATTACAACACCACCAGGAATGGTTACCACACGTAAGGTACATGAATATTGGATCAACATAAAACGCTCCTAGAATCCCTTGGTCAGTTTTCCATCAGAGAGAACATGCACACTCTGCCTATAAGATGTGGTCTGAGCTAATGGAAGAGATACATTATGCATAATTGCTTATCTGTCAGCACTCCTTATACAATACACCTTGTCCTGAGTTTACCCTAGCGCGTATCAAGTACTGTGCCGATCAAAAACACACCAAAGCTGCATCAAATGGAAAAGTGCGTTCTCTATTACATACGCAAACAATTAGAGTCTTACTTTATCCCAATAAGGACGCAAAAATTGCAATTTAATACTATCTTATTATACTATAACTTTTTTTTTTTATATACAGTTCTGCTTTGTATGGAACCTTTAATATACGACACAATCTACTAAACAGAAAATAGGCTGTGTTTTTAGGGCTTCAAATGACACATCCCCTTTATTTTCGGGTCATGCATTCACTGAATCCATGTTTTATATGGTTTTCTTATGTGTTAAAGGGGGCTGTCCAGTTTTCCCTAATATTTGTTCATTGTTGTATAATGAATTATAATCATTCTATACTTTCTGTATAAGTTCCTCATGGTTTCTCCTGTCATTTTATAGAAGCTTCATTGTTTACTTCCTGTTTAAACACCGATTCTGGTCTGTGATGTCACACAGGTGCATGTGCCACACCCTGCCAATGTATAGGAAGGGGGTATTTTGCGAATAGGGCCCTCTAACGTCAGGATCCATTCTGGTGAGCCTGCCAACTCCCACAGAGGGATCATGCAGGAAAAGGCTATCCAGTCTTCAGATCTTTGAACCAATGGACTGATGAAGAGAGAGTTATAGTGTGGAGCACACCTTTATGCTGTCACAGAACCCCTCCCAGAACTGAGTCAGAAGACCTATCCAGAGCGCAGCTTCCACAGTTGGAACAGCCCATCTCATTCTCCCGCGGCATTAACCAGGCTGTGCACTATTCCTTTGACCACCTCCATGCCACTCAGTACCAGAATCCGAATCTGCTGTTTGACCATTTTGGCCCGTGCCTGCAACCTATGTTTTTTAATACAGAACCCATGACAATTTGAAAGATTTGCAACAGTTGCCTCTGTCGATCCCTGAATGGCTGTTTACCACCACGGACCCCCATCCTCTATCCAGGACTCAGGCTGTAGGACATACCCATACCAGGCACCATGACATCCGCACGCCCCAGGGCCGCAATAGCCAGACCACTCCGTGTATTCTGCCCTGGCTTCCCCCAAGCCCCGAGAAAAGACTAGGCCCCGGTGGGGGATTCGCACCGGCTCATTATATCCTGTTTCATGGGTCGTGTAACACAGTGCAGGGCGTTATATCCTAATCATGTATGTCACCAGGTGCAGGGTCGTTATATCCCTAGTCATGTGATGTCACACAGGTCACGGCTCATTAATCTCTGGTCAGCAATCCACAGGTTGGTCTTGTTATACCTGGTCATGTAAGGTCAACAGTGCATCGGTCGTTAACTGATCCTCTGCTATATTTGGCTCCCTGAATTCAAACCACATTTTTGAAAGGCATCTACGTCCTGATCACATTACTTACTATTGATTCCAACCCACACAGTATCAATCTGTCTACTCAGTAACTTATAATTTGCACCTGAAATTCATTATATAGAGGTTTTTAGACCATTTTTAGGCAGTTTTCCAACTCCTCTGAAAAAGGGGCACACGGGAGCTTCACTTAATAGTATCAAGAGAGAGGATCAAAACTTGTTATTTGATGTATATTGGTGAATTACCTATATCTTACATACACATTACAAAACAAGGTGTTATTTACCCCTTGAGGTTGTGGCCTAATATGTGGACATTTAAAAAAGTAAATGTGGGGACTAAGTATCATTATAGCACATCCCATTTTAATCAAACCCTCAATCTCATTTTTGGGAGAAGGACTAATTTGACCTTTTCCTGGATTTCTGTACTAAGTTAGTTCTACCTAAAAAAAGATTGTACAAGTGTAATCCAGACGTAGAAAACATTACAAATGTTTCATGATAGATAATGTGAAGAAAAAGACCGAATTATGAGGGACATGATTAATTTATATCAAATATATGATGGTCATACAAAAAATATGGTGTAAATGTGGTTTCGAGATAGATTCAAATCAAAGGACAAGGGCCTGTCCTCCGTCTGGAGAACACAAGGTTTATCACCAAGAGCGACAGGTGCTCTTTTATACTATGAGAACTGTCAATCTAGTGGAATCAGCCTTGCCTCAGCGCGCTGGTCACAGCATGGACAGTCAGAGAGCTTCAAGAAGGTGCTAAAAGATGCCTTTTTACACCTAAATAACATTTATGGTTAGTTATATAGAGTACTGGTAACTTGGCCCTGCCGAGGTGCCTCAAACCCTTTCTTTCTGGCAATCCAGCCATCCCTCCTTGTACGATGGACTGATCTTCTCAAGCCAGTACAATCCCAACTTCTAATAGTTTAATGACACTACCTGGATATTCCTTATGGTCAGCTATCATGAAACTGAAGATGCTATCATAATACATGTTTGCATGGATATAAACTGTTTTGTGGAGCTCAAGGTCAATTGTAATGATTTTCCGTTTCCCCAAATTCCTCGCAACCTTCCTGGGAACTTAGGACAGGGCTTTACGTCAACTGATTGAACTGATATGTCGCTTAACATAGAGGGGTCAGCAAAAAGTGACACGCCGCCCAAAATGCCTCGTCCGCCCCTTCTACCATATATCATATTAATAATCAAAGGGGGCCCAGATATTTCTGTACTAAAAACCAGATGGTGAAAATAGTCCCGAAACATAAAAGTCTAAATCTCTGAAATTGTCAGGAAGATTTGATAGAGGGTCCACATCTTATTTAGTTTAAGTCCCTATTAAAAGAACCCAAACTGTTGTGATACGGCCTATGTTGAGCTTATGGAGAGGTGTCGACAGTAATGCTTTACATGAAGCCATAGGGGTGAGGGGGCTGTTGGGATTATAACTAGTATATTTTACGGACAGAGACTGTTCTAGTCCGAAGTTTATATGCCTCCACTTAATTCACTAGCAAAGGGGCCACGAGGCTCTGTCGCCCAGGGGCCTCTGACAGCCTGGTCCGCCCTGGTTTACATGAGATGCCATTCAGGTTATATGTTATACTCAGTGATTTGATGTAACCAACACTGCGCAATGCTGGTCTACATCCACACGTATTATTAGTATAGAGAGAACCCTATAGTTATCATTCCTGCAGTCCCACGTAGTAAATCTTCAGTGATCCCTGGAGAGAGCAAAGAGAAAAGGAAAATTGATTAATCCATCGGGAATATTGATGATCATTCACATTCGCGTCACATTTTGAACTATCACAACTGTACCAGCAGATGGGCGCTGCAAATGCAGAATAAGTAAGACGCCATAACCCCCCTCAGGCACTGATCATAATTGTTAATAAATGGGGCACCGTTTTCACATAAACATGTTGCAAAACCAAGTTAGCTGAACATGAGCTACTTAACTCTCTTAGAGAGTGTACTGGAGTCGCAGAGTTACTTCTAAATGCAACAAAATTAGGATATGACCTAAAATGATTCCGAAATTGCTGCATTAAATTTTAAAGAAAAAGAAGAACTGAAAAAGACCGCAGGAATATTTTGCAGAAGAAAAGGAAGTATTATATTTTGTTTATATTACTTTTTTCTTTTTTTTTGTTGTGCTAAAAAGCATCACAAAACTTAGATGAGGGATATATATAATTATATATATATATATAATAATAGGGTACTATATAATATAGATATAAGAGTAATCGAGTATGTCTTTTTTTCCTAGCTGAAAACCCAAACTCGGCTTATACTTCGAGTAAAATATATAGGTTTTACCAGGGTTTTTTGTGGTAAAATTATGCCTCGGCTTATCTTGGGTCGACTTTATACTCAAGTATATACGGTAGCCCTGAAACAATGCAATGTAAACCAGGAAACCACCCATATTGGGGTTTTGCCCTCCTCTTTATGCCAACCTCCATGTGAGCGTGGAGGGTTTGTTTTTAAGGGGGAACCAGGGTGTGTTTAAGCAACCGACCAATGGACCCTGTATGAAATGAGTAGCCCTACAAGCTCGAACACTTCACTTCCTACTACGAATCACATCTTCTTGGGGAAGGAGGATGTGTACCCTTCTGCTGCTTTCTATTTGTGGTTTCAGGAGACTTGGTGACCTACAAGTCCTGTAATTGAGTGACAGAACAGATGTACAATGAATTCATGGTGAAGGGTTTCTATTCCGGCATAGAAAATATGCTGGCTGGTGTAAGGGTCCTCTTAATAATTCCATACATTATGTCCTGGTTGAGCCGGATAGCCCCCAGATTTTCCGAGTTCCATTTATGTACAACTATGATGACAATATCAAACTTTATGAGTGAATTCAGCTGCTGCTTGCGGCATATGTGATGATATGTTGTCATTTTCCCTATCATTCAGAGCTGCCTATAGCAGCGCCAGAGAAGATTACAGCGAGAACTGCTGTGGTGTGAACTGGAAGAGAACTCTCTCTTTTTTTACTATTTCACGCAAAAAAATTTGAGGTGATCCAAAGAAAAGGAACCTAAAAAGACAGGGCATTAAAAGGGTGGATTATGAAACATTGTCAAAGAGAAAAACCAGTAGGGCAGTCGTAGTCCCAATCATGGGCACATCTAGAGGGCAGGCCCCATAGCAGTACTTCTGAAGGGGCCCTCTATCCCTCAGCAAATATCCATATTTTGTATACTTTCACTTTATAACACTATTTTACATTTATCACACTTACACAGTTCTGTCCCAAGTAGCTCGCTCACCGCATGGAGGAAGTAACGCAGAGACATTAGAGATATCCCTATCGTTTTGCTTAATTTCTTTATAGAGCTGCCAATTCACTGAGTTCTGTGTAAGATGTGCAGTCTAATTGTAATATTGTGCACTATCTCCATCTTGGTGTGGTGGGTTCCAAGGCCGCCCCTTTCACTGCGGGCACCCTACTACAGCTGTTTAACACCACCTGAATTGGCCCGCCAAATACGAAGTCCACCACAGAATGCCACAGTGGTCTTGTGTGAAGTAGCCTAATGTATGAAAGCTTCTCCTGTGAAGGTGTGAACATATTTTTTTTGCTGGACACCACTGAATGAACATTATAGACGGTAAGCGACTTACATCCTACCATATAAAATTTTGTGCTCCATAGCTTGTAACGCTGTGTGTTTAATAGCCGGCCTGGTTGTCGCCACTTGTTATATACAGGTAGAATAGGGTTGATCTGAAACGCACATTAGAGGTATCTAATAAACCCCCTAACATCTTACATCATGATGAGAAAAATATATTTGTGACCTTTTTTAGTGCTCGGTCCCTGCGTTTTGCAACAAGGTGTGTATGAAAAAAAAGTGAATTCTGGCCGTTGCCAAGTGGGGGAGTCATGCTTCCCCCCAACCTGTCAGCTCCAGCTAGGGACGTCTGAAGGCCGAGATTTGCAAGCAGTAGACACAGCTGGCTTCAGCAAGGTGGCACGACTGATATGTAAAATGGAGGGATGCTCTTTAATGCACTCATGGATTGTATATCACGCTTCACCAGGCCCCCTCGTGTTATTACCCTAAGTCCTGACCTGGCTGATGGAGCCGCTCTGGACATTGCTGGGAAAACGCTATTCTATGGTGGAACTAATCTGACCTGAGATCCTATCTTTCCACAAACTGCTAGGATACTGGTATGTAATACTCCTTCCCTGATGTGTGCCCATCCAGACATCTGTAGTTATGAGGTAGAGAGGATTCAGCATTTTGTGGGACCCAGCCATAGAGTTGTGATCTCGGATATTGTGCAGTAAAAAAAAACCAATACCTACCTCTCAGTCCCTGCAGGACCAAACGAAGACAGGAGATAAATATATCGTTATTTTATTTTATTTGGGTTATTTCCATTTTCTTACCCCCAACAAAGGCCACATAATTAAATAAAAAATTGAACAGAAATCCCCGACAACATCTTTAAGGCCTCAAATAGGGACCTGTCAACCCAATTTTGGGCACTAGGAGCTGCTTCCTAGGGCTTGAACAACGCCCCAGTGTTAGAAGGATAACGTTAACCGGAATCGGGCATAACACGTGGTAAATGTTATCATCGGACCCTTCAAAGCTTTCCAAAGGTAAATGCATGAGGGCGGGTTGGGTGACAGGTCCTCTTAGAAAACTTTGAGTTCGTAAGTGGGGCTTCACAATATGGCTACTAGGTTGATGGCAACTTCGGGAGATTTTTTTTTTTTCCGTAAGCAGCTCTGATGTAAAAGTTCGTCTTGTAAGGGCTCTATCAAGTTTGGTTCTAGTCCAACAGAGATTTGGACCCTTACACTGTCTGTCAAGATGACGTAACATACTCGTCCGACGCTTGATCCTCGTTCGAGCATTACTGTACTCGAAACTGCTCGTTCTGCTCGGACGAATACTTCGCCCGCTCGAGAAAATGCAGCTCCCGCCGTGTTTGCTTTTTGGTCGGCTCAAAACAGAGGCCAATCACAGCCGTGAGACTCTGCCATCCACCCAGCATGACGTGGTACCCTAACACGTCGATAGCATGGTTGCTGGCCAGATAGGTGACCCGGATAAGACACGCCCTGCCCGCTCTCGGTCATTCTGTGTCTGGATGCCGCGGGAGCAAGAGCTGCTTTGCTGTCAGGGAAAGGAGGCGTTAGGCTGTTCTATTAGAATATTGTTAGGGCAGAGTGATTCTACACAGAACCCAACAGGCTTCTTGGTTTACCATAACGTTTACAGTTTTTTTTAAATTTTCTTGTTGGCTGGCTTGCTGGACTAGTAGGTGCAGCCTAGTACCATATTGGTGAGGAATTGTCAGGGGATTTGCTACCGTGTTGTGTTTTAAGCTCTTATGAACAACATATCCCACCTCAACACCAAAGTGGGGACATTTATTAGGTGGTTTGATGTAGATTAGGCAGAGTCCTGCTGATTATTTTTTTTTTTCCTTTATTTCATTTATATAGCTCAAACTCATCTTGCAAAGCTGTGTGCTCTCATTGTAGGCTACAAAATAGCCATAGGAGAACCCCCAACGGCTACTTAGGCCTACATAGCGCATATTTTCCTTTTTTTTTGTTTGCTTGTGGCTGGGCTTTGCTGGCACTAGTAGTGCAGCTAGTACCATACGTGAGGAATTTGCTGGGAACCTGCGACCGTGTTGTTTAGCTCTTGTTACACTATCCACCTCAACACACCGAATGGGACAATTTATTAGGAGGTTTGTAGATTAGGCAGAGTCTGCTGATTATTATTTTTTTATATACTTTATTTCATTTTATAGCTCAAACTCATCTTGCCAAGCAGTGTGCGTCTCAATTGGCAACACAATAGCCATAGACGAGAACCCCAACGGCTTTCTTAGGCCTACACTAGCTGTTATATTTTCCTTTTTTTTTGTTTGCTTGTGGCGGGGTTGCTGTCCATTAGTAGTGCAGCTAGTACCGATTTTGAGAGTTGCTGGGAGACCTGCGACCGTTGTGGTTTAGCTCTTAGTGACCCCATATCCACCCAAACCCCCGAAGTGTGACAATTTATTAGGGGTTTGAATTAGAAAATTAGGCAGAGTCCTGCTGATTTATTTTTTTTTTTAACATTTTTTCATTTTATCGCTCAAGTCATCATCACAGCACAAACTCAGTTGTGTGCTGTCAGTTATAGGTCGAAAATGCCATAGCATTAGGATAGCATCGTTTTGTTAACACAAATTAAAAACAATAAACACGAACTAAAAAAAAATTTAAAGTTTACACTTTATTTGGAAAATTTTTAACCCAGGTCTGGGTAGAGGGACGAGGGTGAACGTGGGCGTCCAACTACTTCCGGGTCAGAGGCCGTGTCCTGGGCGGGGTGGACCCACCTGCTCAGAGGGAGCGGGAACGCCGCAGCTACCCTCCGAGGTTCAATCATGTCTCCAATTTACTGGGACTCGTGGTAGAGCACCACTGTTGAGGCCAGAACAGTGTTGAGATATGTCGTGGATGCGGCAATGCTTCGCCATTTGTCCACCAGTCAGTCTTCCCGCAGTCCACCCATTTCACCTGAAATCAGCACTATCCTCCGTGCTCCTCCACCCAGCCCTCCTCCCCCCCAGTCTGCCCCGTCCCACGGAAATTTGGCATTTGAACCGGCTCTCTGAGGACTGTTTTCTGGACCTTCCCACAGTCACAAACCCCTGTCCGTTTTCGCTGGAGCAATTTCTCTCCGATCCCGGGTTTCCACAGTCGCAGTCTGTGGGTGATGATGACATATTGACGTAGTGGAATAAGTGTGTAAGAAGGTGTCGGACATGGAGGAGACAACGTTGTCAGACAGTGGTGAGTTGCTTGTCAGGGCATGAAGTCGAGGGGGAGCAGAACTGAGGATCGAAGGATGAATTAGGTGACAACCAAGCTGGGTTTTTAGGCCGGGTGACCAGTGCTTCTGAAACGGAGGCGAATCCTATGAGCAGAACGTTGGAAGATGCAGTGGTGGTGCCATACTGAGAGGCAGGGCCAGAGCTGGTGCATCACGGCCAATGTTGCCCGTAAGTCAAGCCCTGGGCGAGGTCTAGATTTTCAGAAGTCGGAGAAGAACACCGTATGACCGACTGACTATGGTATGCAACCTTTGCCAACAGGATCAGCGGTTCACCACTACAGCTTAAACTCCACCAGTATGCCGCAGCATATTAAGCTAACACCCACTCAATTCACCACAAGGCCCGTTCACCTCCGCCCGGTCACACCACTGCTGCTTCCTTCCCCTGGTATCATCTCTAGTCCGCCCCCTGCCCAGCCACCACGGCCCAAACACCTCCGTGGCGAAAACCCCATCTTCGCCTCCACGATCCTCCCCAGCAATCACCAGCGTTTCAGCTCTCCATGCCCCAGACACTGGAGCGCAAAGGAAGTATAGCGCAAACCCACCCACACGCCCAAGCGAGTCCCTCAACTTCCACATCTTCCAAGTTGCTTAGCCTGGGAGATGCTCCCTATAGGCTGGTAGAACCGAGCCTTTCGAAACCTCATGTCGGCGGCCCCCTTCGTATTCGGTCCCACAGCCTCCACTACTTTTCCCGATGTCCGTCCAGTCCCTAGCACAAGCACGTGTCAGCGAACTCATCCGTGCCCTGACCAACGCCGTTCTGACAAGTCCACCTGACCACGAACACGGAAGAGTGCTGCGGGCAGGGCCCACTATATCTCGCTGACGCACATTGGTTAACTTGGTGGAGGCTGGGACCGAGTCTGACCCGGGGGCTGCTCATAATACACTTGCCGACGCCGAGGGAGGAGGGGAGGTTGCTGGGGCCTACCTCGATCGCAGGTCTCAAAGGCCTACTATGTTTCTCCTGTCTTCTCCTCCTCCTCCCAAACCCCTCCTCCATCTCCTTCCTCCTCCGAGATTACCATCCTGGGCATGCGTCCATCATTCGGTACTCTAGCACAACACACCAGTAGCCATCGTAAGCGACTGCAGGCGGTGCCAAACTGCTGAGCCTAGGCTCTAAAACACAACGCCCAAGAGCTATTACAGGCATCACGGCGCAGACTGATCTGTGGCTGGCACCGCTGACCTGATGCCAGGCATGGTTTGTGTGACAATGGGCTACCTGGTGCCGCTCTGCACTCGGCAGACGGACACATGTGCCAGCCTGGCCCATGTGTTTTAATCTCATAGTTCAGCGTTTTCCTCCTACATACCCCTATCTGTCCTGATTTGCGCATATTCAGGAAGTCCAGCCAGAATGCTGCCACTCTCAGGGGCAGCGCAGCGCCGCCTCCCAACTGCCCGTTTCACCGAGCTGTTGTGCGCGTGCCCACGAGGTGGAATTTCAACATTAACCATGTTATCCATGTTTTACCGATAGCGCAGAGCGATGGAAACTGCCAATGTCAACTTCCCCAAACTGGTGTCAGGTCCGTCAACTTCCTCGGGTCTACATGAGGAGTGGACGTTTATGTCTGATTATCTGTCAATGTGCTGATAACTTTGAGGAGTCAACACAGATGGTCAGTGGCGATGCCGCCCATCATCAGCCTCACCATCCCGCTGCTTTGCCTGTTTTAAAACTCTCTGGTTCGCTTACGTCGGAAGCTTTGCGCTCGTCACAAGAGACGGGGGAAGAAGATTCCTTGTGAGATCCAAATCACCCTTAGTCTTCTTCTCAGCGCATATCGGAGAGGTGGGAGGATGTAGGAAAGGAGGAAAATGTGGCTAGACGAGAGGGACCATTGTTCAATCCTCACCTGTTCAGCGTGTATGGCAGAAGAAGAGGATGGAGGAGTAGAAAATGGGCAGTCATGTCCATTTGAGGGGAGTGAATTCTTGCGCGTTTGGCGACATGATGGCAATTTCATGCAGCTGCTATCCCGTGCCTCGCGTTCAAGAATTTATTCCAGCACGTATTACTGGTTATCACTCTCCTGACCCACGGTCAATCAAAATCTTTCCCTCTCATCCCTGGGAGAGGAAAGGAGGTGAAATACGAATACAGCAGGCCCTGGTGCAAGCGAACAGTATTCCCTTCTGCATCTCTAGGGCAGATGGCTAACTTCTGCGGACAAGTTCGGGAGAGAGGCGAGCAGGCAGCTTCCCAGCACTGGCAGAGGTACGCTTTACAAGGCTTTGCCATTTTAATGTCCCGCCAGCAACGAACACTGTCACCTTTCCCCAGTCGCGGCAGAGCAGGCTGGATCTTTTACAGAAAGATGGTGGAGGGAGTCCGTCGACCATCCATCGTCCTAAATGATCACCACAGCTCCCTACAACACTGGGTTTCAAAGCTGTACCATGTGGCCCGAACTGGCGCTGTTTGCCTTGGAGGTTTCTTGCCTGCCTATGGAGGCAGCCATAAGTAGCTGAATGCGTCTGCTCATCCTCTTCTGCTTCTCTCCTTCCTCTACAAGACGCTGACATCGTCCTTTAATGACACAAAGACAGATGAATCTGAAGAGATGAATCTGGTACAATGGATTCTGACCACATGTTCTCGCTCTTAAGAGACAATTCATTTGCTCTGTAATAATGTTTTTTTTCTTTGCCCAAGAAAACCATCAACAAATAGAATTGGAATTTAAACGGCATGTGCCAATTCTATTCGGCTTTAATTACAGCGCCTTCTAGTGGTCTGAAATAAATTTGCTAGCATACGCGACAGGATCAAGAGGAGCGGAGGTGAGTATTTCTAGGGTTTTTTTGTTTATTTATTTTTTTTCAAATGGTTGATTTCCTTAAAAAGCAAGGTGTAATCTCCAAAAAAAATACCTTAACCCCTTAAGAACAGAGCCTTTTTTTGCATGTGCCAATTCTATTCGGCTTTAATTACAGCGCCTTCTAGTGGTCTGAAATAAATTTGCTAGCATACGCGACAGGATCAAGAGGAGCGGAGGTGAGTATTTCTAGGGTTTTTTTGTTTATTTATTTTTTTTCAAATGGTTGATTTCCTTAAAAAGCAAGGTGTAATCTCCAAAAAAAATACCTTAACCCCTTAAGAACAGAGCCTTTTTTTAATTCATTTTTTGCTCCCCACCTTTAAAACTTTTTTTCATTTTTTCCCATGTGAGGACTTATTTTTGCGTAACAAATTGCACTTTGCAGTGATGGTATTTATTATTCCATGCCTTGTACAAAATTTTTTCATGCAGTGATGGTATTTATTATTCCATGCCTTGTACAAAATTTTTTCATCTTCTGATGCTAATAACTTTTTTCATACTTGTACAGTGTACGGAGCTGAGTAAGGCTACATTCACACAACCCTTGGGGGACGTAAATACAGCCGCCGTATATACGCCCCCCATTGGCTGGCAATGGGCACACGGAGCGGTACGGTGCAGCACACGTGGGCCATGCATCTCTATGGAGAGGGGCAGGGCGAGCAGCGCTCTCCCCCTCTTCCTCTCCCGGACGCCGACATGTGCCCGCCGCGCTACGCTACGGCGGGCACACGTTTGTGTGAATTCGTCCTTATGTGTTATTTTTTGTGGCCAAATGAGCTAACATTTTCATTGCTACCATTTTGAGGATTGTGAGATTGCTACCATTTTGAGGATTGTGAGAAGTGGTATTTCGGACATTGGGATGCTATTTTCTGTTACGGGGTTCAACGCCAGGAATAACTGTTGATAGACCTGACATTTTGGGACATGGTGATACCTAAAATGTTTATGATTTCGCTTGTTTATTTATTTTTATATCAGTTCTAAGGAAAGGGGGTGATTTTAACTTTTAGGTTTTATAAATTTTTTTGAAAAAATTATTTTTTTTACTATTTTTTAGACCCCCCCCTATGGTACTTAAACCCTAGATTTTCTTATTGATCCTGCCATACTCTGCCATACTACATTATAGAAGTATGTATGGATTTTCCTCATCATCTATTACAATGTGCAAATTTTCTGAAGCCGGCGTGCGGCCTTGGAGACGGGGACGCGTGCGCTGGCTTCAGAAAATGTAAAGGGCCAGCGCTGGCCATTTCTATATAAACCAGCCACAACCTGCACACCCTGCTGGAAGCTTTGTCTCATGCCCTACGCTGTTATTGTAATTTCCCATTGTGACCCCGGTTCTGTTCCTGACTACGCTCTTCTTCTGCCTGCCTTGACCTGATGCTACGTTCATGAACATTGTAATGATTCCATTATCAAACAGGAGCTTACCTCTAGTACAAACATTTCAGGATTGTCCAAACACTACAAACAAATATATTGCGGGGATATGTCTAGTTTACATGTCATTCCAATAGAGGGGAGGAGATTGTAACGTTGTGATCCAGACCCAACCGACACTACTATGTTTGATCGGTGATTATGTAGTCTTCACAGTTTTTTTGGCCTCAGATACAGGGTCTACTTGCTCCTGGTTGGTGGGCTCATTATGAGACCCCAATATTCACAAAATTATGGGTCTGATGGGGGTCCCCCGTACCTAAGAGTCGACCCCTCAACCCTCCGTCCGATTAAAGGGAGCAGACGCCGCATATGACCATATTAATCTCTCAGTCTCATTGATATTAATGGACGGAAAGGTCATGCGCGGCCGTCTGCTTGCATTACCTCATGGAGCGCCAGGGGTTCCGTGGATAGACATGTGAAGACCCCCCCAGCCCATCCCAAGTTATCCCTTATACCGTGTGATAGGGTTGACTTGTTTTGGTGTGGAAGCCGCCTTAAATGGTGTGGATCCCGAAAAGCACTCATTAGCAGGATACCAGGATCAGACCTCCAACATTGTTATTATAAATTACCGCTTCCTGATAAGAGTCCACAAGCAGAAAACCTTCTAAAAATGGGTTGCCCGAACTTCACATCACCTTGAACTCCTTTCTTTTTTTATCACATCGCCTCTCCTCACCATGAGTAGTGTCTTATATTGCCTCTAAGCTTCCATTCACATCTCTCACAGCTGATTCTGCAATACCGGCCTAACCATGACAGGAAGGAGCTGTGTATCAACTCCAATCAACCCTTTAAGCAGAAGGATGATGAAACAGGCTGATTCAAAGTTCCTGGAACTTTTAATACACAGCAAGATAATGGTTGAGGTGGTCTATTGTCCTATGATATGTCCTGGACCAGGCCACCATCTTAACTTCCCACCCAATTGCATAAAGGGCAAGTTTTTTCCAATGGTAGGAAGGGTTATGGGTACCAGATGAAGCTTTGAACCACTAAGAGATATTACAATCTGTAGCAGCAAAAATCCAATTTCTAATCAATTTTCTAAGACAAAGTCTGGTCTTTTCTTTTGATAGGCAATACTGACCACTTCCCTATTGGGAAAACATATCATTATGGTGGCATTTCAGAGACGGCAGCCACGTTCCAGACATGGCCTAACGGCCCAACCCTCGTCCCCCACCTTCATCCTTATTGCTTATAGGCCCTGCCCTTTCAGATCTGAAATAAAGAGTTGTTCCTTGGAGCTTTAATTCTTCCTCCTGTTGATCTCTTTCTTCTTGTTTTTGAAAAATATTAGATCAATGGGCCAGTATATTTTTGTATAATTTGTTTTGTTTCAGATTTGTTTCTTCTCTATAATGTGTTTTTCTAAGATAATGTCTCAGCTATTATCCCATAATTGCCCATATACCTACTGATCACGCTTCGGGTTTCTCATGCCAAACCACACCCCCCACTCATAACTAGAAATGGGGTCTTACTATTTCCCCAGTTCTATTACACTACTTTACATCATTGAGAGGTTTTTTGGAATGGAACACTGACCTTGGAGCTGGTGACTAAAAATACCTTCAGATTGCGAAACTTTCCTACAAAACTTGTAGTATGGGATAATGTAAAGCATAATTAGGACATACGTCCCTTTTTTTTTTTTTTTGTACTTTGTTAGAGACAACTCATTAGTTTAACACTGGTCTTGCTCCCCACCATCTCCCACCATCCCTATCTGGGTTCCACTATTTCCCTTTTTTCAAGCCCTCACAACATCAGGAAATTCCTGTTCATATCCAATAACACAAGCTTTTATTGCCCTCTTTGACGTTGGTGGTCTCTGACCGGCTCATTAGCGGCAAACGGACGGCAACATGACCCGCAGACATGAAGGGCTTCCCTCACCTGGGGCTAAGCCTAACTTTCCAACACGAATGCAGCTACCTAAAAGGTGGTATTTATGAAACTTCAGACGGACAAAAAGCCACAGATGAAGATGAGGTGGAAGTAGACTGGAAAATGAGGGTCGGGACAAGAGGAGAGAACAGAAGACGAAGATGAAGAAAATTAAGAACCTCAAACCATATCCAAAGTCATCCCCACCAACTCGCTCCACAACCCACCACCTACTACCTCCTTTCAAAGTGGACGATCCGGCAAACGAAATCATGGAGTGGGGAGAGAATAATGGCTTTTATTGATGAATCCTTCAGGATCAATCAAGAGCGATTTGGGTGGGGGAGAGGGCCGATACAGATAAAAAGGGGGAAAAAGGGAAAGGTTTTCCTAGGATCAAAAGGAGAAAGGATGAGGACGAAGGGTAGGAGAAGAGACCCTTCCAACTCCCGCGGAATCGTGATCAGGGTGAAGTGGGGGTAGCAAAATTAGCACTATATCTTACAACTTGTGGCTTAACCTACATATCAACACTACAAAGTCGCCACTCCCCCTCCCATCAACTCTGTGCCACCCTTCCAATCGATCCTATTGGCGGACTGAATGTCTCCGAACATCATCACGTGGCTTGGTTTTTAATACACATATCCAAATATTTTTGAATGGCACAGACACATGCGATTTCTCGTTCACAATACAATATGCTATGCAAGAAAGAGCCATCGCACAGACAAGTGTGACTATGGTCAGTGCCACGACTCGTGACCGAACATAGGATAATTGGCTCACGGTTCCTTCAACCCTTCTCCGCATGTTCATATAAGCCAGATTCTCAATCATATACAACTGTTATTGGCCTATGAATAATAACCCATCTCTAGACGTCATTGTCAGATCATCTTTGTATGTGAGCGGAGCAGATCCTATGATCGCCGTCATCTGAATGGCTTGTGTATGTGACCATGTGGGTGGGGGAGAAAATGTGATTAATAAATGGCCTTTAATAATAGGTTTGAATATGAGCTGCCCTGGTTGCGGCTCAGATTAACTGTATGATTCTTCTCATGGGCGCCAAGACTGGAGCGACGCTCTGCAATCTCCATGCTGCAGACTCGCTCTGTCTTTACATCTGTCTCTCCTCCCTCCCAGTAACAATCGAAAGAAGAATGGAATATTTCCAGGTGTTTCTTTCCCCAGATTCTTCATACATCTTGCTCATCCAACACCCACCCCTCAGTCATCACCCCCGTGATTCAATGTTTTTGATTGTCTTACACAATGATCTCCCTCCGACTGTCACTTGCTCCGCTTGTCCTCAGGTACCCCTACTACAATCCTCCTGGGGGGTCACTACATTGAAAAACTCATCTATCTTAACTAGGAAGCAAGATTATTTGGAAAGATTATCTAGAAGTCTGACCACCCTCTGAAATTAGACTCCGGAGGTAAATCAATAGTGCTCAGGATTCCTTTTAGCTTCCAGACGGTTCAGGTGTACAAAAGGTTAGTTACCATGGGAAATCTTGCAAATCAAATTGGAGGTTATTATATCATTAGACCCAGATCATTGGGACACGTTGCAGGTCTATATTTTTTTGGAGCTCTGCGGCCCCATCAAGTTCATTAAAGTGCTTTTGGCCCTTTGGAAGGGAACCTGTCCTCAGGAGCCCTTGTACACATTGGCCAAAAATATTATAATTACCTTAATTTATTACCTTCGCAGCGCTGCAGAAAGCTTGTCCAAATTGGTCGCCAAAAGAGTTTTTATATAATAAAAAACTAACTGGTCTTTTGAACAAAAAACAAAAGATAATTTAGAGATTCTGGTGCAACATTAACTTACCCTTCCCTTTGACGCCACCTATTCCTCGAGGATTCGGGCCGCTGCCGCGATTCACTAGATCGTGCGTCTCCATTTCCTGCATGTGCCGCTAATCCCCTCCCCGCAGGTCCGGCCGGAGTCACCCTTCTTCTCCCGGTGCATGTGAGCTGCGTGTCTTTGCCCGACACAATTTGGTTTTAAATTCCGCAGTTGGTCCAATCATCGGGTTTGTCCGACGTCCACGGCCACTAAAGTTTGTGGGTCCGATGCAAACCGGCGCTGATGCGCCACAGATCCGATTCAGCGTGAAACGGAAAAAGTTGTTGGACCTTCGGATGAATGTGCCCCTCTGTGTGCAGAGCTGTATGCCTATTCCCCATGGGAGGTGGGCCAGTGAGGAGTTGGTGCAGAACCTGTATACGTCCTGAGGGGGGGAGCAGATATGAGGGGACATGGAGTTCTTTTTAATTTAAAATCACATGCATGAGTATGGACCGTTTTCCCCTCCTCCTTCTGAAGGGTATGGGGAAACCACTCCTCACGTGGCCCCTCCCAGGGGACCTAGGGACACAGCTCTACATTCAGAAATGCAACTTATCTTTTTTTTCGGAAAAAGACAGTTTAACTATAAAACTCTTTGGCATGTGTACCCTTGTCTCTCATGTGACATAGGGAATCTAGAAAAACGCTTCCTGATGACAATTTCCCCTTTAATAAAGTTCTTATAGACTACTTTTTGTCTGGGTTTTTTTTCAAAAAGTCCCATAAAAGTCTAAAAATCCATAAAAAAAGTCTCAGCACACAGACCAGCAGGCGGACTGGAGCAAACTATGAGACTTTTTAATGAATCAGAATTTGGCTGTTGCACTAGCAGTAGTTCTACATGTTTTGTACATCGATTAATGAAGAGTGGAATAATCTTGGGAAACCTAATGTGCTTTTTTGAAACTTATCTTTACAAAAAAAAAACAACCAAACAGCCAGGAAATACCAGTAAATAACCCCTTTGGGATTGAAAAAACCAAAAGATAGGGGTTCTAAGGTCTAAATTTTTTGGAGCTCTAGCTGGCCAGATTTCAATCAAGTGTCTTTGGTCTGTGATTTTTTTTTTTTCAAAAATTCTCAAAATGCATAAAAACTCTCAGCTAAATAAACCACAGGAGTGGACTGGAGTAAGTCTGATGACTTTTTATGAACTTTTTGCAAAAGTCCTAAGACATGAATCTGGGCTTTGCAACGGTGTTGCACTTAGGCTACATTCACACGACCGTATAATTGTTCTCTCCAGTCCGATTTTTTCAACGTGACCGTATATAGCGTGACTTTTTCATCCTCCGTATATTCAACCGTATGTAACCCTTTTTACCTCCCCTTATTTATATACTGGTCCCCCATCTACTTCTCTGTAGTCATACTCACTTAAAATACGGGATAAAATGGACATGCTCTAATTTTTATACGGCCATTATAACGGTACGGTACGAACGGAGTTAACACACGGCAATATACAATGGGCAGACGTATTTGTCCATTGAAATTACTGTGGCCGTATGTAATCCGTAAAAAAACGGTACGGTATCGGATACAGGCGTTTTCATACGTCCGTGTAATGATAGCCTAACAATTAAGTTGGCTAAGTTTAGGCCATTTAATAAAGATGGGGTTTGTATATGGTCCTGGTCTGAAAATTTTTAGCAGTGAAATCTCAAACAAAAAACCCTCAATGTGACCTATTTTTGAGACATATTTTACAGTCCCGAAAAGAAATACCAGGTAACAACCAATCGAAATGTTGGAAAAACTTTTGCAAAAGGGAACTTTAAACGATAAACTGCACATCAAGACAAACTCCAAATCTGAGAAATAGTTTATATGCAATATTTTTTATTATTGTAAATTCACAACTATATATCGTTTCTTAAACAAAAAAAACTCCATTGCACTCTTAGCCCCACCACCAGATCCCTTCCACCCACACCAACACCTTTTTACCCAGCCTTAATAGTCTTTAATACCGAGCATTATTACTTATTTTTTCATAATTATTGTTTTAAAAAGAAAAACAACAGAAATAGCCAAGAACTTACCGAGTATAAAAAAATGGCCATAACATTTCTTATTTTCATCCACTTCCTTTTTTTGGTTATTTTTTTCTTACCACAACCCTTATCATTTACAATCCTCAACACTCACTCAAAAACTCAGTTTTTTTTTTTCCCAGATTTTAACTTTTACAAAGACTGAGGAAAAAGGGGTATTTTTAAGTCCATCTAACTACCAAATCAAGTTGTAATTGGTTGCCACTGGCAACTAAGAACATCTTACAACCCCCCCCTCAGGAAACAGGCAGCTTGATAAATCTCCCCCCCCATTGTGCGGTCTGGACTTTACCCCACCGTAGTTAATTTTGTTAGGTTGCGTCAAAAAACGAGAAAAATCACCCATCTTCATAGGGAGGAGACTAGTTAATCTGCGCTGGTGCAACCCAATTTACACATATCTCCTCAATACCATTCCCACATTCCCACACATGCCAGCCCCACAGATCACCTTTTTCATAAATCAGTTTTATTTTATATAACCCCGAGAAGACGGGGTATAACTGGGTGCACCTTGGGGCTGATTTGCCCCCAGTACCTCCATTATTATGTTCTACCATTTACTGCAAAGAGACCTCCTTTAGAAATTCACATAGGGCACCCCAAACCCGTTGGCTTAAATACTTCTAGGCCAGGTCACATCTCTGTTCGTCTTAAGTTTATTTTCCTTATGTTGTTTTTTAGTAGCCAAGAACGGGGTGTTGAACACAAAGCAGGTGCAAGGTCTAGTCCATTATATCTTCTACCTCTTACAAGTCACTGGAAATACTTGCACCTGATATTGGCTTAAAATAACTGAAGGAATAATTGAAGCTTACATGGGGTATTCTCACTTGGGTCCATTAACATTTAATTAAAAATTCTCTTCTCATATACCAACATTTCTCAATGATGGATAACTTACTTAAAAAAAATTAGCCTGTGGAAGATCTTATCCATAATAAGTCATATGGCTCATAGAATATATTGCTGTCCTTGCTATGACCACCGCTGCATAGGGGACTGCACCAATAAATAAATAGAGGATATTTAATCATGTCCTACGATAGAAGCACTGAAATACTCGTGTAGTAGATAATCGTTACTATTCTACTCCAGGGAACTCGGGATAGAGGGGCAAAGAGTGCGTGACCAGTGTAGAGGTCTGGCTGGGGTTAACGCTTAAAAGTGGGCGTACCGTTGGGCGAAACAAAAGATTTTTTATGCAACACTACTCCTGGTCAGGACCTGGCAATAGTTTTGCCGCGGTGGACAAGGGGTGATGGCCATTTATCATCATCTTAAATTTCCGCCCATAGTTTTGTGCATATGAACTATCCCAGAGAGTTATTGCATGTCCACACTAATCCAGATGTCAGGAGGCTCAATATCAGATCTGGGCCACCGCTGTCAGGGGAAAGGGGTCTCATCCAAGGAGGTCAGCTATTTTTGTTTTTATGATACAACTGGCTTACATTTACAGAAAGTAGCTTTACATAGTTTTTTTTTTAATAACAATCCAATGTAAGCATGTTGACTGCATAGAAATGGTGAGAAGAAGTTCATCCTAGGGAGGTTGACAAAGAAAAAAAAAGGGTAAAATTTGTGGAGGTACTACCAAAAGATAGGCGGAGACTACACAAATGGGGAATAAGTTAGGAGGGGGCTACAGAAAGGGCACATACATTGGGGGCATAATGACAAGGCTCCTACAGAGTGGGCTACACAGATATTATGATTGTTGTGCTACACAAAAGGAAGAGTATAAAGAATGAGACTACTTCAAGGGTGCACTGAGTGGGAGTTTAATAAGGGGGCATTAGGCAGTGTAGGGTAGGGTCGACTAAGAGGGGTATCACATACTTTTGTGGGCAACTGAGTTCAGGGTAGGAGGGCACAAAATAATATTCCTGGTGGCGGTAATTGTAATTCTGGTGCTAGAATATCACACAACACAGCATACGGCCAGCATTCAAAACGAAAATCAAAATTTGTGTTTATGCCCTTTTTTACCCCCTATGCATTCACACAGTCGTTTCTTTCTCGATTTTCTACTTCTTATTGTGAATTGTGCTCTTGTGGACCTTAACCTTAACTCACTCATCTCTACCAGGGGGATAATGCTGACCTAAAACCACAACTCACTTTATTTCTTGCTGCTTTTGAACCCTTCCCTTAAGGGGTTGTTCCACTTCTCAGCAATAATGATATGGGTTTTTGTAAAGAAAGGTTATACACTTTGCCAATATGCTTCTATAATCATTTCCTCATGGTTTTATCAGCATCTCTGCCTTGCTGCCTTGGACAGATTGCTATCCACTGGATAAACATAAACAGTTGTGCCATATCAAACCTCATTACATCAAGGGACATTGAAGATGTGGGTGTGATCAGAAATGTAAGAAAGGAAACAAGAAGTACTACCTTCGGCCTCGTTCAAGGGCAACTCCTTCACAGTCTCTTCAACATCTTCAATTTACAGCGGAACTAATGAATATTGTCTGACCTTGAGTGTCCACAGCATAGGCCACCGTCGGCAGCTAATGCAACTTGTTTTGTTCTCATTTAAGTAATATATACAATATGAAGGCACAACAGGGGGGGCCAGACATGAACATATTATTTCCCTATATAGAATAATATTCATGTTCTTTTAACCATTGTAAACAAGCATAAATTCCGGCGGCACCTAAAAGAAGCAGACAGGAGGGGCCACAGAAGGTAAGTGTTTTTCTTTTTTTTAAGGTGGGGGGGGGGGGACTAAAATAATAAACACAAGTATTCTTTATATTGATATATACTTTATATCCAGACGACCAGAGAGACAAGCTATAATTAGTATAATTTTTCTAATGTTGTTGAGGAACAACACTTGTATATCTAAATTTAATAGGAGGGTCAGGATTTACCCTCTAATAATTGTTGTTATATTAGGATTATAAGTCCGGAGTCCTGTGATTGACATTTTATTAGAAGGCATGCATTAGTAAAAGTTTTTATAGACACATATATATTTCATTTGGGGGTGGTTTCGAATGTATATTTGCTGGGGGGCACAGCTTGGTTGGTTACGATGTGATGTTAGCAATATTTAGGTGCACATGTGGTTTTGTTTGTGACAAGATGTGATATTTTTAGTTGCGCGGGTGTGAAAGGTGTGGTGATTGTACAGAGCATGAGACCTCTGCGGAAAACCATCAGAGATACATCTTGGCCGGAAAAGTCAACATGTTCCGTACACAAAGGCAAAAACAAAATTGTGTCACCTATAGCACACTAGATGTTCCACTTTTTTTCTGTGCCCTGATCCTTTATGTAGTCCCTGACTAACCTCCTAATAATGCGAGAAACATTTCCTTTTTGGTTTTTTGGTTATCTCTCCACATAGAGGAGAATAATGGAATATACAGTAAATTACAAGCACTAACTTTTACTGTCTATCACAATAATTGTACACTATGAAGGCCAAGACGCACATTAATTTTTTTTAGTAGGACAAACCTTTCATTATATGCAAGTGGGGGTTTTTATAAATATTGCCCTGGGCCCCAGAGACTCTTAGTTTACACACACTGCAAGCCTTGTGTCTAAGGATGGGTGACTATGCTGAACAAACAAAAATGTTTTTCTTTTTCCTGCATTTGAATTTGCTTAAAGTGAAGGTTTTAACAAGAAACTGATAAATTTTTTTTAACAAAGTTTATTTACACATTTTTTTTTATATCCCCTCACTCACCCATTCCCAACTGGTTTCTACAAACACTACAGACATTTATCCAAGGCCATTAGAGCAAGTTGTTTCATCGTCTTGAAGTATATCAAAAATCTATCACTTGTTCTGTCCCACACTGGGACACCACATAAAAAAATTAACATCACCACACTACAATACTACATATTGGTATTGCCACTCCATGACAATTCATACAATAAAATAAAATTTTTTACAAATTTTTAACAAATAGCAGCTTTCCTGCAAAAACAAACCCTAAAACAGCACCATAAACAAAAAACATTAAAAATGTTATCCTTTTTTAGAACCTGGCAATAAAAAATAACCATAAAAAAGTAGATATGGGGTAGCGCAATAATCGGTGATGACCCAAGAATAAAAATAACATATTATTTTAGAGGTACAAGTTAATTGAACCACAAATAAAATCTCAGCAATTCCCTAGTATGGCACCAAATGATTTTTATCCTAAAAAGTGGATCTTATTCTGCCAAAAAACAAGTCCCTATAATTCCACATTACAAAAAAAAACTTTTATAGCCTTTAAATGTGACATGCAACCTGCTGCTGGATGGCGCCTCCTTCCATTCTATTCTGCCGTGCGCCAATACAGCATTTTACCCCATATTATGGAGTTACTATCCCCTAGGGGGCATCAAACTTTTGTGGAGCATTAATCCTTGTGAAGTGTTTATTTTTTTTGGACCAAAATGAATTTACTGTCGATAAATGTTCGCATATTTTTTTGATTTCATAAAAATGTTCAAAAATTGCACCACAAAAATTCTAAGCCTCATAACATCCTAGAAAGATATAGTATGTCAATAGAATATGCCAATAAAACAGATATTGATATTCTATGAAGTTATGAAGTTAGTTGGAGTGCCATGACTATCTGCCCCCCCCGAAAAATCAGAGAATTTTAGAACGTTTGTATTCAGAAATCTCTGAAGATTAAACACAAAAGATAATCATCCCAAATTTTAACTATTATGAAGTACATGTGCCACGAAAACAATCAAATCCCCCTGGCATTAGTTATTTAGAGTTATTATAACGACGCATAGTGGACAAATGGCAGATCAGATTTCAAAAATTGGGCTTTTGGTCCCATATAGTCCTGAATGGATTTAATGGTAGATTTACATCACTGGTAGAAATATTCAAGAGCATATGCTCAGTGAGGCCGGGGACAGACCGCCATAAAGTGTGCATCCCGCTGTGCCATCTGCTATTTATGGTCCTCTGCTGAGCATGTAGTCGCCCGTCAGCAGCTGGATGGAAAACTCATCCTGGCTTTTCATTTTTTCTTCTATAGATTTCTTGCTGGACAAGGTTACTTTGATAGACTAATGGAATTAAAGGGAAGACCTCTGTCTGCAGTAAAATTCTCCTTGACATTAGCACAAACACTAGGACCTACCGTGCATAATACACCTTGAACGTTTTTGCAAAACTGAAAGTGCAATGTACCTTGCTGCGCCCGTACCAGCCTGCTACATTAAATCCCTAAAAATTAATAAAAAGCTTTTGGCTTTTGCAACACGCCAACACAAACACTCTATGATTGTCCTGTCATTGTAAGTTTATAGTCCTACCCGAGGCAGACCCCCTACCCAAATTAGTGCTGCCGCCTTTAACCATTTAGAACTGAGACTACTGGCAGTCAACTTGGGGCTGGCCTACAGCCCATACCGACGCAAGATAAGCTGCTGGAACACGGGAATTGCTATAAGGGGGCATTGTATTCAGCCACTTGTTATGTTGGAACCTGTGTGTCATTACCATGTAGCCACTGTATATAGCACTATTCCTGTGGAAGCTAATCCTTAACCTACCCTGTCAGCACTGTGTGTGGGCAGTATATTGTGTGGTACTATGAATCATTGTGATCAACGACAGTATTGCAACGGCCGCTTATTAATGGGCCCCATGAATAAAAACTATCCGTATCGTGTTCAAAATATTAGCTATACACTTCAATTAATGAAAAATTATCCTATAAACAATAGCCCCACAAGTTGGGGGGGCAAGAGTGGCGGGGCATGCCGTACCCAAAAAATGTAAAACCTTCTTTACCTAGATACAAGTATCTGTGTAAGGTTGTTGTTTTTGCGGACCAGCTCATGTTTTTATTTATGTGGTTCATTTGACCGCCTTGATCACCTTTTATTAAAATGTTTATGGATGGTGTAAAAATTTTTTCACTTACAGAATTCAACCATGTAGGATTTTTACATTTATTTTGAATACCTAATATTAATAAGAATCAACACTTTAAGCTGTTAAAAACAAATTTTTTTTTACTATTTTACTATGTAAACACTAGGGTGGGCGGTCGATTGTGCATACACTATACCATTAAAAGTGGTTGTCCGCTTTGAGCAAATATATTTGATTGTTGTTTATGTACTAATTGTATTGTTGTAATATAAGTTTATACAATTTTCAATATACTTTCTGTATCGATATCCTTGTGTTTGTTTTGTAGGAAGTTTGTTGTAGGTAAGCCTTTCTTGTACTTCCTGTGGATAGAAATCCGTCCCCTGGTCATGTGATGTCCCACACCGGTGCGCCATGTTTATATCCCTGGCATGTGATTTCACAAGGTGCAACGCTCATTATATCCCTAGTCCTGTGATGTCCCACCAGGTGCCGGCTCATTATAATCCCTGGTCCTGTATGTTCATGCAGGTGCACGGCTCATTATATCCCTGGTCATGTGATGTCACGCAGTGCATGGTTCCATTATATCCCTGTATGTGATGTCACCAGCTTCCCGGATTGTTATATCCACAACATAGTAATGATAGCTTTTGATAATTAAGGATCATGCACCAAGTATGGATTATGCATTATAACAATGAGGTGAGCCTTTTGAGCTTTGGCGTGTCCAAATTCGCCAAAAAACCAAGCCATAACACTGGTGGTGTGTCCACCGGTTTAGAAAAAAAAATAATTTTTGATATTTAAGTTTAATAACAATATGTTATACTTATTTAACTGCTTATTAATCGTATTGACCATAGAATAAGATAACATGATTATAGCTATAACTGTACACCAAAAAAGAAAAAGTCAAAAAATCAAGCACAGAATTTGTTTTTCTAGCTCCTGCCCTAAAAAAAAAAAAGTCCGTACATTTTCAAACATAGAGATTCCACACCCAATATGGTAACACTGGAAAATGCATTCTCATCCGCAAAAAAAAAATGCCGTCCACATGCCCAAATAACCCAGAAGCCTAAAATATTATAGCCTAACAAAGGGTGCCATGAGGAAAATCCTGGCGGCTGCAGGGCGCTCCTTCCCTTTCCGCACCTCGCTGTTTCCCCATAAACAGTAAACGGCCACATGTGGGGGTTCTCTGTACTTGGAGAAATTATAGAAAATTGTATTGAGTTTTTTCTCTTTTTATCTATTGGAAATAGTGTAAATTTTGGGCTAAATGACCGTATAACGCGCACAATTTGACCCCCTCAATAATTAACTTACACCGGCTCCAGCACACCTGGCCTCCTTTCTTGTTGCTTTTCCTGCCATCCATGAATCTCCCTTCTCCTTGTTTGCATGTTCTCCCGCGCCCCTCCTATGTCGCTCCTGGCTACCGCTCTGCATTCCTTCCTGCCCTCTCCTTTTGTCCGTCCCCTCCGATCTCGCGAGCTAGGATCAGAACAGAGAAGCTTACTCAACGCGCCCCCTCTACCCGTAGCGATCCTAGCTAACGCGCCCATCCGACATGACACCAGTGCCCTGTCCTCCTGCAAGTTCTTTTTTTTCTACCACGGGACCGCGTGTCAGCAAAAATGACTACACGTGTCGTTGCTGACACGCGTGTGCATAGGTTCGCCATCACTGCATTAAATAATAGGCAGTTTGGACATATCTCCTAATGGCCCAAGCCCTCTGGGGGATCCATGGCCACCTAAACCTCCAACCAATTTTATACTGTAAGAGGGTCTTCACCCATGTTCGTGCTCTCAATACCATGTGTCAAAAGGGCCATTTCATGCCTTTGAAGGTCCTTTAGGTGACTTAAGCTGCAAATGATGATAGGCAGAAGGGCACAAGTCCGCCATTCCTTCATAAGCTTGATTCTATAAGAACATATGTAGGACTCTGGTAACTTATAGGGGATATAATTTTCATACAAGCCCAGGGACCCTGGTAGTCTTAATCCTTTCCTACGTGCAGCCTAACCTGTCCATCACAAGACCATGACAGGATTGTCTTTTCTTCTACAATCATATTTTTAGGTATCATATGTTTTTCATATGCGTCGCAGGAGGGGATTTTGTGTTCAAAAAAACGCAACGTAAATGCCCTATCAATCGATCCATACATCACTGGGGAATAGGTGCAAGATGCCTGCTGAATTTACAGACTGAGCCATAAATGTTCCATCAAGCATTGTGCTATCACACTCGTCCATTCCCGTCCCACAGGTAGCTCTGCAGGATATCACTTCTGTGGGATTTTTATTTCCACTGATATATTAAAGCTGATATTAACCATGATGTACATAAATATTGTTGTACTTTCATACCCTGCATGCTGCCGTACTGATACATGGGCGTAACACACGTCCTCTTTTCTATTTTTTTTGTGCCTTTTCCTTTGTTTCTGAAGTTCCTTTCCGTTTTCCTCAAGGACCTGAAGTAACTCAGTACTACAGGTGGTCATGTTTCTTTCCTCTACAACAGGTTTGTACCCCTGATCTATGGCAATAAAACTGAACTCCTTTAGTGCTCTTACATAACCACTGGGGGTTAACACATGAAGTGTGGAATTTTATTTCAGGGTTATTATTGCATATATATATAATATAATATATATATATCTATTATACAGCAGTCCCCGGGTTATTACACATATAGGGTCCGGAGGTTTGCCGTATAAGTTGAATTTGTAATGTAAGTCAAAACTGTATCTTTTATAATTGTAGATCCAGACAAAAACAATGAAGTGACAATTGAAGTTTAAACATTTTTTGCTGTAATGTACCAAGGATATCAAAAGCTTCATTACGACACCTTTACAGCTGATCATGCAGTCTGGGACTAAAGTAAAGCATTCAGAGAGCTTCAACCAGAGGTCAGAGGGGTCCTTAATTATATATATATATAGTAATAAATTATATATATATATATATATACAGGCAATCCCCGAGGTACATACAAGATAGGGTGCTGTTAGGTTTGTTCTCTAAGTTTAATTTGTATGTAGTCGGAACTGTATATTTTATCATTGTATCCCAGCCAAAACTTTTTTTGGTCTTATGACAATTGGATTTTAAAATTTTGGTTGTCAGAGGAATAATATTAACACTAAAATATTCTTACAGTTACATAGAGGGACACCTCAGGGATGTCACTGTCCGCCGCTACTATTTTGCGTTTGCAGTGGAACTCTGGCGGCATTCCTACGTATCCACAAATCCGTTAGGCTTTCCAATATGGAAGACATCAGAAAGAAAGTTGCATTATATGCCTGATGAATTTGTTCTGCTTTTCTATGCTAGGACCTCTTCTCTACAATGAGGCAATAGGTATGGATAACATCTTTTGGGTCCCTATCCGGTGTTTTACTATTAACGGACTAAATCAGTAGTAATGCCCTATCCCCACAGCGTGTCCCCTAGATTTGACTGGCAGAAATGGCTTTATCAATGGTGTCCAGTGTTTAAAATTTGTGGTGTCCAATACGGCAGATCCCACGAATTTATTTTTGGAAACAGCTTCATATCACTACCCCTGACTGTAGGTTGCAAACAAAATACAGGACTGGTGTAACCCCACTCCCCTTACTGTATTGGCCGTGCCAATCTTATTAGATAGGGTTAATTGCCACAACATTAATTTTCCTTCACAACCCCCATGTGGAGCCTGTGAAATTATTCCATAAGGTCAATTAGTATCTTCCGGGATTTGCTCTGGAAAAAAGGGATTCCGAGAATTAAGAATTGTCACCCTTACACAGGTCCAAGGAAATGGCGCCTATCATTCACCTAATCGTGGTATATTTTTATGGCAGCCAGTTGCAGCATCCCTGGGATGGGGGCGACAACAGCGCGCGGGTTTGTCCTCCCAACAAAAATGCTTCGCCATAATCCTAAATAAATAACAATTTTAATTGGAGGCATTTGGAAGGTGGGCTATTTTCAAAATAGTAGGAATTGTGATCACTTAAGTGCATAAACAAATTTGTGGTGGAAAATGCGCAGTCTGTTAGGATGGAGGGATATATTTCACACTACACCCATTGCCGAATATCCAATATCCTAACTAGGTAATCTTGCCTCCCGTTTTCCCCAATGCTAAATAGGGAATCACGACTATTGCCCATCTTGTTAATGAGACAAGCACTATGAATCCTTTGAACAGCCTACGTTCTGATTTTAACCTTCCACACTCATGCTTTTAATCCTATTCCTCCAATGAAGACCTGCAATTACCCAGCAAGAGACGCTCTCAACCTGTTTTTAAGAAATAGAACAATAACATTGTAATATAGATATGATAAATAAGTCAGTGAGATACCAGGGGGTATAATTTCTATAACTTTTCATACTGAGGATGTCGCCTATTTTACAAAATCCCACTGATCTAAAAAATCTAATGGAAGAAAATGTGGGAACCATTACGGAAGAACCATGGCAAGAGGTCTAAGAGTCCGCACCCAAGTACTCAGTTAGCGAGAGCGCAAAGAATATCTAACTATATTTTGCTGCAATAGGGTTTTACTTTTACTCCGTTAGGCGTTAAAATGGGCATATAGGAGTGATGATACTGGTCCAAGATGTAAGTTCTGATGCAGACCTCCTTCACTTGATGTGGAACTGCCCCAGATTACGTGCCTATTGGAAGAGGTTCTTGACTTGATGTGACAGACATCTACCACTACTAACATCGCACGTAATCACTCGTTATATTATGTTTGGGGGCCTATACGTGCTGAGATGCAGGTAACTGAGAGTCCAAGCACTGTCAGTGTTTGCGACTACTACTACACAGTAAGAAACTTATGCTTTCTCACACTGGAAGATCACGAGCCACCACAAATGTCTGAATTTATTTCCAGGTTAATCTTCTGCTACGATTAGATAAATTTGTTTATCAGAAACAAATTCACTGAAAACAGTTTGACACCATGTGTGGGTCCATGGCTTCGTACCCCAGGAATAGCCCCTCTGACCCTTAACTAGCAATAGAATACTCAGAGGCACAAACCGTGGGGGTAGTGGTTATCCACTTAATGCCATGTCAAGGATAAGTGATGGGTGATTATGCGAGGTCCTAGGACTTCACGTTTATGTTGCAAATCCTTTACCAATCCGTTCCATACTGATATCAATATGTCCATTAATATGGCCTTGAGTTGCATGGTGTGAAACAGAAGATCAACCGGAACCAAGACATCTTGATGGCTTTCTTTTGAAACATAATCCCACACCGGAAAGAACTCTAAGTCAAGCGCATGTATTTTTCTGGACATTTTCATCTCACCCAAACGGGGTGAAGGTGGGGGAGGGGGCGGGGGGATCTGTGTTCTATATTGTTTATACTACTAATGTTTAAAAAAAAAATGGAAACTAATGATTTGGTTTTCAATAAAATTATTTATCAAAAAAAAAAGATTCATTACAGAGCATTCACCTGTGATAACTGTTTATGCTGATATTGTGCCTAGACATAAGTACAAATAATTTACCAATATCCATGGTCCTTGTAAAATAGGGGTCGTAATGAAGTCGAGTGTTCTAAGTAGGGGACCGCCTGTAATAAGGAGATAAGAAACACAATTAGTTATTACCTCGTTTTTTTCCTCACGTGTTCCATGCACTGCAGGCTGTGGTCCGCCATCTCTCTCGCTTGCAGTGCAGCAGTGATGATGTTCCATGACACACCCTCACTTGGAGTCAGTTACACCATCAGTCAAAAAGACTGGCGCAGTGTTTTGTCCCTGGGGAACCCTTTAATACTTTGCCACTTTTGAGAAGATTGTGTTATATCTGGTAGATATAAAAAGTGGAAACAAAAAGACACTGCTCCCTCTCACATACAATGTTCATCAGGCTTTAAAACGAAACCTGTCCACAAGGATGTCCATTTTTGCTGGAAACATTTTCCATTGGCTTATGATGCATTATGATCATTTCAGTACTTTATAAACTTTATCACATACATGCTCCCTGCCAGAAATGTTGGTGATTCCTGGGGAGAAAGGGCGCCTGTCATGTGCCTGTGTCTCCTCATGCACTCTTACTCTCCTCCACACGAATGCCCTGCCGTAGCCAATATGACAGGAAGTGGGGAGAGGCGAGAAGAGTTGTGATGACTAAAGTTTTATAAAGACCAAAATTTTTTCAGATTGTTGATACTAATATTTTTTAAATCCAGCGTAACATAGACTATTGGAAACCTGTCCCATCTAAAATCACCTTACCCTATTGACAGTTTTTGCTTTAAAGCTGAACACTAAACATCCTGAACCAGGAGCCATGGCACTAGCACAAGAGTGTAGAAACTTTTATATTTTACAGCCCCCCCCCTACAGCTGGGAAAACATTTCTTTTTAGATGCAGACCACAGCCAGAAATTTATAAATACGACAGTGATGGGCTAAATTAACCTCAAAAGCAAACAAATAACTAATACAGACGCCAACCGACAGTAAACAACCTACAGTGCCAAGACCTCAACATTAAATTAATAGAAAACCCATGGACCAGTCAATATAAACAGACACAGAGCAGACAAAATAATGGGAGACACCAGTTAACAGGACGGTAAACAATGGAACGTGGTTACGACTACAGATTCCTTCTGGTGTCATTTTAAAGATTGACTTTTTCAAATCTATGAATTTGGGGTTTTTTTTGGTAGTTAAATGAGTGTTTTTTTTTTAAATAAACAGGATCCTAAATGGGACTTTTTATACACCTTAAAGGGTTGTTTAGTTACCAACCCTGCTGTGAAGCATGCGATTTGCTTAACACCTGAGATCTCTTTTTTGTGTACCTTCCAGGAGTGACATGTATTCCCCTCTATATAAATATAATTAATTAAAGAGAAGTTCCAGTTTTGGGTAAACATATGTCTTTATGCTGCTAGGTTTATAGATCAAATCTGGTAAACTGAAAACTTTCCAATCCTCTTCCGTAACACTAAAACTTTGATTCTTCGGACACAAAATGACAAGCTGCTCCAGGTTATTTGCGGAGTATGGTGCTCCCTGACGGCAAGAGTTTTCTAATGTCCCAGGATTACCACTTTCTGTCTGGCTCCTGTGGCGAAATATCAGACAATACCTTTGACATGATGATAGGGACCCTACTAACGACACAATCACTCACAAGAACTGCGCGGTCTCCATGTTGGGAAATTCATCTTAGGTCCATGAGGTTACAACATATATTACACGGATGGGTAGCAGCATGTAGGTATATTCTAATGTGCACAAGTGCAAGAGAGTCACTTTTCAAAATGGATGCATGGAGCCATATATGTGTACAACATCATCCCCGCAATAGAATCCAGGCCGGACAGGATAACTAAGTTCTCCAAAGTGAAAAGCAGTGTTCCCCACCACCTGGGCGGAGCCCAAGACCAGGCCATGGAGCACCTGGTCTAGGGCCCACAACGGTCAACTATGTAAAAAAAAAATCCCAATACCATCTTCCCCTTTTCCCCCAGAAGCTCCCTCTTTTCCTTTACTTTCATTTCCACGTTAATACACTGCTCTATTGCTGGTGCGGGTGAATGATATCATCACATTGCGTCTGCCAACATTAGAACCATAGATTATGCAGAAGAGAAGTAGGAGAAACTGCGTGGGGGAACGGGGTGGTGGTTAATATGGATTTTTCTTTTTTTTGACAGAGAAAGCGGAGAAGGGATCTGCTGTAGGAAAGGGGACATTTAGAAGGAGGTATTCAACAGAAAAGGGTACACATTAAAGTGGGGCAATGCTACAAGAAACGGACTTGTAAGGGGGATGCTGACAGGGAAGTTTTGCATTGAAGGTGGACGATGCTGTTGAAAGGGACACTGTAGAACGGGGGCATACTACAAGACGGAAACCTTGTGAGGGGGTAATGTCTGCAGAAAGGAAACAATGAAGTGGGGGGGCGCTTCTTCAGGAAACGGGACAATATAAGCTGGGCACACAGAGAGTTACGGTGGGGTGAACAGACATACAATTTTGGCTACGAAACAATGACACCAAACCCCATCTCCCCGCCCATTTGGCCCTGGAAAAAATGTATTCTAACAAGCCGGTCCCCTGGGCAAAAAAGGTTGGGGACCGAAGGTTGACCCATACCATTCCATATGGATGTGTCCCATAACCACATTCTGGGTAGAGATAAGGCAGATTATAGCAGATTCATATCACGCTACAGGCCTTGACCATGCTATTCCATTCACATTCTAACAGAACGGCGCCACTGGGGGGAGACACTGAGGGAATCCCCCCAATAGTCCCCATTGAACCACTGGTTAGAGCCTGCTGTACCTCAATAGGTGGAAGATAAAATTCTTCTTAATCTGGAAGTAGACAAATTAGAGATTGAACGAATAGGCAATAAGCGTCACACATCCTTTTTTCGCAGTGGAAATCATATTACTCACCTCACGGATGCTGAGTAGAACTACTTTATGATACGACTCACACCATACAGAATGGTATCACTTAGAAATATCAAAAGTGGCCTGGGTAATTGAAGGACTGGGACTGAAAGAAATACTAACAACTGCTCTTTCACATGGGGATGGCAAAGGTAGTGGAAATATAATGCCATTGACATAGATGATATTGTTGTGGTGTTGGAAATATGGGTCTCCTCAATTCTATATCCTGGTACCTCCTCTACCTATCCCCTCCTCCTGATGTTCTATTAGGTTTTTGTTGTCCACAAACCTCAAACGGTCACTACTCAGGACTCTTACGACCACTGTAAGCTTTTAACCGCAGAACGAAACCGGGTAGAAGAAAACAATACACGACCATATTGTACATATTGAATTTGCAATCTCTGTATAATGTATTTTGAGTATTGAATGTATGACCAATGGTAAAGCTTGGTTCGCCTCAACCCCCAGGCAACCCCAGGCGCAGCCTCAAGACCGGCAGTGAGCACCTGGTCTAGGGGGCCGCGACATACGAACTTATGTAAAAAAAAAATCACAATACCTATCTCCCCTTCCATCCGCTCCCCTTTCCACCCACCAACTCAGTCTCTTTTTCCTTTACTCTTCATTTCCTTTTAATACCCGCTCTATTGCCGGCGTGCGTGAATGATATCATCACATTGCGTCTGCCGAACATTAGAACCATAGAGTATGCAGAAGAGAAGTGAAGAAAAGACTGCAGTGGGGGAACTTGGTAGTTAATACCTGGATGGTGCTTTTTTTGACAGGAAAGCGGAGAAGTGGGGTATGCGGTAGGGAAAGGGGACATTAGAAAGGGGTATTCAACAGAAAAGGGTACGTATTTGCCCGGGCTAAATGCGGCACATAAAGCCTTTGGATTTCCTTGGAATCCAAGTGCCCTTATAGTCCGGTGCGCCCTATGTATGGCGCAGGTCGCAGCGGACCATACTTACATCGGTCCCCCGCTAACCGGAGACAGCAGATCTCCATCGGGACCTAGCGACCACGCTGCACGAACACTTAGGCTGCCGCGTCGGCTCTGCAGTTCCCGCTGGCGAGCTGCTGTCTCCGTAGCGGGGACCTATGTAGTATTGTCCCGCTGCCCTCCTCCACCCCCCCTCTAGACCTCCCCGCGTCGCCATGCGTTCGCGTCGGGGTTCTCTCTTTTCGTCTCGGCGGCGTGTCTTCTCTTCTCCGTCTATCTCTCTGCCGCTCCCCGCCGCCCCGGACCTGACCGCCACCCCCCGACCCTGCGCCTTATATATTCCGCATGTGCGTTTCTTATAGGGATTATTACATATAAAGGCGCATCGGACTCATCGCGCCTTATATTCCGCCCTAATTGTCCCGAAAATACGTACATTAAAGTTGGGGCATGCTACAGAAACGGACTTGAAGGGGGGAATGCTGCAGGGAAGTTTTGCATTGAAGGTGGACATCTGTTGAAAGGGACATTAGACGGTGCATACTACAAGAGGAACAATTGGGGGGGGTATGCTGTGCAAGAAAGGACCAATGTTAACTGGGGGGGTGGGGGGGGCTCTTCAGGAAACGGACAATATAACTGGCAACAAGAGAGTTACCTGTTGGGTGAACAGACCATAATTTTTGGCTACGAAACAAGACAAGCAAACCACCAAACTACTCCCCGCCCATTTGGCCCTGAAAAAAAATGTATTCTCAACAAGCCGGTTCGCCTGGGCAAAAAAGGTTGGGGACCGAAGGTTTGACCCTACCATTCCATGGATGTATCCCTAATCCCAACTACATCCAACTAATCCAATAATGTAACTGAGAAGAAATACTAAACTATGATGCTGGTAATGCTTTTTCATGGCAAAGGTAGGGGAAATATTAATGCCATTGCCGGGTTACATACAAGATAGGGTCCATCGGTTTGTTCTTAAGTTGAATTTGTATGTAAGTCGAAACTGTATATTTTATCATTGTAGATCCAGACAAAATTTTTTTTTTGCCCCAGTGACAATTGGATTTTGAAAATTTTAGCTGTAACGAGACCAAGGATTATCAATAAAGCTTCATTACAGACACCTTACAGCTGATCATTGCAGCCAGTGACTATAGTAAAGCATCCAGAGAGCTTCACCAGGGGTCACAGTGGGCAGTGGGGTCCGTCTTTAACTAGGGGTCGTCTGTAAGTCGGAAGTCCTTCAGTAGGGGACTGCTTGTATATATAGAGTTATACTCTGTATATAGCCACTTTTATAAAATCTTACCGGTAAGATACTATGTTTAAAAGGTTAAAAAAACATGGCTGTTTCCTTCCAAAAACGGCGCCTCACCTGACCATAGGTAATGTGTGGTATTGCAACTAAGCTCCATTCCTTTCCATACATCAGAGCTGCAATACCTGCACCAACCATGGTCAGGTGTGGTGCTGTTTTTTGGAAGAAACAATCTTTAATGAAATGTATGTGAACCCCTTATTGGAGCTCTATAAATTAATAACAATTATATATATAATCTACGTATTTATAATCTAACAAGAGGTTTTTTTTATAACTATTGCTAGAATGACATTGTACATTCAGGAATTTTTTGGAACGATCCGTCCAATCCGCTGAAGCGTAGCGGCGTGCGCTTTGTTAACCATTAGCTCCGGACAGATCCTGTGTGTAAGCGAAGCGCGCTCCCGTCTGGGTCTCCCGTTTGACAAGGCAAACAAAGGGTGGATCGCGCAACACTTTCGGGTTGTCATAGCAACCAGCATTATGGAAATTTACCAAAGGTGTGGGGGCGGAAGTCTGTCTCCGCTCCAATCAGCCTCGAAATAGGGAGAAAAGTCGCTTAATGGTTTCCTAGTTTGTTTTGTCTGTAAACCGCGTGAATGTTGACAAACGGAGTCAAAAACAAACACATTAGACGCGAGTGCTGTGTGATCCGCCGCACGGATATGTGACATGTGACGTATGTCACTGTTTACCAGATACAAGGTGTTGCCACATCACACAGAAGCTGAGGAGACTTGTATCTAGGGGTCTGTTCACACTGCGCGTCCATGAGATCCACATCCATAACATCATCCATTACAGTCCATGACTTGTAAGAGATCTGTTTACTGATACAAAGCTCCAAATCTCCAGCAGTGGTAAAGCGGTTGACCCAACCTCAAGAAGGATGGGGTTCGGAGGGCTGCCCCTTAAAATAAACTTTCGGTGGTTATCCCCCTATACTGTGGTGGTCCCATTACTTGGACCCCCAGTGATCGGGATAATGTGGAGCTAAAAGTCCACTGGTTCCGGTCCATTGTTCTTCAGGGCACTAGTGGTACCAGCAGTCCAATCTTACAGTGATCTGAATAAGGAGACAACTTCTTAAAGGAAACCTTCCATCAAAATCCATCGTGATAAACCAGGGCCACTTACTTATAGAACAATGATGGGCAGCCTTTTGAGCTTGGCGTGTCAAAATTCGACAAAAAACCGAGCATAACTCGGGTGGTGTGTCACCTTTAGAAAAAAAAAACTAATTTTGTGATATTTAGAGTTTAAATAACAAATATGTATAATTATTTAACTGCTTAGTAATCGTATTGACCCATGGAATAAAGATAACATGATTATTAGGCTATACGGTGAACACCAAAAAAGAAAAAGTAAAAAAAATCCAGTACAGAATTGATGTTTTTCTACTCTTGCCCTGAAAAAAAAAGTTCCTACATTTTCAACAATAGGGGATACCAACCCCAAAATGGTAACACTGGAAAAAGCATCTCATCCCGCAAAAAAATGCCGTCACATGGCCCCAATAACCCAAAAGCTAAAATTTTATAGCCTACAAAAGGGGCCTATGAGGAAACTAAAATCCTGGCAGCTGCAGGGCGCTCCTTCCCTTCTGCACCTCGCTGTGCCCCCATAACACAAGTAATGGCCACATGTGGGGGGTCTCTGTACTTAGGAGAAATGATAGAACAAATTGTATGGTGGGTTTTCTCTTTTTATCTATTGGAAATGTGTAAATTTTAGGCTAAATGAACGTATAACCGGCACAATTTGACCCCCTCAATAAATTAACTTACACAGGCTCCAACGACACCTCGGGCCTCCGTTACTCCTTGTGTGCAGATCTTCCCGCGCAGGCACAGCACGCTCCACGCTCTGTCTCCACGCTCTAATGTCAGTGCGCGGCCTCCGCAGAGCAGGATGGGGGAGCAGGAGCAGCGCTGTATCAACGAGCGCCTGTCCGGCCGACCGCAGACACGACCAGGCGAGCGGCCACCGACAGGCACGACCAGTCCGTCCCTGCAATTTTTCTCCAGCGGCCGTGTGTCAGGGAAAATGACTACGCGTGTCAGTGCTGACACGCGTGTCATAGGTTCGCCATCACTGTTATAGATCCAGGTGATTGTGGTAATCTCCTTATATTTGTTATCCATGGAAAATCTACTTTTATAATTAGAAGGGCTTTGGGGGACGTTGCCAGAGCCCCTCCATGGTGCAGTTTCACAGGCTTTTACACTGTGTAAGAGCATTTCCACCCTCTCACTGTGTGAGACTACAGCAGGCAGACAAGGGAGTGGGGTGCGGAGCAAGCAGAGAGGGGGACAGTGTAACAACCTGTGAAGCTACAGCATGGAGCAGCTCTAGAAACACCCGCCAGAGCCCTTCTAGCTTCAATAGCATAATTGTAATAGTCGATTTTAGAAGGAAGGAGGACATGGATAACAGATATAAGAAGATTACCATTAGGCATGTGTGTCTGCTCCCACAAAACGACTTGGGATTGATGGGGGTCTGACGTATAGGGAATCAGTTTTGTAGGGCAACCCCTTGCGTTAATGAGATCCTCTCCTGACGTGTCTATTTTAGTTAATATGTATATTCTCCATGTAATAACAATTCCAGATGATTAGTAGTTTTATTGTTCCTCTGTTATTCCTCCAGGGAGGTTCACCCCTAGATTGGTAACACCCAGTTGTTCAGAGTCCAAACTCAAATGCATTAGTACTAGTGCAAGTGCTAGAACAATACTTAGTATCGAAACAAAAATGGAATCTAGGCGTCCCCTTACATGACTACTAACATAGAAATATATAGTAGTTAATACTAAATATGTCTGGTGTAGTCAGTTACATCATCAGTCAAAAAGACTGGCGCAGTGTTTGTCCTGAGGACCCATTTAATACTTGCCACTTTTGAGAAGATTGTGTTATTATCTGGTAGATCTAAAAAGTGGAACAAAAAGGAGCATGCTCCCTGCTTCACATACAATGTTCAGGCTTAAAGCGAACCTGTCACAAGGAATAATACAACGTTCTCCAAACTACGGCCCGCGGACCGTTTCGATCCGGCCCCCGACGTTTGCCGCGGCAGCGCCGGGACCTCGCGGCCTGCGACAGTCGGACAGGAGCCTCCGTCCGTCCGGACAGGAAGCTCCTGCCCGTCACTGTATAGTGCTCGGTGCGGCCGGAAACGGCCGCTCGAGCACTATTACTGGAGCGATGTGCGCCGGGGTTGTATTCCGAGAGCCATCACATAGATTCATCTGAAATAATTTTTCCTAATGTTCTCCATTTAATTATTTACTTATCTGTTATAGTCTGTGCGCTTATATGCTGGTAGAGTATATATCTATGGAATGTGGTGAAACCTCACTTTTCTTAACAAACCTAGTTTTTACAACCTGTAACTGGTCTGTACTGACAATCAAAGGAATCCTGATTCAGTTCAGCCTTAAAGTTCAACCTTAAATCAGAGATCCTCCCGTGCCGTTGTGTATCGTATACACAGTGAGAAGGTTTACAGTATACAATCTATGCTAATAAGAGACACAGTGCTGGACCCCCCATAGATGTGACTGTCAGTCAAAGGAGCATTCACATGGCAAGGACAATCTTCGATTTTTACATATGTAGCAGAACTGGCACTCTAATTCAGCTGCCGCACAGGGACTCCTTGCTTCATATTTCTGTATGATGCAAGGACTCATGTCCTCTGCAATCTGTTCAGTCGGTGGGATCTGACCTGCACATGCATATGATTCGACGGGTAGAACACATTTGTATGAAACCGGCCTAAGCCATTCACACGTTATGTTTTGGTTGCATTTTAAAACGCATTAAGGAAAAATGCATCCCATAAAAACATCTGTGTTTTCACCAAAATGCATGTTTCCCATTGCGTTTGCAGTTCATTTCAGAATGCAATGCAAAAGGAGAAGCTGAAAAGGTTATTACTTTAGGTTGGGGTCACACGTTCTGCGTCATAACGCAACACTAAAGCACAGGGGGCGGGTCTCGGCCCGATCGCATATGCGTTTCCAGAGAAACGCATGTGATCGGGTTATCGGTCGCATGTGTTTCCCTGGAACTTGTGACCGTGGCCTTAATGAAATGTGTTTTTTGCTTTTTGACCTAGTGTTAGCCATTATCCCCATGTATTTCCATGGGGTCAGCTGTGGTTTCCTAGGCCCTTGTATGAGCAGAATGCCTGAGCTGCAAATGCTTCAATACCTGAGATCAGGTAACAACAGGAGTCCTTCAAGCTAATTAGCATAATTTTTAAAGTTGATTTTAGAAGGAAGGAGGCCATGGATAAAAAATATAAAAAGATTACCGGATCTATAGGTAAGTGTCTTTATCATTACGGTGATTTGTAACAGAACTGGCACTCTAATTCAGCTGCCGCACAGGGACTCCTTGCTTCATATTTCTGTATGATGCAAGGACTCATGTCCTCTGCAATCTGTTCAGTCGGTGGGATCTGACCTGCACATGCATATGATTCGACGGGCAGAACACATTTGTACGAAGCCAGCCTAAGCCATTCACACGTAACGTTTGGTTGCATTTTAAAACGCATTAAGGAAAAATGCATCCCATAAAAGCATATGTGTTTTCCCCAAAATGCATGTTTCCCATTGCGTTTGCAGTTCATTTCAGAAAGCAATGCAAAATGAGAAGCTGAAAAGGTTATCACTTTAGGCCGGGGTCACACGTTCTGCTAGTGTTGCGTTCATAACGCAACGCTAAAGCACAGGGGGCAGGTCTCGGCCCGATCGCATATGCGTTTCCAGAGAAACACATGTGATCAGGTTATCGATCGCATGTGTTTCCCTGGAACGTGTGACCGTGGCCTTAATGAAATGTGTTGTACTGTTGTATCTGGTAAAGGTTACCTGCACTCGAGCATAATTAGCATTAATTTTTAAAGTTGATTTTAGAAGGAAGGAGGCCATGGATAACAAATATAAGAAGATTACCGGATCTATAGGTAAGTGTCTTTATCATTACGGTGATTTCAATGGTAAAGCTTGGTTCGCCTCAACCCCCAGGCAACCCCAGGCGCAGCCCAGAGACCGGACAGGAGCACCTGGTCTAGGGGCCGCGCATACGAACTATGTAAAAAAAAAATCCAAACTATCTCCCTCATTCTCCCCTTTCCCCCACAACTAGTCCTCTTTTTCCTTTACTTTCATTTCGTTTTAATACAGCCGCTCTATTGCCGGCGTGCGTGAATGATATCATCACATTGCGTCGTGCCAACATTAGAACCATAGAGTAATGCGAAGAGAAGTGAAGACAAGAAAGACTGCAGTGGGGGAACGTTGGTAGGTATAATACTGGATGTGCTTTTTTTGACAGAAGAAAGCGGAGGAGAGAGGGGTATGCTGGTAGGGAAGGGGACATTAGAAGGGGTATTCAACAGAAAAAGGGTACGTTTTTGCCGGGCGATAAATGCGGCACATAAAGCCTTTGGATTTCCTTGGAATCCAAGTGCGCCTTATAGTCGGTGCGCCCTATGTATGGCGCAGGTCGCAGCGGACCTACTTACATAGCGGTCCCCCGCTAACCGGAGACAGCAGAATCTCCAGTCGGGAACCTAGCAGACCACGCGTGCACGAACACTTAGCTGCGGCGGCGGTCTGCATGTTCCCGCTGGGATGCTGCTGTCTCGCGTAGCGGGGAACCTATGTAAGTATTGTCCGCTGCCCTCCTCCACCCCCCTCAACCTCCCGCGTCGCCATGGTCGCGTCGGGGTCTCTCTGTTCGCTGGAGGCGTGTCTCTCTCTCCGTCTTCCTCTGCCGCCCCGCGCCGGACCTGACCGCCACCCCCGACCCTGCGCCTTATATATTCCGCATGGCGTTTATCTTATGGGATATTACATATATAAGGCGCATCGGACTCATGCGCCTTATATTCAGCGCCTAATTGCCCGGAAAAATACGGTACATTAAGTGGGGCATGCTACAAGTGAAACGGACATGAAGGGGGGAATGCTGCAGGGAATTTTGCATTAAGGTGACATGCTGTTGGAAAAGGGACATTAGACGGTGACATACTAACAAGATGGAACAATGGAGGGGGGTATGCGGCCAAGAAGGGACCAATGTAAAGTGGGGGGGTGGGTGGGGGCTTTCTTCAGGAAACGACGGACAATATAAGCTTGGCACACACAGAGAGTTACGGCTGGGTGAACAGACATAATGTTGGCTACGAAAAAGCAATGACAACCAAAACCCCATCTCCCCGCCCATTTGGCCTGAAAAAAAATTGTAGATCTCAACAAGCCGGTCGCCTGGGCAAAAAGGTTGGGACCGAGGTTGACCCATACCATTCCATATGGATGTATCCCATAATCCCAATAATCCAATAATCCATATAATGTAACTGAGAGAGAAAAATACTAAACCATATGATGCTGGTAATGCTTTTTCAGGCAAAGGCTAGGGGAAATATAATGCCATTGACATAGAATGATATTGTTGTGGTGTTGGAAATATGGTCTCTCAACTCTATATCCTGACGAGTACCTTTCTGGTACTCTTACCTATGCCCTCCTCCCGATTTTCTTTCTTTTTATTGTTTTGTGTCACTCAAAACCTCAACACGTTTCTACTCAGAACTCTTACACCACTGTAAGCTTTTAAGCGCAGCAATTGCAATCTCTGTATAATGTATTTGAGTTGAATGTATGACATTGGGGCACATTTACTACCTGTCCTGGGGTTTGTCCCGACGATAATCACACTGTGCCGCAAGTCACTAAGATTGTGCCCGATATCCTGCATGTGTCCTTGTCCCCGCTAGGTCTGACAGAGTTCACTTCTCTTTTTTCCCTTCGCATTTAAGTGCATTGTCTTGCACAATTTTATAAGTTTAAATCCGCGCTCAGTTGAATCCGTCGGACAGCACGCCCCCCAAATTTCTGTTGGCATGAAAGCCGGCGTGATTGCGCAAAATCCGCGATCACGTTCGACACAATCCCCTTCTAATACCTGTCCCAGTATGCCAATCCCCGAAAAAGTGTGGTAAGTAGATGGAAGGTGATCCACAGACCCTTAGTAATGCCCCATTGTTTCTACCACACAATAAATATCTTTTCCAAAAAATAGCTTCTCCGGGATCTTCTGGTGCATGATTGCGACGTGTTAATAGTAAACGACGGAGAGCCATCACATAGATTCATCTGAAATAATTTTTCCTAATGTTCTCCATTTTATTTACTTATCTGTATAGTTCTGTGCACTTAGATGCTGGTGAGGACGGTGTTATATCTATGGAATGTGTTGAAACCTCACTTTTCTTACACAAACCTAGTTTTTACAACAACCTGTAACTGGTCGTACTGACAATCAAAGGAATCCTGATTCAGATGTTCAGCCTTTTCTTAAAGTTCAACCTTAAATCAAGATCCTCCCTGCCGTTTGTGTACTCGTATACACAGTGAGAAGGTTTACAGATACAATCTATGTATAAGAGACACAGTGCTGGACCCCCCATAGATGTGACTGTCAGTCAACGGAGCATTCACCTGGCACTGACAATTCGATTTTTACATGGTAACAGAACTGGCACTCATAATTCAGCTGCCGCATGGGACTCCTTGCTTCCTATTTCTGTTATGATGCAACGGACTCTATCTGTCCTCTGCATCTGCTTCAGTCGGTGGGATCTGACTGCACATGCATATGATTCGACGGGTCTTAGAACACATTGTGTATGAAACCCTGGAGCTAAGCCATTCACACGTTATGTTTTGGTTGCCTTTTTAAACGCATTAAGGAAAAATGCATCCCCATAAACACATCGTGTTTTCACACCAAATCACAATGTTTCCCATGCTTGCAGTTCATTTCGAATGCACTGCAAAGGCAGAAGCTGAAAAGGTTTTACTTTAGGTTGGGGGTCACACGTTCTGCGTCATAACGCAACACTAAAGCACAGGGGCGGGTCTGGGGCCCGATCGCATATGCGTTTCCAGAGAAACGCAGGTGATCGGTTTATCGGTCGCATGTGTTTCCCTGGAACTTGTGACCGTGGCCTTTGAATTGTTGTTTTTTTTTTCTTTTGACCTAGTGTAGTAGCCCATTATCCCCCAGTATTTCCATGGGTCAGCGTGTGGTTTCCTAGGCCCTTTGTTCTGAGCATGCCTGAGCTGCAAATGCTTCAATACCTGAGATCAGGTGTAACAACAGGATCCTTCAAGCTAATTAGCATAATTTTTAAGTTGATTTTAGAAGAGGAGGCCATGGATAAAAAAATATAAAAAGATTACCGGATCTATAGGTAAGTGTCTTTATCATTACGGTGATTTATTGTGCTGTATTGCACAACCCATTAAAATAACAGCTTTTGGCAGAGATCCATCAAAAGGTAATGCATTTACTGCACCCGTGTGCCTTTCGTTCTACAAATGGACGACACACAGCTGATTTTCACTTAATGGGGCAGATTTACTTACCCGGTCCAGACGCGATCCAGCGGCGGGTTCTCCGACGCTGATTCGGGTCCGGCGGGAATTCACTAAGGTAGTGCGCCCGATGTCCTCCAGGTCCGCTGGAGTTCACCAAAGTTCACTGTCCTATCCTGGGTGCAGGTAAGCGCGTGTCAAGCGACACATTTTTTTAATTCCGCGTTTTTTCCGAATCCGTTGGGTTTTACGACGGCCACGCCCCCGATTTCGCGTGCATGCCGGCGCCGATGCGCCACAATCCGATCGCATGCGCCAAATACCCAGGCCAATTCAGGGGAAAATGGCGCAAATCAGTAATATTCGGGAAACCCGACGAAAAATAGCGATTTAGGCCCTTAGTAAATGACCCCCTTTGTGTTCATCTGCCATTAGGCTGTATAAAGAGGGCTCATGAGCCAAGTCCTCTCCATACAGGGTGTCTGCTGTATTATAAGGAAGACACCTTCCACTATTAGCTGCAATTGTCACCAGCCATTAACCTGCCCTGGTCAAACCTGAACATGCTGATGAGTTACCATTGCTGTCAGAAGCCTAACAGGCCTGCCATAGCAGGATCTCATAATATTCACAATTTGTTGCACTACAGAAGCAGTGGAGTATACTTTATGAGCGATCAAACCCCCAATGGTTCAAAAAATAATTTGAAAAACAAAAAATATTAAAAACTTAAATCAAACTTCTTTCCCTGGAAAGGCTACGGTCAAAGGTATGGTTTTGAACCCGTTTTTGAGCAGTCCCTTAAAAAAAGCATGCATTAAAAAAAAACTGAAAACTGATCCGTTTTTAATCAATTTTAATTAAGATAATGGAGAAAAACAGACAAAACGGACTGCTTAAAAATGGGCCAAAAACGGGTTCAAAACGCCATGTGTGACCGCACCCTAAGGCATACTTGTATGCAAAAATTCCAGATCCATTAAAATATAAAAACAGATATCCCATATGGTATAAAAATGTTAAAGAAGTCCAAATATCTAAATCAATGCTTTTTGCAATTCATAAAAATTGGAATAGAAAGTTATCAAAAGGCCATATTTTTCCCCAAATGGTATCTACGAAACCATGCTTGTCCCCCTGGGTAACACAGCCATGGGGCTCTTCTAGATACCTTGCTTATAGTTGAAAACTTGGGGGAAAAAAACAATAAAGAATAAAAATGCTACCCAGGGGTCTTTTATAACCTCTTGGGGGACATATAAAGTAAGAAAAACACAAACACAATATTTAAATTAAAAAATATAGAAATACATATTAATATTTCTCGACAAATTAATAAACAGTACACCCACACACACACAATAAGCAACACATTGCCTCATTCGCTCCACATATACATGACTATACACATTGGGGCACATTTACTAAGGGTCCTAATGCCGCATTTTCGTTGGGTTTCGCGCTTTTTTCCGTTTTGCGCTGAATTGCCCCAGGATTTTGGCGCACGTAATCGGATTGTGGCGCATCGGCTTGCATGCGACACAAATCGAGGGGCTTGGCCAGCGGACAACCCGGCTGATTCGCACAAACTGCAGAATTTAAAAAGCAAAGTGTGTCGCAAGATCAGCACTTACATGCACCGGAAAGAAGAAGGTGAAATCCGGCGGACCTCAGCGGGGAAGCGACAGATGCAGGAAATTTGACACATGATCTTAGTGAATCGCGGCAGCTCCGAATCCTCGTCGTACAACGCACGGCAGGGATCGCGACGGGACGGCCCAATAAGGAATTCATTTACAGTCATTTTCAGTTAATTAGATTTTTACAATACCTTAAAAATAGGCTTTGTATTTACAATTTCCAACCTCTATATCTACTGCTCCCCCTCCCAACAAAGCCTCCTTTTCCAATAGGTTCCCTAATGGTTACCAGAGCATGGCAACTGGAGAATTACCTGGGAGAGGACCGAAGCCCTGAGCACTGTTCCAGCTCATTTACATATTAGTAAAAATGTCTTTCATCGAAAAAGTGTCCTTTCTTATGCACACAGTTCCCTTATGCTAAAGAAACTGACCGTATGATGCTGGACTACATCAGTCAACTGATAGGTAGATGTTCCTGTAATATTCTAGCGTTGGAGAGTGGGGAAAAAATGCGGTGAATGGGGTGAAAAAGCATTTGTACCCACACTTGTTGTCTTTGGTTTTACAGCTAGCTTCACTGTGCCTCCCCAAATGACACCCGTCACAATCACAGGACACTAAATTTATAGTATCTCTTCATTTATATAGATTTCTGTCATGTTTGCCTGTTCATGCTAATACTCGGTTCATACTGTGTAAGATGTCATCTTTTTCGTGTGATCTGACATTGTGTTGTACAATTTTTGGGGACTGTGCAACTGTGTTAAAAACTAAGACAGTTTTTTATATCACAACTTAATTATTGGTGGATGGGGACTTTGGACGGTGATATCGTGTTCATGGTTTGGCGTCCAAACTTGGGTTAAGCGAAATATATTTAGGCTTAACGTTAAGGAGGTTTTGTATGGTGTTAGAAATGTGTAATAGACCAAAGCGCTATTTAAGGTATGGTAAAAACAAGTTACTGAAAACTGGTAGGAATGAATCCGTTGATTGGGCCTCCCGTCCGACGATCCCTGCCGGTGCGTTGTCACGAGTATCGAGCTGCCGCGATCTCACTAAATCGTGTCAATTTTCCTGCATCTGGCGCTTCCTCCCCTCCGACCTCCTGCAGGGTCCTCCGGATTTCACCCTTCTTCTTTCCGGTGCATGTAAGTCTGAGCTTGCGACAACACTTTGGCTTTTAAAATAATTCTGCCGTTTTTGTCGATCAGCCCGCTGTTGTGGCCGCTGGCCAGAGCCCGGATTTGTGTCCTTGACACGCGCGTTGTCTCCACAATCCCGATTACGTGCGCCAAATCCTGGGCATTCAAGCGAAACGAAAAAAGAAGCCGCTGAAACCAGAAAATTCGGCATTAGGTAACCCTTTAAATGTGCCCCTACTATTTAGTAGAGATAGTGCATGTATATGTGGAGCGATGAGGCAATGTGTTTGCTTATTGTGTGTGTGGGGGTGTACTGTTTATTAATTTGGTCGAGAATATTGAATATGTATTTCTATTTTTTTAATTTAAATAGTTGTTTGTGTTTGTTCTTTTACTTTTATTAATGTCCCCAAGAGGTGTTATAAGAACCCCTGGGTAGCATTTTTAATTCTTATATTGTTTTTGTTCCCCCAGTGTTTCAACTATAAGCAAGGTTATCTAAAGACCCGATGGCTTGTGTTACCCAGGGGACAGCATGGTTTTCGTAGTACCATTTGGGGAAAAAATATGGCCTTTATACCTTTCTTTCCATTTTTTCATGAATTGCAAAAACATTGATTAGATAGTTGTACTTCTTACAATTTTTATACCGATATTGGATATCTGTTTTTATATTTTAAAATTGCATCTGATTTTTTTGCATACAATCCTTAGGGTGCGGTCTCACACTAATGGGTTTTGAAACCCCATTTTGGCCCATGTTGAAGCAGTCCGTTTTGTTCTGTTTTGTTTTTAAATAGTTTTTGTTTTTCAATATGATTTTGTAGAACCATTGGGGGTTTGATCGCTCATAAAGTAACTACTCACTGGCTTCTGTAGTGCAAAACAAATGTGAATATTATAGAGATCCTGCTATGGCCGCTGTTATGCTCTGACAGCAGGTTACTCACAGCTGTTCAGGTTTGACCAGGGCGGTTAATGCTGGTGAACAATTGCAGCTAGTGGAAGGTGTCTGTCCTATAATACAGTAGACCCGACTGTATGGAGAGACTTGCCGTATAGCCCTCTTATAGAAGCCTAATGGCAGATGAACACAAAGGGGGTCATTTACTAATCCTAAATCGCTATTTTTTCGTCGGGTTTCCCGAATTTAACTGATTTGCGGCCATTTTCCCTCCTTCCCCCGAATTGGCCTGGGTATTGGGGGGCTCACGGGCAGAGATCGGATTGTTGGCCATCGGCTCGGCATGGCACGCGACGTGAAATCGGTGCTTTGCCCTCGTAAAAAACCCCCGATTCGGAAAAAAAAAAACCCCCGCGAATTAAAAAAAAATGTTCGCTTGACACAGACGGCTTACGTGCACCCAGGATGGATAGGACTTTGGTGAACTCCAGCGACCTGTGAGACAATCGGGGCGCACTAACCTTTGTGATCCGCCCCGCCTGACCCCGGATCAGCGCTGGAGAACCCGCACGCGGATCCGTCTGTACCGGGTAAGTCTAAATCTGCCCCATTAATTGAAAATCATCTGTGTGTCGTTCCATTTGTAGAAAAACGAAAGGCACACGGTGTCAATAAATCATTACCTTTTGATGGATCGCTTCGCTGCCAAAAGTGATTAGTTTTATGATATGTGCAAATACAGACACAATAAATCCACACCGTAATGATAACAGACACTTACCTATAAATCCGGTAATCTTTCTATATTTGTTATCCATGGCCTCCTTCCTTCTAAAATCAAACTTTAAAATTAAGCTAATTAGGTCTCGAGTGCAGTACCTTTACCAGATACAACAGTACACAACACATTTCATTAAAGGCCACACGTCACAACGTTCCAGGGAAACATCCTCGATCGATACCTGATCCCATGTGGTTTCTCCCCCCCACCCACCCGTTTTTTTTTTTTGTTTTTTTTTTTTTTGTTGTTTTTTTTGTTTTTTTTGGGGTGGTGGGGGGGGGTGGGTGGGGGGGGTGGTGGGTGGGGGTGGGTGGGTTGGTTTTGTTTTGTTTTTTAGTGTGTTTTGGTGTGGTGGTTTGTTTTTTTATTCTTTTTGTTTTTTGTTGTTTTGTTGTGTTTTTTTTTCTTTTTTTTTGCTGTTGTTGTGTTTGGTGTTTTTGGTGTGTTTTTTTTTTGTGTTTTTTGTTATTTTTTTTGTTTTTTGGTTTTTTGTTTTCTTTTGTTTTTTTGTGTGTGGTACAGCCCCTCACCCCCCCCGCCTCCCCCCCCCCCCCCCCCCCATCGTGTCAGAGAGTGTTTGTTGCTGGCGGCGTGATCCTGGAAGGAGGGAGGGGGGGACGGAAGAGGGGGCATATGCGATCGGTCGGCCGATAAACCCTTCCCCCGGTGCTTTACGCGTTTTGCGTTAATGACTCAACACTAGCTAGCATAAACGTGTGACCGCCTGCTAAAATAACCTTTTCAGCTCTATTTTGCATTGGCTTTCTGAAATGACCTGCCCAAACGCAATGGAAACATGGCATTTTGGGGAAAACACATATGCTTTTTATGGGAGCATTTTTCCTTAATGCGTTTTAAAAATTCAACCAAACTTACTTGTGAATGGGCTTAGCTGGCTGTTTCTTACAATGTGTTCTCCCGTCTAATCATTGGCATGTGCAGGTCAATCCCACCGACTGAACCGATGTCAGAGGGGACATGAGTCCGTGCATCATACAGACATATGTAAGCCGGAGTCCCGTGCGGCAGCTGAAATTAAAGTGCCAGTGTCCTGCCTACTATGTAAAATAAAATCGAAGATTGTGTGTCCTTGGGCCAGTGAATGCGTCTTTCCTCTTGTGACTGACATCCCCTAGGGTGGTCCAGGGGCCTGTTTACCTTATGTAGAATAGATGTATCTGTAAACCTTCTCACTGTGTATCGATAACCACAAAACGGCAAAACGTGGGAATTCTCTGTTTTAAGGTTATGACTTTAAAGCTGAAGGAGATCATGATTCCTTTGATTTTCAGTACAGAAACAGGTTCAGGTTGTAAAAAACTAGGTTTGTTAAGAAAAGTAGGTTCCTCACCACATTCCACTAGATATATACTCAACAGCATTAGCTCACAGACTAAACAGATAAGTAAATAAGTAATGGAGAACATTAGGAAAATTATTTCGATGGAATCTAACTATTTGATTATGGCTCTCAATTTCGTTTAACACAACCGCATATGCGCCAGAATAATCCCGGATAAGTTCTTGTTTTTTTTTTTTGGAAAATGATATTTTTGGGTAAGAAACAATGGGGCTTATTTACTAAGGGTTCTGTGGATCACGTTTCCCCATCGTACTTACCACCTTTTTTCGGGGATTGTGCTATGGGGAAAAGGTATTTTTAGCAGGGGATTTGTGTCCGAACGTGACTGGATTTTGGAGCAATCCACGCCTGCTTTCATTCACACCACATTTTCCAATGCAACAGAAATTGGGGGGGCGTGCTTTCCGACGGAATTCGGACTGAGCGCTGGGATTTAACTTTAAAATGGTGCAAGACAATCACTTTACAACATTCAACAGAAAAAGAGGTGAACTCTGTCAGACCTTACGGCGACCTGTAGCGTTTAAACGATACAAGCAGATATCGGCGCACATCTTTCAGTGACTCGCGGGCAACCAGTGCATACTTCGGACATGCACTTTTCGGGGACTCCCAGACGTTAAGTAAATGTGCCCAATGTCTACATTCAATAGCCTCAAATACATTATACAGAGAATTGCAAATTTCCAATATGTAACAATAATGGCGTGTATTGTTTTTCTTCTACCAATCAATTCTTCTAACCTCCTTCTAACTTTTCTTCTTCTAATTGCTCTATAAAACCAAACGACCACCTACCTATAGTTTCTAACCAACTCTACCTTGTTTTCTTCTTTCCTTTCTTCTTCTACCTGTTTTCTTCTATTTTCTTCTAGCTACCCTAAATTCTTTCAGGCTACAAATTCTATAACCTTTTCTCTACCTTTCTTCTCTCACCCTTCGACCACTATTCTTCTACCACCCGTTTTCGTTCTCGTTAAAAGCCTTACAGTGCGTAAGAGTCCTGAGTAGTGACCCGTTTGAGGTTTTGTGAACACAAAAACCTAATAGACCATCAGGAGGAAAATGGGATAGGTAAGGAGTCCCCCATGATAAAAAAATAGAATTGAGGAACCCATGTTTTTTCCAACCCACAACATATCATCCTATGTCAATGGCATATTATTTCCCCACCTTTGCCATAAAAGCATTGTGTTTGTATTTCTCTCTTCTTCAGTCCACAGTCCTTCAATTTACCCCAGGCCCCTTGATATTCCTCTATGTGATAAACCATTCTGTATGGTGTAGTGTAGTCGTATCATAAGTCTCTTAATCAACTCACTTCCGTGAGGTGAGTCAACTCTGAATTTTTTCTCTTTCCACTTGCAAAAATGATTTTGTGCGCTTTTTGCCTATCTATTTTCGTTCAAATCTCTAATTTGTCTACTTCCCTTTCCTATAACTTCCAGATTAAGGAAGAATTTTTATCTTCCAATCCTATTGAGGGTAACACAAGCAGCTCTAACCAGGGGTTAATGGACTATTGTGGTGGGGGATTTCCCCGCAGTGGTTGTCTCCTCCCCCCAGTGGCGCCGAAATGGAATAGCATGGTCACGGCTTTAGCGTGATATGAATCTTTATAATCTGCCTTTACACCTCTCTAATACCCAGAATTGTTGATTATGGGACACATCATATGGAATTGGTATGGGTCAAACCTTCGGTCCCCCCCACCTTTTTTTGCCCAGGACCGGCTTGAGGCATACATTTTTTTTTTTTTTATTTTTTTTTTTTTTTTTTTTCCAGGGCCAATGGTCGGGGATATGGGGTTGGTGTCACCATTGTTTCGTACCAAACTTGTATGTCTGTTCACCCCAACCGTAACAATCTCTGTGTGCCCAGTCTTATATTGTCCCGTTTCCTTCCTGAATAGACCTAAGAAGCGCGAAGCGCCCCGAAGCGAGGCTCCAAGGAAGCGCCCCGAGTGCAAGAAAATAGGATTCTGGTTGATCATCACATGCTTCAGGTCATCCAATTACAAAAATGCTGCCCTGATTCATGTGAAAGCCCACTTCAGGAATGGCTGAATATGATTTTATAAGAAGTTCTGATAGATATACCAGGCTGTACCTAAGGCTAGGAAAAAGCTTGATATAGTTGCAACACCCCTGTCAACGCATAAGCAAGGTGGTAGTTGCGAATAGCGCCCTCTCCATGTCAGCATCTATCCTATGCGTGACAGGGTGTTGTACCTTAGTCAGCGTTTTTTCCTAACCTTAGGTACAGCCTGGTATATTATAGTTCCAGAACTTCTTATAAAATCATATTCAGCATTGCCTGAAGGGCTTTCACATGATCATGGCGCATTTTTGTAATTGGAGTGACCTGAGCAATGTGATGATCAACCAGAATCTCTATTTTCGCACTCCTCTACTACTCTACTAATGCTTACTGCCCCTCCCAACAAGCCTCCTTTTCCAATCCGGTTCCCAATGGTTACCAGGAGCATGGCAACTGGAGATTACCTGGAGAGGACCAAGCCCTGACACTGTCCAGCTCATTTACTATTTAGGTAAAAATTCTTTCATCTGAAAAATGTCCTTTCGTTATGCACATCAGTTCCACTTTGCTTAAAGAAACTGACCGTATGGCTGGACATCTAGTCAAACTGATTGTAGATGTTCTTAATATTCTAGCGTTAGGGAAGTGGGGAAAAATCGGTGAATTGGTGGAAAAAGACATTTGTCCCACACATTGTTGTCGTTTGGTTTTACAGCGCATTCACTGTGCCTCCCCAAATGACACCAACCCACAATCACAGGGACACTAAATTTATAGTATCTGCTTCATTTATAAGATTTCTTCATGTTTGCCTGTCATGCTAATACTGTTCAATACTGTGTAAGATGTCATCTTTTGTCGTGTGAGCTGACATGTGTTTGTACTACATTTTGTGGGACGTGCAACTGTGTAAAAAACTGGTGAAGACATGTTTTTATATGCACAACTTAATTATTGGTGGGAGGGGACTTTGGACGTGATGATCTTTCATTTGGGGGCGTCCAAACTTTTGGAAGCTAATGATATATTTATTTACGTGAATGTATAGGGAGTGGAGAAATGTAATAAAAGCGGGGTATTTTAAGGTATGTAAAAAGCAATGTACTGAAATATGGAGGGAATGAATCCATTGATTGGGCCTCCCGTCCGAGTCCCTGCCGTGCGTTGTCACGAGTAGTCGAGCTGCCGCGATTCATAAAAGTGTTGTCAAATTTCCTGCATCTGCTGTCGCTTTCCTTCCTCCCGTATCTCTCCGAGTGGTCCGCCGGTTCACCCTTCTTCTTTCTCCGGTGCATGTAAGTGTTCTGAGCTTGCGACAACACTTTTGGCTTTTTAAAATATCTCTTGCCTTTTTGGTGTCGAATCAGCCGTGTTGGTTTCCGCTGGCCAGAGCCCCGATTTTGTCCATTCGCGCTTCGCCACAAATCCGATTACGTGCGCCAGAAATCCTGGGCAATTCAAGCGACAAACGGTAAAAAAAGCGCGCTAAACCCGAAAGAAAATGGTCGGCATTGGAACCCTTTAAATGTGGCCCCAATTATGTTATTAGTAGAGATCATGTATATGTGGAGCGATGAGGGCAATGTGTTGACCTTATTGTGTGTGTGTGGGGTGTAACGTGTTTATTAATTTTGGTCGAGAATGATAATAGTATTTCTATATTTTTTAATTTAAATATTGTGTTTGTGTTTGTTCTTTTCTACTTTATATGTCCCCAAGATGGTTATAAAGACCCCTGGGGTAGCATTTTTAATTCTTATATTGTTTTTTTCGCCCCAGTTGTTCAACTATAAGCCAAGGGTATCTAAGAGCCCGCATGGCTTGGTTACCCCTGGGGACAAGCATGGTTTTCGTAGTTACCATTTGGGGAAAAAATATGGCCTTTTGATACCTTTCTTATTCCATTTTTATGAATTGCAAAAGCATTGATTTAGATATTGTGCTTCTTAAACTTTTTATTATCCGATATGGATATCTGTTTATATGTTAAAAATGATGGCTCTGGATTTTTGCATACAATCCCTTAGGGTGCGGGGTCACACTGGAATGGACGTTTTGAACCCCATTTTGGCGCCAGTTGTAAGCAGTCCTTTTGTCTGTTTTGTTTTTAAAATAGTTTTTTGTTTTTCAATATGTTTTTAGGAACCATTGGGGGATTTGATCGCTCATAAAGTATACTAACTCACTGGCTTCTGTAGTGCAAACAAATGTGGATATTATTAGAATCCTGCTTGGCGGCCTGTTAGTGCTTTGACAGCATGGTTAACTCATTCAGCAGTTCAGGTTTGACCAGGCGGTTAATGCTGGTGAACAATTGCAGCTATGTGGAAGGGTCGTTCCTATAATACAGTAGACACCAGCTGTTATGGAGAGGACTTGGCCTGTTAGCCCTCTTAAATAAACCTAATATGGCAGATAACACAAAGGGGTCATTTATGCTAAGGCCTAAATCGCTATTTTTTCGTCGGTTGTTTTCCCGAATATTTACTGATTTGCGGGCCATTTTCTCCTTCCTTCCCCGATGGCCTGGGTATTTGGGGGCTCACGAGCGGGCGATCGGATTGTGTGCGTCATCGGCGCGGCATGCACCGACTGAAATCGGGTGCTTGGCCCTCGTAAAAAACCCCCGGATTCGGAAAAAAAAAACCACCGCGGAATTAAAAAAAACAATGTTCGCTTGACACCGACTGCCTTACGTGCACCCAGGATACGGATAGTGACTTTGTGTGAACTCCAGCTGACCTGTAGGACATCGGGCGCACTAACCTTTAGTGATCCCCCCCGCCTGACACCCCGAATCAGCGTCGGAGAAACCCGCCGCGTGGATCCGTCTGACCGGGTAAGTAAATCTGCCCCATAATTGAAAATCACTGTGTGTCCGTTCCATTTTGTAAAAACAAAGGCACAGGTGTCAACATAAATGCATTACCGTTTTGATGGTCGTGCTCGTGCCAAAAGTGTATATTTTAACTGATATGTGCAATACAGGCACAATAAATCCAACCGTAATGATAAAGACACTTACTATAAAGATCCGGTAATCTTCTTAGTTTGTTATCCATGGCCTCCTTCCTTCTAAAATCAAAACTTTAAAAATTAGCTAATATCTCGAGTGCAGGTACCTTTACCAGATACAACAGTACACAACACATTTCATTAAAGGCCAACGCTCACAACGTTCCAGGGAAACCCTCGTCGATACCTGATCCATGTGGTTTCTCTGCCACGCCACCCGTTTTTTTTTTGCTTTTTTTGTGTTTTGTTTGCGGAGTGTGGGGCCTGGGTGGGGGTGCTTGGTAGCGGTGTTGCGTTATTGCTACCTTTGTTTTAGTGTGTTTGACCGTGCCTGGTAGGTGTTTATCTTTTTGTTTTGTACTTTTTCTGTCGTTTCTATTTTTCTTTTTTTCTGAATTGTTGACGATTGGCTGATTTTTAGGGTAAACGATATCTTTGTTTGTGATTTTGCTTATTTTTTTTAGTATTTGCGTTTTTAATGAAATTTTCTTGTTATTTTGGCTTGGTCAGCTCCCCCGCTCCCCCCATCTGTACAAATGTGTTGCTGCCGTGATCGGAATGGGAGGGGCGGAAGGGCTATGCATCGTGCAGATAAACCTCCCCGGTACGCGTTTGCGTTAATCTATAGTACATACTTGACCGCCAAAACTTCGCCATTGCATTGCTCATGATGCATGGACGGCTTTTGGGACATTGCTTATGGATTTTCCTAATCGTTTAATAACAAACTGTAATGGTATTGTTCTACATGGTCGCAATCATCAGTGAGTCTCCCCACTGACGTGTCAGAGGGCAGGCCTGACATATAGACGAGTGTGCCAGTAACATGTCTCCACTATGTAAAATATCGAAGATTGTGCCTTGGCCAGTGAATGCTCTCCTTTGTACTGACAATCCATCTATGGGTGGTCAGGGGGGGGGCCGTGTGTTACCTTATGTACAATAGATTGTATAATGTAAACCTCTCACTGTGTATCGATACACAAACGCACGTGGGATCTCTGATTTTAAGTTAGCTTTAGAAGCTGATAAGTCATGATTCCTTTGATTGTCAGTACAGAAACAGTGTACAGGTTGTAAAAACTAGGTTTGTTAAGAAAAGTGAGGTTCTCACCACATTCCATAGATATATACTCTAACCTAGCATATAGCGCACAGAACTATAACAGATAAGTAATAAGTTAAATGGGAACATTAGGAAAATTATTTCGATGAATCTAATGATTTGATTGGCTCTCAATTTCGTTTAACACAACCGCATAGCCCAGAATATCCCGGATAGTTCTTGTTTTTTTTTTGGAAAATGATATTTTTGGGGTAAGAACAATGGGCTTATTTAACTAAGGGTCTGTGGATCACGTTCCATCGACTTACCAACCTTTTTTCGGGGATTGTGCTATGGGGAAAGGTATTTAGCAGGGGATTGTGTCGAACGTGACGGGTTGGTGGAGCAATCCCACGCCTGCTTTCATCACCACTCCAGCAACGAAATTGGGGTGGCGTGCTTCCGACTGATTCGGACTGAGCGGGGGATTTTAACTTTAAAATGGTTGCAAGACAACACTTTACGAACTTCAGCAGGAAAAAAGGTGAACTCTGTCAGACCTGAGCGGGACGAGCGTTTAACGTACAATCAGATATCGGGCGCACATCTTTATGACTCGCGGCACCAGTTCTATCTTCGGAACAATGCACTTTTCGTGGAGACTCCTCCTAACTGTAAGTAAATGTGCCCAATGTCATAGCATTCAATAGCCTCAAATCATTATACAGAGATTGCAAATTTCAAATATGTCAATAATGGCGTGTATGTTTTTCTTCTAATCTTCACCCCTTCTAACTTCTCTTATTGTTAACACGACACCTACCTATTTCACAATTCCTGTTTCTTTCTTCTCACGTTCTATTCCAGTCCCTAATCTCGCTATCTACTTTCTCCCTTCGCCCTTACACGTTGTCGTTAAAACTTACAGTGGTCGTAAGAGTCCCTAGTAGTGACCGTTTGAGGTTTTGGACACACAAAAACACTAATAGACTCAGAGGAAAATGGATAGGTAGAGGAGGTACCCAGATAAAAATAGAATTGAGGAGACCCATTATTTTCCAACACCAAAAATATCATCTATGTAATGGCATATTATTTCCCCACAACCTTTGGCCATAAAAGCAGTTGTGTTTATATTTCTCTCTCATTCAGTACAGTCCTTCAATTTACCCAGGTCCCTTGGATATTCTCTATGTGAATAACCATTCTGTATGGTGTAGAGTCGTATCATAATCGTCTTATCACTCACTTCCGTGAGGTGATCAACTGAATTTTTTCCTTACTTGCGAAAAAAGTGATTTTGTGCGCTTATTGCCTATCTATTTCGTGTCAAATCTCTAATTTGCTTCTCTATCTTCCAGATTAAGAAGAATTTTTATCTTCCATCCTATTGAGTTAACACGCATTGCTCTAACCAGGGTTCAATGGACTATTGGGTGGGGATTTCCTCGCAGTGGTGTCTCCTCCCCAGTGGCGCCGAAATGGAATATCCATTGGTCAATCGGCTGTAGTCGTGATAATTGATCTCTTAAATCTGCCTTTCACCTCTAATCCCGAAATTGTTTGATTATGGGACACATCCTATGAATTGGTATGTGGTCAACCTTCGGTCCCCCACCTTTTTTTGCCCAGGACCGTCTTGAGCATACATTTTTTTTTTTATTTTTTTTTCAGGGCCAATGGTCGGGGAATGGGGTTGGTGTCACTTGTTTCGTACCAAAACTTGTAATGTCTTTCACCCCAACCGTAACTCTCTGTGTGCCCAGCTTATATTGTCCCGTTTCTCCTGAGACCTAAGCGCGGCGCCCCCCGCCACTTCCATTGTTTTCCTTTCTTGCAGCGATACCCCACCCAATGTTCCGTCTTTGTAAGTATGGCCCCCTTCTAATGTCCCATTTCAACAGGCAAATGTCCCACCTCAAATGGCAAGGTGGTAGTTGCGAATAGTGCCGACTCCATGTCAGCATCTATCTGGTGAGCCTGCGCAACTCATTCAGAAGATAATGCTAGGAGAATTTAGTGTAATTACAGTGTTAGATACTGCCTGGTATGGCAATAGTTAACTGGTGTACGCAATTATCCAATGATGTGTCTGTTACACAAGCTGGAAGCTGATTGGAGAAGTACTACCACCTGACCAGGGGAGCATATAAACCCCCTACTGGGTGAGAGCACATGGACTGTTCAGTCTTCAAGCTCAGTCAGTTAGTCAGGAGCCAGAGGGAGCAGCACACCTTCAGTTCTTCCACAGCCATAAATCCCAGGAACTTCTAGTGCCTCAGGCCAGCTGCCAGGGCAAGTCTGGAGAATTAAGCCCAGAACTGAAGCTTCCACCACTTGGACTCAGTTCTATCTAAACCAGCCCAGCCTGCATCTACTACCAGGCTGTGCGCACTTTTCCAGCGATTCAATTCTCCATGACCTTTCCAGCTTACAGAATCTGCTGTTCATCATTTGGCCATTGCTTGCTGTTGAATAAAGAACTGATTTGCACAACGTTGCCTCCGTCTGATCCCTGGATATGGCTGTTACCACCACAGGCTTCCCCATCCATTACCCAGGGACTCATCCTACAAACACCTCAGGGGTTGACCCAGGGAGAATCAGTACATCAGCCTCTCCCTCCATATTTCTTGCACACACCACCTGCTGGAGACCTGCCAGGCTGTAGGACAGCCCTCCGGTCCCAATACCAAGCATGGTGACTACAGTGTGCCCAAGGCCACACTATCCACTATCCAGGTCGAACGGAGGTACCTGGGACCCCATCGAACCCCTCGTTCTTGTGATCTGTGGATAGGGCCTAACTTGCTTGGTAGGAAAACCCCTTTAAACCAGTATTGAGTCCGTAGGGGGTCATTTATGATCACATTTTTGGTGTACAAAAAGGGAAAACCCCTGGTTGCTCCCTTTTTCTAATCAAGTTTTCCACAAAATACATTTTTGCCTTACTTGCCAGTTCCTATAAAGGATGCATGGAAATATTCACCAGATGTATCAACAATCTCACTAGGACTGCCCCTCCTCCTATATTTTTCACAC